>PVKZ01000540.1:59468-747574 GCA_004027375.1 Macroglossus sobrinus
CCCCCCCCCCCCCCCCCCCCCCCCCCCCCCCCCCCCCCGCCACACAGCCTCCTCAGAGTTCAGCTGGGCGGCAGATGTGGGGGCAGGGGCTACACTTGGCCTCACTGCGCCACACGCACAGGGCACTTAATCAGAGCTTCCTGGGCTCCACTGACTAATCAGACCGCCAGTAAGCTTGAGGGGCACCAACTGCTTGCCTGGCTCTGGGCCCTGTGGGTGCCTGGGTGGGGAAGTGGGCAAGGCCAGAAGTTTAGGCCACAGTAGAGACAGTGGGGGTTCAGCCAGGATTCTTCCTGGGCAGTCTCAAGGCACTGAAAGTGACAGACAGGGAGGTCGGATCCCTCTCAGACAAAACCTTGCTCATACTCATACTTGCTCATACTAATTCCCCCTTCCACACCCCGCCCACCCCAAGGGCCAACACAGGCACAGATGTGAACCTTTGACCAGAGCAAGGTCCTCAACAATTGCGCCTTTTTGCCTTCTTATCAGAGACAAATCCTTTAGAAACCCCATAAGAACCTTCCTGTTCCTTCCCCACCACCAGCTGCTATCCAAGCACGTGGCCCAGGCCAGCCACACCTCCTCCAGCCACTGCCCCCCCCCCACCCTGAGCAGCCCTATTACATTCCACAGAACCCAGGAGGATGCCCATCACACGGCCCTGCTCTCACTCAGGGGTCAATGGGAGCTCAGGCCCCTGTGCAGGGGCCCCTCCACCAATCCCTCCAGGAGTGGCCACCCAGGAACGGGGCTCTGCTTACCCCACCACCTGCAGGTGTTCAGAGATCTCCCCACCATCACCCTCCCCAGCTCTCAGGGGAAATGCCTCCTTCCCACAAAGCCCCCCACCAAGACACTCCTCTCTTAGCCGAGATGTCTCTACTTCCACACCCTGCCCCTGCCAAATCCGGGAGGCCAGGCACATGCCCTGCCCCTCCACGCACACAATCAGTGCTCAGCGAGAGCGCAGGAGCCCTCAGAGCATGAGGTTAACGGTGGTGGCTTCCGAAGCAGAGACACACATGCTGTAACTTTTCAGTCAGAGGGAGGCACGGTAGTGCCATGACCATCAGCCACAGAGCCCAGACCCTCCGAGTTCCCTCCCTACCCCTCTGCTCCCACATTCCACAATTCTAAGGGGGTCCGATGGCCTTCCTATCTGCCCAGGCCACCCAGTGCCTGCCTGTGAGCACCCCAAAGGGCAGCCTGGGGCCTCTGAGTTCAAGGAAACAGACACCTTGGTGCCAGGATAAGCGGACCAGGAAAGAGGTGCTAGGGCTCACAACATGTGAGGAAAGCCCTGTGCCTACGACAGAAGTGTTCAGAGGTCAAGGGCCATTAGGTTAGAAAGGTGAGTACGTGGGACCTACCCACGCACATCAGGTATGTGAAGGCAGAGAGAGCTGAGTGCAGAGGGAGGCAGGTGAGGACAGCCTAGGGCCTGTCCTTTTCCAGATCACTGCCCCACGTGTCCTCACCGGGACAGCCACGCCTGCCATGATCCCCAGGCACTGGCAGCAACCACAGGACGTATGATGGTTCAGAGCATCAGTTTTTACAAGATGCCTTTAAGGACTTGGACTCGTCCAACCTCACCTCCCTGGCTGGCAGGGAGCACGTGGACTTGAGAGTCAGGCTGGATTCCCCAGATCTGCCCTCTGCAGCCACATGACCTTGGCTTGTCTTTTGCCTTTTCCATGAAGGTGAAGGTAAGAGATACCTCCTGGAGGTGCCATCATCCCTGAGTCCCCAAGTGCCCTCTTGGTCACCTCTTAGTACCTAAACACCCTGGCCAGGTCTAAGCCAGTCTCCCTCACTCATAAGAGAACCTCGGCGGGGCCCCCTTCCCAGCTGCCAGCATCCCTGGGGGACTCCGCCCAGCCTAGGTGCTGGGATGCAGCAGCTGCGACGCAGTCAAGTGCCTAGTCAGGAACCCCAGGGGAGCCCGGCCATAACGTAACCCAGCTGTACAGCTACAACACAGATCCCACCCACCTTCTGCTATAAATAAACCTGTGTAGGAGAAACAGCACTCGCCCCAAAACTTCCACCACAATTACAGTTTCAAACAGCAAAGTAAATCAATAAAGGTAGGAGCCATCCTCGGAGACTCCTTCACCTTGGATCAGTCTCCCAAAGGCAAAAACAGAACATCAGTGTTCATGTGTACGGGGAGGCCCTCCACTCAGGGATTCCAGAAAAGTACAAGACTTAAGGCAGGCCCGTTCCTTCATTCCAACTGCCAATGGCATCCCAGCTTTGGGACATAGGCTGGGATTCTGCCAGCATTTGGGGATCAAGGTGCTGCTTCACACAGCATAGGTTCCCAGAGTAAACACCATTATCCTATTTTGGGCTCCAAGTTTACCCTCTGCAGCAGGGGAGGCTCCAGAAAGGATGGTGAATGTCCTGACACAAACAGCTACCTGCAGGGAGGAATAACTGAGATTTCAGATGCACCATGCAACCACAGGACACTCCACAATCCCTAGAAAACCCAGCTACACGGACCTCCATCCTCTGGTGTTCCCTGCCAAGGCCACCCCCTGACTCCCAGGAATCTGAAGCCCCTGCTGAGGCCTCATGGGCTTCCCCAAGGGAGCTGATCCCCACCTGTCCAAGCACGCCAGCTTATTTTAGGTTCTCCCTGTGGCTGACACACACTTCAAGCCAGGGCCTGGCATCTGCTGGAGATCAGCAGCCATCCCCACATGGGCGGGGGCCCTGACAAGCCCACCCTAATGGACAGATATGGTGTTTCAAGAGACTCTTAAGTAAAACTATCCTAGAATCTAAGATCCTCAACCCTCTGCCAGTCAGAGGGGATGGTTCTCATCCCTATTGACAGCCATCAGCATCTTCCTGCTCCTTAGGCCACAGGGCATCTTTCTTCTCCGGTCATGAGTATGTCCAGGGACAGGGACATCAGCAAGTGGCCCAAACAGCCCCATCCCCTGCCCCCACTGGGCCTTATCCAAACTTCATGAGGAACACCCCCCAACCTCCCCTCCACTGAGTAACACAAACAACCCTGTTAGACATGACATCCTCAAGGACATATCTCCGCCTTGAACACCCGGAACATCAGGATCAGGCTTAAAGACTCCCTCAGCCTTGAGGGGACAAAGCAACCAGGCCCAGGGGCTGTCAGGAGAGAGAAAGTGCAGGCCCCACTAGGCTCCTTCCCGATCTAGTATCTGTGCTGGAAATGACTGACATGCAAGGAGGGCTGGCCTCCTATTCTGTCTGTCCCAGTGCCTTCAGAAACTGCCCACCACCAAACCCAGCCACTCCACCTTCCTGCCAAAACAAAGTGGCCCAGCTATCTCCAGACTGGGTTCTGAAGAAAAAAACACACCTACAGTCACCCTGAAAAGTCAAGTTGGCTGCTGCTCAGAGACCCAAGCCCCAATACCCCAGGATGCCCACCCATGGGCTGCAAGGACTAACTAAGGCAGGTGCTGAAGCCTGCTGCTATGCCTTGGGCAGGCCCTCCAGCCACCACCCACCATCCTGGATCCACCAACCTGGACCCACCATCCTGGACCGCCACTACCTCCTTCACAACCAGAAAGCAATTCTGACTGTTTGGACTTGAGGAAAGGAAACATGGCTTTTATTACTTTTTTTGGTACAGGTTCCTCTTTTGTGCTCAATATTTACACAATTAAACACACAAGGTAAGAAAAATATATACACGCATTGGTCATTTCACCTCTGTCTCCCCAACTCTGACAAGAAAAGTTTATGTACAAGCTTCTACTTCTGGCAACCTCCTCTCTTTAGCAGTCCGTCCAGGACCTTAACTCCCTCTAGGTCCACGTGCAGGAAGGCTCAGCACCCACAGCGGGGCCACCTGACAACCAGCTCTACCAGCAGACCAGTGTGGAGAACTAGCCAGGAGACAAGATGAACCAAAGCTGACACTTCCCAAAGGCCACCTGCTGGGGGGGGGGGGCAGCAGACCTGATGCCAGTATCCCAGAAATGCCTCCTGCTGGAACCTTCAAAGTCTGTGCCACTCAAAAAGTGGTCCCTTCCTCTTTCAAGCCAGAGAAAACACCCAGAGAAAGTACCTGAAGAAGGGGCTCCAAGGTGTGATGCCAGCTGCCTCCCTACCCCCCACCCCCAGCTGCGCATGACTTAAATCGGCCCCAGCACTGAGTTCAGCCCAAAAAAGCGAGTTCACAACCAACGTCACTGCCACTCTCCGTGGAACGTGTAAAAGGCCGGCGAACGAGCACAGCTTCCCGGCTCCCACGGGTCTCCTGCAGCAGCGCTGAGACGCGCAAGGCACAGACTGAAAACTTTGCCTCCTTAACACTAGCTCCTACCCGCCTATCCCTCCCCAGCGAGGGTCCTGCCTCAGGGCATAAGTTCTCTAAGTCTAATGAAAACTCTCCTGCTGATCGCAACCTATGAACGCTCCAGGAATTCCAATCTCCTCTGAAGACTCCTCTCTCCTTCAAACCCGCGGTGGCCTCGCTGCTACTCTTCCATTCCCTCCCGTAAAGAGCTGGCTCTGGACCGGCGACATCCATTCGAGTGGGGAGATGCCCAGCTGCCCCCCAAAGCGTGGACCGGGCCACCTCTCTTGGAGAAGCGCTGCCCGTGCGTCCCTACCCTGTGCCCCCGCGCGCCCGGCTCGAGCTGGGTCCAAAGAGCCTGGGCGCGCGGGGACGCACGCTGAGTGAGTGTCACGCACAGAATACCCGCACCCTGGCGGTTCGGGAAGGATATGGGTTACAGACCAGCCGAAGACACCAGCTGCGCGGCCGCGTGGTCTGCCCAAGGCAGAAAAAAACAGTGGCCGCCAGCGCCGGGTACGGGACGGGCTGCTCCTCGTCGGCGCCCAGCTCCGCGCTGCGCTCTGCTGCCGGGCTCTCGGGGGGCGATGCACCGAGCTCAGACCCACGCTCCGCCTCTTGCTCCGGCGCCCCAGGGCTCGCCGGGGACGCCCCCGCCGCCACTGCAAGGCCCGGGGCAGGCGCGCCCAGGGGCACTCGGACCTCGTCCGCCGCCAGCGCGCCCTCGGTCATGGTGGCGGCGGGCAGCACCTGCGGGGGACAGGCGATGACCGGGCCCCAGGAACGACAGTCTCACCCGCCTCAGGCGGAGCGGAGCTGCGGGAACAGGCGCGGCCGCCGGGATGTCTTTGTCTTTTCTTATTAGAGACAAATGCGCCCCCCGCCCCCTCCCTCCGGCGAAGGCTGGGCTGCCCCTCCCCCACCGCCTGGGCGGGGGCTGGCGCCCAAGGAGCTCCTTGCCGGCTGCTTAAGTTGAGAGGGTCCCGGCGCGCGGCGGAGCGCGCGTCCTCGCTGCGTCTCACCTCGCTACCGCGACCGGCGGCGTCCCCGCGGGCATTGCCCGGGTGGCGCGGTCACCGCGATCCCAGAACGGCGTTCGGCCCCTACTGGAACGCCGCCGCCCCCGGCCCGCGCCCCCGACCCGCTGGCTCCGGTCGCTGCACCCGTTCCCGCTACAGTTCTGGCTCCGACTAGCCCAGCGACGGCGGCGGTCCCGATGCGGAGGGTACTGCTAAGCGGACCGGCGCGGGAGAGGGGCGCGGGCCGGGGGCGGCAGCGACGGAGAGGAGCAAGCCCGGAGCGTGTCCGCGCGCGGCGCAGGAAACTTCGGAGTGAGCCGCGGGCGGGGCGGGGGCGGGCGGGGCGGGGCCAGATTGGGGGCGGGGCCGGCAGCGGAGCGGGTGGTAGCGAGCCGGAGCCCTGGGACGCCCCCCATCATGGGGGAACCGGGGACGCCGGGAGGGGCTGCCGGAGTCCTGAGGAGCGCGCAGGCGAGCGACCCCTCCCCCATCATGGAGGGTGCCCCGCCTCCCCAAGGTCCGGGAGGGTGGAGCTGGACCCCGCCCGTCCCCCCACGGCGCCCCCTCCCCCTCCTGGCGTGCGGGGCACCAGGGGGCGCTCGCGGGGTGGCTAGGCGGGGGGCGGGGAGCAGCGCCAACGTCCTCCCCGCCCCCAACTGCGGGGGCGGCCCGAGCTGCGGAGGCGGGACCTCCCCGCCCCCTCCCGCCGCGGCGAGCCGCCCCTGCCCCCACCGCGACGCGGGCCGGGGTCGGCAGGGGCCGGGGCCTGGCGGGCGTGGGCGGTGTGCCACGGCTGTGACTGCGAGCTGCCTGTCCCTCCCCCTCTGCCTGTGTGTCCCGGGTGTGACCGTACGCGTGTGATGTGCTGCTGTATCTGTGGGTGGGATGCTGAGTGCCCCTGTATGTGCCCAGCACATACACACACACACTCTTTCTCTCTCTCTCTCTCTCTCTCTCTCTTTCACGCGCGTGCGCGCGCACACCAGGTTTTACGAACTTGGTTCCCATCCCCTCCTGGGTCTCTACAGAGACCTATGGTACCCTGCGGAAGGACCAGCCCCTCCCGCAGTCCCCCACTCTCACACTAAGCACAAGAGGGACAGAGCACCAATGCCTCTCTGCTCCAGGGGTCCCTGAGGGGCTCACTCTCCTCGTCTGGCCCGCACCTCAGGGCCTGGACCAGACCAGGAAGGCCCCCACCAGGCCCACAGAAAGACCACCACCTGAGATACCAAGGCTAACAAGGCCTGTCCCAGAGTCAAATCACTGCCCCTTGAGGTATCAGCAAAGAGGGGCCTGGGGCTGGCTCTTGACTTTTCCCCACCCCAGTGTTTGCCCCCCACCCACACCCCGCTCCTTCCCTGAGGTTCTGACCAGCTTTTCACTTCCCCAGGACCACCTGTATGCCTTCACAGTGGAATTACACAGGGGTGAATGGTTTTGCCAGCCAGCCCAGCCTCAGGGTGGAGGGGAGACCCCCACCTCCTCTAGACAAAGGCTGATCATTACATGCTGACTTCAGTGGCCTGCAGGCCTCACCAGCTGCTGTATTGGATAGGGTATAAGGGCCCACCTGGGGGGCCCAGACCTGAGAGGTGGTAATTGCCAGCCTGGGCTTCCCCACCTGCGGGGTGGGTGGCACTGGGGAGAATGTAACCTGACACGATAGACTTGTGCAGGAAGCAGGGAAGATCCCAGGGGGCATCTGTGCCCTGCTCCTCACACACCAGGTTTTGGGAAGGGCACACTAGCCCCTGGGGTGAGGAATGTACTAGAACTGTAAGACTATGGCAGCTCCTGCGCAGGTCCCAGGTAGTGCCCTGCACTGGACACACTGTTCAGCCCCACCTCCACTTGTATATGAGAACTTTTTGAGAAAAAGAAAACATTTACTTTAATGCTACTGCTTAGTGGTGAAGGGTCACAGCTGGTAATTAAAGTTCTCAAAGGGCAATTAAGGGCCCAGGAGAGCCCAGGGCCTGGGATGAAGACCTGAAGGGAAGGGCGGGACAGACACAAAAACTACAGCAGGATCCTGGGTTGGGGTCACCTGAGCCCCCTGATCTTTTTCACTCTACCTGCCTCATTAAAAGTTAAGATGAAGCTCAAGATTGGTTAGTGATTTGCTGGACAAAAATTACTGAGAGGTGGACAGTATGACAGGCCATTGGTGGAATCGGTGTTATAGGGGAGGTGAGCCATACAGGCCCTTCCATGTTCCCTGCAGCGTCATTCCAGCAAGGACATAGCCATGAACAAGGCCTTGGTTAAAGAAAACATGTACAAGCTGTGTTAAGTGTCACAGATAGCCAAGATAGGGGCAGAGGGCCTACTTGGGAACAAGAAAGCAGCTAGAAGAGGAGTGGGGGTTCTTTTAACAGAGAGAGCAGCCTGTGCAAAGGCTCTGTGGCAAACAGGAGAGAGTTGAGGAGTGGGAAGAACCAGAGAGAGCCTGAAGGCCCACGGGGTGGGCAGGGGTGGAGAAGGTTAGGGTTCCCATAAGGCCCAGTGGCGCAGGGAGGAAGGTGAGTGTCATTCTGTGATTGTCACCCTTTTCTATCTTGCTCTGTCCTCCAGATGTCCTCCAGGGACAAGGCCATGGATTTTTAAAATAGACATTATTTTTTAAAGATAGTATCTAAAATCTGACAAAGCCTGTAGCCTTCAGGCATCCCGTGGCCCATTTACAGACTGGTGGGGCCTCACAGATACCTAGAGGGGCATTTTCCACTTCAAGGTCTTGGAAGGAGGCCTATTCCCACCAGCTTTCGCTCCAGTTGACTGAGCTTGGAACTGCCAGAATTGTCCTTGCAGGGCTCCATGTCCTCTGGGCCAATGCTCCAGTGGGGCCAACCTGCATTCAGGGGCTTGGCATGCTGCATTGGGGGACTCCATTGGGCTCATGGTAATGCAACTGAAGCCTGAGCTCATTCATCTTAGGGTACTGCCCAGAAGTGGGGGATGGCCTCATCCTTGATCATAAGTTGATACGAGATGAGAAAATGGCATAAAAACAATAAAACTGTGTTTTATATATATATATATATATATATATATATATATATATATATATATTGCTAGAAAGGAATGTTAGATGAAGCATGGGACAATTTGGAAATCGACATTAAAATTGTTTAAACTGTATAGTGTATTCAGTTGTTGTTGTTTTTTTTTAAATCCTTTAGGCCTCTAGAAAATTTGGTTCTGTTTTTTTGTTTGTTTGTTTTCCCCTCAGCAGGCTACCTCAGTCAGGGCCTGTGGGCACCAGCCCAAGCTCAGGGGCCTGGAGGGCACCTCTATCACCTGCCCCTACCCAGCCACACTGCTCTGTGTCCACAGCACCTCATCTACCCTTTGGCTGGAAAAGTGGGCTCCCAGCTCCATGTCGGTCCCTTGTCCTGCCCCTTATGTGGTCTCCTCCTTTCTTCTCCAATTATACCCCTCCCCTCCACACACCCTCTTCTTTCCTGAAGCCCCTAATGGTTCTGGGCACTGGGTCAAGTGTCCTTGAGCTGGTGGAGACTCACCTCCAGGAACTCTCTCCAGCCTGTCTTCCTCCGCTGTCCCTTTCGAACTATAGACCCACCAGCCAAGCGGCCCCTCCAGGCCACCAACTTTGGCCATGTAGTGCCACGGCTGGAATACCCCTGCCTGGCCCATATAAGCCAACTCCCTCATGCCTTCAGTGCCTGACCCCACACACCTCTGCCTGGTTCTCTCCTCTGAGGCACTCACCTCACTGTCTGCTGGCTCAGTCTGTTTTCAGGCCAGAGTGTGGCTCTCCAAAGGCAGCCACAGTGTCACATTTAATGTGTCTGTGATGCTTGGCAAGTGCCTGTCCCAGGTGGGTAGACAGGAAACACTTAGCAAATGTGCAAGTGGCAAGAGTAGTGACCTGAGCCAAGGCTTCAAAAGATGAGAAGCAGGTTACCCAGCACATGTGCATGTCGGGCTGCAGTCCTGACACTGCAGCAACACAATGCCTATTGGGCACCCTGAGTGACAATGAGCAGACCTGGGCCCCCACTCTCCTTGGAAGCTCATGCCTCAGAGGAGGGGTCCTAGGCCTGCTAAAGCTGGCAAATCTATCTTGGCTTCCCCTGACCCCCTCCAAGCCTACCTCAGACCTCTTGGATGGGCCCAACTTACCAAGGAGCCAGCCTAGCACCTTGCTAACTAGAAACAGGGCCCAGAGGTACTAACCTCAGCGTGCACAGGGGCCAGAAGCCCACCTGGGACAGGCTCCACAAGGTAATGGCCTTCAGGGCAGGCAGCAGGGCCATGAACCAACAGAGGCTTGGGCCCCTGCCCAGCTGGGATGCCTCCAGTGACAGTCACTTCACTCTCAGTCCCACACTTATCTAGTGTCACCTCAGCTCAAGAGCCACCCAAAATTTCAGGGTGCCCAGCGCAGATGGCCATGCTGGACAGTGGCATCCCTGCTGATGTTCTTTCCCCAACCCCTAGGACAAAGCAACAGCTAAAGGAGGGGCTTTTCTGAAGTCTTATTTCAAACTCTTAAGAGGCCATTAACACTGGAATCTAAAAGGTGGCGTTTGGTGTAATGCAGTGGTTTCCTTAGATTTTAGTGTCCTGGTTCCTCTTTCACACTGTTCCTGCCCCTCCCCCAGATAAGCCACTCCACAGTTCATGCTCTACCGCAGCTTGGCCTTGGTTCTTCTGCCTCCTGGGTCCACAAAGAGTGATGCTGGACGAGGAACAAGAAGAGGATAGTGCCCAGGTCTCAGGTGTCCATCCAGTCTCTGGCTGCAGGATGGGCTTGATCTACTCTGCTCACAGAGCTTCAGGGTGGGACTGCCAGATTGAGCCAATAAAAATACAGATAGCCCATTTAACTTTGAATTTCAGACAACGACTAGTTTTTAGTGTAAACATATAGTGTATAATATTTGGAACATACATAAACTAAAAAAGATTTTGCTTATATCTGAAATTCAAATTTAAGGAGGTGCCCTGTATTTTATGTGGCCTGTGAGGGGCTGGGAGGAAGAGAGGGGTCCAGGCCCCACTTGAGCCAGGTGCCCTCTGCAGGCAACCTCTGGGAGATGCACAGCACACGCCAAAGCCTTCTTTAGGGATGCTGGCTGCAGGGAGTCAGAGTATTTAGAAATAGTAGGTTCCCAGAGAAGGGGAGGCATCCGCAGTGTGTATTCCTGCATGGCCAGCATCCTGCACCTGGCCTTCACCCATCTGCCTTTCCCACTGGAAGTTCAGTGGGTTCAGTCCCAGCCCCAAGATCCTGCTCAGGTCCCTTCAGGTCATGTGGGGTGTGGCCTCGGCAATGCCCCTTTGAGCCTCCAGACTTCAAAAGCAGGAGAAAGAATCACAGGTCACCCAGAAGCACAGGAGCTTATAGACCTTCATTCTGCAACTACACAGACTCTATGGGATTTTGGACCACAAGACCCTGGAAGGTGGGAGCAGGTAGGTCTTCTTTACTTGGTGCCTGGCATACAGTAGACACTAAATAAATGTGTTGACGGGATGGCTGGTGGGGCTGTGCTTGTACATGAGGGAATTTGGGGAATCACACACCTCCATGCTGTGCTGGGAAGGGTGACCCCACTACTCTGGGGTCCCGATGACTTGCCAGCTGGTGGGCACCCTAGCACCTCAACTTGCAGAGGGGGCTTGCCCTTTCCCTGGGGATTCAGGTAGCTCATAGCATTTCAGATATTGTCTAGAGTCATAACTCAGCAAACATAATTTTTTGAAGTTTCAACACAAGATGATTAAACCTGTAATAGTACTGAGCATAGAATCATTCACTTTATTGCAGCTGGGTTAAACATACCATCTCCCAGTGGCGTCTACACATCTCCACCAGCACTTTATGTAGAACCTGCCTTTTCTTGCCCTCTTTCTCACCTTCACTATCATTTGACAGGCTGAGTTCTGGAGGATGCAGCCAGGGCAGGGCCACAGGGCTCCTCTGGCCCCAGGTCTGGCCCCTGACTGCCCAAGGCATGCTCTAGGGGACCACATGTCCAAGCCAACCGAGGGATTTGGAACATTTCCCCAGCCCTGACCTTGTACCTAGACCACCTGTAGGTGGAGGGCAAAAGAAGTGCTAGCTCAGGTCACTGGGGAAATGGTTTAATGGGAAAGGGGCTGTGTGGTGAGAGTACTCAGAGTGTTCTTCAATTTCTGCTCTGTGCCTGGCTTTCCTAGAGACTGCCAAGAGGCTGGGATGGAGGCAGAGCCTGGGGTGTGTGGCCCACATCACCAAAGGACAATGTGGAAAATAAGCTCAGGGTCTTTCTTGGGCTGCACTACCTTGTAGGGTACATTCAGATTCCAGCTCCACCAATCCTGGCTGTGTGGTCTCAGACAAGTATCTTGACCTCTCTGAGCCTTAAATTTCTTCCTCTGGAAAATAAAACCTGCATTAGATGAAAAGAGATATTGAACTGATTGTTACTCTCAAATAGTTAAGCATAGAGTTACCGTACCACCAGCAATTCCACTCATAGGTATGTGCTCAAGAGAAATGAAAACCTATAGAAACTTGTACATGAAGGTTCACAGAAGCATTATTCACAATAGCCCAAAGGTGGCAACAACCCAAGTGTTCAACACACAGATAAACTGAATGTGATATGTTTATGCAGTGGAATAGTATGCAGCCATAAAAAGGAGTGGAACACTGATACCCTACAACATAGATGAACCTTGAACCCATGATGCTCAGTGAAAGAAAGTTACACTGGTATGATTCCAGAGATGTGACATGTCCAGAATAGGCAAATCCACAGAAATAGAAAGTAGATAGATTGCCATGAAGTAAGGGGAGGGAAAATGATGAACTATCCTTTTGGGGTGATGCAAATGTTCTAAAATTGAGGAGATGGTCACACAACTCTATGAATATTGTGAAAAACACTTTCACACTCTCAGTGGTGAATTGTATGGTGTGTGAATGAGATCTCAACAAAGCTGTGATGTGATAGCAAAGATGGCACTAGTGCATGTGACAAAGGTGGGCCTGAGACCCCTGTGGGGGCTGGAGCTGGGCAGGCCTCAAGGAAGTTGCTGCTTGCAATGGGGTGGGCCCAGGGGAAGCACAGCCTGCATCCTTCAGGGTGCTCACCCTCCCTTGGGGGGCTTTAGGGACTCTAGGGTCCTGGGGTCCACCTGTAGCAACGTCTGGCCTGGGCTAAGGCTTTATTGCCAACTAGACAGGGGGAAACCATGTGGGAAGGGCAGCCTCCTTGATGGTTTCAGTGGGGCCTCCTTTAAAGGGAGAGCTGTGTCTCAGCTTTAAGTCTGGGGTGCAGCCATTTCTGCCTGAGCCACTGAGAGCCCCCCAACAAAAACACTCCCTGAGAGGGAAGGTGATATGGGTTGATCTGGGTGAGGAAATGGAGCATGTGAGCCCCAGCTGGGTGCTTTGAGACTTTGAAGGGGCAATGGGAAGCAGGGTGACTGGAGGCAGATGTCAGGCTTGTCTTCTCTCCCCACTGACTCACTCACATGTCCTTTGTCAGAGAGAAGCCCCAGAAGGTCAGCACTGCCACCTCACAGATCCCAGCCTCCTCCCCACCCTGGCAGTTCAGTGATGTCTCTGAGAGGGTGTGGCTCTCCCTGGAGCCCAGCAAAGTTGGCTCACACCCAGGGTCAGTGAGGACCCCAAATACAGTCTGCATGCCAGCCTCCTTCGCAGATCTTCACACATGCAGTGTGAAAGGAAGCGGTGGGAGTGTGACCCAGGACCGCTAGAGGATGTGCCACTGGCTGCCTGGTTGTTAGAGTCAAGAACCTGGTCACCTGTCCAGTGACATGGTGACTTCTCCTGGTAACGTATGAGGGATAAGTGATCAGCCCAGGCGAGGCTGAGTGCTGCAGGGAACAGCTTGTGCAAAAGCTCTGCGGGAGTCAGGATGCTCCCCACTTTACATCTGTTCTCTGTTGGAGAGAACCAAGGGAGAGAGATACCAACTGAAGTAGCGGGGCGGGGGTGGGGGGATCGAGTGCCTATGGTAGGCAGCTAGCAGGATGAAGCTCTGCATAGACTGTAGGAACTCAACTGGGTGGCCGAGGGCACCTGAATCCTGTCTCCTTTTATACTTTACCTCCTAAGGTATATTTTGTATCTTTACAGTTAAGTGAGTTAAGTCTCCAACTGCCACATATCTTAACAACCTCTCCCAAGGGAGGTCTTTCCCAGCTGTGACAAAGGTCGGGAACCTCCCATAGGGGACTGGGGTGGCAGATGTGACACCAGGACTCAGGCTGGGCAGAGGCTAAGGCTCTGATGGCATTTCCATAATTTATTGTAAATTGTTCCTGCTTTGTTTAATGTTCGGTTGATTCCACTTAGTACTAGCTTCCCCAGTGCCCGCTGGCCAAGATGTCACAGGCAGTTAACAGTTTTACGGAGGGAGAGAGAGATGCATTTGACAAGGGGGACTCCACCTCAAACCTCACTGCCAGGCTGGGGATGGGGAAGGGGTCCTGGAGAAGCTGGCTTGGTTGAAGGCACAGAATGTGGAGGGGCTGTCAACTGTGAGGTAGGCCCAAGATTAAAGGCCAAACAAGCAAGTCCTCTACCTATATGTACTCAAGACATTTGGTGAGGGACCTAGTGGGGTGGGATTAGGATGTCTGCAGGTATCTGGCTGGGGTGGGTGAAGAGACTAAATGGCTTGAGCAGAAAAGGCATGTTGAGTGGATGAGGCAGCCTCACAGGTTCAAAACACCTGACAATCAATCATGTAAATTCATTGGTTCCACCTTAGGCCGGCTTCACCAAGAAGGTGACTCTGAGACAGGGGTTTGTTCATGGGCAGCTGGAATTCCCGTGGCAGTGGGGACTCAGTCCTGCTGAGGACCCCACAGGACCATGTGGATCGCACCACAGTGTCATCCCACTGAGGGGCGAGGGAGGGTGGCATTGTCCTGTCATCATGGGTCTGCAGGGGCTCCTAACCCCCTCTCTACAGACCTAGGTTCTGCCTTTGTTCAGCCAAAGCTTTCCTGGGTTCATCCATCCTTTTCTTGAGCATCTGCTGTGCTCTAGGTGTGACCCTGGCTTTGCACTGGGTGCAGCTGAATCCAGATGTGATCACCTCAACATTGTTAAACTGCATTTCATCCCCTCAATGCCTCTGGCTTCGGGGGCCCTCCTTGCCAGCTCACTCTGTTCTCAGCTGGGAGCTCCATGAACCTAGAGCAAAGGAGGGATGAAAGTGCTACTGCAGATATCAGGTCTCCTTTTTGCCTTATTGTTGGCCCTTGATGAAGAACAACGTATCGGAGCAATGTCTCTGAGCTGGCCCTATCAATCACAGTGTAACTGCCCCTTCTCTCAGGTCTCTAGCAAGGAGACACCTGAGGTTTTTTTCTTCCTATTGTTATTAGTAGCTCATCTTCTGTTGTCAAATAAGGTGAAGGTAAAAGAAAATGGCACCTTTTTGCCACTATTATAAGTGTGTTTCTGACAGCAGCTATGATAAGGCACATCTGTCATGGGGGTGCCACAGCCCCCCACTGCTGCTGGGGGTACATGCACCCCTCTTTTATCTCATCCACTTCCTTGCCTGTAGGTCCATGAGTGGTCCTTGTTTAGTCAGTCAAACCCGACCACCACAGGGGCACCAGCCTGCAACCCCTAGAAGACCAATGAGTGCTTCACCCCCACTTTTAGGATAGGACCCATGACATGGGTACAGAGTATCGGAAAGCCTCTCCTACCCACTAGGGGCCTTTCCCTAAAGCCCCACCTTTGAGTTAAGTATTGCTGTCCTTACGCTCTTCTTTTTAAAGGCCAAATCCTTTCCAGGAGGGGCTGTGTATTGAGCTATAGCAACAATTGACATTTTAGTATAAATTTCTTTCTCAAGTCCTTTCTGCTTTGCCAACAGGAGAGAGCAGAAGGTTTAGGTGACAATGGTGGGAAAGAACAGCAAGGGCTGCTGGGAAAAGCAGAAAGGATGGGATGCTCTGGCTTGAGTCTGCAGATCTCAGCTGCCCCAGCCCCAGGAGAGATCCCCCTTAGCTTAGAGGCAGGGTCAGTTTCAGGGGCACAGAGACAGGTGGGATCAGGCCTCCTAGGGATGCTTTTAGAGGATGAGGAGTTGGAGGGCAGCAGAGATAGGGTCCATTTGGAACCAGGATCAAAGTGCTTCCAGGAGAGAAAACTCTGAGGATACCTTACAAAGGAAAGGGGAGCTTTACCTCAGCCAAGAGCAGCTGGTTGCCCGGGCCTTGGGGAGCAGAAGGAGACCTGCATACTGGGGCTTATTCTGGATATAGCTAGAGGGTTGGGGATGAGTCTGGGACTGAGCTTTGGACTTGTCCTGGGAGCTTAGCCCCTCAGGGTCTCTCTTTGGTTCTCAAAGCCCCATACAAGGCTTTCCCCTCCACATGCTGGGCCCTTGGGGACCAGGAAATGCCTTCAGGGACCCTGGACATGGGAGTCTGGGAGGGTCATTGTGGAGTCTAGGGAGGCAATGACAGCATGACCTCTCTCAGCACCCTTGCCTGATTAATAGGAACCTTGTCAGGCTCCTGTCACTTCACCTGGCAAGAAAGCAGCTGTAGAAAGCAGAGGGATTTCTGTCCAGCAGATGCCAATGCTTTAATTTCCCTGGATTTATGGCCTTTTCTGTGGCCTTATTACTGAGATAAGGACAGAGCTCATCACTGTCAGGCTGCACTCGGGATGTGCAATCAGCCCTACAGATAAACACAGATGCCATTTATTCCTGCACAGGGTGGCAGGAGAATCCCATGGCACCCCCCAGGCCTCAAGTCAGCATTCAGGGCTGCTGGTCACCCCAATAGGTAGTCTCCTGCTGAATGGCCAGATACTCCACCAGGTACACAATAGCAGTAACTTCCTCGACCTGATCCAGGCATCTGTAAAAATCTTACAGCAACAACCATCGACCATCGTGCTCAATGGCAAAGGACTAGAAGTTTTTTCCCCAAAGATCAGGAATGAGATGAGAATACTGCTCTTTCCACTGCTATTCAGAATTAGAATGGCTAGTCCTGGAGGTGTAGCCATTTTAATTAGGCAAGAATAAAAGGCTGAAAGTTTGGGGTGGGGGGAAAGAGCAAAACTGTTTTTATACTCAGACATCAGGACTGTGTAGGAAATCTTATGGAATCTACCAAAATTCAACTAGAACTAATACAGACTTTATTAAGAGCATAGGACAACATACATACAGAAGTATGTGCCAGCAATAAACAATTGTAAATAAAATTTGGAAAACTCCCATTTAAAATACATTCAAAAAACACAAAATATGTAAAAGTCAGTTTAACAAGAGATGTGCAAGTCCTCTGTAATGAACTGGATAATGAAAAGTTGAGAGAAGTTCAAGACCTCAATAAGCAGAGACATAGATATGCTCATAGATTGGAAGGCTCAATGTCATTAAGCTATCAGCTATCTCCTAATTGCTGTGTGAGATTCAGGGCAATCCCAAACAAAGCCCCAAAAGTCTTTTTTTTTTTTTTTGGTAGAAATTAACCAACTGAATCCAAGATATATTGAAATACAAAGAGCACAGAATAACTAAATAAACTTGAAAAAGAAGAACCTAACTCTGTGGGAAGACTCACAGTGTTTACTATACAGCTTTAGTAACCAAGTGTGGTATGGCTGTCTAATAGGTCAGTGGTGTCGAACTGAGTGCAGATGTAACCCTAAACGATTGATTTTTGACAAAGGTGTCGAGTTAATTCAGTGAGAGAATGAAAAGTTTCTTCCACAAGTGGTTCTGGGAAATCTGGCAAATCCTTGGGGGAAAATGACCTTCAACCCCTACCTCGCACCACACACAAAATAATTTGAAATGAATCATAGACTTCACATAAAAACTAAAACCATGAAGTTTCCATAGAAATTATGGATAATTTGGATATCTTTGCGACTTTAATACAAATATTTCTTTAAAACAAAAAGCAAAACAAAAATATTAACATGAAAGAAAAAATGATACATCAATTTTCATTGATTAAAACCTTCTGCTCATCAGAAGACGCCATTAAGAAACTCCAAAAAACAACTCAGACAGGGAGCAAGAATTCACAGTTCTGATTTATGGCAAAGGGCTTGTGTCCAGGATATGTAAAGAACCAAAATTCATATTACAATGACCCAATTTGAAAATGGTCAAAAGATTGGAATAGAGATGTCAACAAAGAAGACATACAGATGACAAATAAGTACATAAAGAGATGCTTGGGATCCCTAGTCACTAGCAAAGCACAAACCAAAACCACAAGGACCAATGCCTCGCACCTGTTAGAATTCCCACAGGATAAAACACCAATGACACCATATGTTGGCCAATGTAGAACCAGAGCTCTAGACGCTGGTGGGACTGGAAGGTGGTACACCACTTTGGAAAAGAATTTTGCAGTTACTTAGAAGTTAAACAGACACGCATCATGCAACCTGGTCTTTCTACAGTGGGTATCTATCCTCAAGAAACAGAAGCATGTATTTTACAAAGACTTCTATGAAGATGCATGGCAGCTTTCCTTGGAATAGCCCTGTCTTAGTACATCCGGGCTGCTCTAACAAAACGCCGTGAACTGCGGATTTACAAACAGACATTTCTCACACTCTGAAGGGTGGAAGGCAGGCCGAGAGTGAAAGCTCACTTCCTGGTTCATAGCCAGTGTGTTCTCTAGTGCTGGAAAAAGCTAGGGAGCTCTGTGGGGTCCTTTTCATAAGGACACTAATCCCATTCACCAGAACTCCACCATCATGACCTAAGTACCTCTCAAAGGCTCCATCTCCTAATATCATTATATTGGGGGTTAGGTTTCAACATGTGAATTGTGGGGGACACATTCAGACCATAGCAAGTCCCAAACTGGAAACTATCCCCAGTGCCTTTCACCAGTGAATAGACAACCCGTGGACACTCACATCACGGAGCACGAGTTGGAGTCCAAAAGAGCAAGTGAACCTGAGGCAGAAACTCAGATGGAGCTTCAGAGCTTATGTTGTATGAAAGAAGCTGACAAAAAGAGTGTACACTCTGTAATTCCACTCATATATAATTCTATTAATGCAAATCAACTACCTATAGTGACAGAAGGCAGATTAGTGGTTACCTGGAGGTAAGGAGGGACAATGGGGAGGGAGAAATGACACCCTTTGGAACAACAGGTATTTTCACTATCTTAATTGTGGCTATGGCTTCATAGGTATGTATACAGGTTGAATTTTTAATGTGTGCAGTTTATTGCGTGTTGATCATTCCTCACTAAAGCTGTTTAAGAATGTAGATGCTCAGAAATAATTACCCTTCAAAATTCATGAATTGTACACTTTATATCTGTGCATCTCACTGTATGTCAAATTGTCCTCAGTAATAGAGCCAGAGCCAGGAAGAGAGATTTGCGTGTGCAGCGACCTGGAGAAAGGAGAGGCTGACCCCATCGCCGTTTGAAGTGGCATCTCCTGGACACCCCTCCCCTACTCCATCCAGCCCTGTGGGGCTCTGAGGTCCTGAGCACAGAGGCTGCAGTGACCCTGACCTGATGTGACCAGCACAGCGTGTTCCGGCAATGTTTTCCTTTCAGACCACACGCATCCTCCCTCTTCACACTCTCATGTCTTCTCCTTTCCGGTTCGATCCTCTGCTTGCAGGCAGAGGAGGCAGAAAAGGGCCAGAGACGTGGCCATGTCCAGAGCAGGGGCTCCAGGCTCCTCTGGGCTGAGGCTGCTGCTGTCCCCAGAATGTGCTCGCTCAACAAGTTTGAGGTATTTTTGGCTCCCCTCCCCCCGCCCCCAGCTATCAGTTGGTCCCCACCCCCATACACACCCTCCCAGCCTCTGTGCTTCTATGGCTGGGGGAGGGGTGGGTGCAGCCCGCCAGGAGGCCCCCAATCCTCAGAGGAGGTAAGTGGTGGGCAAGGGTGGTGGCCATGCTCCACCCTCTGGATCCAGTGGGTTTCCTCCTCCTCCAACAGTGGGGGAAATATCAGTGGTGCTGCCATGAGCAGCGGGGAGGGAGCCCCAGTCCTCACCTCCCCGGAGCCTCTGCCTCTGGCCACCCCTGTGCCCTGGTGTCTGTCTTAGCAGGCTGACCTTATGTCCAGGGGCCACACAACCCCCTCAACCTAGAGACTGATGAACAAGCCTCCACCCCCAGTGCTACTGCTGGACTGCCCAGGACTCTGTGTGGGGATGGAACTGAGACCAACTCTGTCCCCTGGGGCCTTGTGACTAGGGGCAAGGTGCTGGCCTCTGGGAGCCTGGGTTTCTCCTCTGCCAAATGAGGATACTAGTCACTGCCCCCTGTGGGGGTCACTGGAACATTGCAAGATCTTAGTAAGAAGCGCAAGGTGCGTGGTGAGCACCCTAAACTGCCTTAGGTCTGAGCGCTCAACAAGGCGGCCTTTGTATGAATAGCGTCCTGCATGAGTGTCAGGAGTCCTCCAGAAAAGGCATCACAAATCGGGAACTTCAAACAACCCAAATCTATTCTCATTGTTCTGGAGCCTGGGAATCTGAAATTAAGGTGTCACAGGGCCATGGCTCTCTTAGCATCTTAAGGAGAGGACCCTTCCTGCCTCTTGTAGCTTCTGGTGCTGCTGGCCATCCTTGGTGTCCCTGGGCTTGTGGCCACATTACTCTAGTTTTTGCCTCCTCCCTATATGTCTGTGTCTTCTCCCCTTCTTTTCTCTCATGAGAACACTGTCATTGGATTCGGGGCCCACCTGGATAATCCGGGATGATCTCATCTCAAATTCCTTAACTTAATGACATTTGCAAAGACCTTTTTCCAAATAAGGTCTCATTCACTGGTTAAGGGAATTAGGATGTGGACATGCCTTTTGGGGGCCACCATTCAACTCCACCATGCAGCCCAGGCTGGGAGCAGTTAATTGGGCCCTTTCTGAGGCCCTTCCCATGAGGCAGTGCATTGCCTAATCATTGAAAGCTGTTTGAAAATAGCGTCCAGCCACCAATTGCCCCTCCTCATTCAGCCCTTCTTTGCCAATTCATCAGAGAGAGCTGGCCCCATTCCCACAGAGCCTCGTGTGTCCTCAGGCAAGGCCTGGGGCTGATTCAGGCTTCCCAGGGAAATGCCTTCCACTGATGTATGGATCTCCTTTGTTGTAACTTCCTTGCAGCTCTATCAAGCTGGAGCTGCAGCCACCTGGCAAGTGACCTCCTTGCACTGCCAGGACTGATGTCTACTCTCTCTCTCTTTTATTTCTCCTCAGCTGGAAGGCAGACAACGCTTTTGTTAGTGTTTAACACCTCCGCAGGGACAAGGACAAAGCTTGTTCTGAGTCCCCGGAGTCCATACTGGCATCAGGGTGCCCAGCGATGTTTCAGGCTGTGGATTCCTTGTCCCTGTGGGTCTCCAGTGGGAAACTAGAGCTCTACAGGGACATGCAGGATGGATATGAGGGGTCCTGGGCAGCAACAGTGAGGAGAAAATGCCAACCAATAACACCTAGAAATGCTGGATAAACTGTGACAAATGTCATTGTAAGTGTTTAACTGTGTCACTAGAAAGGAGAGGAAATTATTGATGAAGAGGCTGTCTTAGCCCATTCGAGCTGCTGTGACAGAACATCCCAGACAGAGGCTCATATACAACAGACATTTATTTCTCACAGTTTTGGAGGCTGGAAGTCTGAGATCAGAGGGATCAGCTTGGTGGTGAGGATGCTTATCCAGTCCTGCCTTACTTGGGCTTAAGGTCTCTCCATACCAATCAACACCCCAAAACCCTGGTTAAGAGACAGGGCTCCCAATGCTCCAACCCCTAAGATGCCATGGATGCAGAGACCAGTTTCATCTCCTCGTTCTGTGTGTCCTCTAAATGCAAATGTTGAGAACTCCCCACAAGATGATAGTATTGGGGGAGTGGGGTCTTTGCAGGGTGATGAGGTCATGAGGGAGATCTCATGAATTGGATTAGTGTCCTTTTAAAAGACACCCACAGAGCTTCCTTACTCCTTCTACCATGTGAGGACACAACAAATCTCAAACATAAATATGAGTGAATTTGATGAATAAGAGCAAATTGCCACTTAGGCTCAGTGAGGTGAAGATGCAGGACCCCAGGTGAGGAAAGATCTTAGAACTGGTTAGAGAGGAGAGTCTGAAGCTTCAACAAATGGCAAATAGGTGTATAACAGATGTCCGGGCAATGAGAGGCCAGGAGATGACAGAATTCATGTTCCTAAAGTGTGGAGGGAGGAGACCAAGAGTTCTCTGCTTCGCTGCCTATACCACCAGCACTGAGGGAGACCAGAAGATACTGCAGCCCAATCCAGATTGAAAGTTTTTCCACTCCCTGACTCCTCCTGAAATAACTATTCAGGAAGAATGAACCTAACCAAGAAGGAAGACGTGCATGACAATTACAAGGAAAATAATTTTTAAAAGTTTTTCAAAGATATAAAAGATCTAAATAAATGGAGAACTATGATATCTGTGGATGGGAAGACTCATTGTGGCAGAGATGGCAATTTTCCAGAAATTATCCTATAAATTCAATGCAATTTCCATCAAAAGCCCAACCACTCTTTCTTGAATCTTGATGCGGTGACCCTAAAATGTTTCTGGATGAGTAAAAGGCCAAGAGTTGCAAAGCCAACTTCAAGAAAGAATAAATGAGAGAGTTCTTCAACTAAATATCAGGATTTACCATCAATCTAAAGTCATTAGAACATCAGAGGATAGACAGCAGAAGAGGGGGCAGAACGGACAGCTGGAAAGAAGTCCCCATAGACCGGGCGCAACAGCCTGCATGGGGTCCCATGGGGTGACCACCAGGAAAGTGGAACGGTAGGACCAGCAGGTGTCTGTGTGGCTGGAGCTGACTTGGATCTGCTCGTATAGACCAATGGTCAAGAATACGGTGAGCAGCTTGTTAAACACAGCCACCAGGAAATGTTCAATTATGTTGACTTACAGTTAGTGCTGAAGTGAGAGCAGCTTCAGTTTAACGAATGTAATTTGTACCAGCATGAGAAATAGATGAACAGAGGGTCCCATGCCAGATTTCATGACAACACACTGGGTGGACTAGGGTGCCCCTCTGCCACCTCCAGTTGGCTCCAGCACAAGAGCAAAAGTCCGTGAAGGAGTTCCATGAGAATCAGCTGGACATGTGGGGTTTACAATCGAGAATGTCACATATTTTATCACTATTTGTAAACCATGTGCTATATGTCCTTATCTCCATGTAATTTATAACAATCTGCTGCTGTACTTATATAAACACAGACACTTTAAATACCACCTGGTGACTCTCATACAGAGTGAAATGGCAACTTGCAAAGTATGCATAAAGGAGGCCACAGTTGTATGAATGTAAAAACATTTAAGGGCATATGACATGTGCATGCATTTAATCTCGGAGGAAAGTCTACCATCAGCACTATTATTTTCTGTACTCTTCAGCATACTTTGAAAACTGGTTTTAAACAGAGCTAGGTCTTGGCTCCCAGGGCCTCCCTTCCTAGTGGGATGCCCACACTCCCCACCTCGAGAAAATGTTTCCATCCACTTCCTACCATGGCCCCGAAAGCAGGAACGGTGCCTGGATTCAGGTGATTTCGCCTCCTGGAGTTCAGGAAAAACTCTTGCTTTGGGCTGTAGAAAACCCTTCTCTTGTGTTTCTGGCCATGCCCGGGAAGGGAAACAGGCTTTCTGGTCCTGCCTGGCCTACTATGTTCTGGGCCTACCTGCCCTGCCTCCAGGCCCCCTCCCTCTCCTCCCAAGCTGATTAGAGCTTTAGAAAGGAAGAGCGCCAGGTTGGCAGCACATCCACAGCCAAGAATCGATCCGATTGTAATTGGGACTTGGAAGAAGTTTAATATTTAACTGGATTAAATATTTAAACAGGATAAGTTGACAGGGAGCTCAGTGGCACAGGGAGATCGGGGGGACAGGTCCTGAAGATGGAGGACACACCCCACTCACCTGGTGGGGAGAGCTTCAGATACCCAGGACTGTCTTCCAGGTGTACAGCAGATGTTCAAGAAGTTCTCTTCAGAGGGGATGATTTGGTCCCAATTATCAGGGCTGACCAGAGGAGTTTGCTGCTGTCTGCTGGCTAGGTGTGCAGAGGACCTCTCCAGCACCCTCCATGGGACCATTTCTTGAGCACCGACTATGTGCCAAGCAAGGCTGATGGAAAGGAAATGCCTTACAAGTGCTCCTGTGAGACTTCGAGGTGCTGCCTCCTCCAGGAAGCCTGGCTGGATTGGGCCAGCTCCCCATTATACACATTACCCTCCTGAATGTCCCCTGCACTTATGTAATTCCTGCATGCCAGTGGGTACTCCAGGCCTGTCCTTGACTGAGAGGCTCCTTGCCTTGCCTGGGGCTCCCAACAGACAGCATGAGGTGGCCTGGCCTAGGGATATTAGGAAAGCCCAGTCCCCAAAGCCTCTCAGCTCCCAGCTTTCTGTGAGCAGGGCCAGAGTTAAGGCTGCTGGGCTCAAGCCCCTGTGGCCTGCAGGTATCTGAGACTCTGGGGTGAGGGAGCCAGACTTGTTCAGTGCTGTCCCAGCCAGGAAGGCTGCCTAGGGGCAGGCGGCTGAAAGGACAGTCACAGGGAACTGGGTGAGGGCAGGGCTGTGTATGTGAGTCTCCTGGGCCTTCTGGATGGCCTGAAACCATGGGAATTCCTCCTTTCATGTATGGAGGCTGGAGGTCTGAGATCAAGGTGTCATAGGACCGCCAGCTTCTGGAGGTTCCAGGGGCAGATCCTTCCTGCCTCGCCCAGCTCCTGGTGTTGCAATCCTTGAGATGTGGCCACATCATCCCAGTCTCTGCCTCCATTGTCACATGGTCTCTTCCTGTATGTCTGCTTCTCTAAAACTCCTCTTCTTACAAAGACATCAGCCATTGGATCAGGGCCACCCCGATGACCTCATCTCAACTTGATTATCTTAATTTTTCAAATTAAGGTCCTTTTCACAGGTACTAGGGGTTAGGATATGGACTTATCTTTTGGGGGGACACAATTCAACCCACTAACCAAGTGGGGAGTGTGAGAGGTGGGCTCGGGGAGGCAGTGAGAAGGACTCAGGGTCTTACCACTATTCTGCAGCTGATGCTTGTGTCCCCAGGGAACCCCAGGCCCCTCAAGAGTCTGAGTCTGGTCTCTTGATATAGATGGGCTGGCAGAGCCGAGCCTGTGGTCAGTGGTTCCCAACTCTGAGTCTACGGAGGGAGATGAGCCTGTAGGAGTGGGGGCAGGGAGTGGGCTTCGAACTAGAGAGAGCCAAAACCCTCCTCAGATGATCAGACATTGATCTGAGACCTCCTGCCCCTGCAAAGTTCAAGAATTACTGATCATCTCATTTCCCTCTCCCCTTCCAAGCTTTGGAAATGTTTGATTTTTACTTCCCACCCCATAAGAGCACTGGTAGAGTGGAGGGTGCTGTTCTAAAATTTCCAAAGGGAGGGTGCCGTCCTCCCTCTCCCACTCCTCAACTCCCCCAAACGGTGTCCCTAAGCAGAGCATTGAGAGAATGGGACCGTGGGTGGGGCTGTTCAATCACAGAGCCCAGGGTTCTCACAGGGCCCTCAGCAAAGCCCTTCGACTTGCAGGGCCTCTATCAGCTCTGCATGGGACAGCAAGACCTCATAGCCCGGGTGTCCTTGAATCTCAAGCATCCTCTACACCGTGAGTCCGCTGGCAGCTGCAGGTGTTCCAGCCAGTGGGCAGTGGGCAGTGGGCAGCCAGGCGGCCTCCCTGAGCTAGGGGATGAGGAGGGCGGGGCCCTTGGTGTTCTGAGTCCCTGTCCCCCAACTGCCCAGTGCAGGGCCCCGTGACTGTGGGGGCTGTTTCCCACACACAGCACACATGTGGCTGAAGCAAGCCAGGTCTGCAGAATGTCAGCTCGGTGCAGGAGGAAGTGAGCAGCGCGGCCAGCCCCTCTGATGTCTTGCAGACCCAGGGAACCGAGAGAGACAGCTCGCACTCTGGCCAGGCTGCCTTCCTGAGTTTGGTCAGGTCTGGGGCTGGACGCAAGGTTGTGATCAGGGCTGGAGGAGAAACAGAACAGGGAGGAAGAAGCTGAGATGGAGCCTCCCTCCCCACGGGGGACACTCTGGAGAGGGCGGCCCCACACACCCAAGACACAGGCAAACTAGGCTCAGCCCTTCTCTGGCCACTTAGGAGCTGATGTGGGCTCTGGGGTCAGAAGATTAGCAAAGAAATGGCTGTGTGACTTACTCCTCTGAGCTTCGATTTTCTCACCTGTGGAATGGGTCTGGGACTTGTGCTTGCGTAAGGGTGGTCGTGGTCAGGGGATGGACTAGGGTGTACCCTGACATGGGCTTCTGTTTAAGAGCTGTTTTTCATGTGTGTGGGTAGAGGGTCACCATGAGGTGCCAAGGTGGACCAGGGAAAGGCCACAGGCACTATCCTGCCCATGGGTGTATGTGTGTGTGTGTGTGTGTGTGTGTGTGTGTGTGTGTGTGTGTGTGTGTACATCTCCTCTTATCCTCTGGGGTGAGTGTACGAAGGTGACGAGGGCCCCTGATTCAGTCCTCATTCTCCTCCTTCCCCAAATAGTCAGGGGCGTCTGCTCAGGTCTGCTGGTTTGCTCTTCATGGCTCCAGGCCTGATCCCAAAATAAAATATTTGGTTTCCAGGGCTGATGGCCTTGAAATGCAAATATTGCTTCTCTGTTTCCAATAAACAGCTGCATTTGGGCCTCTTGGAGGTCTTAGTTCCTGGCCGAGATGACCAGTGTCCACCACTCCTGAGGGAGCCCGTCAGGGTAGTGCCTTCTGCCCCCATGATGACTGTGAAGTGGGTGTAGGACCCCTACCACTGGTTTTATGGGTGAGGAAACAGAGGCTGGTTGTGGGTGGCACCAGCCTGGGCACCCTGAGGTCCACCTGAGGATTCCCAGGCTCTCAGGAGGGGCCCTCATGCTGGGGCTGAAAGGGTGCAGCTGCCCAGCTGGAAGAGTGGCTGGACCCCCGCTTCCTCTGCTTGCCTGGCTAGTCAGTCAGAGGTCCCTTCCTGCCAGCTACATCAGAAGGGACATTTAATAAAATATCTGTTCACAAGTGGGCAGGGTATGGGAAGCCATAGATGATAGCACAATGCCAGCCTGGATTTAGGGCCTGGATACTAAGGGCCAAGAGAGGCCACGGGGACATGGAGAGACTGCCTGGGGGAGGGTGGTATAGCACAGCCCATGTGACTGGGCAGGCAGGAGCCAGAAATGAGCCCCCACACACCCCTCCCTCCTCCAGGGACCCAGAGGCCGGCCCATTGCCGAATTGAAGAAGACACAAGCCTGAGGTCTGCACTGGGAAACAGGGTGGAGAGGGGGCACAGAGGCCCAAAGCCTGCGAAGTCCTTCCATCTCCCCATCTCATCAGGTCTTGTTGTCTGCCTACCATGTCACCCTGACGTCAGCACTGACATGCGGTATATTGTGTTCTCTGTTCCCTTTGCCACCCGAGCAGCGCAGCATAGGGAGGCGCTGCGCGTGGATGAATCCTCAGATGCTCGGGCACATGGCTCTGCTGGAGAGCATGCAGGGTGACACAGGGCTTTCCAGGCAAAACCCACAGGATTTCCTCTAAAGGAGACCAGGGGATTCTTAGGCAAGTGTGAGTGTGAACATCTGCCAGACAGGTGGGTGCCCTCCATCGGGGAGGGGCTCCTGCCACGTGAAGCAGAGATTCTGTGATGACCAAACTGCCCAGGCTGCTCCAGCCACAGCTGGCGCACATGGAGACAGAGTGGGGCAGGGGAGAGGCACAGACCCCACCGGACCCCCTCTTCTCCAGGTTGTGAGGAGAGAGGGGCTCATGAAAATTCCAGATTCCCTCAGGGCAGCTGTGTGAGCCCTGCTTCTGTCTGAAACACCATTCTCAGTTTGGCCTCAGGACAGGCCCTTGAGAGAGAGACATAAGGTCCCACAGGCCGGCCTCCCTTTGGGCCAAGGCATGGCCTCTCCCGGCTGCATGGAAGCTTCCCTGGGCACACTCAGGAGTTCTCCACACCCCCAGCCACAGCCGAGGCAGCACCCAGGGCTAAGCCTAAGTAGCCCCTTGATTGCCATCAACAGAGCTTGGACATTAGAAAGAATGATAAGCAGGGCCTCCTTCCCCTCAGTCTGAGGACACTTGGGGCACATACTCTCAACATGGGGTGGCAGGGGCTCATGGCAGGACAGGGGCCCAGGCCTGGCTTCCCCCTTGGCCCACCATCCTACAGAACAGCCAGTGTGGTCCCCAGAGGAGAGGGCCGGGCTGGTGCCTCCTTGCTCAGAGGAACATAGGGCCACAGGATGCTGGGAAAGGCCATTCATCAGCTTTGGGACATAGAGGGAAAAGCTGGTGTCTGTGGCTGGCCTGCTTCCAGGTAGGACCACAGCAAAGAGCCCACCACCTCCAGTCAGAAGTATAAGGAGGGGGAGCCACAGGTCCTAGGGTGGAGGGGCCCTAGAGGGCTACTCAAGGTATCTCTGAGTGGGCAGGTACCCAACCCCTACACCCAGGGCTAGGAGACCACTGCCAAGATAAAATACTGCAAAGGCAGCTCTTGAGGCCAGATGAGTTCTGGGGTGGGAAATGGGCTCGGGTCCCAGTTCCAGTTATGGCTCAGCAGTGTGACCTCAGGTAATGCAGAACACAAGCCTCTGTTTCCAAGTGTGAAAGTAGATGTGGGGTTCTCACCCAGCTGATGACAACACTGACCTCTAATTGGGAGATCATACCCAACCAGTGAGCCTCAGGTCACACTTCATAGTGGGGGCACTTTACTCATGGCCTAAAATTGGGTTTCTACTTCCCAAAAAAGCCGATTCAGCCTCTGATGAGGCCAGCACAACCCTCTGCCTGGTCTCCTGGTCTGAGGACCTTCCACAGGCCTGGGTGCCAAGGACCAATCAGAGGCTTGAGAGGGACCAGGACACTCTTGGGGTTGGGGCCCGTTCTCTCTTCCACTTTCTGGGGTCAGGCACTCCCAGGCACCAGATGCTGAGCATGGAGGGTAGACTAGCAGATGCCCCTCAACAGCCCAGGACCCTTCTCCCTGGGGCCCACAGCCTAGAACCCAGTCTAGTGGAAGTACAGGGGTTGGGGTGGGGGTGGGAGGAGACAGAGGAGAGCCTGCCCAGTGTCCTCAGCCGGAGGAGCTGGAGGTGCTGAGCAGAGGCAGGACCAGACTGCGTGGGCACGGGGGCTCGGGTGGTGCAGGCGGGGGGTTGCCAAGCAACCACCACATGCATCTGCCTGAGTCTGCTCTCTGGGGTGGAGGAGCCACTGGTTCCAATATTTACACTTTGCCATTTGCTAAGGAGCTTTAGCTCTGGATGGCAAGAAGGGGCAGTATCCTTCATGGAGCATTGGGAGCCCCTTGTCCTGGAGTGGCAGGGACTGTAGCTGCCGGTCCCTGGAGGGGGAGAACACTGGGCCCCACATCCTCCAGTTTTGCTATCAGGATAGGGGCTGGCCAAGTTCTGCCAGTGGCTTAGAGCTGGAGGCAGAGAGACTGTGATGGTGAAACTCCAGCCCAGGGTCTCCTGCTGAGCCCAAAATGACACCAGGAATTGCCTGTCCCCTCTGCCTGGCCAAAGCGAGGGAAGGACCCAGTCTGGGGTCCAACTTCTCCCAGCTGTCCTCAGTGGCAAGCATCACACAAGCAAAGTCTTCCCCGTATGGTCTTTTGAGTCACCTCTGCAGCCTGTGAGGGAATAGGGAAATCTAGGCCTTGGATTCCCTATAAAGCACATTGAGTATTTTGAGTGCCTGGTTGCTCCCTAACATTCTGGGTGATCCATGGCTCTGGGCACCTTTTGGCCAGAGAACTGGGGATCCCTGTGAGCTCCAGGAGAGAGGATATTGACCTTGGGGGAGGCATGGCCAGAGACAGCCTCTCCCTGGAGGGCCAGCACTGTCGTGGGGCACTGACCCCTCAACAGGCTTCCTTGGGGTGAGGGCGAAGGACAGTGGGGGTCTCCAGCCAGGCATTGAGACAGCAGGATGAGGACATTGCCTGGGCCATCTCTCGTGGGCCAAACCCCAGTACCTGGCCAGGTGAACTGGATGGTCCACCTGGGCTCACTTGGGACCCTGTTGAACTGTCAGGTTTTCCAGCACCTTCTGTGGTTCTGTTTTCTCCTTCATGAAGTCTCCTGCCAATCCAGGGCAGGGTGGTTCCTGCTGACCTGCTGGGATGAGTCAGGGGCCAGGAAAAGGCCACTCGCGAGGGAAGGGCCTGACTGGCTATGACCCTATCCTTTTGTGGGTCCCTACCCACCTAATGGGACACCCTCCTCCAAACTATAGGTAGTATCAAGCCTCAGTCTCCTCACCTGTACCTTAGGCCTAGCTCCCTCTAACCCTGCACCCCAGGCCCTGAGCTGATTTGGCTGTACACTTGGGCTGCCGTTCATTTACCCGCTTTCCCTCCACTTCCACATCCTCATGCAAACCAGGGCGTTCCTGGCCTGACGGTGTCCCCAGGCAGGCCTGAGTGCCCAGGAAACTGAGTCAGCCATCTCTCCCTCAAAGGATCCTGGAGGCACAGCCCCTCCCCGTGGGTCAGGGTAGCTGAGCATTGGAGCGCCCAGACATCCCAGGTCTCAGCACCCCCTAGAGGTGGTAGCCTCAGCTGAGCCGCATCAAGGGGTCATGGGATTCTCCAGGCTTGAGAACTCACACCTCCCAGGAGGAGAGACACTGCACAACCAGTGGAATTGCAGCCCAAACCAGCAGATGGACACACTTAGCAGCAATTAGGAGGTGCCGTCATTGCAAATGTGCAAATTTATATACTTGAGTCAAATAGGCTCTGTATTTCTTTTTTATTGAGCGTAAATTGAGTGCATGATATTTCCAAGTACAAAATGTGCTTTCAGTCTAGTCCCAAGTGCCAGCAGCTGATAGATGCCCATCAGAGCTGGGGGTTTATTGATGGAGAGGAGGCCCCACCCTGCCCCCCAATCTAGCGTGGGGCCAGGACCTGTGGCCCCCCATCACAGCCACCTGTCCTGCAACCGAGACTCCCCACAGGCCTGGGACAGTGCTACCCTCCCCTGGCTCTCCCACCTGCATCTGGGACAGCTCTGCTCTGCTGTGCCTTGTGCTGGGGGGAGCCCTCTTGGTCTCTGGATTGAGGATGCTCACATCCCCCTCTCCTCCCCAGCATGTCCTTCTATGTAAACCCAGGGCTGCTGTGGGGTTTCATTCATCCACACAACGAATGTTTAGTGAACATATGATGCAGTTGTTAACAGTCTGGTGTCAAAGACTGCACAGTGAGGAAATCTCAAGGCAGGGGACATGGGACCCCTCCTCTCCTTAGCGCCCACATGGATTCCGGGGTCTTCACCTACCACTGGCTGCCTTTTATGGGGACTCGGAGGCTTTTTATGCCTCCAGGAGAATCAGAGAAGCCCATGATGTTCAGCCGCCCATCCCTCAGCTAAGCATCCCTTCCTCCTGACCCCCACAACTCTGTCCTTCCAGAAATTATTTCCAGGGCCTATGAGTCTTCTGGGCTGAGTTAGAGGAACAGAGAGTAGGGACCAAGGTTGGGGCTAGCCTGGCAGTGGCCCCACTAAACCCTGATTCTCCCTATTGATTGAGAACAATTACCTAATGGCAAACCCCATTAGGTACTTACATATCATTAAAGAGTTTAAGAATAACAATTTATTACCGATGCTGCCAGAGGGCCAAAGTTCAGAGCAGGATGGTGTGTGCCTGATTGTATAGAGGTGCCTGCCGCCTTTGGCACAGGGGCAAAATGCTGTAAATCTGGTCCCCTAAATGAGAAGTACTTTGTCTTTCAGGGTTGTCTGCAAGGGGCAGGGTCTCCATTGGGGAGTTTGGGTCCACTTGGGGACCTAGGACATTTTGCTTCATGAGCCCAGGGCACCAGGGTGCCCAACAAGTAGGCAGGCCCAGTGGGAAGCCTGTCGGCCTTGCTCAGAGGTGGGGGGCCCAGCTCAGTCCCCTCATCCCCACTCCCAGGCCTAGTGAACAATTCTCCACCAAGATTCGGAGGACCAATCATCAGAGAAACAACCAAGGTTCCAGAGTAAACCACTGCTATCTGGGTCCCTCTCTGGCCAGGGACGGGAGTGGGTGGGGACAGGTGGCCCCTCCTCCCTGGATCTATTAATGGGACAAATAGCGTCAGGTCCTTGCTTGAACCCCCCACCTATGCCAGCTTCCCGTCAAGTATAAATCAAATCCTGGGGGCCCCCTGCACTGCTCTGACCCCACCTCCCCTATCCTCCTCAGATGCCACGCTGGCCCCCAACCCCCAGCTCCCAACTGACCAGTGGGCAGACTGAGCCTAAGCCCATCCCAGCCTCAGGACCCACATTAACCACAAGCCAAGGGACGCCAGGAGCCGCCAGAAGCTGGATGAGGCCAGAAGTATCTTCCCCTGGAGCGTTAGAGCCTTGATTTAGAACTTCCAGTCTCCAGACTGTCAGAGGATGCTTTTCTGTGTTAAGACACGATCCTTTGTTACAACATCTCTTCGAAACTGATACACTACTTTAAATAATGGCTATTACAGCAATCTTTAATATGGACAGTTAATGTCTTATGTAAAATTGTATAAATGCATCTTTAAATCTTTTGCTACTTTTCTTTATTTGTAATATACAAAGGAAACGCTACTGAAAACAGCTCTCCCCCAACCCCTTTTCCAACCAGATAACTCCTTCTAGCTGTCCATGTTCCTCCCAGACCTCCAAGCCAGCCCTCAGGGCAGCAGTGATGATCAGGTACCTCTGGCCAGGGTTTATTTCATGAGTGGCCGGTCAGCTGGCCTTGAAGGTGGCTGGGGCTCTGCCAGGTGGTCTGGGCTGGCAGCTCTTCCAGCCCCGACATGCCAGATGCCCACTAGTCCACTCCAGGGCAGAGCTGCCAGCAGTGGCCTCTTCTGGCAGTCGTCATGATTCACCTGTAGGAGGGACACTTCCTCACACAGTGGAGACCTCATCTCTTAGTCCCACAAGTCATGCAGGTCCCTCTGCTTTGTCAGGCCCTTGTGCTCATGGGACCACTCTCCACGGGAGGCAGAGGTGTGGTGTGGAGGGATGCATATTTGAAAGGCACAGCAGGAGAACTTCCTGGAGGAAGGTCTCAGGTGGGGTCTTGAGGATGAAGAGAAATGGGAGGAAAAGGTGACTCTGGGAAGAAGTGGCCTAGGGGAGGCTCTGCAGGCAGAATGACCCAGGCTCTCAGGACCTCTGAGGTCAGCCTGACAGAAAAAGTGCCCCATGTGTCCATGGCAGGTGGAACAGAATTCCAGGGGGGCTGGCAGGGGCCGTAGGGAGAACACAGAGCCCCCTAGGAATAAACTTCCTATAAATCTGAGCAAAGTATGAGGAGCCAGCTCCCTTACAGAATCAAGTCCCCAGAGCACACTTCTCTCTCTTCTCAAGAAAAGCAAGACTTTCAATAATGCAAAGTGCATTAGCTCGCAGTGGGGAGGGCAGTCTGAGCCCATCCTGCAGGCCAATCATATACTCGGTTGACTGACAGCTATTTAGAGCTCTCCAGGGGCCATGAAAGAGGGGCACTGCTGATGGGGTGCTGGATGTGGGGCAGAGGCTGCTTCCTCCTCCCTGGTCCCCATGCCTGAGCTCATCCCTCCTGGGACAGGTTTTGCATAGATCGTGGGGATAACTCCTCCCTGGAGGATGCCATATCGGCATCTTACCTCTTCCCACAAAGAAGACCCTGATTTTAGGAATTTCCCTGCCATTCTAGGGGTCTTGTAGAGTGGACGTTGGCCAGGTCCATGGTCAAGAGCACTAGGAGGTGAGGCACACTGGTGGGCTGAAAAGCAGGTTTCCAATGGGCTAGTGGAGTCAGGGCTAGTCCAATCCCCCATTAACTACTGCACCCAGTGGAGGACCTGGCACACACTGGGCACTCTGTATAGTTTAGAAAACTGTCCTGAATCACTATCATTGGTATCTGTGGCAGGTGAAGGTCACCAAGGGTTGGGAGAGCCACCCACCACGATTTCATCCTCACAACCCCTGGAGAGGGCAGGACACAGGCCAGGCAGAGGATGGGCCTCCCTGCAGCCCAGCAGTGCCTACCTGCCATGCTGCTCCTGCCCCATCTTGGTGACTCAGCTCTCGGAAGTGCCAAGCTGTGCAGGCTCCTCTCTGGGGTGAGACCCAGGAGCTGAGGTCCCTGGCTTGGGTCCGAGCCACCTCAGCATCTCCCCTTGCCCTCCAATGGTCTCAGAACCTGGGATTGCAGCCTCCATGCGCCCCCACAGCCACCACTCTGTGGCCTCCTGATGTTGCACCCCAGCTCTGGGTGCTTCTAGAGCAACTCAGCCCCTGCCTCCTGGGTCCCTATCCCTCTTGGTACCCCACTTTCAGCTGCGCTGGCCTCTGAAGTAGGGGTAGAGGGGGTTTGTCAATTGGCTCCAAGAACCAGCAACACAAGTATCCCAGCCTCACCTGGGGAGGGATGTGAATAACTAGGAGCTAAATTTACATCTGAGGCCACTCACCAAGCTGATCTGAAACCAGGGAGCTGAACCATGAGAGTGCAAATTACCTGGAGCTGTGCTCCCACCTCTGACCTCTGAGGAGGGTGCAGGGGCTGAGGGAGCTGAGGCCAGGCCTGGCTTCTGCGCAGGATGAGGTGGTTGACTGAGCGGGGGGTCGGCGGGTAGAGGCAGACAGGTGGGAAGGGGCCTTGCAGCTGTCCAGGGTCCTCCAGGTGACCTTACACTTCTCCTTTAAGCACTTAACTGGCTGTTTGCTCCCTCTTGGTGGAGACTGAGTAGCCCTGGTTCCATCAGCTAAGTGGCTCCATATAATGTCTGCTGCTCCTGAAAAGACCGTCTGGGGCGTGGCATAACATCTAGCCTCTGTGTCTATTTTCAGGGCCTCTTTGGGCTAAGTGCTGGGCAAATTCCAGCCCTTCTGTCTCACGCCCTCTAAGGGCTGGCATTCTCTGGCTGAAGGGCACCTGGGGTCTGGTCCCACAGACACACTTGAGCCAGTGATTCTAGGGAAGACTGTCTCCTCTTTCCTGTTGCCAGTGTTGTCTTAGAGAGACTGTCTGAACACAGAACTTCCCTCCAGGATCTCCAGCAGAAAAGAGCTGAGGCACCCCTCCTGGGACAGGTATCTGAGCCTTGGCACAGCTGACATTCAGGCCATCTGAATACCCTAGGGTACTGAGTAGCATCCCACCAGATGCCAAGAACACCTTTCTCCTGCAGTTGTGACACCCCAAAATGCTTCTAGATGTTGCCAAAGTCACTCCCAGGGAGAAGAATGAGGTAGGTGGTGGTCCTATGAGGCTTAGAGCGAGCACAGCAAGGTGATGTGAGGGGCCCCTGTGTGTGGGGCCCCTTTGTGTGGGTGGGTGTTTGGAGCCTGGGGACCCACCCCTCAGTCACACTGCATGTGGAACCCCAACTCCTCTTGTCTGGTAGGGATCGTGGATGCAGCCTAGGCCAGGGAGGCATCAGGCCCCCACCCCACCCTACCAGGATGAAGGCCCTGCATCCTAGGTCCACTTCTGACCTATTGAGTTATGGGGTGGGGAGCATCAAACTTTTCCATCCATCTCCCTAAGGAGCTCCAGGAGTCCCTGGAACTGAGAGGCCAGCAGTGCAAAGACTAAAGCTGCCCCGGCTCACCGGGGCCCTGAAGCCCAATAGGTTGAGGGCTGGACACTCCATGGCTTCCATTTTGTAGACAAGAACACAGAGAGATTAGGGGTTTGCCAGAAGTCACACAGTGTGCAAGTAGGATGAGAGGCTTACGTGGGTGGCCTGACTCTAGGGTAGCTCGGTGCCCTTGACTAGCACCTTCAGATGGGCAGGATGAGAGGGAGGGGGCGGGCAGGCAGCAAGGGGTGGATGAGAAGAACATGTTCTTCACCATTCTCTGTGCCTGCCCTTTAAATGACCCTCCAGGCTCTTATCTGCAGTCTGCATCCCCCTAATCTGCAGACAGAAGCATTTACGGATAATGTGGGTGGGGTCTCTTAACATCAGAGAGGCTGTTCACATCCCGACTTTGGCTAGGACGGCCCAAGGTCACTGGGGCTGTGATTCACCAGTGGTGCCAGAGAACCAGAGGTGGGGAGCAGTGAGGCCATCCTGAAGGGGCCAAGGGGCCAGGGGCAGGCCGGCCGAGGTGGAGGGGCAGGGACCCCCTACTATAGATCCAGGTTTCTCCTTTACACTGAAGGTGAGGGGTCACTGCTAGGCCTTATTCCCTGGATCTCACAGTCTGTAACTTAAGGCAGGCCTGGGTTTATTTGTTATTGCTCGGGGGCTGGGACAGCTGTGTCCCACCTCAGGTTGCCCAGGACCCCTCTCATCTTTGAGTCAGACTCTTCCAAGCTCTTCTTTCTGGGGCTGCACAGGCAGTGGGGGTTCAGAAGGGATGTGAGATGGGGGCGGTGAGCACCCCTGAGACTTGTCAGACTGGATCCAGCATCAGGGCAGCCAGGATAATTAGTGCCGAGGCCTGAGACAAAGGGTGGAGTCAAGGTTCGGGCTGCAACACCAATAGGGTCCAGATGGTTCCTCTGTTCCACAGATGGGGCCTGACCTGCCACCAGTCACTGAGGCTAAAAATAACCTTGGCCAAGCCAGAGCGGCCCAGGACCCTCCTCAGGCCAGCCCCACACACCGTTGACTCATCCCCACCTGGCTCCCAAGAAAGAGCCTGTATACCTTGTTATTCCCATTATAGGCGGGATGGGCACAGAGGCAGCAAGAAACTTGCCTGGGGCTGAGGGGACTCTATACCCCTTGCTTTCTGCCGAGCAACCTTATTGCCTTCACCCTGACTCCCTGGGACAAGTCACCTGATATGGATGTGGCCATTGGCTGGAGTTGGCCCCTCAGTCCAGTCATTCTCACTGAGATCTGCTGGGCCCAGCTTGGCTGAGAGAGGAATGTGAATTGAAGGCACCAGAGCCTCATGGGCCCTTCTGAGACCAGCAGAGCCCACTCAGTGACAAGATACCAGCCCAGGGAAAGAGGTACATGGACACAGACAGGCGTTTACAAGCAGTGGGTGGTCAGGCTGAGCAGGTGGAGGAGGGGGAGGAGGAGGTGCCAGGCCCTCAAGAACCATGCCTAAGACCACCCTTACTTCTGACACCAACTCAGGCTAAGGGAGCCTGCAGAGCCTTTCTGAGCCCTGTATCGCTGGGAGTCCTGGAGGGCCCTTCTGGATAGAGGCCACTAGGAGCTGGGTCTCTGTGTCCTGTGGCTCTTGGTACCAACCCTGCCTCCTCTGGGCACTGGGCAAGAGAGGCTCTGATGGCCCTGAGTACCCTCTGGGCCTTCTGCTCCAAATATCACTTCTTTACTCTGTGCCATCCATGACCCTCGCTACTGGAAGTCTCTTGAGGGTTTTCAAAGGCTCTGTGGCTTCTCCTATCTAGAGCTGGAGCTGTCCTCAGAGCAAGGGAACCACCCTGGCCTCAGAGCCTCGTGGAATGGGTCATTAAAGCAAACTCTTTAACCCCCAGAACTTAGAGATGATGCTGATAGGACCCTGCCCCTTCTGTCCAAGGCTGGCCCTCTACTTGCTTTGGGGTCCACAATCCTGAGCTATTCTCTCTTGTCCTCAGGGCTGGGTCCCCCAGGATAGTGTTGTGTATAGGGACATATCCCAGCCCTCAGTTGCCTGCCTGAAGTTGAGTGTCAGGAAAGAGCATGACCTCACTAGGCCTCAGTTTTTTCATCTATGAAAAGGCTGGTTGGGAGGTAGGTGAGATCCTGCCCTGTCCACAGCAGAACCATGTGTATTTACCCCACTGGGCCTAGGCCCAGGTGACAGGGCCTCTGTAGGGTTCTGAAAAGCTATCCAGTAATGACAAAGTAGAAGTAGAGAAGGGGAACATGAATCAGGGGCTTGGTGACTCCCACACAGGGCCCTATAGGTGGGTTGTCCTTGCTCCTGGCTGCTGAGCACCAGGCCAGGAGGGGGCTGGGCTGGGTACCTTCTGTCCATCCGCCCACCCATGGCTCAGGCGTCAGCGGCCTTGTCATGTCAGCCTGTTCCTGGCCCTGCTCAGGCGGATGCAAAAATCTCTCCTAAATCCTGTATTTAATTTTGTTCTCTGGGAAATTGTGGGAGGTTTTGGAGATAAAGCTGAGCTGATAAGTCGGGGATTTGGCTGTTCTTGCCGAAACTCCTGGACAGGGAGGCGGGCAGCAGGCCTAGGATGCTGTTGGCCGGGCCTGGTTTAGCTCCCCCCCCCCCAATTGATGCACCCCAATTACAGTATGCCAGGTCATTGGGTTCCCCAGGGTGAGGGGCATGAAGGACACCAAGGTGAGCATGCCACACATGGGAGTCAGACCCCAAGGAACCCCAAGGCACTATTAGGAGGTGGGTCCATGCACTGTAAGAACTTAGGGCGGGGGCTGAGTTGCATGGGGGGCATTACTGATGCTCAGCTGCCCCCTGCACCCTCTTCCTGAGGCTGTGCCTTCCTTCCACTAAGGGTGTGGTGTCAGTCCCTGCCCTCACTGGCAGCTCTGCTTCACTTAGCGAACACCCCCACTATCTGGAACATTCTATTCTCCCTCCTCATCCCTGGTTTGATGGGGCTGTGGTGGTGGCAGGCAGTCCTTCAGATTTTACTATTTTTAAGACCTTAGGAAGGTGGAGCTTGAAAGTCCCTCACTGCACTGCCTTGTTTTCAAAGTCATGGTCTTCGAGCCTTTAAATCGTGTCTGAGTAATAAAAATAATACTGAAGAACTGAAATCACTGTTCAAACAGAAACATGTATACCATGTTCATAACAGCTCCATTCACAGTAGCCCAAAGCCGGAAACAATGCAAGTGTCCATCAATGTTGTCCATTGTCGTCCATTCAAACAGTGGAATAGTATGCAGCCATGAAAAGGAATGAAGCCCTGATATCCTACAACATGAATTGACCTAGAAAACATTATTGTAAGTGAAATAATCCAGACACAAAGGGCCATGTATTGTGTGACTCCATTTACATGAAATGTCCAGAACAGGCAAATACACAGAGATGCAGAGCAGATTGGTGGATGCCAGGAGCTGGGAGTGGGAGGAATGGAGAGTGACTGCTAATGGAATCATGGCTTCCATTTAGGGTGATGAAAAAATTCTGGAACTAAATAGAGATGGTAGTTTCACAACCCTGTGAATGTGCTAAACACCACCAAATCATACACTTTAACATGATAAAAACAGAAAATTTGTTATGTATGTTATACCATAATAAAAGAATAGTGACAATAATAAACACATCTACCAGGCTTGCTATATGCTAGTCACTGTCCTAGGTGCTGTTTCTATCTTAACCTCTCAAGGTGGCCTCACCCTTGCCGTTCACATAATGGGCAACAGACACTAGGGGCGCTCTCCCAGGTCACGGATGAGAAGAGCTGATCGTCCTGCTTCACTGGCAGCCAGGACCCCTCTGGGCCTCCCTCCTTCACACCCATCTCTGTCCTGCTCCATGTTGTTGAGCAGAATTTTCTTTGTAAAGCCACTTTTATACCTACATGCTCATCCAATTCTGTGCCCAGTGATTCCTCCTGTTCTGTCAATTGTCTCACCTTTATCTGCCTCCAGAAGTTGGGATCTTCATGTTATTTCCTTTAATTCTGGAATTTTATAGCTTTTTCTAAAAATGACTTAGCTTGGCCATATCTGGAGTTAGTTGTGAAGGGTGAGGGTTCTGAGGGGTGTTGAAGGTCAAAGCCCCTCCTTGCTGACCCTCTCTGGGTGGGTGCCCAGGACGAGGAGCCTGGCAGGTGCTTCTCACCCACTTGTTTTTGAACTTTCCAAGCTTTTTCTCCTACCTGCACTCGGCCTCTCTGCCTGGATGGGCCTTGGACATTGCCCAGAAAGGACATCATGCTGGGGCTGACCCTGACCAGGATGTTCTCTGGTGGGAATGAGGCCAGGGGTTGAGGAGCTGGCCATGCCAGGAGTTGCACACATACCTTCTCACGTCATCCTCAGACACCTACAAGGAAGGGACTACTCTATCCCTCTTCATAGATGGGAACACAGAGGGCTCCACGCCACACAGCCTCCAGTGCTGTGGTCTAGATCTGCTGCCCACGCCATGGGCCTTCAGAGCCATAGTGTGGGACATCCTGGGTGAGCAGGCCAAGTTGTTGGCAGCCTCCAGGGCCTGAGCAGAGCCCCTCTCCCTTCATTAAGTCCTGGAGGTGGACACAGCTGCCAGGAAGTCACACACAGTGCCCACCTCCTGGCAGATGAACTGAGATGAACTGAAGACACAGGCTGGGGAGCTGAGCAGAGCAAGTCCTCAGTCTCCCACAGCCTCCATCCTGCTTCAGCTGGGGGCCAGGCCTCTGGCTACATCCTCACTCCCTGCTTGGCCTACCTGCCCTCAATCATGTCCTCTGCTTTCTTGTCCAGTCCTGCTAAGCCTGATGCCTCCCCAGAGAAGTGGGCTTCTACAACTGCCTTGGGGACAGCTGGAGATGGACCACCATCTTCCCCTCCCCACAGCTTTGGACGTGCCTACCCCCATCTGAACTGTGTGCCTTTCAAGCGTTGGTGGAGTGGACTCTTCCTCTAGGAAGCCTCTCTGGCCTCCTGTCCATGCTCTGGGCTGATGCACCTGGAGGAAGGGGTGTTCACCCTCCCTTTCTGCTTGTGGGGTATAGAAGCACCAGCCCTTCCCTGTTTCCTGGCTTCTCCAGCATCCACTGTGACCATGGCCAGCTCAGGGCTGTCTGAGCCACATAAAATCCTCCTGTTATTAAAATGTTCTGCTGGCACTGGGGGAGACAGCCAGGAGCGTGCCTCAGGCCCTGCCCCAGCAGGTGAGTCTGTTCGGAGGCCAGAGAGCTCACTGAGTTGTTATTCCAGGTGGGACAGCAGGGAGACTGCAGTTGGGGTCTGAGGAGGCCAGATGGCCAAGTCTCTCTGCTTGGGTGTCTCAGGGTACCTTGGGGCCTCTCTGGGCTCCTCCATGTCCCTCTGCACTCCAGTCTGTGACCTTGAGCCTGTCATGGTCACCTGGGGAGTGCTGAAGGCTGTGAAGCTGAGCAGAAATGACAGGCTCCTGTTTCCCCATCTGGCAGCTTCTGTGCCAGGGACAAAGCGAGGGGAAGGCCTTAGGCCTGAGGGGGCTGGGCTGAACCTAGCAGGAGGGTCCTTCGCATCAGGCTTACTCATGAATGGTGCTGCAGGGGGCCCCAGAGATGGTGGCATGGCATGAGTAACTGCTGTTCCAGAGTGACCCCACTATGTGGCAGCCCTGGGTGGGAACAGAGACCCAGGCCTGGCTGGGTCACTAGTCACCCTGAAATGCTATGGGGCATGGGGTGTGCCTCTTCTGGGCTAGGATCAGTGGTTCTGCAGCTGCTTCCTAGCTGGCCTGCGGCCAGATATCCACAAGACACTCCCTGCGAGCCCAGGATGGGAGCCTGAGCAGCCTCTGGCCAGTCCTTCAGGCCCTGGGCAGGTACTCTCCCTACTAACCACAGAGATGCCCATCATGAAGCTATGCCTCTAACCCCTACCGCTCCTGGGAAGCCCCAAAGGCATCCCAAGTGACCTTGGCCCTGCTCTCTCAGTGTCTGGGTCCTGACTGCGGGGCTGGTAGGTAGAGTGCCCTTCATGACCACCAGCTGCCTTGAAACCAACCGCTCAGCTGCTAGGGGCCCAGCTGACCTGTCTGACCCCAAGTCCATAAAAGAAATGCTAGGGTAAGAAGGTCCAGCCAGAGGGCACAGAGGGCCCAAGTTGGGGACCCAAGCTTATCCCCTCCCCTCAAGGGACTTCTGAGAAATGGCAGGATCCACATCCTCTCTGCTGCTCCCTGCTGGGGTCTGGGGCTGAGGCTGAGCTGAGACCTGCATGCAGATCCTCCCTGCTGCCTCCCAGTTGTATGGCCTGTCTGTGATTTAGTCAGTCAGTGTCCTTCTGTGCAAACAGAGAGTAACCACCCAGGGCCACATGAAAGTCAGGTGCAGGAAGCCTGAGGGTGCTGATACAGGGCCAGCATGCAAGCTTTCAGGTCAGGTATCATTACTCCCCCAACAGCCCCAATTTATCTGCCTCTTCCTACCTCAGTTAAAATATCAGGGCACTGGCTGGAGGCCCAGGCCCAGGCCCCCTGTAGGCCTGGGTTCATGAGATGGGCTGACAACTCCAGAGGGAGGGACGACCAGTGGGCATCCCTCCAGAGCTGCCTTGGAAGGAAAGAGCACTCTGTCCATGGGGATATGCAAACAGTCTGGAGGGGCGTGGCGGGGGCCTCAGGGCCTTCTTGACTCCATCACTAGCTCCAAGCCACTGCCTGAATGCTGCTGGGGGGAAGGGTGCTAGGCAAAGACCTTGGCCCTGGGAACCTATATATGTCCCGAGACTCAATTTTCCTGTCACAAATGCAATTTGGAAACAAATAATCCAATAAACACATGTGCCCACTGCCCTTTATTCAGCCACTGTTCTGGCTGCACTGATGCCAACATAGGGCAGCACCTACCCCAACACATGGCCATAGACATGCTGCCCAAGAAGCCAAACTCATCGAGGCCTCTGCCACTGGCCTGACTGGGATTCATGCCCAGAGACCCAAGAGGCCTGGGGGGCTATGTAGGACAAGAAGGAGCCAAGGGGGCACTGGTCTTTCTCAACACTGGGCATCAGGCCAGTTATGGCCACTGCGGCCCCACATAGTGGCTGGCATAACCCTATTCCCCAGATGGAGAAACTGAGGCTTAGAAACTGCCACATAGCAGATAAGGGTAGGGCCAGATCCCAACCCAGGAGCCTTCCTGGGTGTCTTCACCCCTTGAGTGCCTCCACCTTTGGACGAAGGGTGGACTGGGGGTCTGCCATTAGTGGATGGGTACCTAGCCCCCTGACAGGTCAAGTCCTGCTGGTCTGGCCTCAGTATGGGCCAGTTTGTTTCAGAGCCCCCACCTTAGGGACCATGCCACAGGTTGAGTTAGAGTGGGAACCCCACACAGGCAGGACACCCCCTGCCAACCCAGGGTCATCCAAGGTCACCAAGCTCTGCTCCAGCCTGTGTGTTCCCAAGGGTTCCTGAGTTGGCTGGTCCCCAGGGGGCAGACCCCAGGCAGCTTGGCCCTGCTCTGGCCATAGGGGAAAGAGTTTGTATAAAAAGCAGGTGCTAAATAAGAGGTGGATAGTGGTCCCACCCTGAGTGGGCCCTGAATGTCTATTGTCCTCTGGGGAAACCAAGGCACAGAGAGGTTCTAGGACATTCCTCAGGCCACATCAGCCCTGGGGATCTCCTGACTGCCTTGCCCTCGAAGGCAGGCTCTGGCTCAGTCTGGGTTGGGGAAGATTCAGGCTGCCATCACCAAAGTCCACACTTATGAAGCACCTATTCTTTGCCAGGAGGTATAAATGCCATAATCGCAGTGAGAGGCGCCAGTGCCAAGGGAAGAGGGCGCTGCAGGGCCAAGGGTGTCAGGAGCTCAGGCTGGTCTATCTGAATGGGTCCTGGGGCTCCCGTGGCACTGGTGGAAGTGGGGCAGGGGCAGGATGATGGAGGGGCAAGGTGCTGGGAGCGTTGGGTATCCTGCTAAGTGTGTATTGTGGTGGGGGTGTGTGTGTGAAGTGGGGGATGTTTCTGTGGAAAGAGCTGGGGCTGGGGGCCATCCCGCCCAGAGTTTTAGTTGGCTGAGATGGGAGAACCGAGAAGCTGCTGCCCCAGCACCACATTTCTTGGCCAGCTGCGCCCTCTGCTGCCCATGTGGGGCATCACTCTCTTGCTTGGGCTCCCCATCCAAGATGAGGAATGAGTAGAAACTGTGCCCCAGACCAGGCAGGCATACTTCCTGCTCATCTCCCCTTTCTTCTGGGGGGTCTCATTCATGAGCCCTGGGTGGCCTTGGGGACACCATCCCCAGGACAGGACCTGCCTTTTCCTATGTGGGGCAGATGTGGACATCTGACTCCAGATACATGGGAGGCTGAATTCAACTTCCCATCAAAGACACATCCACTCAGTGTGCCCAGGGGGAAATCTCACTGGGACAAATAAGACAAGCAGGAGAGGATATGGCCTGGCCTTGGGTCTGGTCCCAGGTGCAATGCCTCCTCCAGCCAGACACAGCCCAGGATGGGTAGGGTTGAGGCCTGCCTGGCCCTTTAAGAAAGCCACTGAGGGAGGGGTCCCTGTTGCCCAGCAACAGGAGGGCTTGGCCTATACCTGTCACCAGGAGACCAGGAGACATTCTACTCTGGGAACAGAGTGGCCAGAGCTGCCCTACTGACTGTGACAAGTGCCCCACCCACCAACGTACCTGGGCTGGTGGCACCATGGCGCAGACAGACGTGCTCCTGACCAAGCAGCCTGCCCCACAGACAATACCGGCATGCGAGCTGCCCCCCAAGCTGTACGATGTGGCCCGCAACACAGGTGCCTATACATCCTCAGGCCTGGCCACCAGTGGCTTCCGCACGGCCAAGTACCTGGTGGATGAATGGTTCCAGAACTGCTACGCTCGCTACCACCAGGCCTTTGCCGACCGTGATCACTCAGAGAGGCAGCGCCATGAGAGCCGGCAGCTGGCTGCTGAGACGGAGGCACTGGCACAGAGAACGCAGGAGGACTCGACCCGGAAGGTGGGCGAGCGCCTGCAGGACATGCACTGCTGGAAGTCAGAGCTGCAGCATGAGGTGGGTGAGCTAGGTGCTGAGACTGACCTGCTGCTGGCCCAGAAGCAGCGAATAGAACGTGCCCTGGATGCCACAGCTGTGCCTTTCTCCATTGCCACTGACAACCTTCAGTGCCGAGAGCGCCGCCAGCACCCTGACCTCGTGCGTGACTACGTGGAGATGGAGCTGCTGAAGGTGTGGGCCCATTTGGCTCCCAGGGGCTGGTAGACCTGAGCCACCTTTAAGTTTCTGCAGGGAGCATGACCTACACAGGGGCCCAAGGGTAGAAAACAGGTGTGACCCCATGACATGGGTTGGCAGAGGCCTTTGTGCCCATGCCCTTCTGCACACACAGGCAGAGAAGCTGGCTATTTGTAGATCAAGGGCCAGAACTGAATCCTGGGTCCTAGATGCTGAGGCAGCCCCCGGCTGGTGGCAGGGTCACCAAGGAGGGAGGTGCTGTCCCTGTACAGTATGCTGGGTTAAGGGCACCATAGCCTGGGGGCAGCATGTGGGCTCAGCATATGGGGGCGAGCCTAAACCTCGGGGCTTGTCCACTGGTCTCAACGGCATGTCTAGGGCCCCTGCACTGCCCGCCCCCATTATGGTTCACATTGGGGGTGAAGCAGGGCACAGGTCATAACAGGATTTACAATTGGGATGTGTGTTGGAGAAGTTTGCCTGAGGATGAGACAGTCAGAAGCCACTGAGGCAGGGAGAGGCCCAGCCAGTCCACCCCACAAGCCCTAACACCCTTCCACACGTACCCCAAGGATGGGGAGGAACCTGAGCTGAATCCCAGGGGCAGCGTTTGAGGTCTGGGGAATGTGCAGGGCCAGGAAGCTCTTCTTGGTTAGGTCCTGGTGGCACCTGCACCCACTGGGCAGTCCCTTGGTCACTTCAAGTTCTGGTACTCTCTGGGTAGCCCCTCAGGTCACCTGATCATGCAAATTGAGCCCAACCCTGAGCTCCCAGAGGCTGAGCCCACCATAGCGGCTCCCCTGGAAACCTGAGGTGAAAATCCAGGCACAGGCCAGGAGTACAGTATGGGTAGGATAAGAATGGGGTGGAGGCCACATTCATCCCACAAGGAGCCTCCGATCCAAACCTGGCAGGACCTGTCCTGGGGCAGTCCCATAAAGATCAGAGGGCTACTTAGTCTAGGCCCCTGATACTGGTAGTGCAGAGTTCCCAAACTTCTCAGAGCTTGGGAACCTCACCTATGAACAGGCTGCAGGCCACAGGCATGCATGAGAGATTTGGGGAAACAAGTACCTCACCCAGGTGCTCAGGGCATCCCCTGCACCCGTCCCCAAGATCAGGCCAGAAGCTTGAGTCTCTCACCTCTCCCTCCTGCCCACCCTTGGGGTGTAACCCCCTCTGCCCTGAGCCAAGACCTCTTGCCCAGTAGTGCATGGACTACTATTAGGCTGCACAGATGGGGACACAGACCAAGGGACAGACCTGGACACATGTATGTTTAGTGCCTGATTGAGGGTGAAAATTCAAATCAGGGGAAAGAGTTGTTTGTACACAGAAAATGAAGCTGTCGAGGTAGCACAAAGAAAGGTGGGGAACCCCCTGCTTTCTCTGTGGAAAAAGCCTTTCTGTGCCCACAGCCCCAAGGGGCAGCCCCACCTAGAAGGCTGTTGGCCTGGCTGTCCAGGGGCCAGTCGCCAGGCTGGAGCCCTCAGTGCCCTGAGCAGGCTATGGGGACAGAACCCAGCTCCCAGAACCCAGGGACTGCTGGGTGCCTGACAAGTGAGAGCTGCTGCTGGGTGACCCTCCCAGAAGCCCAGTAACAGCCCCCAGTGGAAAAGACCCTATGCACTGAACAGAACAGAATGTTCAAAAGCCCAGAATAAACCTGATGAGGAGAAGTGGGGCTCATGCCCCATTTTCTAGGAAAGAGACCAGGGGTAACTAGGCCCACCACTACGTAGCTAGGGGTTAAGTGCCAGCTGAGCCTCTAATATCTCCAGGTGTCTCCCCAAATCTCAGTTTCTTCTGGGTGTTTAAGGGGCTGACTGTGGGCCCACAGCAGCCCCACCATCAGAGTCTCACCAAGGATGGGGTCTTCTCCCCCAGGAGGCCGAGCTCATCCGGAACATTCAGGAGCTGCTGAAAAGGACTATCATGCAAGCCGTGACCCAGATTCGGTAGGTTTCCAGGCCATGGGATGACCCGTGTGCACACCACTCAACATGGCTTTTGGCAGAAAGTCAGGGTGACCAAGCCCTAAGGCTTGGGGTTAGGTCATAGCCAGGAACATAAGCCAGGGCACCAGGTGGTAGTGAGAGGTAGCAGATTCCTGCATGGCCTGGGGGCTGGGTGTCCACAGCATAGGGTGGGGGGAGGGGCAGCTGCTCCTGGACATTGCTGGCCTGGTAGGCCTGGGTGTCCGGGGCATCCAATGCTGGGCAGATGAAGTATGCGTGCTGCTGGGGTTTGACCTGCCCAACACCCTGGTGGGCCCAGCTCCCCACTAGCCTCTGTGCAAACGCAGGCCCTGTCTGCTGCCCCCAGGATGAACCGGGAGCACAAGGAGAGGTGTGAGATGGACTGGTCTGACAAGGTGGAGGCCTACAACATAGACGAGACCTGCGCCCGCTACCACAACGAGAGCACCGAGGTGCAGTTCCACCCGCACTCCACCAAGTTCGAGGAGAGGTGGGCCCCACTCCCCCGCAGCCTCACCAAGGGAGCCTGCATGCAAACACACTGTCCTAGCACTCCCTCGTTCCCAGTCCTTGCCCTCACAGTTCACAGTTCCCTTTCCCCAAATCCTGCTGGGGCTGCTGGGGCTGCCGGTCTCTCTGCTGAGGGTCCTCTACAGCCCCACTGGCCTCTGAGGCCCTCACCACTGATGATGGCCCTCCTGCAGCTCTCTGCTCCTGGTGATAGGCAGTGATTAGAACCCCTGTCCAAGTGTCCAGCCCCACACAGTTCACCAGAGCGGCGGGGGACTGCACAGGGAGACAGGACCCAGGGATGGGGGATCCCCGCAAGAAGAGGGCAAGGGCACCAGACACGGACTACTGACCTGCAGCTCCATACGCGGCCGGTAGGGGCGCTAGGCCCTCGCCCATCGTAGCGCAGCCCTGGGCGGCGCAGGAGGCACAGAGAGGCTCCAGGCGGCGCTGAAGGGCTTGGTGCAGAGCTGGGGTAATGGTCGCAGGAGATACCGGGGACGTACGGGGCGCGGGGTCGCGAGGCGGCGCTGGAGCTGGGGGTGGTTGTGCTGGGGCGCCGAGGACACGAGGGTGCGGGGGCGCGGGGAGGGCCTGGTGGGAACAGGAGCCGTTGGCAGGTGCCCCCACCGACCGCGGTGCTGGCCCGCTGCCCACCCGCAGCGCTTCCACGCCCGAGTCGTGGGCCAAGTTCACCCAGGACAACCTGCACCGCGCAGAACGGGAGCGCCTGGCCTCGGTCAACCTGCGGGGTCTCATTGACTGCATCCTGCGAGATACTGCGGAAGACCTGCGATTGCAGTGTGACGCTGTGAACCTGGCCTTCGGGCGCCGCTGTGAGGAGCTGGAGGATGCACGTCACAAGCTGGGGCATCACCTGCAGAAGGTGGGTTCAGGCTCGCAGAAGCTTCGCCCAGGACTCATCCAAGCCACTCCCAGTCCAGTCTTGGGTCTGGGAACCCATAACTAGAGAGAGACCAGACCCCTTGTGACCCCTCACTCTCCTTCCTGTCGCCACTATGCCCTGGTCACTACCTGTCTTTGTTCCTCCCCCTTTACTTCCCCTCTCATCCTGAAGGACCCCAAAGGCAGGGCCCCACTCCTCCCTGTACCCTCATTTAGCCTGTGAAAATCCAGGTGATATTGGAAGTGGTCTACTGGCATTGCCACCCTGGTCTATTGGCACTGACGGGGCTGTGGGGCGGGGGTACTGTCAGGTGTGAGCAAGAGGGAAGATGGGAGGAGGTAGTTCAGGCCTGGCAGGGCTCTGACTCCAGGTTCTCAGGGTGGCCTTTGCTGCCTCCAAGTCTCGCTCATTCTTGGCCAGGGTTAGGGGCTAGTGACTACTAGGGCTGGAGAGCTTTCAGATCAGAGCTGCTGGACAACAGGCTTGCTGTTTCACCCCAGCCACCTGGGTGCCTTTGGAAGAGCCGAGGAGGCTGCACACACCCTGCCTCCATACCTCCTCCAGAGCCGCTCGCTGGACATAGGCCCTAGGCTCAGGGAGGAGGCCAGGCTCATCCTGGCAGCCTGCGTTTCCTGGGGCCCATGGGAACTGTCCTGTGTGCAGACGCTTCGTGAGATCACGGACCAGGAGCATAATGTGGCAGCGTTGAAGCAGGCCATCAAGGACAAGGAGGTGCCTCTGAAGGTAGCTCAGACCCGCCTGTATCAGCGCTCACACCGGCCCAATGTGGAGCTGTGCCGAGATACTGCCCAATTCAGGTACGAACCTGGGATAGGCCAGGTCACTGCCCCTCCACCCAGGTGCTGTCCACCTGCCTCCAGGCCTCCTTCAGCCTCTGGGACCCCCATGAACAACCCGCACCATACACACTGCCCTGAATATGTGTTGAGAAGACTCTGGGACCTCATGCTGGTGCAGCTCACAGGCATTTTTACTTCCCCACTCCCATCCAACATTGTTGGACAGGCTTTGGGGAGCATTGAGCGTCAGGGCTTCAAGTGCCAGGGACAGCAGGGCACTTCCCACTTCAACCCATGCTGTACAGCCTTCCCCATGAGGAATCTCGGGGTCTGAGTCCATCAGCATCATGAAGCTGTCTATACCTCTAATGTCATGGTGGACTCATGTCCTGGGCTGAAGCCATTGGTGGGATCATGGTTTTTATTTTTCTAACTTACTGAGTGCCCAGCTGCCCTTGTGAGCAGAACTATGTCCGCCTTGGCATTCCTCCTTCTCTGTCTCTTGATTCATTTGGGAAACTTGAGGCCTCACTCTATCCTGCTTTCAAACACCAAGAATAGATAGAACTGGGGAGCCCTTGGGCTTTGAGTGAAGCCCTGGCCCCAGCCAACTCCAGCTCTGTTGGTGGGCTTCTCTTTGGGAACTTTGGGGTCCATTTATGGCTGAGCATCTTGGCTGAGACCCCTCACTGGGGTTCTCACCCTTTGAATCTCCAGCCTTGCCCCTCCCAACCCAAAAGCTCAGTGTTCTCATGACAACTCAGCTCACACCTCCCTCCCGCAAATCCCCCAGGCTGGTGAATGAGGTGGAAGAGCTGAACATGTCCCTTGCTGCACTGAGGGATAAGCTTCTAGAAGCGGAGCAGTCACTGCGCAACCTGGAAGACACACGCATGAGCCTGGAGAAGGACATCGCTGTCAAAACCAACAGCCTCTTCATTGACCGCCAGAAGTGCATGACCCATCGTGCCCGATACCCCACCATCCTCCAGCTGGCTGGCTACCAGTGACCAGGGCTAGCACCACAGCGGGACAGGCCTGCTGACCTTGGCCAGACTCAGGCAGGGCCCCGTCCTCCGACCCTCAAATAAAGAGCCTGTTAGCTTTACACTTGTGGCATTGGGCTCAGGATGGAGTCTAGATGCCACTGCTTGGGCAAGTGAGCTTTGCCTATGGACCCTATTGTCCTAGCCCCTGGGAGGCGAGGGCTCAGAGCATTTGAAAAGGCAGTTCTTCCTGCGCAGTGTGCTCCCAGTTACCACCAGGGGAGAGGGGTCAGTTGAGGATGGTAGAAGCCCCACCTCATGGCTCAAGCAGACCATTAGAGGCCCGGCCCCTACCCCGCTCTAAGCCCCTCTCCTGCACCCAAGGCGGGCTTCTCTGTCCACCTGGGTCACCTGCAGAATACTTAAAAGAAGTATCACCTCCTGTCCTACAGAAGCCACACCAGTCGTTATAGCCTCCGGTCACCAGTGACAACCTGCTTTTTTTCTTCTATGTGCCCTGGACACTGCCAAGGGAAGGCTGGCTGGCTGTCTCTCCTCTCATTAGTCGGAAGTGAACCTGGGGCAGAGGTGTCAGGACATGCTGCTGGCCCAGCTTGGCTCTCCCAGAAGGGACTTGGCCCTGGGGGCTGCAGGCATCCATGCAGCACCTCAATGCTCCTTTAGGGCACCAACCCAGGCCTGGGGTAGTGACCATCCGGGAAACCTATGAGACTTCTCTCTGCCACTCCCACCTGGCATGGGGTGGGCACCTTAGAGGGCTGGCCCTGAACTGGGGGTGGGAAAGTCCAGTTTAAGGGAGCCTCTATACCCAGATACCTTGGCCATCTTCAGATAAGCAGTCTTCTCATTAGCCCCCTCCTTAGCCAATGAGTGAGTCAAATGTGTGGATCCATGGAGACCACAGAGCCCCTGTTGCCCACCGGATTCCATACCATCCTTCCCCCTGTGCCCACATCTCAGGCAGAAACGCAGTCCCCAGGGAGGACAAGGCACTTTTGTGGAGGGGCAGGTGCCAATGAGTCCCCTCTCACTATGCCCCGCTACCCTGCCACAGATGAGCTCCTGGCTGCTGTTCCTTCCCCAGGGGCAGCTCATCTACAGGACTCCCAGGGACATGTCCATTAGGAGTGGGAGATAATAACTGCCACTGTGAGCACTCCTGCCACTCAGACCCCCATCATTGCCCCCACAACAGAGGCAGTGTTTCCATTGGTGCCAAGGGTCTCCTCATCCAGGCCCCCCAGAGAGTGGAAGCTGATAGGAGCTAAGTGAGGGGGGCTGTGTGAAGCTTATTATCTCTAAAGCTTGGTAATAGCACCAGGCAGGGAGGGTGGTGGGCACAGTCCTAGGGGACAGCCTGGCTGGGCTTCATCCTCTATAGTTCTCTTATGGTCACAACTGTAGAGACTAATGACCAGACCCTGGAGCTAAGCAGTGGCTCCAGGCCACACATCAAATACCCCGAGGCTCAAAGGAGCATTAGCTTCTCTGGCAGGCCCAGGATGGCCAGTTGCCACCAGCAGGGATTTGGTCCCTGCAAGGGTAGGTGGCTGACCCTGTGGGGCCACGAGGCTCAGTCATGCTCCTGTTGTCACGGAGATATCAGGCGGCATGTCCAAGTGATGGCTATTTCCGTCCAGGAGCTTCGTTCTCCTGACACCTGCTGAGTCACCCTTGATGTTTGCTGACCACCTCTGCTCAGAGCCCTGCCTTCCGGCCCACTCCAGCAAGCGTACCCCAGCTCAGTTCCCAGAGGCAACTTAAATTCAAGGCACATTTAATATACTGTTTTCTCCCCCAAGGGGATGCTCAATGCTCAATGAATGCCCATCTCTTTTGGAGGGCTGCTCTGCCTGCTGGCAATAGGGAGTGGGCAGCAGGAGGCACAGGGAGGGATACCAGCCCTGCAGCATGATGAAGCCTGTAGCGTGCCCCACTGTCTGTGCTTCACCCTTATCCATCTAGCAGAGGGGATACTCCCACCATTCTGAGCCCATCAGTGCCCATTTACAGGTGGGAAGTCAAGACTCAGATGCAGGGAGTAGCAGAGCTTGGGTGTCTGTCTGCTTTTTTCTGGGAGTCCCAGAAGCAATAATGGGGTGGCAGAGAGGAGCCCCTGGCCTTCCCTGGGTCCACCAGCTCATCTAGGATGTGATGAAAGGTGATGAAAGGCAGGGGCCTGGGCTACTCATCACCCTGAGTGTCGCCTGCCAAGCTGCGACAGAGCCAACTCACGAGGCACGGGGGCTGCAGGGACTGCAGGGCAGTGAGTCAGGGCTCAAGATCTTGGGTCTTCACACCCACTCTGTCTGTGCCACTTGCCAACAAGGGGTGAAGACAGCTATCCCCTAAGGGGGCTACTGGGCCTGCTGGAGTGTGAGCTGTCATCTCTGGGAGATGGGGCCAGTCTGGGAACTGGATCTAGCTGGCATAGCCCCTGCCCACAGTTTTTACCAGCTCCATTCACCCTTAGCCTGGCACAAGAAAACCCCCCCTCCACAGGTGGGGCCACCTCAGTCTTCTCCTCTCCTCCTATTCTTGTCCCGCCCTGGTTATCTGTGAGGAAAGCTGGTGCAGGGGAGCTAGGGAGAGACCAGACCTGTGGCTGGGCCTGACATAGCAGAAATGGGTGAGCCAGCACCAGCTGCCGACAGCCTACCTATTCCCCAGGCCATGGCTGGTGCCTCCCCCACAAGTGGCCTGGCTTGGTGTGTGTGGGTATGTTTCCCAGAAATTGCATGTTTTCAGGTCCAGAGGCAAAGGTGCCAGGTTCTGCCTCTAGGCCCAGTGCCCAGCTGTCCAGATCCATAACAGGGACAAGGACAGACCCTGGTGTGGGCTCAGCTTTAGGTTTACAGTGGGCAAAGCCCCTGCCTGCTATTGCCTGGGAGGGAGGCCCTATGAGTCATTCCCGCTGGTGGGCATAATGGGGAGACAACCCTTATCCACTGGAAGGCTGCGCTGATGTTAAGAGGCCCCCCAACAGGGTATTACAGCATGCTTCTTGCTCTGCTGGGCACCATGACCTGAGAGGTCACAGTGGATGAGGGAACAGACACCACAGGCCTGGCCAGATGCTGCTCTCCTGGATTTCGTCCACCAGCCCCAGTCCTCACTTCCCAGTCAGAGACAGGAGGGTGTCACGGTTCCCAGGTGGGTCGGTCACTGGCATGATGGCCATGGTCTGCCCTCTCCCGACTTTGACCTCTAGCCCCTGACCAGTCTCCTCCCAGCCTCCCCAATTCCCCGCCCAAGGCACTGTATCCCAGATGGAGGAGGCCCATGGCACCATCCCACAAGTCGCCAGTCCCAGATGCTCCAGGTCCCCAGAGTTATACCATGGCATAGGTCTGGCAGAAGAACTCTGGAGCCCACACGGCAAGGCTCTGCAGACCCTTTGGCAGGTGGCGGGTGAAAGGCAGGCTGGCAGTGGAAGGCAGGCTGGAGGTGGACAGCAGGGCCCTGTGATCCTCCTGCCGGGAGCTCTGAAGCTGGCCTGAGGCCTGTTGGTCTTGGATGGCCCAGAGGAAGCCGTGGGCGCCTGGGGCAGGCATGAAAGGGCTCTTTCACAGGCTGCTGGGGCAGTGATGCTGGAGACGTCCAGACAGGCAGCAGCGCTCGACTGTGAAATGGTAACAGGGATCGTGGTGGGGGGGGGTGGTCTTCATAGCCACCCTGAGTAGGCTGGGCTTGCAGGGGTCTGTGCTATCCTCAGACCCCAGCAGGAGGGAGGCTTCGGCCCAGGCTATCTTCTGGGCAGTCCAGGTAGCCAGGATGCCTAGGATCCCAGACCTTCAGTGGGATGAAGGGGTGCTCCAGCTGCACAGACCTGCCTGTTGGGTGGGATCCCCGGGAGATTCCCACTCTGATTAGATTTCTCCATGAAAAGAAGGCAGGAAGGTCTTACAAGGTCCAGTAAGTCTGGGGGTGGGGGGACTCAGGGTCTGCTGGACTTTGGGGATGGGGTAGAGAGAAGGGTTCCCATCTGCCAGGTAAGCCCAGCCTAGGAGTGGGTCTCAGACCCACCATGCAAGAAGAAACTTGCCCTGGGCTGCAGTCCCAGAGGGCTCCCTGGAGAAAAGGGGCTGGGTCTTTGTTCAGCAGAGTTGGGCTACAGGGCAGAGTTAGGCTACAGGACCCTAACCTCACAGGCTTGCCCTTACAGGAGACCAGCCCTGGCTGAGCCTCCTGGATGCAGCTCTGGGGAGACCACTTGCCAGGGGAATCTGATGCCCACATGCACGCAGGGCTCACCCAGGAGCCCCCAGCAGCTTCTGGTTGAACCAGGAAGTGGTGCCCCCACCTTGTATAGATGGGCCAGGTATCATGCAGGGTGTTCTGGAAGAGGGGGTATGGAGGCAGGAGGCCTAGGACTGGTGGGGGTTGAAGACCATCTTTTCCACATCAGGTGGTGGGGGGGTTCACATGGGTAGCCCAGCTAAGCAACAGGCAGAAACTATCTCACATAGGCCCCACCCAGCAAGGGACCTAGGCCCAGCCTTATGGGGTGGGGCACTACTCTTCGAAGCTGCCCCTCCCCAAGGGTCCTGCCTGGCCACAGGAAGGTGGGGGCTTTGGAGAGTTGATTCAGAGTCCCCTTGGCCATGGCAGTTACCCCTGCATCTGCCAGGTGTGGGATTCCCCAGCCATGAAGGCTTTAAGGTCCAGGACTCCCTAACTACAGGCGGTCAGGGTGCCCGCTACAGTCCAGAGCTAAGGCCCCAGGAGGGGGAGGAGCCCACAGAGGGAACAGCCCCTGAAAAAGAGCCTAGATGGGGCGAGGCTGCCTCAGCCACTCTTGCTAGAAGCTCTGGGAGGGCAGGTGTGAATTGTCCCCTGTGTGGGTCCCTTGGATTAGTGGTTGAGGAGAATTCTGAGGGCACATCCAGGTTCAGATATGGGGATCCTTAGTCAAGGTCAGGAGCTGAGCATCACAGAGAAGTGTGTCAGGTACTCTGTCTGGTTCAGATTGAGGCTCTGGCCCTGCCCACTACAGTACCTCAAAGGACCCCAGCTGTGTACCTCAGATGGTCCCATCTTCCGTCTCTCCAGACAAAGAGGCAGAGCTGCCTGCTGTGAAGTCTGGGGCTCAGAAGGGCATCTCCTACTCAGATGTCCTCCCCTCCTCTTCCCATCTTCTAGGCTCTGGCCCAGATGGGAGCCTCTGCCCTCCTGCTTCTCTTGGTGCTGCCTGCGGGACCCTGGCCCAGCCTGGGGCTGCCGCGGCGGCAATGCGTGCACTGCTGCCACCCAGCCTGGCCCCCGGCTACCCCTGGTTCATATGCCCCTGAAAACGATGGGGAGGAGTGGGTGCAGCTGCCCCGCATTCGGCCCATCATCAACATCTCAATCCTCAAAGGTGAGTGTCATGGAGATTTGTGGTCCCACATTGTCCCCTGTCCCCACAGGGGCACCCCACAGGGACATCCACACTGAGGGGAATAGGGAAGAGGGGGTGGGAGAGTAGGTCAAAGCCCCGAGGCCCTGATTTAGTCAGAGTAGCTCTGGGAAGGCACATGGGGCCTGGATGGGACACTGAGTTGTGACTCTTTGCTCCTGACAGCTCTGTCAAGGCCGTCTGCCCCCCAGCCACCCTCTCAAGCAGGAAGCAGAGTGGCTTGGAGAGGGGGCAGTGAAGAGAGGGGGACTTGAGACTCTCTTTAATTCTGCTCACTTGCCCTGTAGTGACCCTCCCAGGCCCAGCTCCCACAGGAAGTAGGGAAGGGAAGGCTGGGTTCCCCTTGGGAGAAGGCAAGAGAGGCTGAGTTCAATAAGGCCTCACCCTGAGGGACTGGACAGCAGCCACATGAAGGCTGGATTTAGGTACCAACTTCTCAGCCCCTCTGTCCTTCAAAGCCCAGTTTGGACCTTTCCATTGGCAACTGCCTTGACCCTAGCCATTCCCACTGTCCTGCTGGTCCCCACATGACAATCTGCACAGGCCCCAGAACAACCACAACTTTGGGTTGTGGTTCATTGCCCTGTGTGAGAGGCGGGTTAGCACCTGCCTTACAGAAAAGGAAACTGAGGTTTGGGGAGGTGAGGTCACTTGCAAGGCCACATGGCCAGCGAGTGGATCCCAAGCCTTGACCAGAGGCTTCTGCTTGCTCTCCTGCAGGTGAGAAGGGAGAAGCAGGGGTCAGAGGTCGCTCTGGTAGGAGTGGAAAGGAGGGCCCACCAGGCTTCCGGGGCCTCCAGGGCCGCAAGGGCCAGAAGGGACAGGTGGGGCTACCAGGTGCTCCATGCCAGCGCGCCTACGCTGCATTCTCTGTGGGCAGGCGTGAGGGTTTGCACAGCACTGATGCCTTTCAGGCCGTGCCCTTCGACACAGAGCTGGTGAACCTGGATAGCGCCTTCAACCTGGCCTCCGGCCACTTCTTCTGCACTGTGCCCGGTGTGTACTTCCTGAGCCTCACAGTGCACACCTGGAATTACAAGGAGACCTACCTGCACATCATGTGCAACAGGCAGGCCACAGCAGTGCTGTATGCACAGCCCAGTGAGCGCAGCATCATGCAGACCCAGAGCCTGCTACTGCCGCTGGCTGCTGGTGACACTGTCTGGGTGCGTATGTTCCAGCGTGACCACGATAATGCCATTTATGGGGAGCGCGGGGACCTCTACATCACCTTCAGTGGTCACCTGGTCAAGCCAGCCACCGAGCTCTAACTGCCGCAGAGAAGCGCCCATGTCACGCCCAACCCTTCAATGGCACTCACTCCCTGGACACTACCCTCACAGCTGAGGATGGATGCCAGCAGTGCTTGAGTACTGACAATATGTAGTGATTGAGCACCGACTGTATGCAGATGCTGAGCTGAGCACCAGGGGTGTAGCAGGAATAAGACAGACTCGGGATCTACCCTAGTGGGGACTGGCACAGACCAAATGTTCACACAAGAAATTTGGAATGAAGATCATAGGCATGGGCATGTTGGTGGGGGGAATGGGGGGAAGCAGAGCATCTCTGTGTGTGATGGAGTTTGCCTCCTGGTTGAGCGATTATTCTGCTAATAAAGGGCTGTAGAGTTATTTGCAAAGCACCTACTGGGTGTTGGGCTGAATATAGGGGAGGCCAGGGGTCAAATGCAGATGCTGGCCCTCTCAGAGCTGATTCTAGCAGAAAACATACTAAATTCCAGGGGTACAAATGGGGTGGGGATGAGAGTCCATCCCAGGACATGATGGACACACAGTCCAGCTCTGGTGGGCTGATTTTCTGGGGCTCGCGGTGTCCTCTCATCTGTCTGGAATGGGCTGGGTCGTGGAGGAAGACTATATCTTAATGTGCACCAGAGCTCGGGGAGCCCCACACCCGCATGGTGTCACCTCACACTTAGATGTGGCTAAAATTGGGGCCTGGCAGTAACAGAGCAATCAGTGGGCCATATCCAGTCCCTGAAGGTAAGGGCGTAAGTGGAGCTTGGCCACGCTCACTCCATGAGAGGCCTCCATCCGCTCCATGGTGGAGACATCAGGCTGCCCTACCCTAAAGTCCGCTCTGAGTCTCTTGTCTTTGCCGCGTGTCTTCCTGCTACTCTAGAAGCTTCTCCCTAGCCTCTCTGGCCCCATCACGGCCACCTCTTCCCTGGGGCCTCCCCTAGCATCTGCTTCCATGGCTGCTCTCTCCTGAGCAAGGATTCTTTGGCAATGAGGCGTTCGGTCCCCGGCAGGAGCAGAGTCTGGAATCACCAGAGCCTGGAGAGCTGGCTGAGGTGCTCAGCCATGTGAAGCTGGCTGTAGCTGCAGGCTGGCCTGCTGAGCAAAAGATGTAGGAGCCCTCATAGAGGTAGGGGACATAGGCCACCAACTTGGGCTCTGGAGGTGGTAGGAGGTAGCTGCTGGCAGCCCCAGGCCCCTCTGTCCTGAGGAGCAGGCTGCCCACCAGGAGCCTCATGGGAGCTAGACAGGCACAGGCCTCCTTTAGTCCTCATCCACCTTTGGGGCCCAGGGCCCACAGAGCACCCAGACCTGGCTGGTCTTCCTCTCCTTCCGCCCCTCCCACCAGGACCCCAGCCCATCGTGAGATGAGCTCCACGTTTGTCTGACTCTGGAGCTGGGGATCCTTCCTCAGACAGTCAGCTGATGGGGGTGGTGGAAAGGGGATGGAAAACTCCTCATCCATTTCACCCTCTCATCCTTGTGCTAGGGGAGGGGACGAATCAGGAACACGATGGCCCTCCCTACCACCATGGAGCTCAGGTAACCCTGAGCTGAGGTTCACCGAGTAGTTCCACATTCATGCTAAGGCTGAGGGCCGAGGGAGTGAACTTGGCCACAAAGGTCTGGACAGAGGAAGAAACTGAGGCCTGCAAGCCTACAGAACTCCCAAGCGTGTGTGGTGCTAGGAGCTGGCATCCCCATGGACTGGACTGTCCCATCCAAGAGTGGCCTGGACAGAGGAGGAGTGGGAAGAGGGGGTCCCTTTTATTGTCCATGCAGGGCCTATCTGCAGGAGATAGGCTTTCTGCCAACTGCCCAGGCCTGAGGCCTCCTGAGCAGAGGGCACATTGAATGAGCACACTATGGAACCTGCCCCATGTGTGTCCACCCACAGCTTCCCACCCATGGCCTGGCCCAGAGGGCTATGAGAGTCTGCCCTTCTGGGCTGCCATCTCAGGCCAGTACTGGGTGATGAGGGCAGGGGCTCCTGGGTTCTATATATGAGACTCTCATGCCCTATGTGCAGGAACCTGAAACCCAGGAGCTATGGGTCTCTGTGCTCAGATCTGGGCCAGGCTGTGACTCCAAATCCCCAATACCAGCCCTGGATCCCCACACTGTGTCCTGGGTTCAGATGAAATAGGACCCTGGCCTCAAAAAGCTACAGACAAGGAGTTTAGGACAGGCGTGGGTCTGTGCCCTGAGAACTAGCTCCTCAGGGGACTTAAAAGGGATACCTGCCCCCCCAGGATTGTGAAGGCTGGACCAGGCCCTACTGTGGTACATGGCAGGCGGCAGCAGGACTCTGGCAGGGAGGAGGGGTAGCACTGTTATGGCCAAGGACTTGGGATAGGATGTCCTGGGCTGGAATAGCCACATACGGGATACACCAGATACGGGAGCGGGGCTGGGAGGGGGCCCTGGGACACTGAGTTGGGTGGAGTCTCAAGCTGAACTTTGGCCCTTTGGCCTGTGTCTTTTTATAGCTGGGATAGACAGACATGCCCAGGGTGCTTGGCAACCTGCAGATGCATCAAGAGCGAGTGTAATAGGGGCTGAGGTGGTAGAGAGGGTTCTGCAGTAGCAACAAAGTTGACTGAATAGAAATGGGGATTTGTGGGGGGATTGGAAGGACCCCAGCCTCCCTCTGTCTCCCCAGGTCCTGGACTCCCCTTCTACCCTGACTCAGACCCCTCAAACTCCCTGTGTGCTTCTGGCCAGTCTGGCCAGGAGGGGGCAGAAGGGAAACCTCTGTCTGCCAGCTCCAAACCAAGCCTGCATTCTTTCCAGCCTGCTGTGCGCTCAGGGCCTCTGTCAGGGCCCCCAGAGCAGCAGCGGTGAAGCCTAGAATGCAGGCGGGGAGTGGCGGTTGCCCTGAGCAGGGATAGTCTGCAGACCTGGCAGCCACTCCACCTCTTTTAACCTCAAGACATAAATCCAGCCATCCACTTGCTTTGGACAGAGAGATACGAAGGCAACCAGGTCAAGCCTTGAGGGAAAGGCCCTGTCCCAGCTGCTGACCCAGGAGGGCAGAGCAGGTCAGGCCAAGAAGGGTATCTGACAACCTCCAGTACAAAGACTATTACGTCCTCAGAGAACCAGGGGCTGATGGGGCATGCCCTGAGTGTGGCTAAGACCCCCACTGAGAGCCTCAGTGCAAGCTGGGGGACACTGCTGGTAGGTCCAGGACAAGAAGGCATTCTCCCATACATCCTCCAGGTTTATTTATTTTAAAAAATGACTAAGAACTGGAGGGTGGAGGCAGGGTGGGGACCAAGATGAGACAGTCACCATCTCTGCAAAGCGATAAAGGGCACCCTTGGTAAGAGGCTGAAGACACAAAAATTAATGAGGCCCACCGCTGCCCTGCCCACCTGGAAGATAAGAAGGGAATTGATCCCAGTCAAAGGGGAAGCCCCTGCTGTGTGACTCAGTTGTAATCAAGGATGAACACGCGGGGTTCATGAGAAGACAGCTGAAAAATCACTGAATACAGGGACCTACAATCTTCGCCTAAGAGATGGGATCCTGTCAGGGAGTCATTTTATCCATATTAGTTGATCTATTTAGTGGAATTCCAATAAAACATCCATTTTTAAAACTTAGATGAGATTCATATAACATAAAATTTATAATTTTAAAGCAAACAGTTCAGTGACATTTAGCATTTTCATAATGTTGTGCAACCACCCCCTTTTCTAGAACATTCTCATCATCCCCAAAGGAACCCTGACCCCACTAGCAATCACTCCATAACTGGTCCCCTAGCCCCTGCCTGGGTGTGTGAACGTCAGGGAAGAGATCCTCAGAGACAGGGCCTCACTGCCCTTTCCTGAGGCAGGGGCCAGGGGAGGGAGGTTTGCTCAGGCAGAGCACCTGACCCCTGCCCAACAACCCAACATTGGGACATACCCAGGTGCCCAGACCAGATGGTTCCCCTGTATCCCACCCCATCAGCACAAATCTGGCAAATGCATAGCTGTAACGATATCTTCAGGACGGAGAAGGTGGGCCTGGCACAGGGAGGAGCAAAGGGCCTCGAGGGGGCTGAATGCCCCAGGACAGGGATGAGCAGGGAGGACGATGCCCCTCAGGCTCCTGGGCAGTCACAGGACCTTCAAGGTAAGACCCCCACCTGTGCAGAGCCACATCCCTCAATGACGCTCAGTTATTTATTCTACAAACACCCTTCTGGGTTGTGGTAGCTGGACCAGCCCTCAGGAGCCAGGATGGCATCAGCTAGTCTATACAGGACAGGTCAATGACCTTGGCCTCAACAGAGGGGAGGCAGCAGAGTGAGACTTGGGGACCCCAGCCAGCCATGGTGGAAGAGGGGTCATGAATGAGCTGTCTCTCCCGGCCCTCATCTCCACCCAGCCCTAAGATTCAGCATTCTGCAGAGCTCTGCAAGGTTCTGCAGGGGCTGATAAGTCACCAGTAAAGATCCTAGTCTCATCATTCAGTCTCCCTGTCACCCCCAAAGGACATCATATATCTCTGTGGGAAGTCCTTCTTTGTGTCTACCAGGTATCCAGGTATCCAGGTATCCATCCATTTGGCTCCAGGACAGCTGATGGGGGGTGGGGGAGCAACGAGCCTTCCTGATCCCTCCTCAAGACCCTACCCAGAGCATCCCAGCTTAGCTCCTGCTGATGGGGTTTGGGCTGGGAGCATAGCCTTGCTCGGCCCCAGGGTGGGCCAGCCTCAGTTTCCTTCATGCTGGGGATGCAGCAACTGCTCTGCCTATGAGGGCTGCACTACAATCACATGCAGACCCCCTGCCCCGCCAGGCAAACAGACCCCTTCTGTCTATGTGCCCCATCCCAGGGGCAGCCTCATCCTGTCCCCAGGGGCCGGATTTCCTGAGCAAGGTCACTGTGGAAGCCACTGGAGCCTGCCAGCCAATAAAACCCATCGATGTGGAGAGAGAGCTTATAAAACAGGTCACCACCCCTAGAGAGAGTGAATTCTGTGCCACCCCCGCCCCAGTCAGGGCTGGAACCAGGACCTGTAAGCAGTGCGGTGGCTGTGTGGTCCCCACAGCTGTCCCTAGCCTGTGTTGGGTGCAGCAGGGTAATGGCCAGTCCGGGCTATGCTCCTTGGCCTACCCTGCCAGGTCCACTGGCTCCCAGGACACATGTTCCTCCTGGGTCACTCCTGCTTGGCCCCTAGGCCCTGAGGTTGGGTCATTGTTTCCTCTTGCTCAGTGGCCCACACTCTCCTGGAGTGTCAGGGATTGTTCACACTAGCCAAGCTTCTCCCCAGCTCCAGGCTAGCCTGTGGTGGGGCTGGCCAGAGTCCCCTAGAACATTCCATAGGCTCCTCTACCTACCAGGTCCATCAGACCCCAAATGCCCTACACACACACACACACACACACACACACACACACACACTCACTCACTCACACATGCATATGCACACATGCACACCCCTCTTTGGCAGGAACAGATCAGGGCACCGCTGGTGTCTGTACTCCCCACAATGTACTCTCTCAGCTGGCACCACTATTAAATCAATAGGGAGAAATTGATCCAGGCAGAGATTTCCGAACCATCTGCTTGCTCCCAAAGCCATTCTGAGGGGACGTATTTTGCATTCAGATCCAGGGGAGTCCTGACTATGGGGTGGGGCAACAGGTGGGATGGGCCTCAGTTTCTCCTGGGGCACCCTCCCCGGATGCTAGTCCCTAGGGCAGAGTGGTGGTGGGTTTGGCCAACAGCTCCATTGCCAGACTCTGTGCGCCCCACGTGGAGGAGCCGCCTCCACCTCCTGGAACTGAGACCAGGAGTGGCAGAGACTCAGCCTGGGGCCCTAAAGGCAGCTGGGTTCCCACACATCCAAAATAGCTCCAAGCTAGCCTCTCAGTGTCCACACCCGCCAGCCATGGAAGGAGCTGACCCTGAGCCACCCCACCCAGCCCCAAGGCAAATGCCCATCAATTCTTTTAATTCCGATTGTTTGCACCTTCCACTGAATTATCATCTAAGTGCCTGCTGACCACTTCCAGCTGGGTGTTTGCCCACCCCCATCCCACTGCCTCCTATCCACTCTGATTTGCACCAACTTCGATCGGCTCCAATGACAATATTTGCTTTGGGAGAGAGTCAAACATTTATTCTCTAATTTATTCAGGAGAGCTGTTGTCAAACACTAGCGCCCTCATTATGCCATTGGGTTTCCAGGGCTTGGCCTCTGTCCGGGGTTGGTGCCAAGGCTCAGGCAGCGCTGAGCATCCTTTCCTCTGCCCAGCATGGCTCTCCCTGCTCCCTGTGCCCTTCTGAGGGCTGGGGTCCTGCTCTGGGTTGACAGAGGAAGCTCCAACAAGGTGGCTCTGGTCACTGCTGTCCCAGACAGCAGTGCCTGCAGGTCGAGTGAGTCCCTGCACCCTGGTCCTTCTTCTTCCAGCCTCGAATAGAGGCCCATGGCACCCAGAACCCCAGCAAGACTTGAGTAGGCATCTTCTCTGGGACCCAATTGTGGGTCTAGGGCTGCAGGAGTTGCCGGCATTTCTGGGAGGTGGATGGAACCACTCAAGTCTGGGGGATGAAGAATTCCTCAGGGGCCTGGCATTTGCTGGCATTTACATCTACCCACACAGCCTTTCCAAGTGTCTGCTATTTGTACTGAGAGGCCACGCCCCCAACTGCTGTCTGACTATTTCTCTTCTTCTGCTTCTGAACCCCTCCCTCTCTGAGCCAGAGCCCCTGCTGAAAGCAGAAGAGAAGGCTGTAGGTTCCCATGTACTCACCTGCCCCCTCCCCAGGACAGCCTCTCCCAGTGCCCCAGGCCCCCTGCACTGGGCCCCTTTGGACACCTGTGGCCCTCTACCTACTCAGAAGCCTGGGGGCCGGCTCTCCACCCCAAACCTCAGCCTCTCGCTCTCTCTTTGTGCTTGTTGCCTACCTCACCCACTTCTGCTGTGAAATCAATGGTCTCCATTCCTTGCTCCCCCTACTAGGGGACAGGGGCCAACAGGAAGGAAGATGCAACAGCAGGGGGTGGGCAGACAGCTGGAGTCTCCTCTGGCATCCATCAACCTAGCTGCCCTGGGGGCATTTGCCGCTTTGTCCCTCACACCTGCCACCTCCAAAGTCAACAACTCTTAGGTTCCAAAAGGTAGTGGGAGTATGGAGACCCAAGCCAGAGTGTAGCACATCGTCTTTAATTTCACAGAGTAGCACTTGGCGCTGACCAGGTGAACCAATGCTGACCAGGTAACATAGGGCTGACCTGAGGAGGAGCACAGGTGATGAGAGGGTAGAGGCTGGGTTGGTGGCCTGGGAGGCTGGCACAGGCTGTCTTCACACCATGGAAAGCATCCAGGCTGTTGGGGGGCACTTCATAGGCCCCTACATCTCAGGGGAGGGCTTGGGCCAGCAGGAAATTTAGACCTGGTGAGGGCAGGGGCCACCAGACGCTGCTCACCTGTAGCTTACAACCTACTGGTCTGCATGAGCCCGTTGACCTCAGAGCTGCGTGCGGCCAGTGTGGCCTCCTGCAGTCGGCTGCTCTTGTCAAGCCGTGGCTCTGTGGCATCCACATCCTCAGTGCCATAGCCCTTGCGGAAGCACAGAACCTTCCGGAAGCTCTGGCGGAAGTTGTCAGAGAGGAAGCCGTAGAGCACAGGGTTGGCACAGCTGTTGGCATAGGACAGGATGACCACAAAGAAGTAGGCGCCAGCAGCGGCAGGCTCCTCTGGCAGGACAACGGCCAGGTTGACGATGTTGATGATGAAGAAGGGCAGCCAGCAGCCCACGAACACCAGCACCACCACGACCACCATGCGCGTCACCTTGCGCTCTGAGCGCCGCCGTGTGGAGCCCACGCGCACACCTGATGCCTTCACCTTCACCACAATGAGCAGGTAGCATAGGCAGATGACCAGCAGCGGCCCAAAGAAGCCCAGCACAGACGTGTAGATGATGAAGACGGCACCCCATAGGCCCACGGGCTCTGGCCAGCTGAGGTTGCAGGTGTCCCAGCCCTCCTGGATGTCTGCGAAGACCACTAGTGGCAGAGACATGAGCAGCGAGAAGGCCCAGACCGCGGCACTAGCCAGCTTGGCCACCCGAGGGCGACGCCACCGTGAGGAGCGGATGGGGTGGACAACAGCCAGGTAGCGGTCCACACTCATGACCGTCAGGCAAAAGATGCTGGTGAACTGGTTGATGCCATCCAATGTCATAACCAGGCGACACAGCACAGGCCCAAAGGGCCAGTAGGAGACAGCGTTCTGTGTGGCCAGGAAGGGCAGCCCGAGCATGAGGAGCACGTCAGCCACGGCCAGGTTGAGGATGTAGATGTTGGTGACTGTCTTCATCTTGGCGTGACGCAGCACCACGTAGATGACCAGCGTGTTGCCACCCAGCCCCACCGAGCACACCAGCAGGTAGAGCACTGGCACCACGACGGCTCGGGCCCCTGGTGAGGGCACCAGCCCCGCCATTGTCCCGTTCTCACCACCTGCACTGGTGGCCACCAAGGAGGTGTTCCAGCCCACTGATGTGGAAGTGGGGAACAGAGTCTCCATCTCAGGGCAGGGCCTGTCCTCTCTGCAAGAGGAGAAGGGAGGATGCGGGCAATTAATCGCATGGCCAGGCACTTCCTCCCTTGGGCCCCGCCTGCCCCAGGAGGCACAAGATTACCCCATGTCGAAGGGTAAACACGATCACTCATGTTCGACTAGGCTAGAAATCACATTAGACAAATTGCTTGGAAAACAAGCCCAGATAGGAAGGAACAGAGGGACAGCTGCTGTGAGTCGAGACATCGAGACGTCTGTTGATACCACGGTGGCTTCCAGACACCTGACCATCCCTACACCCTCTACTGCCTCAGGATTAAGAAACGCTGTCATTGCTGTGGAGGTGATGGACCCCACCCCAAAGCCCAGGCCAGTAATGTGTCCCTCAAAGCTGCAATGACAGCACATCATGCAGCTGTTCCCCAGGTCATTTCCTTGGCCCAGCAACATCCATGCTACAGCAAGTGGGCTGGCTGGTAGCTGTGGGGGGCAGGGAAACCAGCTCCTCTTGGTCACATGGCAGGGGCTCTGTCAGGGTGACACAGATGCCTCTCACCAGGGGATGGCGTTCCTAGGAGCCAGGTGGACACTGGCAAAGCCTCTGCAGCCTGAGATCTGGCTCCTTGGCCACCTGGAAGGCCTAGCACCTTCCTGATGGTTTCAGGAGGTCACCAGGGTTCAGCTTTGGGGTCACCCAGGACAGCAGGATTCAGGGGGCATTATTGCATTTCCAGCTGGTATCAGTTGGTTGTGAAGGGCATCCTCGAGTCTGAGGCCAGCACTATCTCACTGTGACATTGCTACCCTGACCTCACAGGTAAGGGACTGAGGACAGCAGGAGTCACCTCCCCAAGGAACCTCAGGACAGGTGGAAAGGGACAGGGAGAGTGATTAGGAGGCCGAGACATGGGCCCCTCACAACCAATTGATGCCAGCTGGAAGAGCAGCAATGCCCACCATGCTCTCCTGGGTGACCCCAAAACCAGACTCTGGTTGACTTCCTGGAACCATCAGGAGGTTGCCAAGCCTTCTATGTGGCCAAAGTGCCAGACCTCAGGCTGCAGACACTTTGCCATTGTCCACCTGGCTCCCGGGAGCACCGTCACCCAGTAAGTGGCAGAGCCCTGGCCATATGGCCAAGAGGAGTTGGTTTCCCTGCCCCCTACAGCTGCCAGCCAGCCTACCTGCTGCATGATGTGCTATAATTGCAGCTTTGAGGAACACACTTCTGGCATGGGCTCTGTGGTGGGGTCCATCACCTCCACAGCAATGACAATATGTCTTAAGTCCCAGGCAGAAGGCACAGTGCAAGAACAGGCAAAGAGGAACTCCACACACGTAGTAAATAAGGGAACACAAAATGGACTGAATAATTACACCTAATTATAGCCCATGCCACAGGCCAGGAGAAAATGCGTGTACACGCATGTGCACATGTGTGCAGAGGGAGAGAAAGAGAGAGAAGCAGACATTGGGAGAGGGAGTGTGAAATGGGAAATTTGGGGAGAGTAGGTGGGAGGAAAGACTTTAGCTTTGTGCATGGGGTTTTGTAGAGAAAGAGCTGAGGCAAAGACAGGAAAATATTAACATTTGTAGTTCAAAGTGATGGGGACGTGTGTATTTGTTATAGAGTTTTTGTACTTTTCTGTGTTTGAAAGAGTTCATAAAAAATGGTGATGCTCAAGAGAAAATAAACACCTCCACTGACAAGAGGGAAAGAAGAAAGGAGATACAGGTGGGGCCCTACTACTCAGGGGATAGGGGTTTAGCAGGAAGCCTAAGTACCCCTGGGGGCTCCCAGGTAAGGGCCTAAAAGAGATTGGAAAGGGTCATGATGACCTTGTCAGGGTCAGTTAAGCTCAGCGGCCCCCTTGAGACCTGCTCAGTTGACCCACAGTGCTTCTTAGTCATCTCAGAACAGAGGATGTGCCCAGCAGCTGTCAGTCCTGGGTTGGGGGAGGCAACTGAAATCTGGGAGATAAGTGGTGGTGGGGCAGCCCAGGATAAATGACAATGACAATGACAGAAAGAAACCCTCTGCTCCTGATGGGCGGACACACCAGAATTTCCAAGTTCTCTTGGCTAACCCACGCTAGGAAACATGACCTAGAAAATTAACAATGGGAAGGTGGCCCGATGGATTCATTTCAGGTGAAATAAAACTATTATGACTAACAAGCATGCCCAAGATATGTTCAATGTATTTAGGATCCTCAATAAGGCATGGATAAACATACTGTGAAATAAATTTGGCTTCTGTTTAAGAAGTAAATGAGCAAAGTGTCTATTTTTCAAAAATTACAACTCTTGGTGTAAAAAAAAAATCATCATTTGAAAAAAAAAAAAAAGTCAGAATCAACTCCAGTCTGGTATAGTTGAAGAGAGAATCAACAAATTGGAAGAGGGGCTTAGGGAGTCCCTCAGAGCATGATGCAGAGAGGAGGATGCAGAGGGCTCTGAGTACTGGGAGAGGGGCACAGACGCATTATTCAGAGATGGCTGGGCACCTGTGGAACTCACCACAATTACTGTGCCTGCTTCTTAGAACATAATTCTGCAAGAGCCATTCTTTAGAGGTGGCAATCTTCTTAGTCATCAAAATTACACACTCATGGGAAAATTGTCCCTAGGGCCCTTTCTCTTGTGGGTGGGGGATTCAATGGGGGAGAAAGACTGTGGAGCCAATCTTTCTGACTCAGAGCCCCCACCAGGAAGAGTCCAACCACCCACCACTCAAAATCGCAAACCTGTCCTGAGCAGAATAAAATAGAAGAATAAACATAAACATAAAATAGTGTCAGAGTTGACCTACAGAGCATCAAGGACAGAAGAAAATCCTAAAGAATGCCAGTGGGGAGACAAGAGGAAATCCACAAGGACTGAGGATGAGGACAGGTTCCTTCAGCTATGGGAGCCACAGGAGCCGGCAGGAGAAACTGTCACCTGGATTCCTCACCAGGAGGTGAGAGATATTTTCTGTGTTTCCCTGGATTTGCTGCTCCTGGGAGTGAGCCCCCTGCTGTGTGTTGTGAGCCAGTGTGAGACATGAAACAAAAACTCTATTTTTAAAAGGCTGAAATATGATGTTTGGAGACAATTGCATTTCAAGACAAAGCTGGGGCCTCTTGGTCAGAAGGGGTATTCCTGTGTTGAGGAAGCCCACGCTTCCCAGGTGTGTCTACTGGGAGGAAGGTCTCTAGGACCCTCAGAGAAGGGCCACTTGCAGGCCTACTCCTGCAACAGGGGAGTCGGCCTGCTGGTCTTGGCTTCCCATGTCTGGTGCAGAGGGGCCCTTCCTCACATTTTATAAGAAATACCTTAGAAAGGGGTTTTGGCTCATTCTGTGTGAAACCCAAGGGGCAGGGTGGGGAATAAGGAGCCCCCCAAAGGTATTCTGTTGGCCCATGAGTGGAGAGGTGCTCAGATGCACCCAGGGCCTGGGTTCTGAGCATGATGTGGCTGAATGCACGTTTGATTCTAAATCAGATCTGCATCTTGTCTTCATGAAGCTCTCAGCTGCTCAGGGCTCCTCTGAGGCCCCTGCCAGGCACCCAGGCCACCCAGAACTCAGAGTAGGCAGAGACTGTCAGGGCCTCCCTGCCATCTCCCCCAAACACTCCACCTCCAGACTTCAGAGCAGAGCAGAACAAAATTAGGCCACTATTATTGTGCCTGCCTCTTGGAACATAATTCTGCAAGAGCCATTATTCAGAAGTGGCAATCTTCTTAGTCATGGAAATTACACACTCATGGGAAAATTGTCCCTAGGGCCCTTTCTCTTATGGGTGGGGGATTCGATGGGGGAGTGGGACTGTGGAGCTGACTATGACCTAATGCTGGGGGCTTTCTGACTGAGAGCCTCCATCAGGAAGAGCCCACCCATCCACTGATGTGGCACATGAAAAAGACCCCAGCCCCTCACCCCCTACCCCAACCTACCCCCACATACTGGCTGAGTGATCTTGGATAAATCACACCACTTCTCTGAGCCTTGACTTCCTATGGTAGGCAGCTCCTACACAATGCAATCTCTCCAAACAGATGGAATAAGCTCAGGTATGCAAGATGCTGTGTAAAGTGCCTGGCACACAGTGGGTGTTCAATAATTGCTGCTACTCCTCTGCCCCAAATGGCCCAGTATCTCCTTCCCAGTGTCAGGAAAGTTACCTGACCAGGATACCTCGGAGAAAGGGGCAGAGCTTTCTCAAGGGCCTGGGGACAGAGACGGACCTCAGTGCTTAAGCTATCCATCCATGCCCCAGCGAGGTTCAGCCGGCACCTCGCCAACCCTTTTCAGGCTAGCCTGTCATGTGGGAGGGAGCTGCGTCCTCCATTGGGACAGCTGCAGTGTGGAGAGGCTGTGGAAACCACCAGGTTTCATCTCTGGGCCCACTCTTCACCTGGGAGGCAGATGATCCACAGGTGCTGCCCCCACCTGTGCGGGGCAAGACAAATGTGGGAACATCTTGGCTAAGAAAACAGGCCCCAGCACCATCTGAGGCCCCTGACCCAGTCCTGCTTCCCCCAGGGCAAGCTCTCAGACCTCTGCTTCATCTTGTGCAGAGAGCAGGCTGATGGCAGCCTGCCTCCCCTCTGGAGGAGCCAATGGCAACTCCACTCCTGCCCTCCCCCAAGATATGCTCCATTTGTCCTAAGGCAGCCTGTGGTCAGGGCTGGGAAACCTTCCCCATGGGAGGGACGTTAAGGTGGGTGTGGGCTGGCACAGGGTTCATTGACAGGGAGGCCTGCTGGCAGAGCCCCTCTGTGAGGTCTGCATGCCCTGCAGGATGTTTCCAGGACCACATTCTGCCCCCAGCACACTTTATTTATCAGAAATTTAGGTCATTATTTTACCAGGAACCAATGGTAGGTCATTGTCATTGGTGCTGTCCACCACCTTCTTCCCCAGAGGCTCTCTGTCCTCTTCTCAAGTGGCCGTATGTCCCCAGGAACCTGTTCTCTTCAGAAGAGGCTGAGCTGCAGCCAGGTCTCAAACTTTGGGCAACATAAGCTCCGGGCTCCCTCTTTGCTAAGGACCCCAGGCCAGCAGGCAGGCCAGGAACAGTGGGCCAGGCAGGTGAGCAGGCGAGACCCCTTCTGGTCCCTGGGTGGGGAGATGGCACACCGGTGGACTTCCAGAAGTGTGCTTCCTTTTGGGGAGGAGGCAGGAAGGCTCCAGAACACAGACGCCACGAGGAAGTCAGAGCCTCCCTTTCCAACCGGCAGGGGCGGCAACCTGTAGCCTCCCTAGTCCAAGCTGAAGCACCCGCTCTGCCTGCAATCTTCCCTCCACTGGCCGCTTGCCCTCCGGCCCAGCGGCAGACCCCACTGCGACCGCGGGTGCCCCGCGTACGCCGGAGCTCCTACTCCCTTCGCGTTCTGATCTCCACACCTACAGCCTCGAGCGAACCGTCCCCATCTGCGCCACCCAGCCCCCGCCAGACCCCGCCAGCCCCAGGGCTAGCCCCGTTGCACCTCCCACCATGGGGAGGTCGGTCAGGGAGAGGCAAAGTGGGCAGTCTCTTTGGGGCCCTCTGCCCTGTGCCTGGCACACCGGGTCCAAGGCCAGCGAATGGCGACGGTGAGGGAAGCGAGGGAATGGGTGGGGATGCAGCTGCGAGACTGGGGAGGGCAAGGACCCGGAGCAGCGGTAAGCGGACCCTGAGAATGCACAAGGGGCGCGTGAGGAGACGGTGCGCAAGAGGAGACAGAGCACGCGGGAGGAGGGGGGCGCGGTACCCGGGGCGCAGCGTAATGAGACCCCGGGAAAGGATAACAGAGATCTGTGCGAGACCCCGGCGTGAGCGGATGGGAGGGTCTCGGGCAGTGATGCGGGAGAGGTAGTGAGGAAGGGGTAGTGAGGAAGGGGCAGGGGCGCTGCACTCACCCAGCGGCGGCGCCCTCTGGCCGGCGGGGAGCCGAGTGCCCGCAGCGGTTCTCTCACAGCTTGGGGCTTGGGGCACCGGCGGGGAGGCGGGGCCGGGCGGGGCGAGTCCGCAGGGGGTAGCGGGGGCGCGGGGCGGGGCGGAGGTGCGCGCGGGCACTCGGCTTCCTGCAGCCCCAAGCTCAGTCCTTATGTCCGTCCATCTGTCCATGCTCCCTCCCCAAGCCTTCGCATGTTCGCCTACAGTTCTTGTCCCTTCAGCGACAACTAAGATGACAGGGCGCCCCCCACCTCATTCTCTTTTTTCAGTTTTGGCTCAGACTAGAGCTGGGCTTTGGGGAGTCCTGCCGGCAGCAGTGGCTGGAGGGTATCCCGGTAGCGCTCTTCTGAAAGTCGGAGGAGGGTTGGAGAAGGGTTCTACCTTAGGGAAAAACGCTCTGACCTATGGAGTGGGTCTGTGCCAGAGGTGGGGATCAGGACTGCAGAGGGTCAGCAGGTGGCCCCACTGGCTGGTGGTTTGGGGACTCCTAGGATGCTCTGTGGCATCCCCTCTTAGCAGGCATCAGTCACTGGCACATCAAAACTCAGATGCCTGGTCTTTCACCCAGGGTTGCTGGCTCAGGAGGGTGGCAGGCCTGAGAAACTGCATCTCTGACAAGTTCCATGTGATGCTTGTGTTGCTGGTCCAGGACACTGCTCTGAGAGCCATAGATTTTATTCAGCGTTGTTGAATGCCTGTGCTGCGCTAGGCAGAGCTGGGTGGGAGCCTGAATAACTTCACACCTGGTACAACCCCCAGCTCATGGAGCCCAGTCACTGGCTGAATGAAATGAGGCACCCCAGAACCCCCACAGCACAAGACTCCCACTAGGGGATATGGGTAGCTAGCTCTGTGTTGACAGGCAGGGACAGAGTCACAGTGACACCAACCCCACCAGTATATGGAGTACTGGCCAGTCCCTCAGGGAGGCAGTGTGCCTGGACTGCTTTCTTTTCTCCTTCATGCTCTTCTGAGATAGTATGTTTTCTGCAAAGCACACAGAGTATGTTTTTAATTGAGAATAAGCTCTTAGAGAACCAAGGAGACCAGCCTGGAGGTGAATGCCTGTTTTCATGTTGGCTCTACTTGGGGAGACTGGGCTGCTCCCTGGAGCACACACTAAACCCTCCTCAGCCATACTAGAACCCCCATGCTCAGGAAGTCACCAAGCTTCCCCCAGCCCCAATCCAGGCCATCCCCTTGGTGTCTCCAAGCTCCCTAAGGGACTCCACCCCTATGGACACGAGGCCAGAGCACAGTCAAGAGAAAAATGGAGTGAGAGAGTGGTAAACTGGCCTCTTGGGCTTCAGCCCTCCCCTACAGCCCCTGCCATCCCCATCCGCCAACCAGGGGCCCCACTGGCTTTTAGAGAGGGAGCTGCCCACCTGGCCACCACAAGGGGGCTTATGGCTTTCCCGATATCCTGCAGGGAATAGAGGCCACAGCACGCTGAGCTGTCCTGGCCACCCAGGACCTCTGCAATGCTGGTGCTGAAGCAGGCACTGTCCATGCTGAAGCCAGATGTCCCTATGGGCTGGTGCAGAAGGCCTTTTGGGCCGGTAGGAGGCCATGTGGGATGAGGTGGCAAGCTAGGGCCGGGCTGCATGTCCTGCATGGCTTGCTAGCTGGGAAGGCAGTCTTCATGCACACACTCATGTGCCCTGTCACATACCCAGCAGATGCACACAAACCCTTTCAACGTGTTTAGGTGGGAGACACAGTTCCTAGAACTCCCAGGTGCCCAGCCTGCACTAGCTTATACACCTACCACTGTGGACAAAATACATAAGACCTGCTCTAGGAGCTCTGAGAATGGCAGAGGCAATAAGCCAAAATTAAATTTTAACGAAGGTACTTTTATTTTATCGTTTTAGGTGAGGCAACCCTTGATTGACCTCACAGATTGCAAGGAACTTGTCAGCTTACAATCCCTTACTTTTTTATTTTTTATGCCTATATAGCATCTGGTCTTCCTAGGTTGTCTCCCATCCAAGTACTAAACAGGCCTGACCCTGCTTAGCTTCCAAGATCAGATGAGATTGGGCTTGTTAAGTAAGGGTGGCATGGCTATAGACAAAGGTACTTTCAGATTGTCATAAATATCATGTGGAAAGAAGAAAGGTGATGAGCAAGAGAGAGGTATGGGGACAGGAAGGCCAGGGACAGCCATTTAAGGAAGGGCCTGACTCCAGGGAGGATGACCAGGTAAGAAAGACTCAACAGAGGAAACAGCACACATTGGGCAATGAGATGGCCTGTGGGAAAGGATCCAAAATTGTAGGGCCAGGACAAACAAGGGGTGTGACCTGACTTTGAGAGTGAAGGAGGGAGGGCCTTGGGGATCTGAGCATAGTGGGGACTACAGGACTTGTTTCTGAGAACACGCTCATGGGTCACTCCAAACTGAGTGGTCAACTCTGTCCTTCACAAGCACGGGGCTCAAGGTGTCTCTGGGTTGGGGTGTGGTGAGCCCATAGAGGCAGGTACATCTGCCTGGTGGCCCACTTGTGGGCAGTCCTGTGGGCTCTGGCTCCTCGGGTTCACGCTGTCTTGCCTCATACAGGGTCTGCTCCCTGCATGTTTTCCCTGGGGTTCCTTCTCTTGAGAAGCTATGTTCCCATGAGAAGCTGGCCGGGAAATTTAAGAGCCTGATCCCCTCAAGCAACCCCAACCAGTGAGAGCAAGAGCTAGTATAAATGCCCAGCCCCATCTTTATGGGGGTCCATTCTGGGAGGCAATGTGTCCTGGATTGAGCTGTGTACAAGTTCACACCCTGTCTGGTCTCACATACCCCACTCCTCTCTCCTGTTTCCTAGGGTCCCTCCTGAATCGACACCTCCCCGCCAGACCCAGACTCTGCTTCTGGGACCACTGGTGAAGCAGGTGAGTGAGCTGGCCACATGGCTGCCCAGCCAGAGGGTGGGGCAGGGAAGCCTGTGTGCACACCTGAGCCAGTGGCTGTGCTGGTCCAGCTTCCACCCACTGAATCCAGAGGCCTCCATCAAGTTCTAGGGTTTTCTGAGCAGCCCCTGCAATTCCACTATCCTGGGGTACAGGGTCCCGTGTGAGAGTCAGCCTGGTGCACAGCAGGGACACAGCCCTGTGGGTGGGTGCTTGGTCCAGTTATAGCCCAGCATCAGGCTGGGTCCTCGCAACACCCTAACACCTGCGTGGTCTCACCTGGGCCATCCTTGAGAAAGGAGAAAGGGTGCCGAAGAGGTGGCCTGTCCACCATGAGCTCTCTTACCCTTGTTGCCTTGTGCTCCTGGCAGAAGCCCCCTCACTTCTCAGCCCTGGATCTGAGCCATAGAAGGATCAAGGGAGGTGAAGCTTGGGGACACTCTGCAGAGGTCACACCAGCATGGGTGGTGGGGAGGGAAAGGATTAGCAGCAGCTGGTAGCCATGGAAACAGGACAGTACCTCATAGACTCCCCAGGAAGGATCCCTGGACCCCTCACATGGATACCCCCACCCTAGCTATGAGCTCTGCCATGGCCTATTGTCCCCCTTTTCCAGAGGCCAAAGCCAGTGGCTGCTGGACAAAAAGTCTGCCCCTCTCCTCCACCCTGCCACTCTGACTCCCGCCCATACCAGGCTCCGCCACTGGTGCTGAGTCTCTCATGATTATTCAAAAGCAATAGAAGCTGACTCCAGTTCACCTGGAAACACCCAGAGGCTCCCTGTTTGTGTCCCTAACAAGGTCCCCCCAGGCTGGGGCGGGCCCTGGAGGCTATTAGGCATTCCCTGTCCTATGGCCAACCTAGCATTCCCTCCACTCCCCCAGATGGGCCATGCTGCTTCCCATCATTGAACCTTTGCTTTGGCTGTACCCCTGCCTGGTATATCCCACCATCCTTTCCCCAGTTAATTCACCTGTCAACTCAAATGCCCCTTCCTCCAGGAAGTTCCCCTGGCTGCCCCACATGGGATTTTTGCCCCTCAGTCACCAGCTGCCCCCAGACCACATCCCCTTGGTGATGTCTGCTATGGTTGCAGAAGGTATGAATGTTGGCGAGTGACTGTCCGCCAGCCACCACCCTGCAGAAGCTGTTGTGGACTCATAGGAGGCATAGGGCCTTCTGCATAGTCTGAACACCTAAGGGCCTGGGTATGACTGGGCTGACCCTCCTGGCCATGGTCTCAGGCACTTCCTTAAAATAAAGGCACATTAAAATGCAGCTTCCCAGGCTACTCAGGCTACCCAGCCTTCAGAATTGGAAGTGAGGTGCTGTGAGGCTCAACCCACAAGGGCACCATCCAGGCATGAAGATGGAGTGGGAACCAGAGACAAAAACCCTGGTAAAGGGGCCAAAAGCCTGGCTTGGCCCCAGGAAGGGGAGAAGGAGGAATTTGGGTGGACTGCACCCTAGGAGACTTGGCATCCTGTACCCCCCAGGGCATGGCTGGGACCCCCACCTGGCCCCACCCTCTCCAAAGTTCTCTTCTCTCACTTTCTGATTGTACCACCCAGGTGAGGCCTTAGATCCATCCTGAGCACTCTGATTGGCTCAGTTAGGGATTGCCTAGAGAAGGAGGTGGAGCCTGTCAGGTTAGGGCCTCTTAGATGTGCACTCCCTAGTGAGTTTCTCCTGGGCACTTCTGAGAGTCAAGACAGCCAGAGGCCAGTGGCCAGAACCCCAGGTAAGGGCATGTGCCATCAGATATGGGGCATGAGAAGGAAGAGAGAGACCAGACACCAAGTGGGGGTGCACTTACACCAGGCTAGCTCAACTGTCCAGCATACTGAACCCCTCCCCACCCTGCAGCCTAGGGGTAGGAAAACAGAACTCTGCAAATCCTAGATCTTTACTTCAAGATGGAGAAACTGAGGATCAGAGAGGGCAAAAGGCTGGGTAGAAAGCAAAGGTGGGCTGGATCCGAGTCTCTGGACACCCAGGCCAGGGCCTGCTCAGGACGCCTTGCTGTCCCTTGAACGGAGGGGCTCTGCAGGGATGAGGTGGAAACAGGCATAGGCTGTCCAATCTTGCGTGAGCTGGAGTATCTGAGGTGTGGCCCTGTGCAGCCTAGTGGGACCTGCCTGGTCCTAGACAGATTGTCCCTGAGAGGCCAGGCCTGGCCTCTGATCTGGCAGGGCCTGGGTTATCCCAAAAAAGGCCTCTAGGCTGACTTTGCAGTTCCCTCATAAGGTGGGACTGGTCTTCTTTACCTCCCCACTGGCTGTGCTGGGTGGCCCTCAGGCCACTGCTACAGGCTCAGCCTGGGCAGGGTGGGAAAAGCAGCTGAAGCTTATCCTCACAGGCAACACAACCGTTTCTAGGGCCACCCCACCTGTGTGTGAGACACTGGCCCGTCAAGCAGGGCCAAATCTGGCACTTGGGCCATGTGGCATCAGGTATCTTGCCACTGACCTAGCAGTGGGGAGTGAAAGTGGAATATGAAAGAGAGAAAGAAGGTGATGAGCTTCCAAAATTAGCTGTGACATGAAATTGGTCTATTACTGTCCCGTTTGCAAACAGCATCATTGATCCAGCAAAGACTTGCCAAGTGCCTGACCTGTGCTCAAGCTTTTCTAGGAACTGGGACTTGAGGAGAAAATGTGCAAGTGCTGCCCTCCTGAACACACAGACAAGAAACATCCAGCCCTGGGAGATGGAGGGGGTTGACAGTAACCTGAGGTTTGAAGTCCAGATGATGAGGAGAGGGCAGTGCTGTGGCATAGAAAGGGACAACACAGCCAAGAGATGGCTCCAGTATTTTCAATGTGGCAAGACAGAACTGTGGCTCTCCCACCCAGTACAGGCTACAGAAGTCAGGGTAGGTCCCACAGGCCTCGACTGGGTTGGTGGATTTGTGTGGTGTCCACCTTCATCATGCCGAACCCTCAGGGGACAGGGACAGAAAATATCCAAAGGAGGTGGCCAGAAGGGGAGCTCCAGGTAGAGGGAGAAGCTGATTGAGAGGGTCCTTTTTCCAGGGGTCTGAAGGTGGCCCATTAGGGATAAGAAACTGAATATACAAGCAGACAGTGGCCAGCCACATATGACAAGGGGACCTGACCCACAATGCATAGCAACTAGCAGGAAGTCAGACCATAGCTTCTGTCCAGAATAATCAGGACTTGGTCAGTGACAGCAGCTACTATGCATTGCCCCCATTTCCAATCCAGGACCAGTCAGAGAAAGTCTAATGTGCTTCCCAAACACATCACATAGGAGACAAGCTCCATGAGAACACTCCTGCAGCCAGTTCTTTTTCCATCCTAAAGCTTCTCCCTCCCCAGTCTGGCTTCAAGTCTCTATCAAATGAGATAATGCTGGCCACTGGCTACAGCAAGCTCTGAATAAACACCCTCTCTATTCTTGCAAGAGTCCTTATCTGGTTGCTTAGAAGTACAGGGAGCAACCTGGACTGGTGATTGGCATCTGAAGTTGCTTCCTGTATGAGCAGTCTTTGGAAATTGAGTCCTTACCCTGTAGGATCCAATGCTATCTCCAGGGACATACTGTCAGAATTAAGTTGTAGGACTCCCAGCTGGTGCCTGAGAATTGCTTGACATGCAGCTACATCTGGTGACAGAAGTGAAGCATGGAGAGGATTCCAAGAGCAGAGTGTTGCAGTAGAAAAATCGCGTTTTCCTATATAGCATGCGACCCGTGTAGTCACCCAGGGCCACTCACTTATTCAAATGCTTTCATGTGACCATCTTGATATTCTTAATAATTTGACCTTTGTGCCAGTGTTTTGTAAGTGACATCTGATGGCACAGAGGCACATAGGTGTGATATGCATGTCCACTACACCCCATGAGCAGGGGTTGGGGACCCCTGGTGTAAGGTATCCTAGGGCTGTCATAACAAAGGACCACAAATTGGAGGCTTAACACAGCAGAGGTATGTATATTCTCTCAAAGTCTGGAGGCCAGAACTCAAGGTGTCCACAGGGCCTCGCTCCCTCCCAAGGCCCTAAGGAAGAATTTGTTTCTTGCCTCTTCCAGCTTCTGGAGCAATCCCTAGCTATGGCCACATCATTCCAACCTCTGCCTCCATCTTCACACAGCTGTCTCCTCTGTGTGTCTGTGTGTCACCTCTGTGTGTCTCTTCATCCTCTCTTCTTTTAAGGACACCAGTCATTGAGTATAGGGCCCCCTAAAACCCAGGATGATTTTATCTTGAGATCCTTAATTACATCAGCAAAGGCCTTATGCCCAAATTCAGTCACATTCTGAGGTTCTAAGTGGATATAAATTCTTGGGGGACATTTTTCAACCAGTACACCTGGATATAGATGAGGGTGTTGTGTCTACGACTAAGTAAAAGTGAGAGAAAGGGCAGCTGATAGCAAGGGACCATGATCTCTGTCGGAACCAGAACATGCAGGGAGAAAGCAGTGCTCTAAGAAACATATGGCCAGGGACCCCCTCACGTTCCTTCTTACTTGTGTTACTTCCTGTAGGTGCCAGTTACACCAAAATGATGACCTACCACAGTGCCCTGTCCCCCCAGTCCTTCCTTACTCACCAAGGCCAAGAGCTGTAGGATGTGCAAATCAAGAATTGAAATTAGAACAGCTGTGGTAGAATTGAATCAAGTTTCTACTGATCTGGTAACAACAAAATACATGTGTATCTACTACCCATGACATACACATTGAGCAACTGGGTGATTTCATTGACCACAGAAATTTCTTAGAGTTACATTTAGAGGTGACATCACATAATGTAGAGATGAGTGATAAAATTCATGCTAATAATTTAAATATTTGATTTTCCTTTACTTAGAACATTAAATAACCAAATGAATACATCACAAGTTGGAAGAGATGGCAAAAGAAAGGAGAACATTTCCAACATTATTACCGTTAATGGCATTTTTTCCTGATTTTTGAGCAAGGGGCCCTGTGTTCTCATCTTGCATGGGCCTCAACAAATTGTGTGGCCAGTTAATCCAGAGAAAGATGAGAATGAGGAGGAAGAGAATTCCTGATCAGAGAACAGAGAGAAGGTGCAGGTGCGTCTCCAGCCTGGACACTGCCTGGTACATGCAGGCTCTTGCCACGCCAAACAGTGCTTTAGCAAGAGCTAGTCTTTCTTGCAAACCAAAACAAGCAAATGGACAGAGGGTTTAGCCCCAAAGCAAGCTGCACGCATACCCCTTCAACATGCCAACTGCCCCTGACCAGTTAACAGAGTCTGTCCAGGGTGGGCCTGGTGCCAGTGGATGTTAGCCACAATATGGCCTTGAGCCCCTGTGAGTGCTTTTCCCCACCACTGTATCCTCAACACTCAGTGACCAAATAAGTGATATCACCACCTCACCCACAGCCTAGGTTATCTGGGAAGGAGGCCATCCCTCCCAGGAAAGATGGTGACCTCAGCTGGACCTCAGCAAAAGGATAAAGCCGTCAGATCAACCAAATGGGCTGGCCAGTGTCTGGAGCAGGCAGGACCCACCCTTACTCTACGAGGGTCCTGGGCTGAAGTTAATCTTTGCCTCTACTTAGAGCTCCCTGTGTGGGAATCGAGAGCAGTGCCCTCGACTCATCATTCTTGGCTCCTCCCCTGCTTTTGAGGATGCCAGGGAGCCTGCTTGGAGGTGCTTCAATCAAGTGCAATTTAATAAGCCAGTGGTGGGCAGAAGTAATGTAATCAACTCTGCTGATTGCCAGGGTGACATGGAACACTTGGGGGCAGCGATGAGGTGCAAGTTCTGGCTATGAATCAAAGGTGACTACACACAGGCCTCAGGATCCAGAAGAGAGTGAGGTCTTGGGGGCTGGAGTGACAGAACAGAGCCCTGGGGGCAGTGGCTCCCATAGACACCTCTGTGGCCAGACTGCAGTGGCCTGGCTACAGCCTGAAACCCAGAAACTAGCCCCTTGTCTTTTTTTAAAAAAAAATAATAGACTTTATATTATAAGACAATTTTAGATTTACAGAAAATGAAACAGCTAGCACAGAGTTCCTATGTACCCCTCTCCCCTTACACACCATTTCCTCTATTATGAACATCTTCCATCCTCAGGATACATTTGTTATCACTGATGTTATAATGATATTGGTAATACTGATCCACTGTTATTAACTAACGTCTATGGTTTATAATAAGGTTCACTCTAGGTGGTGTATACTCTATGGGTTTAGACAAATGTCATTCCTCCATCATTATAGTATCATACAGAGTAGTGTCACTGCCCCCAAAATCTTCTGTGCCCCACCTATTTATCCCTCCCCCACTCCTCCAACTGCAGACTACTACTTATGTTTTTACTGTTTCCATGGTTTTGCCTTTCCCAGAATGTCACAGGTTTGGAATCACCCAGGATGTAGCCTTTCTAGACCGGATTCTTTTAATTAGTACAGTAGTCTCCCCTTGTCCATGGTTTTGCTTTCCACAGTTTGTTATCCATGATCAACTGTAGACCAATAATATTAAATGAAATGAATAATTTTTAAATTTTAAATTGTGCCCCGAGTCACACTGGTCTAATTGCTCAAGGTGGAGATGTGTCAGCTCTCTGGGCAGCACAGCCCTGCCACCTTCTCCAGGAAGCCCTTCTCCTGGAGCTCTGTGGCCATTATAGGCTCTCAAGTGCTCAAGGGCCTGGCACATAGCAGCATACTGCATGGTCCTAATGGTGTTCCCCCCAAATTCATGTCCACCTAGAACCTTGGAATGTGGCCTAATTTGGAAATGAGGTCTTTGCAGGTATAATTAAGTAAAGGATCTCAAGGTGAAATCATCCTGGAGTTAGGGTAGGTCCTAAATTCAATGACTGGTGTCCTTATGAGAAGACACACAGAGAAGAAGCCACGTGAAGACAGAGGCAGAGACGGGGTGATTTGCCCACAAGATAAGGAACCTTTGGAGCTCACAGAAGCTGGAAAAGGCAGAAAGGATCCTCCTTTGGAGCCTATGGAGGAGATGAGGTCCTGTGTCACCTTGATTTTGACTTTTGGCTTCCAGACTGTAGGAGGATGAATTTCTGTTGCTCTAAGCCACTAGGTTTATGATCATTTGTTCTGGTGGCCCCAGGACACTAGCATAGGCTCAATCCTTACAGGAACCCTCCCTTCCTCTCTCCCTGTTTTACCCTCTAGAGCCCCTCATCCTGGACTAATCCATCTGCCTTCCCAGAGTTCTGGTCTTCCCTCAAAGACCTGGTTGTGGCCAGATGTCCAGATGGCCTGGCTGGGGTCTTCTGTAACCCCAGATCCCTGGGTAGAAGAAAGGGCTGCATTTTGAGGGGCAGAGAGAGGCCCACCTGTACTTCCTCACCTCCTCTACTTTCTCCCAAACACAAGAGCACTATTGGGACTTTTGAATTTCACCTTTCCACATTTAGTGCATTTTGATGTTGACTCTTTCAAAGTTCATAATTTCCTACTTGGAGGCAAATTGAAAGGAACTCATTTCTTTGATTTGTTCACATCAATCAACTTTTACATCAATTAAAAAGTTCATTTCATTCATCAGATTCCAGGGAATGCTATATTTTCTAATATGTTTGAATTTAGTGATTCACCAATGTACTTCATTCTGTTTGACATAACAAAATTAAATAGCATTTGGACACAGAATACCTCATTAGGGAAAAATTCACTAGTAAGTCAGGTGAAAATGCAGAACCAAACAGCACTCTGCCTTAGTGGCAAAGCATGGTGCTTGAGATTTAGGAGATAGTGATAGTAGGGGGTCAGATGCCCCCAGCTCATCTCATTACAATGTCCCAGCCCCCAATGGAGGTTCTTCGATGCCTCATTTTTAGGGACCAGATGGGGTAATTAGATGAGGGACAAGATCCTCATTGAGGGACAGCACCTCTGAGTCCAGGAAATGGAGGGCTGGGGCTGGGCTGTCTGCAGTCTGCTGTCAAAGTGAGGGACATCCCCCAGCTCTTTCCAATGGCTGCTCTTCAAGGATGCAGGCCCAGCATTGTCAGAACTTCTGTTTTTCTAAGCAGAAACAGTTTCACATGCATTGACTGATTTACACATGTTCTCATCAAACTCAAGTGATATATATCCAGGGCATGAGCCCAGCAAAGCCACCATAGCTGCCCAGTTTGTTTATATCTTGCCTTTGCAGTGGCCCTGACACCAGGAGTGCTGGCAACCCTCTGAGCCAGCTGGCCTGTGTAGACATTCCAGTCTGAGGGTCTGGTTCAGTAGCTACATCTCCCCAATACCTGACCAGGCAACCTAGTCTCTTAGGTGTGGCCCAGGTAAGGGGTACATGTGGGGGACTCTGGCTCTGCCCTGACCAGCTATGAACCCCAGACAGTGGCACCCTCTGAGCCTCTGCTTCCTTATCTATAAAGTGGGAATAATAAAAATAATGAAAATTAACAATAATGATACCAATTTGGTTGGTTTTCTGTGTCCACTTTGTAAGGCTCTTGTGACTGTTACTCAATCACATACACATGGAGATGTCCCTGTGCAGGCCTTTGTGGGTGTGGCTAACATCGATAGTCAGGAGGCTTTAAGTAAAGGAGATGACCTCCCGTGAGGTAAGTTGGTCTCATCCAAGCCTTGCAGGCCATAAGAGCAAAACTAAGCTTTCCTGGAAAAGAGGGAATTCTGCCTCAAGAAATCACTACAGGTCTACTGCATATTTATGGCCTGGCCCTGAACCTCCACTGGAGTCTGCAACATTGGCCACCTCAGCACCCTCTGCTCTTCAGTAACATCAAATCTCCACCGTCTCTTTGTCTCCTACACTGACTGCAAATATTGGAGAGAGAATAGCTTGTTCAAGTATTATCATTTTCAATGAGTTCCAGTCACAATGGCAGAGGTGCTGTGCTAGCCTCCTCTCACAATTATATTAAAAATTAGACCTAAACTACAGAACAGCCGTAATTGGGAGTTGCCTGCAGACTAGCTGAAAAGAAGTTCTACAACTGAGGACACACAGAATAGGCCACCTCGAGATTGGTAGGAGTGGCGGAGATGTGGACCGGGCTTGTCCCATACCTGCGTGTGGCTGAGTGAGAAAGAGGGTGGGTGGAGTCACAGACATTCTTTTTAAAGGGCCTGAACACAGACTTACTCACTGATGGACACACTCTGAGCTCCAGCACTGAAGCAGTAGCTTGAAAGTCACCAGGGACATTGAGGAACTGAATTGTCTGGCTTCAGGGCAAAGTTTGGAGGGGCAGCTTTCTCTTAGACAGAAGTGCTGGCAGAGGGCATTGTTCCTTTGTTGAACCCTCCCCAACCCAGCATGCAGACGCAGACAGCCACAATGTCTGAGTCTCCATCAACCTGGCTAACACAGGTTACCCTGCCCTAGTGATTTCCTGAGACCCTGCACCACTCAATCTGCAAGCTCACCCAAGCTGTTTCCAGTGACTTTTCTATACAAATTGCCTGTCTTGGCTCATGCTGTAGACTTTCCTAAAGTCTTTCAAAGGTTCACAAAAGCTAAACAAGCAGAATCTCACCTTAGTGTGCCCCATATCTCTTGCTGAGCAGCCTCAAGCCAGCACTATCAGCAGCCAGCAGCCAGTTTGCAGCTTGACCCCTTGAAGCACATCCAAGCACAGTGTGGGTGGCAGCAATCAGTGAATTGCTTGGTGGCTCATGCCAGGTGGCCCCAGGTTGGACACAGACTGTGGCTGAATTTGGTCTGTGGCGGAGCCCCTCTTAGGAAGTCCCAGCTTGCATACCTTGTGATCAGCTTCCTTCTGAGCCATAACACACCCCTGGTCTACAACCAAGGATGACACACCCAAAGGGCAGACTGGGCAGACACCAGAGCCCTGCTAGGTTCAGCCCCTGCACAGTGGCTTCTCCACTGTAGTCACCAGTCTGTCCTCACAATCAATCAGCCATTCATGTGCAAACAGCAACCAAGGCTCAACAGGAGAGCACACATAACCCATAAAAGGGACACATCTGGAGTACCACCTCAGGTGACCAGAGAGACTATACCACTGATCTCCATAGAACACCTACTGCATAAAGCCACTCTCCTAAGTCCAAGAGACATAGCCGCCCTACCTATACATAGAAACAAACACAGTGAGGCAGCCAAAAATGGGAGACAAACATGTCCCAAATGAAAGAACAGAACAAAGCTCCAGAAAAATAACTGAACAAAATGGAGACAAGCAATCTACCAGATGTAGGTTCAAAACACTGGTTATAAGGATGCTCAATGAACTTAGGGGAAAAGTAGATGAACTCAGTGAAAACTTTAACAAAGAGATAGAAAAGATAAAAATGGAGATAGAAAACATAAAAAAAGAACCAGTCATAAATGAAGAATACAATAACCAAAATGAAGACTACCTTAAGAGGAATCGACAGTAGATCTGATGAAGCAGAGGATTTAAGCAATGATTTAGAAGGTAAAGTAGCAGAAAACACCCAATCAGAACAGCAACAAGAAAAAAGAATCCAAAAAATGAGGACAACTTAAGTAGCCTCTAGAACAACATCAAGTATACCAACATTTACATCATAGGGATACCAGAGGAGAAGAAAGAGAGCAAGGATTTGAAAACCTATTTCAAGAAATAATGACTGAAAACTTCCCTAAATGGTGAAGGAAATAGACATACAAGCTCAGGAAAGTCAGAGCCCCAAACAAGATAAATCCAAAGAACCCACACCAAGACATATCATAATTAAAATGCTAAAGGTTAAAGACAAAGAGACAATCTTAAAAGCAGCAAGAAAAAAAAGCAGTTACTTACCTACGATGGAGCTCCCATAAGACTGTCAGCTGATTTCTCAATAGAAACTTTACAGACCAGAAGAGCTTGGCACAAAATATTCAAAGTGATGAAAAGCAAGGACTTACAACCAAGATTACTCTACCCAGCAAAGCTGTCATTTAGAATGAAAGGACAGATAAATAACTTCCCAGATAGAAAAAAAAACTAAAGGAGTTCATCACCACCAAGCCAGTATTACAGGAAATGTTAAAGGAACTTCTTTAAGAAGAAGAAAAAAGGGGCAAAAAAGTCAAACATATGGATAATAAAATGACAATAACTACGTATTTATCAACAATTACTTTAGATGTAAAGGGATTAAATGCTCCGGTCAAAGATCAGGTGACCTAATGAACAGGAAAACAAGACCCTTATATATGCTGCTGACAAGAGACTCACTTCAGATCCAAAGACACACACGGACTAAAAGGGATGGAAAAAGATGTTTCATGAAAATGAAAACAAACAAACAAAAAGCTCGGGTAGCACTACTTATATCAGACAAAATACACTTTGAAAGAAAAGCGATGACAAGAGACAAAGAAGGACTCCCTTATCCCACTTCTGGGTATTTATCTGAAGAAACCCAAAGCACTACTTTGAAGGGACATGAGAATTCTATTCCAGCATTATTTACAATAGCCAAGATATAGAGGCTACATGGGTGTCTTCCAATGGATAAATAAATAAAGAAGTGGTACCTATATACAATGGAATATTACTCAGCCATAAAAAAATAAAATAAAATCTTGCCATCTGCAACTACATGGATGAACCTAGAGGATGCTGTGCTGAACAGAGTAAGTCAAACAGAGAAAGACACATGCCATACGATTTCACTTACATGTCGAATCTAAAGAACAAAATAAGAAACAGAACAGAAACAAACTCATAGATACAGAGAACATTTCAATGCTTGCCAGATGGGAGGGAGTTGGAGGGGTGGGTGAAAAAAAAGGAAGGAACTTATAAGTACAAATTGGTAGTTACAAAATAGAAATGGGGATGTAAAGTACAGCATAAGGAAGATAGTCAATAATGTTGTAATAACTACATATGGTATCAGATGAATATTAGGTTTATCAGGGTGATCACTTTGTAAGTTATATAAATGTCTAATCACTGTGTTGTACACCTGAAACCAATATATTGTATGCCAACTGTAATTAAAAATATAAAACTTATCTTTAAAAAAATCACTGTAGCATCAAAGGCCACACCATGGGAACGCTGACTTCTGGACTCAGGTTCACATCACAGGGACCCTGAGATCCCACATAGGCCACAAACATGTCCCACCTCCAGACCCCATGGTTGGTAACCTGGGGCCAGGCCCCGGAAGGGATGGGCCGCAGTAGAATGCCTGGCAAATGGGTGTAGCTGCGCTTCACAGGCAATTCCAGGTGGCGGTGGCATCAGCTCTGTGCCCGTCCAGGCCTGAGTCACTGACTAGCTCCACACATCAAGGACACAGCCTCTTAAATGGTGACTAATATTTGGCCAAATTCAATCAGAACTTGAGTGGTGACTAGGAGGCCCTAGCAGCAGTGGCTAGTGAGCAGAGGGTCCAGCTGCCTTATGATGCCTCAGTGGCTGGAGTAGAGGTGGGAAGCACCCAAATTGAAACCAGGTTTCCCTACCAGCCAAAGCAAAGATCGAAAGGCGCTGAGCAGGGCTGGCCCCGAGCACCATTCCTGAATCTCAGTCACCCCTGTGTCAAAGAGGCCCCGGGGGCTACACACCTGTCCACAGTCACTTGAGTTACTATGTTCCCATAGCTGCTGTAGCAAAGGGCCACAAACAAGCTGAAAACAATAGGAATCTATTCTCTTAGTTCTCAAGGATGGAAATCAAAATCAAGGTGTGGGCAGGCTTGTGGGGGATGTTCCTTCCTGCCTCTCTCCTGGTGTCTGGCTTATAGTTGCATGACCCAGCATCATCACATCTTACCAGGACACCAAGCATTGGATCGGGACCCACCCTGCCCTACTGTGACCATGACTTACTTTGATCACATCTGCAAAGACCTTACTTCCAAATAAGGTTATTGGGGAGAGGACTTAGACACATCTTTTCAGGGACACAATTCAACCCTCTCCACCAGCGCCTGAATACCAGGGCCTCTGGCTGTGGTGACCGCTGGACTGCAGCGCTCAATGGCAAGTTCCTCCCCAGAGCTGAGGGCTGGTCCCCCTGCCACTCCTCGAAGGGACTGCCTGGAACACCAGGAGGAGGGTGTGACCAGCTGACCCCCAGGGAGACAGTGTAGTGAGTGTGACTGTGCCCACCTACCCCCTGCTGGGTTCCCAGGGGGGCTGCTCTGAGGGTGCCCCTGAGAGGGGGCGGGGGTGCCCCTGAGACATGTCCCAAATGCTAGGCCAGCTTTCTTGTTCACTCAGTAAGAGCCAGGCTTTGCACAGGTGGTCAAGAGTGACCAGGTATTAGCTCCGGGTCCCAGCAGGGCCCTGGGAGAGCTCCTCTGGGTGGCTGGGCAGTGTCCCTGGAGACTGATAAATAATTCATTTGCACATCAGCTCTCTGAGCCTCTCAGCAGCTTCCTGGAGGCATGTCTCTAACTTCATTAGGGGGAGCTTGGCCCAGAGGTGGCCTGGGATCAGAGCCCTCCATGCAGTGTGGGGTAAAGAACACAGGTGGCTATGCACTCCCTGCCAGCCCATCCATATCTGTCCCTGCTTTGGAACACTTCCTTTTCTCAAATACTCAGGATGGGGAGGAGGTCCTGGCTTCTGAGAAATGGCTACCAATGTGATCAGGCCAAATCATCCCACTAACACACACACACACACACACACACACACACACACACACACACACACCCCTCTGGTAGTGAGACTGGGCAGCTGCCACTGAGATGTCACGTGTTACCCCTTCCTGGACAGGGAGGGCAGAATGGGGCATCCAGGGTCAGCAGCCTCCTCTCTTGAGATTTTGGCCTTGAACCTATCCCCTTCCCACTAGGCAGTCAGAGGAATGGGTAGGAACACCAAGATGTAGCAACCAGGGTAGACTCAGACCTCAGTAGAAAATGTCCAGAGCCACCAAGAACCTCCTGGGCCCAGCCTGTGCTTCCAAGTTGACATTGTGATAATTGGCTGAAAAGACAAATTAAGGCATTAGCCAAGGACAAATTAGAGGCTCTCGACACAGCTGGAAAGAAAGTGGGGTGGGGGAAGGGGCCTGATCTGAGCCCAGTGATGATGAGGAAAGGGGGAAGGGCAGGGGGCATAGACACAGGAGGGTCAAAGGCTCCTCTATCCCCAACCCCCACCACCACCCTTCTCCCTTCCTCAACCCTTCACTCAGTTCATTCCAAGGGCATTCACATCCTATTGTCCCTTCCTCTGCCACTAATCCCCCGTGGCGGGTCCTCTTCTTGGGATCCCTATGTCCACTGAGGTGTACCCTAGATCTGTCCTAGACTCCAGGTGTGACAACCCAGCTCTCTCCTTCCTCCCAAGACCTTTCTCCCTGCCTAGACCCCTACCTGGGCAGTGAATGGTAGCTTGTGAGGCAGTGGAGAGTGGAAGGGAAGGCATCAAGGACTCTCAGGACCCACTTCCCTCCCCCTGGGGTTTCTGGGAGAAGTTGGCCCCTCACTCTACCCTCCTCCAAGGAAATGGACCTCCCTGCTAGCACAGTCAGGGGATGCTGGGGCCAGGGACTGATCCCTGCGCTACGGGGGGATCAGTAGGGGCTGTCCACCCCGCCCCACCTCCCACCTCCTCCATCCTTCCTTCCTCGAAGGGTCCTCAACTCTCCCCATCCAGGCCCAAGCCCTGGGGGACATGCTGGATAGGGGTAGAAATCAGATGCGGTGCCTCGGGCATCGACCGGTCCCTGGCGACATCTGCTGGGCACTGTGGTCACTGCGGGAAGCAGAAAGTCTGGGGTCGGGGGCTCCCATGGCAGAAGGCGCAGGGTAAACTGGGACGGGCACTGAGGCACCACGACCATCCCCTGCTACAGTCCTTCCAAAACAAGGCAATGGCAGGGTTAGTGGAACCGGGCTCAGGGTCCCCATGGCCTCTCGAAGTCCGTACATGGGCCCAGTGGCCTACAGTTCCTCGCACAAGGAACCCTGCTGATAGTCCCTCACATGGCCCCACGCCCCGCCCTCAGTCCCTCCCACGACCCCGCCCATGGCCCCAACCAAGGCCTGGCAAGGGTCCTGTTCCCAGCAGTTCTGCCTGTGTGGCCTCAGTTGGTTATTCAACCTCTCTGAGCCTCAGTGTCCTCCTCAGTAACAGAGGATCATAATTTCTGACCCTCCTGTCCCCTCCCTCAGAAGTTTCCAGGAGAGGCCTGCCCCCAGGCCCAAGTTCATCCCTTCTCAGACCTCCCGCAGCCTTTGCTGTGGTCCTTGGCAGCCCCTCAGTTGGAAGATTACTCCCCAGTGCCCCCACAGCACCTCTCCCTGTCCCACAGCACTCCGCGAGTGAGTCCTTTTCTTGGAGATCTGTGGTGACAGTCTCAAGGTCCCACAGGGTTTGGGTGATGTAGGCAGGAAAGAAGGGAGTGGGAGATTCTTTGAGGATGTCACTCCTCTGCCCACCGCTGGGGGACCTGCCCGCGGGTCTATGTCCACTCATCTGACAGCAACCTGACTCTTACCTGGCAGGGACCAGGTCCTTCCCGCAGGCTATCACCATTGCTGCCTGAGATGGAGTTGGGGTACAATCACCTGGGTGCTGGGAACGCCAACCTGATAGGTCGGGGGCCATTAATACCTGGCATAGCTGACACAAGGCCTGAGAGTGTGTAACACCAGCTCTTGACCAGGTGCCCCTGGGGCCTACTTGTAAGCCCCCAACCTCTTCAGGCTTCCTGCTGGTACTGAGACACTTGTCTCCAGGCCTGATTTGGGAGTCCCCATCAGAGACAATTTCTTCCTGGTCCCCTCCTCCACTTCGGCTTCCACAGAGGGAGAGTTCAGAATTTTCTCCGATCTTGTGCTCTCAGTGGCCCACAGTACAGCGTCTCCCTGTCGCTCCCGGACCCCTACGCCCCCATCAGCCTCTGTGAATCACTGGGAACAAAGCGGGCACTTGCCACTGGGAGGCGCTGGCAGTTCACAAACCGCTCCAACACAAAAAGGGGCGGGGCGGGGCGGGGCGTGTTCAGCTTCGGCTGAGATCGTGGGACAGGGAGATCTTTACTGTGCCTCCTCCTCGCCTGATGGTTAGTATTTCCCACGTCGAATTGAGAACCTGAAGTTTCAAGCCAAGACTCAGGTCTGGCCAAACGCCCTGGCCTGCCATAGGGCCTGGAGGAGTGGAGTTGCCGGTTGTCTTGCTGGGGCGTGAACCACGGGGGGTGTGGGGCCATTCTGCGGCCCCAGCCCTGTCCATCCTCTTTGGCTTTGCTGCCTGGGCGAGTGGCCAACCCAGCTGTCCCACACCCTCCAGCAGCTGGCTGGCGACCCTCCCGGCGGCGGGCGGACTTCGATCAGCCAGGCCGGCCACACCTGCCACAGCTGCTGGTTCAAAATCCCCAAATCCTGCAAACCAGCCTTGTTTTGCCAAGCCAGGGAGTCCTTGGCCCTTACAGTTTGCCTGTCCTTCACTGAACTGGCAATCAAGACTGTGGCAAAGCAGGCAGGCGGAGAGCTCCCAGGGATTCCAGGGGACTTCAGGCAGGCCAGGCTGTGCAGACCCCAGGTGGGGTGGGAGTGTTCCCATTGCTGGAGTGAACCAGAAAAGTCTGCAGACTCACTTTTCAGTGGAAAGAGTAATGGAGACTTTCACACAAGTCTCACTACCCTGCTGCCTTGGCCCAAAAGGAGGGGGATCCTGGGGCAGTCAAGCAGCCACTAGGGAAGCCCTAGTTTGTTGTGGTGATGGGGACCCTCAAGGCTCCTTTTGTGGGAGGGGAAAGGGCACAGCACTGTGGAAGCACCCCATGGCTGGGCTGCTGCCAGGCCTGGGGTGAGCCCTGCTCCCCACCTGTTCGGAGCACCCACCCAGAGCCTGGGTGGGCGTGGGTGCTGCCCTGACTCCCCAAATCTCAGGCTGCAGGAAGCGAGACAGGCACCCGAGGAGTAACTTTACAATACTATGCAGGTAGCACTTCACCATGCTGATGCTATTGAGCATTTACTGAGCACCTACTACATGCTGGTAGGTGCTTTTACTGAGCCTATCCCGACACCAACCACACAGGGCGGCCTCCTCCTCACCTCCATTCCTTCCTGCGCTGTCCCTCAGTGAGACCACACAGCATCCACCTTGCCCCCTGACCTGCCCCACCTCTGCTCAGTTCCAGGACTCCGATCTCGTTGGGGGATGTCAGCCTCAGAAAGGAGGGCAGCTTCTGGGTGTGGGAGCGGGGTTCTTGCACCCAGAGCTGGGGACACCATAGTCACTGAGTCAGACTGATTCAGACCTGACGAGGGGAGGCTGGGCATCGTCAGCCTTAAGGAAACAGTTTCTTGTGAGCAACACGACCCCGGGAGGGTGTAGCAGCCCCAGGAGCCATGTCTATGTGGCCCCCCCACCCAGAAGAGCACTGATACCACACCTGGGGTGGGTGCCCCCCATGCTCTCTCCTACATCTAACCTCCCCTCCCAATCCTTTCCTCTGCCCCTTAACTGTCCCCCAAGCATCTGCAGTCCCTGTAATCGATCCCCAGGCAGAGCTGGCCTAGCCTCTGGGCTCTCCTGGCTTTCCAGCCTCCGGCCCAGCTGTTGCTAGGGAGGCTGTGTCTGTCCTGGGGACCAACAGCTGCAGGCCCGGAAGCTCCCCACCCACCGTGGAGGCTGTGTGTCCCCAGTGGCCCAACCCAGCCTGCCAAGGGCCATTCCCAGGGGCATGGGGGCCTCTTGTCCTCATCTGCTCAGCTGTGGGTGTGGGGGGGGCGGGACTGGCACTCAGGATCCTTAAGCCTTTGGCAGCAGAAGCCAGGACCCCTGTGGCCAGTCTGTGGGCAAGTTCAACTGAGTGCTCACTACAGCCAGTGCCAAGAAGGGCCTCTGACACCAGCCACACTTGCCTGACCCTGTGAGGCCAGCAGTGAAAAACTGGACAGGATGCCTTGTTCAAGGTGCCCAGGGCAGGGGGCAGGAAGGTCAGCTTCCTTGAGGAACATGGAAGGTCCTCCCTTTAAGCCACCTGAGTGAGTAGCAGCAAGCAGCCCAGGGACCCCACCCCTGCTCCCCACCCAGAGTTGGCCAAGGCCCTGCCCCTCCCTCTAAGCCCCAGGATCCAGTGTATTCCCTGATCCTGAAGCCTGTCTCTGCCGTCCATTCTGATTCCAGGAGAGGGGGCCCCTGAGCTATCAAGACCACCTGTGAACATTTGTCAAGGGGTGAGCCTCCTCCCCCGCCTTGGGGTGCCTCCAACAGGTGTCTGGCCCTGCTCCACGCAGTCTGGTTATTCATTTCCTGAGCCATCCATGGCCACAGCAAGAGGAGCCTGAGGCTTTCAACCAGGGAGCACTCTGGGACCCCTTCCCTCCATCCTATGCCAGCTCTGGACACTGACTCTTCTGGGGCCTCTGCACCTGCTTCCCCAACTTAAGATGTCCTCCCTGCCCCTGCAACACCCTGCCTGTGGCCATGCTTTCTCCCTGGCCCTTGGAGCCCCTATCCTATCTGGGCCAGGTCCACCACCAGTGCAGACTCCAAAGACAGGGAGCAGCTCCCAATTAGGACACAGGGCACAGGAGGGCCAGCTGGGGGACCCCCAAGAGCAACTGACCCATTTACAGAGGAGAGGCTGAGGATCTGAGAGGGGCTCACCCCACAGGTGAGTGTGAGCCAGACTGGCTGCCCCTTGGTGCCTATACTGGATTGGATAGTGTCCCCCCAAAATTCATGTTGACCTGGACCCTTAGGACATAACCCTATTTGTAAGTGAGATTAAGTTAAAATGAGATCAGACTGGATTAGAGTGAGTACTAAGTACAGAGACTGATATCCTTAGAAGAGAGAGGAGATGACATTCGGAGAAGCTGGGTGACAATGGCAGTAGAGGCTAGAGTGATGCAGCCACAAGCTGAGGGACACCTGGAGCCCCCAGGAGCTGGATGAAGCAAGAAGGATCCTTCCTTGGAGCCTCCAGAGCTCAGTTCTGCAACTTTTGGCCTCTAGAAGTTTGAGAGAATATATTCCTATTGTTTTAAGTCCCCTGCCTTTAGTGAACATTTGTTATTTTTACCCTGGGACACTAGCATAGGCCCTGATGTGGTGTGGGAACTTTCTGAGAAGCTTCTTGGCAGTGGCCCTGCTGGGACCTCAGTACCCAGTGCCCAGGGAATGCCTAGCAGACCCACTTCTGGACACTCTACCAGCCCTCCTAGTCCCCTGACCTCCCCACTCAGCGCTGTCCTCCCCCCAACGCACACAAAGCCCCCTGATGGAGTTGACCTCTGGGCACAGAACAGGAGCACTCGGGAAGAGATCATATGGTGAGCTCAGGGGCTTAGGCCTTCCAGGAGCGAGGAGGAGGTGGCATCAGCCTGGAGGTAGCTGCAGGGTTAGGGCTGGGGGTTCTTGAAGAGAAGGAAAAACCCACTGCTCCTCCTGGTGCAGGGGATGCAAATTTATGTATCTCTCAGGCCAAAGCCACCGTCTCTGGTTGGCTGCCTGGAGGGATTAGCTGCAAAGGGCATCTCTGCAAGATTACAGAGCTCAATTAATGATGTCTGCCCCGGGCACTGCACCATACAGTGGTGTTATGCATGCCAATGTTTGCCATGCCGGTTGAGAGGGCACATAGAAACCAGGCAACCTCTAAAGATCCTTTTGACCAGCCCCGAGCCAAGGTTGCTCAGAGTCAAGGTTGCTCAGAGCCTCGGACAGGTCTCCAGGCCACTCCTGGAAGCAGTTCCTTCCAGGTCAACATCAGAAGTCCATATTGTAGTAGGCTATTCGATGGGGTCCAGTCGACTCCTGGGCTGCCTGCCAAGACAAGGACAGAGTGAACATGCCGGCTGCCCCAGCCTGGTCCTCTCCTGAGCCCCCACAACAGGAGGCCTTGGCCAGACATGACTGGTCAGACAGACTCAGTCCCCAGGCCCCCTCTGAGCCTCCAGCATTCTAGCATCAGTTACTGCACCCCCCGCCCCCTTGGCACCCAATCCATCAGCCGCCCCTGCAGGCACAGGCTCTTCCAGCCGAGGACCCAGCAGCAAGGTGGCTGGCTGGCTTTAAGCAGGTAATTTATCTGGACTTTGTTTCTTTCCAGCATCTTCAAGCAAACATCAGATGATTTTATTTCAATGAAGCAGCTCTCCACATGGTCTGGATTTCCCATCTCCGGGAACCTTTCACTTCTGAGGGAGACTGGAGTGGTGGATGTTTATTTTATCACTTCTCCCCACGCAGGAGTTTAATAACTTAGCAGTGGGTTTGGGGCGGCTCCGCACAGAGCCATTTGTTTCTCCGGATCTCTCTTCTTTTCCAGACCCCCAAGTGTATGCACTGACTGGCCACATATCATGTTTTCCCTCGAAAGAAGTGGTTTTGCTATTAAGATCTTTATTTCAGCTAGATTGTTCTACCATTCCTCATCTTGGGCCCAGCTGTCCGGGGCCAGTGGCAGCTCCACAGGGCTTGACCACACCCATGGCGGGTCAGCTTCAAAATGCCAGCCAAGGCGCAGCTCAGGTGCTAGATGTACACTCAGGCTGGGCACTCTTGGGAGCAAAGCCTGGACCTCCCATTGTCCCCCTAGACATCTGACAATGCCAAAGAGCAGACCCCAGGCAGCTGCCACCCTGCTGCTGGAGTCTTGGCTCTGGCCAAGGCTGATGCCCATCAAGAAAACTCCAAAGAAAAATGAGTGATTATTAAGCACCGACTGTGTTCTGCCTTATCTCTAAACTTGATATTTATGGCCTTCCCCTCTCTGATAGGGCATGAGGCCCTGACAGGTGACAGTTATTTAAAAACCTCTTAGTGAGTTCCCGTATACCACATGCTGTTCAAAATATTGCATGAACCTTTCTCTGTTCTCCCCTATAATCCGACATAGTAGGATCATTATCCCATTCCAAGGCCCAGAGAGGCTGAGCGCCAATCCAGCGGCCCTGAGCTTGTGGGTGGGGGAAGCGGGTGCATGGTGCATACTGGTTGTCCCCTCCAGCTTCACCTCACAGCTGGCCTCAGTGTGCGTGCCAGGCAGGGACGGGGTAGATTTTGATGAAGTAGGTGGAGATTGGAGGTGACTTCAGAAAGCTCCAAAAAGCAGGTCTCTGTGCGCCCATCTCACTAGGCCCTTTTTAGGGATCCTCCTTAATTTAATTCAACCATGGATGACTGTGCTCCCAGCCCTACCCAGATCCCCCTGGGCAGATCTGAGGGGCCCTAAGATTGGTTCCGGCCTTCCTTCCCCACCTGTGTCCTGAAGCCTGGGGAGTCCTGGCAGACTGGACAGACAGTCTCATAGGAGCCAGGAACCCCTGAAGGACTCCCCAGGATATGGGGACCCAGGAGGTGCATTTCAGTGGCTGAGGAGGGCTGGTGTGGACCCTTACGCCTTAGGCTCTGTTGGCTATTCCAGACAGGAGTGCAGCCATGGTTATCAGGGTGACACAATAAGGACTCCCCTTTGGCCCCACTGAGACAGCAGTGGCTGCAGCCTGTCTCTGGCACCCTGATGGTATTAGGCATCACACCACGCTGATGCAGGGCGGGACACCGAGGAGGAGCTTGCAGGGGCTGCAACAACCCCAGGACCTGTGCAGCTAGTAGAAGCACTTTCTGACCCCTGACTCCCATTTCCAGGACAGAATGCAAAAGCCCGGTGCAAAATGAAAATGTTTGCAAATGGTTAAGAACTTCAAGAAGTGTCCCTATATCACATCCGGCTGAGTGCCACAGACAGTAAGTACCAGGTTCTGCCTCAGACTTGGGCACATGTCCCCAGGCCACTGGACACACCAGCCCTCAGCCCCACAGATGCAGGTCCTCAGGCTGTGGGGCTTAGGGACCTGTGTCAGCTCCAGCCCACCTCCCCCGACTCAGGCTGCAGCTTCAGCTTAGTCCTCATCTCCTCTCACACGTGTGCTCGCAGCTGTGGCCCCGCCAGAGGAAATCCTTAGCTTTGCACAGGCCCCAGGGGACACAGAACTGCCTGGAACAGCTGGGAGGGGGTGGCTGATGGGAACCCTGGGCTGCTCTCCCACTCCGGGCATGGCCTGCCTAGGCACCAAGTGGGGGTCAGGGCTGTTCCTCAAGGACCCCCTGCTAGGAACCTTTACTCCTGAGTTCAGAGATCTTCCCCTCAACCACCGAGACCTGGGTCATGGGGCCTGTGTCAGTGTCCCCAAGTGGGGCCACCATTCTCACAGGGCTGCTCCAAATGGGGGACTGGGGCCCCAGGCCACCCCTACCTCTGAGTAGGAATAGTGCCTCCTGAATGTGGCTGATCCCAGGGTAGAACTGAGCCCCATCCCCCCACCTATTTAGATGAAATAACTCCATCTAAAGCCTAGAAATTTGTATTACCAAGTTAATTACCCCCACAATACTCAGGGTTCTGGGTACAGCAAGGAGATGAGGAAGGATGGGTGGAACAGGAGGGGCTCTATGGGGTACTGAGCCTGGAGAGGAATGTGGGCCTCTCTCCCAGCTGCCCCTGGGGCTGTCCTGGGGGCCACCCATGATCTAGTATGACCAGGAGACACAGGAAATCACCCCTGTGGTCAGTGGTCTTGGATCAGGTGTGGGTCTTAGTGACCATGCGCAGGCTCGACAGGTTAATGATCTGCTCAGAGGCCCCACCCTCAGTTGAATGAAGGTGTCTTCACAGAGCCCCCCATAACCTGGACTCAGGACATGCTGCCTAGAGGGATGGGGACCTTGTCTCCAAGTCCCCAAGGAGGAGGCGGCTTGGTGGCCCCATAGCAGGGTAGGGAAGAAGACAATCTGATGTGTCCACCAGGCTGGAGAGGTTCGATGATGCCCCTTGGAGCTATATGGGGACATAGCAGCAGGCAGCAGAGGTGAGTCTTGGTTCTCTAGAAGAACTCATCTGTCACAGGCCCTAAGCTGGTCCCCAGTGCTCCTCCCTTTTCCCAGGAGCCACCCAACACCTGAAGGCTTCTGAGGCAAATAGCAAAAACATAAATCTCCCTGACAGAAGTGAAAAGTACAAGTTTCTGGATCATGAAGTTGGGGTATGGCTTCAGGCATGGCTGGATCCAGGTGCTCAGCTCTCCTCTCTGTTCCTGCTCAGCTCGACTTCTCTGTGACATTGCTCCTCAGAGCACTGAGCTCCTGAGGAATAGAGGCCCTCTTGTCCAGCTCAAAGGCAGCTCAGTTTGGCCTGTGGACATATGCCACATCCCATGATGGGGAAAAGGACTCTGTGATAAAACCCCTTGCCCACCTCCACAGAGCCCAGGTGGCCAGGGGAAGAGTGGCCTGTGACCCTTCCCAGGATCTCAGGGTCTGAACCTTCAAAAACCTTGATACTGAAAGGGTGACACTTGATCAAGACAGTCGGCAACCATCCCGGAAACTGTGCATCTCTATGTAGCAGAGACATCTAGTTTTTTCTGGTGGCCACCCTGGGTGTTTAGCAGGATCCCAGCACAAGCTTCCTGCAGCCATTGGGGCTGCAAAAAGAAGCAACAGAGTTCCAAACCTCTGAACCCCTTGTCCTGGGCCAGCAGTGTTTAGGTCCCTCAATGGCCCCACATAGGACATAGCCAGCCTTCCCCAGTATGATGGCTGTCCCCAAAGCAATACCCAGTATGCTCTTTGAGGACCACTATTTCAATAAGATGTGTCCATAGGCTAGCCTGGGCCCCTGAGAGCAGTAGGAAAATGCCTTAGGCAGCTTTAGCATCCACAGTGCATCTCTTGTCATGACCTGGCCAAGGTCCAGGGGCTGAGGTGAAGCCAGGAGTAGATGGTGGCATACAGCTAGTGCTCAGCTCCAGGCTGCTTTAGACGCCTGAGGAAAGGGCCCTTGGCACAGAGCTCTCAGTCCAGACAAGGCTCCCCCCAACATTGGTGCTAGGTGCAGGGACAAGAATCGCATGGGGCTGGGGCTGGGGCCAGCATTGCTGTGGCCCAAGGCAGGCCAGGCAGCCTGTCCGGCTCCGTGCTGCCCAGCCAGGGCAACCGCCCCACACAACGGAGCTCTGAGCCCGGGGTGGGCCGGGAAGCGCTGCCCGCTGCCCGCCGCCCGCCTGCTCACAAGGGTCTCATTGTGTGGCTGCGGCTGTGGGCAGCAGGTGGCTGCCCGGTCCCACACGAGGAGGCCCTGCTGCCAGCCGCGCGAGCGGAGGAGGGCACGGCAGGCACCGGCGGGGTGGGGGGCACGGGTAAGCCAGGCTGGGACAGGGCTCGGCACACACAGAGCCGGGGCTGCATCATGAAGGCGCCTATTCTCCTAACCTCAGCCCTGCCCGTTCGGCCTGAACAACATGTAGAGAGGTGGCCCCCATCCCACCATGGGCCCTAAGCCAGTGCCTGGCCACACCCTGGCCTCAGATGCCAACACTATGGCCTGAGCAAGGGCTGGGGCTGGAATTGTAGGGCTGGTTCTGGGCAAGGAAGTCCAGGAGGCTTCTTGGAGGTGGTAAGAAAAAGGAGGAGCAGGAAATGGGCACAGAAAGCCAGGTGGGCAGCAGCAGAGCCCAGAACAAGAGGGAGCGTCCCTAAGGGCCAGATAAGACATGGCAGCTGCTGGGCACTTTTAGGCAATAGGACAGCCTCTCGGAAAAGTGCTGAGTGCAGGTTCGATGTTCACACCCCTACTGAGCCTCACACCCCTAAGGCCTCAGACAGTTTCTGTCCCCTCTGTGCCTCTCCATTCGTGGAGGGGAGAAAGAATGACAAGAGCCAACTTATGGACAGGCTCAGCCTGTTTAAATGCCATGCCATAGCTGGTCATCCGGTCCTCTCAGAGCCAACGCACAAGGCTGAAAGACCTCTTGCACCGTTGGCCCTCACCGGCCTCCAAGCCCTCTCTGGGAAGCCCTCTAGTAGGTCCATTTTCCGAAAGCTAGCATGGAGGGGCAGTAGGAGGGACTTCATCCTTGTTCCCCAACTCTTTTCTGAGCCCTGCCCTCAGCCCCTGGGCCTGGACCCTAGGCAGGCCACCCCAGTGAAGGCAGGAGGCTGGGGCCTGGCTCCCCACTCGGCCCCCCACTCCACTTTGGCCCAGGGAACACATGTGGGGCAGATGCCCCGCCTCCTTCCCCACAGCGGCATTAGGTAAGGACAGCTGGGGTTCAGCCGGGGAGGCTGAACAGCCCGATGGTCAGGCAGACCTCTGGCAACTGGACACTGGGCCAGTTTCAGTGTAGCTTCATGGCCAACCTGGGGGCCCAGTCCAGGCCCTTCTCACCCATCCTGATAGTCAGAAAACGAATACCCCAAGGAGGGCAGACCAGAAAACAGGCTGCCCTCCCTCCCAGTGCCACCAAGGGCCTCATGGCTGGTGTTGGCACAGTTGCTCCTCAAAACAAGAGGTTCGAGTTAATGCTGTTTTAATGTACAGGATGTGACAGAAATGAAAGGTGGGAAGAGTTGGCCCCAAAAGCAGAATTTGAGTCAAAATAAAACTTGGCCCTGGTCCTTGGCTCTCCTGGGACTGCAAGGGCCGTGGGTGCTAACTCGTGCCTTCGGGCAGCCTAGCCTCTGTCTTGGACACAAAGCCGTGGGGTGGAGAGACAGGGACGAGGGTCAGGGAAGACCCCACAGCGGGCCTGCTAGTATCTACCACAGGTAGAAGCTGCCTGCCCAACGTGAGCTCTGCACAACAGCCTTTGAAAGCTGAGCAGACAGCCCCATTTTGCAGATGAGAAAACTGAGGCCCAGACCTCACAATGTCTCAGGGGTGGTGTTGGCAGGGTCAGTGTTGGAAGGCCCATCTTAGGCCAGGCTTCACTGAAGCCTCCTTATAAGGAGGACACTCCTGGGGACCCAAACTGTCCCTTCAGAGTTGTCTTTTTGTGTTTGCCTCTCCAGCTGCCCAAGGGAGCTCTAGTCTCTGCAGAGCACCCGGCCTGCCAGCCTGAGAGGTGGGCGAGTGCTTGGCTCTAAAAGTCAAAGCTCTCCTGGTACCTTTTTCTCCTGGGCATCTTGGCAGAGATTCCCATGGGGCCCTGCCTGGCCTTTTGCTCCTGGGCCCAGGAGGCCAAGGAGGCCCCCTGGAGCTGGTGTTCCAGGAAGGGGCTCTGCACACAGTGCAGCCCATTGAGCTGACTCCCCGTGCTCAGGAAAGCTCAGTGTCAGGGAAAGACGTTCCAGGCGATTGAGAGCGCTCAGCCAGGCGTGAGATGGTGCAGACACTACAGGGCTCATGGGAAGAGCACGTTTAATTCACAGAAGCTGGAGCCAGGCTCCAGAGCCAGGGGAGGGTTCCCTACCAGGGCCTGGCCCACAGATCTGTCTCACTTCATGGTCCTGTCCAAGGCTCCGTGGGCCTCACCCTCTGCCAGGTGTCCTTCTTCCCTCCTTGGCCCTGTCCACCAAGCCCCACCTTCCCCATGGGTGCTAGCTCAGGGCTGCCTCCTCCAGGAAGCCTGCCTGGGACCACCCTCTCCATTGTGTAGCAGGTCATAGCAAAACTCTGAAAGAGCCTAGGAAAAGGAAATGGAGCTGGAGCTGCAGTTCTGCCCACACCTTGGCTCCCCTGCATGGGGACAGGGCATCTTGACCACGCTCCCTGGTCTCTGAAGCTCCCCCATGAGTGTTCATGTCCTCAGGGTATCCCAGGACTGGCACATTGCCCGCAGGCAGATAGAGCCCCCATGTGGTGAATGTTGCTCCCAGAGACCCTGCTGGGCTCCCACCTCTGGGGGTGATGGAACCCCCATGGGCAGGCCTTAGCCACCACTCTTGGCTCTACCTCTCCATGGCACCAGTTGGCTGGCCAGGGGTGCATAGGGAGGAGGGGAGAGGGAAAAGTGAGGGGAATGGAACGGGGACTCCCCGCCCAGGGTTGCCTGGATGTGGCACAAATCAATTCTCCCCAAATTTCTGCATGAGCCAATCTGGAGCTAGATCAGACAAGGAATTCCACAGCCAGCAGAGCAGAGCCAGGCTTAATGCCATACCAACCCACCCTCTGGGAGCCCAAGTCACAGCCAAGGCCCAATTACCCACTCCCATCATGCATTGTGGCTTCTTGGGGGTAAGGGGCAGCCTGATACCCCCAAAGGCCTGAGGGTGCCACAGCCCTGCTGACCACAGCTCGGTGGCCAGCTGCCCACTGTCCCTGTGCCCAGGAGAGGCAAGAGCTGTACCCCCAGAGCAGTGACCTCACTGTCCCTCTGAGGGCTGGGCTCGGCCCCCTCCCTCAGGCAGGTCTGCAGGCAGCTGCCTAGACTTGCCTGCCCCATGGCTTCAGGGCCAGAGAGGACGCCACACTATTATCAGCTCCAGGTGAATGGCGTGTGTCTTTGCAGACAGTGTAAGTGTTCCTTGAAAGGTGGGGCTGCATGGCTGCAGAGTGACACGCCATTTGGCTTGTCCCCAATTCTAAAATTTTAAAAATATTTTTCTGGGTAAAGGGCGCGTGTCTGATTTGGCTTTTCAGAGGGGAGGCTGGTGAACGTCCTGGGGCCAGACAGCAGCATTGGAAAACCACACGTTGTTATTTTGGGGTGCATAGGTAGGGTGGGGTTGGGTCCGACTGAAGGTGCTGAAAACACCAGGCTCAGCTTCACGGGGCAGCTGGAGGGGGCTGCTGGACTCACCTGTTCGAGGAATGGGCCCCACAACTCAATTTCATGAAACCACTTTCATTTCACCTTTGACCTCGTCTGTGGAGGAGGAGCTCTGCCAGTACCACCACACATGGGAAGGTCCCGGGCTAATCGGGTGGCTCAGCAATCTTGCTACCCTCCCCACCTGTCACAGGGTCAACACTTCTTGCTTTGCCACAATCCCCTCCCCTCCAGCCACACCAACCACACTCCCTCCTCAATCCAGCTACACAGACCATGGATCACAGCGGAGATGTAAAGCCACAGGTCTTGCACTTGCTCTTCCTGGAATTTCTCCTCTCCAGGTCTTTACAAGTGGGCTCCATCTTGTCTATCAGACCCAGACATAGAAGCCACCCCACTGTCATAGTTTGCTTGGGCTGCTATAATGAATGGCCATACTCTGGGGGTGGGGTGGAGGTCACACAACAAAGATTTATTTCCTGGAGGCTGGAAAGTCAGGGTATCAGCAGGGTTGGTGTCAGGTGAGAACTCACTTCCTAGTTTGTGGAGGGGTGACCTCCCGCTGTGTCCAACTCATGGAATGGGGTGAGGGACTTCCGGGGATTCTTTTTATTATAAGAGTGCTAATCCCATTCATGGGGCTCATAATCTAATCACCTCTCAGAGTTTCCATCTCCTAACACCATAACCCTGGGGGTTAAGGTTTAACAGGTATATCTTGAGGGGGACACGAACACTCAGTTGATAGCATCCTCTGAGAAGCCCTCCCTGACCAGTCACTTGTGCCCACACTGTGCAATCTTCTCCCAGCACACCGTCCCCCATGGAAATGACCTTGTGCATGTATCTGCCTGTCTAGTTGTCCATCTTTGCCTTCCTTCTAGATTGTCTAGATCAGAAGCTCTATTCACCGCCGATGTCCTCTACAGCCCAGTCCAGTGCCTGACACTGTGGAGGCATTCAATACATATTTCCAAGTGAAACTGTGGACAAGCAGTGATCAGAATTCCCGGAGCAAAATGAAAATAGAGAACCAGCCATTCGGTTACATGATCTGCCAACATCTGGTGTGTGATTCTTTTCACTGAATTAACCAGCTGTTTTGGAGTCACGCATAACCAGGCTGATTAAATTCATTTCTGTAGGTTGACTTGAGTTGACAGAACGAAACAGAGTTTAGCAACAAATCATGAATATGAGAGAACTTAGCAAACTGGGCATCAGTGGAAGAAAAGCATGGACTCTACAACTTTGACAACAATTGCCTTCCCGTAAATACATGTGCAGTCAGATCCCTACCTCACTCCATTCACAAAATAAATTACAGGTGGATGGAAGCTGTTAACACAATAAAAACATTTAAATGCTCAAAAATATCAAGAAATAACATTGTAGTAAAATTGTGGTGGGGAATCTTGTCTAAGCCTGACACTAAGGCCAAAAATCATCAAGGAAAAGATCATACTTCATTCATAAATACATTAAATATCTCTGGTGCTACATGGTAACATGCACTGGATAAGGTTTAAAATTAGCCAACAAATGGTGATTGGGGCAATATTTGCCTCATAACAAAAGAATCATGGCTCAGGAAGGAGGTGGTTTTGGCTCAGATATCTGGGCAGCAGTTGGATAAACAAAATGTGGTCCATCTATATAGGGAAATATTATTCGGCCTCAAAAAAAGATGAAATTCTGATATACACTACAACATAGATGAACCTTGAAGACACTATGCTCAGTGAAATTAACCAGTCATAAAAGAACAAATAACCATATGACTTCACTTCTATGAGGTACCTAGCTAAATTTATAAAGACAGAAAGTAAGCTGGGGAATGGGGGAGGGAAATGGGAAGTTAGTGTTTAATAAAGACAGAGTTTTAGTTTGGGAAGATGAACATGTTCTGGAGATGATGACAGCCAGAGCTACTGACACCTCCTCATGCCACAGGCCAAGTGGAGGGCTCTCCATCCCTCCTGGTGGGGGCCTGGGGCAAGGAGAAAGTTCAGAAAAGGAGACTTCAGAAGATAAAGGGAACCAGTGATGAGGGATGGGGGAGCTCTCAGGAGAAAGTAAGGGATCCTCAGGGAAAAGACGAGTGTCCCTCGGGAAGAAAGTAAGGGCTGAGGTTTCTCAGGGAGAAGGTAGGGGTTTGGGGTTCCCAGGACAGGAGGAGGAGCTACAATGGAGGCACTCATAGTCACATGAAACCCAGGTCCTTAGGCCCCCTGGCCGAGCCCTAACCATACATTCACTCCTTAGCATGGGTGTCTGGTAGAAACATGCTCGCGGCTTGGCAGGGAGGCTGCCTGACGTCGTCCTCAGCTTATGACACCAGGGCTTCTAGGCTGTTCGGTCTACCCAGGGCTCTGTGGTGCCCCAGCTGAAAGCCCACTTCCCTAATTACACGTTGGGACTTCAGTGGGGCCAGCCTGGCGGCAGTCTCAGTCCTGGCCGTTGTCTCCAAAAGCAATTTCCAGCCTCAGGGCCCCAGGAGACCCGAGATCCTCCAGGATCCCGGGCAGCTGTGGCGTGGAGCACGTACTCAGCCCTTTGTGGAGTGGAAATGTCTGCACTTCACGAGGTCCCAAGGCCAGGCCACTGGTGCTGGCTGGGTTTCCTTTCCCAAGGGTTCTGTTTCCTTAAGACCCAAAGATTGAGTCTTCACTGTTCTCAGTTAATAAATGGGCTTTTTGGACTTGGGTTCAATGGCCACCTTAGCTTCCTACTGTGTGACTTTGACCAGGTCACTTAACATCTCTGAGCCTTGTTTATGCATGTGAGATGGGAATGATAATACTCTCATCTCTGGGGGCCTCCATGAGGATTGAGAGCTAGAATGTGTGTGCAGCAACGGTCACACCATGTGGCTGAGCATGTGGCTGCCACCAGGCCATCCTGCCCCAAGCTGGTAAGCGAGTGTGGACCTCTGTGTAGAGGGCTGGGACTCCATGTCAAATGGCAGCATCACACAGGGAGAGAGACTTCTTCTGGGTTGTCTCCAGCTTTTCCATGATCTGTGGAGAAAGTCACAGTGGTGCTGGGACACCTGATGCTCAGTCATCCATCTCACAGAGGGAGAGCAGGCCTCGGACCCAGAGCTTCCGAGGACGTAGCAGCAGCTTTCATTGTAGGGTTCAACCCGCAAAAAGTGAGCTTCTGCACATAGTTCAAGAGACAGCCCCGGGAGTTTGTTGAGCATAAGGAGCTTGAGACCCCAGACTCGCCAGCAGTCTGGTTTGAACCTGGCTCTGCTGCTTTCTGGTCCTGACATCAGGCATTGTCACTCAGCCCCCTCTGCCTCTGTTTCCATTTTGCTATGTGAGATTTTACAATCAGTAAATGAATACATTCTACCTGCATTTATAGGAAAAGTATCTGGAGGGACATGCACACAATGTTTCCTGGGATCATATGATTTGTGAGTTTGGGGTCACAGTGGAAATCTTTGCATTTTTTCTGTTGCCGTGGGCATGTTCTAAGGGTTTTGCAAAAGAATGTCTTCTTTGTATAATTTAAAACGTTATGCAAAAGAGAAAGAACATGAGCAAAACCAGAGATTTCTGAGTTCAACCTTGACACTGAAGGCCTCCTGGCAGATCAGACCACCCCTTCCGGGGACCCAGAGATGGCGAGAAATCATGGAGTGCAGGATTCTGGTCCCACCTAATTGGGCTCCCATCTTCCTGTGCTAAAGCTCCACCACAAGTCACTGGATGTGTCTTCCTTCGCTGTTAAGGTAATCAGTGTGGGTGGGTTCTGCTGGCACATAGATGAGTTTGTACACAGAAGTGTTGACTGAGTCCTACTCCCAGTGAAAGTCACAAATAGGAGAAAGAGGCTCGTCCACTGTGAGGGCTCAAGACCCAGGCTTTGAGCTGGGCACACCTGGGCTAAGTGTGGCTTTCTCCTCCCTGAGGCATGAAACCCACCATGGGAGCTACAGTGGGGCCAAACGAGAAAAGTCTGTCACAATCGTAGGAGACATGAAAGCAGAACTGAAAGTGAGCACACAGTCTCCTCAGAACCCACCGCAGTGACTGTGTAACAAGGTGTGTTGCTACTGCCACCACCCTAGCAGCTCACAGAACCTCTGCCTGCCAATGTTCGTGCATAGAGGTGGGCTTGTTGAGGTCACCCAGCTAGATGGGGTGGGACAGAGCCTTTCCTGCAGCAGAAACTACCTGCATGGTGCCGAGGTCTGGCCTGAACTGGGACCATCCCGCCTCTGGCTTTGGTCCCTTTCAGTCACGGGCCATAACTGACAATTACCAGAGAAAACCCACAGATGCCTGTATGTAATTGTCCCAAATCCCCAAAGTAGAGAACGAATGCACAAACCATGTGTGGGGAGGGCTGGGCTGCCATCGAGAGGTATCTGTCTCCGGGCAGATCTCGTCTCTCAGCTGTGGGATATCTCAGCTGGTCCTTCCTGGGCCCCCCAAGTGGCAGCAGTGGCAGCCCTTCCCAAGGCATCTTCCGGCCAGCCCCCTTGCCTTCCGGCCCCCTCCTCATTTAGGCGCCTCCAGGATTCCTGGCTATCATGCAGGAAGCCTAGCTGTTCCCGCAGACGGCTGGCCTGGGGGCTTCCTTCGGAAGTTGCTGGCTGGAGCCTGAGGTTGGCGCGGGTGAGGGAGGGAACTCTCCTAATTATGAGTGTGCAGGATGGCTGGGCCATCGGAAATGCGATGATTACATGCTGGTGGGGGGAGGGTGGCAATGCTGGCAGATGAGCAATCTGAAATAAATTATGGCCACTGGGTGATTTACGCCTCAAAACTCGGTTCTGGGGGTCCCGTCTGTGGAGTTTAGCTGCTGGACACATGGCCCTTATCCCCGGAGAACTGATAACCCCCTTCCCAGCCAGGACTGTCCCCACTCAGCTTTGAGGTTCACAAGAGTGAGACAAAGCCCGAGACCAAGCCCTGTTTCTTACACCCCTCCCTGAACTTAGGGGGTGGAAGTTCCACAGGCAGGAGGGAGAAGAAGGCAAGGTTTCCAGGCCCCCTCCTGCTCCAAGACCCTATGAAGAGCAGCCATGTGGGGCCATTGAGGACTCCCACTTGGCCCTGTGAGCACACGGGCAAGGATCCCAAAGAAAGCGCTCCACCCTCATCTAGAGTCAGACCTCAGACAGGCCTAGTGCCTGGAGCTTGCATGCAGGGGCATGAGGAGGTGGAGCAGGGGCAGCAACCGGCAAGGGACTGCTGGTGCTCCACTTGCCATGTAAGAAGCTGGATATTTATATGTCATCTCCTGGGGGCCTTCCAGTATCCAGAGAGCTAGGGGACAACTCCCAAGCAGCTGGCACACAGGAGGTTATTAATAAAAGCAGCGTGAGGCAAAATGAATGAGAGAAACCCACTCTCCTTCCAGCACAGATAATTAAGAGCCTTGTGGAGATACCCGTTGTCCTGGGGACATGGCCCTAGCCTCATGCAGCACAGGCCTGCACTGCACACAGTAAGTACTAAGCGAAGATCTGCCACCTGAGGACCCACTGTATGCCCGGGAGCACTGGAGAGCTGACCCACCCCTCCAAGACTCTGTCCTGGCCTTTAGGGGTTAATGATAGGCAGGCAGACAAGCCTCCTCACTGACCCCTCCTGACCCCAGGGCCCTTCCCCTCCCCCCAGTGCCCACTCATCCAGCTCCAAATAGGGCCCCGTTGTCTACTGTGGCCCACGCAGGGTGCAGGGAGGGGAAAAGTCAAGCAACTGCCCCAAGCACATGTGGGCTTCTTGGCAGAATGGCCCAGAGACACAGCTGCCTGCTCACCGGGGGCTGGTGGCCAGCTTGGGAGCTTCCAGGATAGGGCTCTGGCTAGCCCCACTGCCCCCACCTCCTCACTGGCCTCTGTCCACAGTGGCAGCATAGGCCAACTAACAATGTGGGCCGCACCACTTACCACCTGTGTAGCACTGAGCCTTGGATCCCCCCGCTCCCACCACCAGCACCTCTCAAGAAGATTGGGAACTTGAGGGAGGCAATGTGGGCTGTTCTGAACAAGGCCAGCACTCACCAAGGTCCCCTCCCAGCCTCTCTGAACCAGGGTCTCATCCAAAGTCAGGGCCCCCAGACTCTTGGCAACTACCTGTGGCCAGCTCTGCTCTCACTGCCCCACTGTCCCCTCCAGGCACCCTAAAGTTCACCTCTGTGGCCAGTGGCCTCAGATCATCCACATTAGCCTGAGGGAAGGGTGTCAAATCAGGTCAGAGGGTGTCAGTCACTACACTCTGGGCAGCATCCACTTGGGGCCAGGCCCCTCTAAGCTTTTGGCCAGATGCCCCAGTTATATGTCCCACCCCCCGTGAAGTAAGCCCACACTGGGCCCAGTGCCCTACTCTCTGGGTTCCCAGGGCCCTGGCAGCCTGGCCACCCTGGCCAGCAGTTTCTTCTCCTCAGCCAAACCCATTCCCCCAGGTCCCCTCCCTGCTCCTCCTTTCCCACCCAGGTTGGCCTTTGAAAAGTCTGGACAGAGGGATACTGGGGTCATGGGGAAATGCCTCTACCTTAAACACGCTTACCCTTTCACAGCCACCTCCTTGCACCTCCCACTTCTGCCCAGACCACACTTGTCCAACTTCTCTGTCCTCCCCCTGCTCAGAGTCAGCATCTTCCCTCCCTGAGCTTTCCCCTATCCAAGGAGAGTGAGTAATTACACTGCTATAAACTGGAAACACTTCTCAGGTATGGTGACAAGAGCCAGCCAGTCCAGACTCCCACCTGAAGCCCACAGCTGTAGGCTGGGCTGCCTGCCTGGCAGCTAGTGGAGAGACCAAGACCCTAGGCAGGAGGGTGGGCTGTGAGTGACTAGGTGCCTGGCTGGGGTTCACCTCCCCTCCTATTCATCACTCACTCAAGGTCAGACACAGAGAAGGATGGATGAATTGATGAACAGATAGATGGACAGACAAATAGATGGTTGGATAGATTACTAGATGGGCACATGGATGAATGGATGGATGAATGGATGGATGGATGGATGGATGGACGGACAGACAAACAGACAGATGGATGGAGTTAACAGAACTTGGGAAGGCAAATGGAAACTTTGACTCCCTTCTCTTGGTTGTCAGGGGTTCATCAGGATAGAATAACAAGCTGGGGGCTGAGCTCAGCCTTGGCCTTCTCCCAAGGGGCTCACACAAATCCTGAATCCCCCTGCCTTTGCTCTTTGAATTTGGTGGATTGTTCTACATATGGGCACACCTAGTGGAACCTAAAATCTTTCTCTGGGCTCTTCTTGCAAAACCTTGTAGGTCAGGCATCAACCTCCATCCAGTGACACGGGGTCACTGCAGACAGGCCTCCACCAACCTGGAAAGCTGAATGTGGAGTCCAATCCCTATCATCTCTGGGACCTGCCTGTGTGCCTGACTGTGGTGGGCTGGACAGTGTCCCCTCAAATTCATATCCACCAAAACCTGTGAACATGACTATAATTAGAAAAAAAGGTCTTTGCAGATGTGATTAAGTTATGCCTCTCTAGATGAGGTCATCTTGGATTACCCAGGTAGGGCCTAAATTCAATGACAAGTGTCCTTGTAAGAGACAGAAGAGATACAGACACAAAAGAGGAGGCACAGATCAGGGTGATGCAGACACATTCCAAGGGACACCAAGGATTGCGAACTGCCACCCCAACTGCCACTCCCTCTACCTGGGGGACTTGGACCCCCACCTGAGTTGTCTGCCCCCCACCTACCAAGCCAGGGCCCTTGGCAGCTGTGGCTGGGCACCTGGGTTTACCTTCTGGCCATACCTCGGGCATCTGTCACGAGTCTCTCCAACCTGTCTGAGCCCAAGATCCCTAGGGCACCCATTTCTACATTTTCTGTCTCTCCATGGCAATCGCTGCCCATCCCTGCATGCCTCACCCTTTCTCTGTGCCCCCATCATGGGGTTGCCTAGCACCCTCTTGTGTAAACACCTTGGGGAAAGGGTATCTTTCCTGGAAGGCCACTGATTGAGGGGGGTCTTTTTATCAGCAGCATCATTCTTTCGTTTAGACATCTGCCTCCCACCCTGGCCCAGAGCTGCAGCTTCTGAATTCATTATTTGTCTGACCTAAGCAACCACATCACAGGTAGTTCCACTGAGGCGATGAGCACAGTCAAGTCCTTGTGCCCAGCCCTGGCTGAGTCCTACTGCTCCATGCAACTGGTGCTCAGGTGTCCAGGTTGTGGGAGTGGAGCCCACTGCTGGCCCCCTCCTGGACTCCTTCTAGATAGGTCTCCATTAACATTGAAGGTACAGAGCCAGACTTGAGCAGGGCTAAGCCACAGCAGCAAGGGAGCAACCCCCCAACCCCCAGGACGCACTCTGAACTTCCCCAGGCCTCCCTAGCCACCCCACCCTCTGAGGTCATTTTCTACCCCGCCCATGCCTGCTGGAAAAAGAGACCAGGACACCTCATTGCCAAGTCAAAGGGGGCTTTGGGAGTGGGGCAGTGGGAACTTTACTGGGTTGCAATTTACAACAGGAAGCATAGCTGGTGGCCACCAAGGGAGTGGGCTGTTGGGGTCTGCTGGGCACCCTTGGAAGAGAAGTCTCATCCAGGTCAAGGCAAACCTACAAGCATGAGGGTGGCCTTTTGGCAGATGGATGGCTGACGCTAATGTGAGGTGACACTCTGCCAGTCCCAGGGGCAGACCTTTCATCCTGAGACCTCATGTGCCCCTAGGCTCGGCGCTCAGACCCCACCCTCATCTCATCTTACAAACGGTCACAGGGCTGGTATGGCGTGACCACATTCAATCCAATGGCCCCCATCAAGGCTGGGTCCCCGGAGAAAAGCTAGTCATGTGGACAGACTAGGGTTCAGATTGGGCAGCATCTTAGCCCTGTGGCCACCATAATAAAGTACCACAGACAGATGGCAATGAAAATTCATTTTCGCGTCTGGAGGCCAGAAGTTGAAACCAAGATGTGGCAGAGCTACACTCTCTCAGAGGCTTTAGGGCGGGATTCATCCTGCCTCCTCCAACTCCCGGTGGTGTCTGCAATCCTTGGCTTGTGGCTGCATCGCGCCAGTCTACACCCCAGTCATTACATGTTGTCCTCTCCCCCGTGTGTCTGTATCTGTTTCTTCTTATAAGGACATGAGTCTGGATTCAGGACCCACCCTACTCTAGTCTGACCTCATCTTAACAAAATTGCATCTGCAAAGACCCTATTTCCAAATACACTTTCTGAGATTCTGGGTAGAAATGAATTTTAGGGGCACCCAGTACAGAGTCCCAGGATGTGCTAAAGCCTTCAGTTGAAACTGTAGGTGATGTCTAGGGAGGGAGGGTCCATCTTCAAGGCACATGGAGGCCCAAAGGGAGGTGGTGCTGGGGTCCTACACCAGGCTGGAGGCTTTGGGGCAGGCCTGGCTGGGGCAGGCTGGGGTAGAGGGTGGTGGAAGGGATGGGAATCCCTGGGCTGGGACCCCATTGGGTCCCTGCATCTAACTCACAGTCAGTAGATGCTCATGGAGTGACCAGGAGGAAGTGGGCTGTAGGACCACGGAAGGAAGAAGGCTCTACGTGGGAGAAAATGGGATAGGACCTGGGCAGGTTAGGGAGGGTATATGCTAACCTAGAGGGAAGGTGTAGAGAGTCTGGGAAGGGACAGCCATCCCCAGGACCAGACACATCTGAGGCACTCAGTGGCCACAGTTGGCCTTCCCAGGTGACGGGTGTCTATGGTGTTGAGTGTAGGCAGAGCTGTGTCTACCTTTCTGGCAGCCAGCAAGGGGCCAGCTGGGCTTCTCTGGTGGAGGGGGATGAAGGGCCAAGGCTTCCCAGGGACCTGTTGGGATGGGGGTTCAAGAGAACAGTCCACCGAGAAGGCAGCTGTGCTTGGGGTGAGCAGCAGGGTGCACGTCTGGCGGGAAGGTGGGAAGGTGGGGGCCTTGTAGACTTCCTTCCTGGGGCTGAGACATGCTCATCAGCAGTGACAGGAAGCAGTTGCATGTCTCGGAATGCAGATTGGGGGTCCTGGCCTCCTCAGACCAGCGCAGAGCATCCCCCAGGCTCCCAGTCACGGGCTCCGGAGGAAGAAGGGCCATCTGTTTTCTGTCAAGCAAACAGTCTGGGGCTGCTCCTCACGTGGCCTGGGACCCGCCCTCCCAGGTGGGGTGTTCTGCAAACCAGCCAGCACTCTGAAATGCAGCAATAGAAAAATGACAACAGCAGCTAAGCTGGACAGACTATGCCTTAATTGATATGAGCTGCCCCTGTTGTTTTTGTTAAACCCATGAGGCAAGGAGGCCCAGCCTTCCAAAAGGTTCCAGGTTTACCCTATGTGGGAACAGGGTAGCAACAAGGTCCCCCAGATTCCCTGAGGTACTGCCCCTCATCTCTGCTCCAGCCCAGTGGCCCCTCAGCCCCTTGTCACACTGCAAGTCATAGCTCATTATAAAATCACAGAAGCTTGGTGCCCCACCACTGGGGATGTGAAAATAGCTCACAGAACATCCCTGTGACAGCATACACAACATGAGAACTCTTCAAATGTTTAGGGGAAGGTGGGAGGGAAGACCTGTCACATCCTTTTGCGTGGTACAGCACACCCTGATCACCACTGCATTTCTGCTCTAAAGAGGCAGGGTCACAGGTTTGGGCTGCATTCTCTGGCCAACAGCCCACTGCCCCACACTTCCTGCTCTCCTTTCTGACCTCACCATCCCAGCCCACATCTGAAGGCACCCTTTGTGACAGGCAGCAACTGTCTCCATGACAACATTGGCTCGATGATGGTGGCAAAGGTGGCCTTTTCAGGGTTATCAGGCTTCTGGTCCATGAGCTGTTTCTAGCTGAGCCCTCACACCAGTGGGATCACCTTTGGATGACAGCATCTCCTCCTGGTGCCTGGCCAGAAAGTGGAGACCCAGGGGGAATAAGATCCGCGGGAGCCACTTCTCTACTGACAACATCCTGATGGCACTCAGATTTGCCACTATCCCCTTAGCCATGCATGGCCACTAGGGAGGAACAGGGTTGGGTCCCCCCATCCTTCTAGACTGTAGACACCGCCCCTTTACATAAAGAGAAACTGAGGCACAGAGCAACAGGCCACTTGTCACTCAGTGGGGTTTTCTGACTCCTAGTTAATGTAAGTGACATAGCATTCATCGCACAGGGTGGAAACTGAGGCTTAGGGGGGGAGCATGGCTCATTCTCTGTCAGTCTCCCACAAGCTCCTCAGGCTGTAGCTTCTGATGGTCATACAGCACCCAGCAGGCCATTCTGCACCTTTGCGTGAGCCCCTGCTCAGGACTATCCCTTCAACTCATCCTCCAGGCTGAGCCTCAACTTTGCCCACCAATGTCCAGGGTCAGTGGACTCCAGCTCCAGGGCTGAGTGAAGGACAAGGGGCCTTCTCTGATTTGCCTGCTCAATCGACCCTGCCCCCACAGTGGAACTCAGGCTCCCCCAACTGCCCTGCATCCTCGCAGAAAGCGAGGCCAGGCACATTGTGACAATAAGCCCTCATCCTGTGGGAAAAGCTGCCTGACCAATGAGATCTGCATTTCCACCCCCAACCCCCACAGAGCCAGCACTCATAAGTTACTCCAGGGAATTCCACCCATGTATCCAGCAGGGTGAGGCCACTGGCAGGTGTTTGTTCTCGCTGGAAGTAGAAGGAACATCTTGCGAAGATACCTCAGCCACCTGCCAAGTGGATTCCAGCGGTGTTTTCCAGGCAAATCAGGAAGTAGAATCAGCCCTTCATCCAGGAGAGGGGCCCCCAGCAACGGGCTCTCAGTAGGAAGAGCAGTATCTTCACAATCAGCTCCTGGGAAAGAGAAACCAGGTCACACTGCCCCTGACTCGGAACCCCAGGACCCAGTCTTTGTTGTCCCATACACAGCCAACTTCCCTGTGATGCTGGATAGTCACTAATCCCACCACATCAGCACCAGAGGGGAAGGAGAGGATGCCTTCAAGTGTATGGCCTTGTCCCCACCAGAGCCAAAGCTGGAGCCCCTCGGGGAAGGCAAGGCTGGATTGTATGTCAGACCCCAGGAGATAGGCAGAGACCCCAATTCTGAGGAAGAATCAGTGATGAACAAGCTCCCACTGGGATGGAAGACAAACCGTAGGCCCTGGCCAGTGTGAACCACCTTCTGGGATTTAGATGGGATGCAGAGGGCTCAAAGCAACTCAACACAACACCCACTGCTTCCCACTGCAGCCTACCAATCACTCAGGGCCACCTCTGCTGGCATAGCCCTTGGCAACCAGAACCTACATATGAACTTAGTAGCCAGGAAAACCCCACTTCCCTACTTTGCTGGGAATTCACCCAGAAGCAGATCACCTGAAACCCCCGAAGGGTCACAGCAGGTGAGGGACATGTAGCCTACATCTCAGTCCTTCACGAGTTCCCAGGGGGCAGAAGCCACTGTGGAAATTTGGAGTGCCCTCAGAACCCCTAACACCCTGACTTGAAAGCAAAACCTGGTGGTCTCAATGGCACAGCCCAGTTTCCTTTCACAGTGTGGGGGGGACACTAGGTCACATGTGATCATGTTTTACCCTGTGACCGAGGCTGGAGGAGGCAGTTAGCAGGCCTAGCCCCTGGCCGCCCCAGTTTCCACATTGGCTGCCTACAAACTCCAGCTAACTGGGATCCTCTTCCAATTTGTGGGCAGTGTCTGCTGGGTCTGCCCTCACTTCCCTGCCCGATAGGTGTTAATCTCTCAGTTCCTGGTATAGGCTGGGACCGTGTGCCCCTGGCCCCAGCTGGGCTATGTCTGTCTACAAACAGCAGAGGAACAAGTTGACAAGTTGAATGGTGTCTTCAGGAGCTGATAACACAGTCCCTCCCAGGACAACCCTCCAAGCGGAGGAGCAAGGGCCAGAGTTCAAACTCATTAGCACACACAAGACATCCACAGCCCTGACCTCTCAACCCCTCAACCTCTGACCTCTAGTCTTTCATTCAGTGAAGGATCACTGGCCCTCTCTCCCCTCTGGTTACTGTGACATCACCAGGCCTTGGTTTCCCTTCATAGCAGTGTTCCCCAATGGCTTTTTGTGGTCACCTGAAGGTGAGCTGAGAACAGGACACCACAGGGTGGGACAAACCCCTTACCAGTTCTGTGATCCTGGCAGATGAGGAAGCAGGAAAGAGGATGGGTGCCCCAGGCCCCCCACTACTCGTCCCTGCTCCCTATCCCTGCCCTTTATCTCTACCTGAAGTGCCTAGAAAGACCCACCGAGAGATGGTGCTCTCAGACTCCGTGGTGGGAGGGAGACATCTGCATACAACTTTCAGCCTGCCTGGTCCCCCAACACGGGCAGCTCACACAGTCACGTGCTCACACATGAGTGCACATGCCCACTTTATGCACAGGGTGAGAGAAGAGCTGCAAATGGCCTTGAAAAATGTCTTTTTCCTTTTACTAGTCCTCGTGCAGAGGTTGTCATTCTGAGGCCCAAAGACACCCAGGAGGTGTGTGGAGATCCTCACAGAACAGAGACACTGCAGACAAACACGTGGTTTTCTGGGAGGAAGGTCTGTGGCTTTCAGAGGGTTTTTGTCCAGGTTATGCACCCCTTGGCAGAGCAGGCATGCCGCTGTGTACAATTCTCATACATGGAAAGGGATGAGCACCATGTCCCCCAGACCTGGACCCATGATGCGTTCAAACGCAGCAAGGTGCGGGCACCGGGCACACCAAGGACTTCCAGGGCATGTGAAATAGCAGCCACTGCCCTAGGAGGCCACCAGGGCACATCCCTTTGGCTGGGTAAGCACAGAGGACCCTCTTCAGAACCAGGACGCTTTTGTTGACTCAACACCACAGCAGCTCTGCCTGGTCTTCACACACCTAAACCACAGGTGACCCTGAGGACCCACGCTGCGTTTCCACCAGGGTGCACTCAGCTTGTCTGCATCTCAGACAAACCCTGGTTCCTCCAGCCAAACAGCTACGAGTGTCTCAGTGGCCCAATAAAGAGTGACAGGGTCTCCAGAAATCTGAAAAAGTTTTAAAGAGAAGATAGAGGCCTGTGAGCAATTTACTACATGAGAGCCCAGCTGCAAAAGTGAGGTTCCAGCGTGAGCGGGCGCGGCCTGCAGTGACCTCAGCCGCTCCCAGAACCTTCCTCCTTGGGATGGACGTAGATGGGTTTGCCATTTATGCAAGTGTGAATGGCAAAGGACTGTGGGCCGGGGACAACAGGAGAACAGAGGGGTCAGGGCGATGCCTGTGGGCGAAGCCTTCCGCTCAGACAGAGGCCGAGACGCCAGCCTGAGGCAGACCGTTGCTGTGTCTGTCGCAGGCTCTGTGGGGTGTGCCCCACTCCAGGGTTCGGCTGCCCTCCCTGCTTGCTGATTTGTGGCCACCCTAATCCTGCACTAATTAGATTTCTGCTTTGGTAGTGAAAGGGCCCCCATGTGTGCCAGCCCGCGGGCGGCCCAGCCCACTGCTTGTTTTGCACAGAATTTTAATTGTTTCCAAATTAATCCTTGGACTCAAGTGAGCTCAGCACAGATAAGCTGGTCACAGGGAGGGGAGCTGCCGAGTTCCCATCTTCCCAGCCCAGAGCTGGCTGCCCCTCTGGTGATATGGGGGGGCCGAGCCTCGGACATGACGCGATCACCCAGAAATGTCCAGTGCCTTCTCCTGCTCTCTCTCCTCTGACTGTACAGCCGCCTGGCTCAGGGAGTTTTCCTTCTGTTTGCTCTTGGCTCAGCTTCATTCCTAATCCTATTTTCACCAGTTTCTATCCAATTTAATACAGCTTCTGTAAGTCAGAATTAATTACCCTACGTGCTTCCAGCCCTGCAGTCTTCCGCTCACTATTCACCATTCCAGAGGCCAGAAAGTGGGGCTTGGAGGGCAGGCAGGTGAAGGAAAGAAGACAACTCCACACATGGAGAGGGTCTCACTTCCCCACAAAGGAGCCTCCACGAGGCTGAAGTCCCCAAACCCACAATGTGAAGGACCAGTCTCTTCCATCAGGAAGTCTTTTTTGATTGCATCCATCAATAACTACAGTCTGTGCCCAAGGCTGAGTGTACCCTCCCATCTTCTGCTCATGAAGGACTCACACCTTGCAAAATGTATCCATTACAGTAGGATAGAAATAAATAAAGATACCAAAATCACGCATCACAGAAGAAAAAAGTAGATACATAGAACTTCACCAAAATTAAAAGGTTTTGTGCTTCAGAGGACACCATCATCAAAGTGAAAAGACAACCCACAGACTGGGAGAAAATATTTGCAGATCAAATATCTGATAAAGGACTAGTATCCAGAATATATAAAGAACTATTACAACTCAACATTAAAAAGATAAATCACTTGGATGTGGTTCCACAGTGTAGCAGTTAGCATGTCTGCTTTACACACAGAAGGTCCTGGGTTCGTGTCCCAGTGGAGCCACAGTTAATGGTCTATGGCCATGCCACCCTGAACAAGCCCGATGTCTGATCTTGGACGTGAAGTAGGGTCGGGCCTGGTTAGTACTTGGATGGGAGGCCACCTAGGAAGACCAGGTGCTATAAGCATAAAAAAATAAAATAAAATAAAAAGATAAATCACTTAAGTTTAAAAATAGAAAAAGAATCTGAACAGACATTTCTCTAAAAGAGATACACAAATGGCCAAGATGGGCAATAAAAGATGCTCGATATCATTAGTCATAAGGGAAATGCAATCCGAAACCACAATGAGATACTCCTTCACACCATCAGAATAGCTGTTATCAACAAACAAACAAGCAAACAAAACCCAGAAAGTAATGAGTGTTGGACAGGATGTGATGTAGAATCCTTGTTGCACTGTTGGTGAGAATGTAAAATGGTGCAGCTGCTGTGAAAAACAGGTGGTTCCTCAAAAGGTTAAAAATAGAATTAACATGTGATCCAACAATCCTATTTCTAGGTGTATATCCAAGAGAAATAAAAATCTATATCTACGTTAAAACTTGTACACAAATGTTCACAGCAGCATTATTTACAAGAGCCAAAAGTAGAAACAACCCAAATGTCCATCAATGAACAAATGAATGAACAAAACGTGGTCCATTTAAACAATGAAATATTATTTAGCCATAAAAAGGAATGAAGTTCTGACATATGCTATGACACTATGCTGAGTAAAATAAGCCCGACACAAAAAGGCATGTTCTATACGATTGCCCCTATAAGAAATGTCCGGAGCAAGCCAATCCATAGAGATAAAAAGTGAATTACTGGTTGTCCAGGGCTGAGAATTATGGAGTGATGGCTAAGGAGTATGGGGCTTGTTTACAGGTGACAAATGTTCTAAAATTGATTGTGATGATAGTTGCACAAGTCCAGTATGTTTAACAAATATACTAAAAACAAACTGTACACTTTAAAATGGCAAAATATTATAGTATGTAAATTATATCTAAGAAAAGAAAAAGGAAATTTATTAAATGAATAAATTTATTAAAAATGAATGAAGATAGAAAAGAAAAGATAAATAAGGAGTGGACAAGGGAAGACGGAATGGCAAAAGAGACCAAACGTTCAGAGAGCATGCCCAGACATCAACTAAGTTCATCCTCACGAGTATGGGCAGCAGGTGAGCTTTACAGATAAGGAAACAGGCTGTCCAAGGTTACTGTTGGCAAATGGCAGTACCTAGACAGCACCCAGTGCTCCCCACGTGCCCCCACTTCCCTGCCTGCCCACTTGCGTCTGAGGAGATGTGAGCACTCATCATCAGCAAGAGCATCCATTCGTGGCCTTTCCAAAGATGGTTCTGTAACTTGTTCTTGAATGCAAGGTTGGGAGATGTCCCCGAAGGGCGATGCACACCAGGACCAGCCAGGTGTCCCTGGCAGACAGAGGGCAGGATTATGGTAGCCTTGGGGAAAACGTTCAGGGCTTATCACAGAGGATGCTGGCCAGAGAGGCCCCTTCTGGCCACCACCATGACTAAAGTTTAAACACGTTTCAAGACATAAAGATTCTATGAAAGTATGGGCCCATTCCCAATTGACTTTGGGACCTTGTGGGTGCCTTGGATGGGAGACCCTTGCCCTCAAAGGTCATTAGCCACAGTCATCTATGACATCTACACAGAAGCACACACGCAAGGGATTTGAGTAAACTCTCCAGATGTGGCCTATCTCTCCAAGGACCCTGGATAGTTCTGGGGCTTGTAGTCTCAGGATTGTTCCCCTTCTTCTCCGATTTTCCCTGGAATGAAGTTGGGGAGGTCGAGCAGGTGCTGGGAGACTGCAGTTCCCACGGTCCGTGCCTCCTCCGAGGCCTCCACAGACCAGTGCAGGTTCTGGGCTCCACCAGAGAAGAAGGGCTTGGGGGCTCTGCTGAGCACTCACTCCTGGGAAGCCTGTCCTGGCTTCCTGGGCATGAATGGAGCTGCCCTGCAGCCTATTTCTTGCTCATTGTTTTCCTGGAATTCTGCATATTATATTCTGCCCGATTCTTAAACATCCGGAATCACAACTCCGCTCTAGGACCCAGAGTCTCAACTCTGAAAATTCTGAGGCCCTTTGCCAAAGGGACCGACATCACTGCCTGCACCCCACTTCCTTCTGCTGAACCCCCAGGGGAGAAGTTGCTCAGGGTACAAGCCACCTATCACTCCCACAGTGTCCCCACCTGGCATTTAGACAAGTGGCCAGCCCTGGCCTACAATAGCAAAGCTCTAAACAAGATCACTCCACTCTGGGAAAGGGGCCCCAGGGCAGACAGGAGTGCAAGGGAGCACCCACAGGAGCTGGGAAGATCGGGTCCAGACCTCTCCCCAGCTGCGGGGGGTGCTGTGGAGGCATCTCTCCAGTCTTCACAAGAGTTCTTCCTGAGTGCATGCTGTGTCCATATTCCCCTTCTCATAAGGACCCCAGTCTTGTCCCATCCACTTTGGCAGGACCATACCTTACCTTCACAATGGATAGGTAGGACCATACCTTACACTCACAATGTAATGACCTTATTTCTAAATGAGTTCAGGGTTTGAGGTACTAGGGGCCAACAGATCAACAAAGAGTTTTAGGGGATGCAATTCAACCTATAAAACCCCCTGCCAGAAATTCCACCATCAGCACTCTTGCTTAAGGCCAATATATATGCTGGGGAGTGGGTTGCACACAACAACACTATTGGCCTGGGCACCATTTCTCAGTGTGAGAGTGGATCTCTGAGGCTTGTCTGGGGAAAAATGCAGCAGTTTCTAGGGGTGCTGAGGCCTAACAAGCTGTACTGGGAGCAAAGAACACAAGACAGTGTTTCTAGGGTCTTGCTGTTTGGGGCCCATGTTACACTATGTAGCAAAGAGAATTAAAGTTGCAGATGGAATTGAGCTTGACAACAACTGGCCTGAGATGGGAGGATCCTGGGTTACCCAGGTGGACCCAGTGTCATCACAGTCATCCTCAGAAGTAGAAGAGGGAGCCAGAGATGCAATGCAAGGACCAGACAGGCTACTGCTGGCTTTCAAGATGGACGAGGGGCCATAAGCCTAAAGGTAGGAAATGGATTCTACCCTGGAGCCTTCAAAAGGAACCAGCCCTGCTGACACCTGGCTTTTAGCGCTGTCTGTGTCAGACTTCTGACCCCAGGACTATGAGAGAATAAAATGTTGCTGTTTTAAGGTCCTGAGTTTGTGATGATTTGTCATAACAATGATGAGAAACTAATCCCCCAGATCCCCATGGAAACAGGAGTCTCCAGGAGCAAGGCCTAGAGCCTCTTGCTACCCATGAGAATCCAGCAAATCAGCCATAGAAGCTTTTGATCAAGCACTAGTTAAGTGCTACGGAGGGCTCCACAGGGGACCGCAGCACAGCCACACCCACGACAGACACCACAAAACCTAATGCCTGAGAAAGGCCACATCCTACGCACTCCACCTCCATGAAGGACCGCTGGCTTTGACAGGGTAACTGGAATTCTGGCCTGGGGGATTCCTTGGGGGCCCTGGGGCTTGTGGGACCCCAGCAGGGCTAGGCGCGCCCGTCTGTCTCACCCCAGGCCCTGGAGGCCTCTGTCCTCTGCCGACCCCAGCCAAAGTGGCCAGCTGCTCTGAGCAGACGTGGCCACAGAGAGTGGGCTCAGCCCCAACACACACAGCCCCAGATTCTGGCCAGGAGCACCCTTCCAGAGGGAGTAGCCTCCAGCATTTCGGGACATCATCGTCGTCGCTGAGGCTGGTCATGCCATCACCAAACACTGTCCTTAAATACCAGTCGGTGCCAGTGTGTGCCATGCTTTGTGCCACCTCAATGCTCAGACAGGAGACTAAGACTCAGAGGGGCCAGGGGCCAGCAGCTCAAAGCCAATACCTGGACCCCAACCCTTCAGGGATAGCTTATCCAGTCGGTTCTGCAGACAGAACCCAGGAAAAACCAAAGAGAACTAGACACCCACCAGGCTCGGGTTGCCACCAGGGTGGGGGCATCTGGACCCTGACTCTCAGCCCAACCACTATGAGTCTCATCAGAGCTGGATCTCTGCCCTGGACTAGGTTCTACCCCACCAGCCTCTGTGCCTCGAGAGCCAGGCCAGGTCCTGCTGCAGCCCGTGTCCCCAGCACAGACCAGGACTTCACTGGGCCACCTGCAGCTCAGGAGGAGCTGCTTACATGGTTCCGATGCTGAGTGGGCTGAAGAAAGATGGGGCACTTGGGCAGGAAGACCTGGCACCCCTGCAGTGATTAACACCTGCTTCACAGGCAGGTTAGTGGACACAGAGAACACATATGAACTGGGTATGCTGGTCTCTAACCCACATGTGTATATGATCACCACTTGTGCATATCTGTCCCCATGTGTATGCACACACGTGTCTCTGTGGTGTTTCCTGAGTGTGTGAGCATAACAGTATGTGTGTGCATATGTATACATGTGTGGCTGTGTGCACATGTATGTGCTTATATGTGCATCTAACCTAGGGGTCGCTCCTGAGGGCTTTGGGAGCCATGAGGAGTCCAGCCTGGCCCCAGGATCCTGTGGGCCGCAGCCATCTGCCCTCTCTTGGATGCTGGTGCTGGGCCAGGGCCTGGGGTAGGGCTTAGTGGACCCTTCAGTTCTCACCACCTCAGACAACCCCACTCCTGTTATATGACTCAGTAGTACATGCCGGGCAGGGCCACAGCACTGTCAGAGGCAGGAGGTGGGACCCAGCATACTTGTCCCTAAGCTGCAAAGCTAGACAGCCCTGGCCAGGAGACCGTCCTAGCTCACCCGCCTCAGGACCCAGGGCAGCCCCATCCCAGCACGCTGCAGTGACTCTGGCTGCCTTTTCAAATGGGCGGATTCCAGAGCAGCTGCTCAGCTATCAGATCGCCTTGGGAAACACAGACAGATGCTGCCTGGCAGTGCCGGGGTAATCCTCGCCTTCCTGGGGACATAAATGGCCACCCGGGGCCCTGAAGGCTGATTTTCCACCCGATTTAACCAGCTCCTGTTCCTCCCAGCACAGCCTCCAAAGTGGCCTGGGGGTGCCGGGGACTAGAGCTGCTCTGGGTCTCCCCTTCTCCCATACCCTGCACTAACGGGGAGGCTCCTGGGCATAAGCAGCAGAGAGGGCAAGTGTGACTCCCCCATTGCCCAGAAAATGGGCCCCACATTGAGGTCCTCTGGGTGTTTTCAGGGCCTCAGATGAGAGTTCTTCCGCTGGCAGGTCCGCTGTTCTTCCAATGTATACTAGAAAGAGAACCCACCAGCATTACAAATCCGCCATGGAAAGTCTCCTCTCAAAACAGACTTGAAACTCAAAAATTGATTTATTGTGAAGAAAAATAGGTCACTAGTGGCACAGGTGGCTATGGGCCCAATGAGGCAAATAGCGTTATTATTTCCCGCCCCGCCTCAAATGTAGCGCCTCGTGCTTAGCGAGAGTAATCAGGTTAATTAATCTGTGTCTCTTTGCTCCTACTGTGTGCCCAGCTTTATGACTCTGGCTAAATAGGTTCAAGCAGAAAAATATGCATTGTCCTTCTCACCTAGGAGATGTGATCCTATCAGGAAGGTGGGCTGGGAAGATAGGACAGGCCCCTGGGTTATATGATCCTGTGGGGAGAAGGGAGTGGTGTTGTCTGGAGGGGAATGGAGCCATGTTTGTGGTCTCACTGACACACAGCTTGGTCATGGCAACGAGTGCATTTCCTAGGCTTTCCCCGGCCCACAGAGATCACCTTCCCACTCACTCTTCCCACCAGCTTCTCTCTGCTCCAGGAGCATGCCAGCTGGTGACAGTCAGGACAGAGTCAACGCCTGCAGAAGCTTCCCCACCCACATGGGATGGGACCAGCCCAGGATGTGACATGGAGGCAGACAGGGAGCCTGCAATAGAGGAGGAGAGCAGAAGGAGGTAGCCACCAGCCAGGATTGCCAAGGATTGCTGACACCCACGGCAGCTACTGGAAACTAATGGGAATCAGGGCCCTGTAACACAGGGACACAAACTGGGGGCTTAAAACAACAAAAATTTATTCTCTCACAGTTGTTTCTGAAGGCCAAAAGTTGTAAATCAAGGTGTCAGCAGAGCTGAATTCTTCCTGAGGCTCCAAGGGAGGAGCTGCTATATTCATGGGCCTAAGAACATCTGCCTCACCTTTTTTCATCTCTCTTCCTTTGGGGAGATGAGGCCACGTGGTTGTACAGCTGGTCACCCCAAGTGGAAGCAGCCTCACCCAGTGGTGTCATGGAAACCACCCAAGGCCTGCACACACACCCCCACACGTGTATGGCAGGGCTTCCCTCATGCACGCTCCACTTCGCCCAGTGGTATTGCCGTAGGCCATCTGGTTTCAGTGTCACAACCCAGGCATGTTTCCACAGTTGTCCCCGCTTGTTGACAGGCAGCGGTTTTAATATGGAGTTACTACCGTCTGGCCGTCTGGCACCTCCCATTTACAGCAGGAAGTCCTCTCAGGTCCCTCTATGCCTGCCGCTGCCTCTGGCCACCTTTTTTTATGGCCTCACAGTCAAGACACCAGAGAAGCTAGTGGGGGAGGACATGCTGGACTGGGGCACAGGACAGGGGTGCTGGGTAGCCTGCAGAAGCATAACCAAACCCAAGCTTTGAGGGCCAACAGCTATAGCTGAAGCAGCAGCTGGCCAAGGAAGCACTGAATGGGGCTGGAACAGGCAGGCCAGCCAGGTGCCAAAGAGTGAATCCCAAAGCCAGTACAGCTTCCACCTTCCTCCCTCACACAGGGCACTACTTGCTGGTAGACCAGAAGACCAATCTGGTGGACACTACTCCTGGCCTGCCCCTTCAAGGGCACCTGTGGGCCAAGAATTCATTGTCTCAGCCAATGGGCATGTGACCTACCAAGTATTCTAGAAAGATGGCAGCAGCTACTGAGGGCCTCCTGCCTCCCTCTGCCAGTGTCCCACTAACATTTCTGTCTTGTTTCCACAAAGCCCTTTCTGTGGGCATTCTCTGAACACCTACTGTGTACGGTCTGCCCAGGCCAGGCTCCTACAGCCCACAGACCAGCTGAGCATGCTCCCCACCCCAGAACTCTCCCTCTCTGCTGCCTGACAGGCCTCCCTTGCCCATCTAACAGGACCTGTGAACCGTCATCCCAGGGGGAGGCTGCAATTTAAGGCCTCTTCCCTTGTTCACCCATTCTTTTATTAGAATCATAACCCAAACCACCTCTCAGAATATAGCTCTAGGGTGGCCTTTCTGGCCTAGTCCCTCTGAACCTCTCTAGCCTCCCTGCTTCTCAGACATCCGATGATTCCCTAAGAGGCAGCGTCCCTGGCTGCCTCTTTCCCTGTCTGGCCAGCTCCAGCTCCAGCTCCCTGAGCATCCACCTCCAACTGAGTCATTCCCTCAACAACTGGGGGCTCCCTTGTGTCCACAGACCCCTCTGCCCACACCCCCTCCCCCAGAACAGCTTTCACCCCTGTGGATCTGGCTGTGCTCCTGGGAGTTAGCCTGGGTCTGGGGTACCCCACCTCTCTAGGCCTCAACCACCAGAGCTACAAATGAGTGCTGTTGAATAGTGTCCCCCCAAATTTATGTTCTCCAGAACCTCAGAATGTGACCTTATTTGGAAATGGTCTTCACAGATGTAATTAAGTCAGAACAGGTCAGCCTGGATTAGGATGTGCCCCAATCCAGTGACACACAATTTTTATAAGAAAAGGAGACAGTTCATGTGAAATGGCTATAGTGACCCCAGGACACTGACACAGGCACCTCATTATTGCCCCATACCCTATGGAGATCGAGAACCCACCAGCTCTGTGATCTCGCCCTGAAAGGCTGTCTGTGAGTATCAGCAATGACATCCTGGCTTCCTCTGGGCTGGTCAGGGAGGTGAGAAGTGAGGGCAGAATGCCAGCCACGACATCCCAGGCATGCACTGGGTGACAGGGTCTGTTGGGAACAGGCTGGAGGTCCCTGCTAAGAGTCTGCAGGCCTAGGTGGGAGGGGCATCAGAGACCTGAAGAACTTCTTGGGTTCCAGGTGCCCCTTCCCCCCAGGGCCACAGGAAAAGAGGCAGTGGGGAGCTGCAGGAACTGGGGCCTGAGTTGGCCTGGTTCCCTTTCAGGCAGGAGGGGGACTTGGAGCCTTAGGGAAGAGTGGGGACAGCTAGCTGTCTCCCAGCTTTGCACCTAGGCCAAAGAGGTGTCCCCAGGCCAACTTCTGGTTACCTGGCCTGACAGAGCTACCCTCAGCCCAAGGCACATCTATCCTGTGGGATGTCCACACCCTCCTCCTTATGCTGGATGCCTTGAGAACTATTTCAGGCACTTGGTAGAGACTCAACCCGTCTGGCCAGACAGGGGCATGGCCCCCACCCACTGGGCCCTCCCTGCCAGGCGCCCTGGCCCTGCATACTGTAGTGACTCACACCCGCCGTTAGGCCTCCAGCCATCTCAGTGCAGGGCGGCCCCAGCAGTGAGGAGTACCCGGTGCCGGTGTCCTACAGAGAGCCAGCCAGGAGCCCATGCCTGGAAATACCTCCTCCAGCCCCCTCAGCAGCTCCCTTGACCCCCAAATAAACATCTTTGCACATCTGTTCCCCACTAGGCACAAGGCCTGACCTGGAAGTTTGCCTGGTAGCCTAGGGTTAACATGATCGATTGGCCATAGGGCTTCTCCTTTCAGGATCACAAGACCAGCCTCTGCCACTGGGCATCAAAGCATGTCCTCAGAAGAGGGAGATCAGGCTGGCACCACCATCCTCTTGAGGTTCACACTACCCTGCCCTCTTGCTCTGCACCATCCCGCTCTGGGCAAGGGTAGAACAATTCTGGAACAACCTTGGGTGATAGTTTTGTGTGGACAAGGGCAGGAGGGACCCAGTCACCTCCCAAGCTGCCCACAGTCCAGCCAGGATATGGCCACAGTGGGAGGGTCAGACACTGAGACTGGCCTGGGCTCATGCTTCTGGGCATGAGACCAAAGACCAGCCAAGTTTCTATGTACCTTAGGGCCAGGGTGAGTTCACATTAGTGGTCCCAGGACCCCAGACCAGGAGGAAGAGGCAGGTCAGCCCAGCCCTCAAACCCCCAGTGCTACCTCTCTTCCACGCCCCCACTTTTCAAAAATTCACTGCTTTCCAAAAATTCAAATCAGCACCAAATCAGGAAAATAAAATTACCACTGCTTCTTTCAAATTGCAATTCCTTTCCCACCCTCTGATTACTGGTTACTGGAAAGTAAGATTTACAAACGGCTTTCTGTAAAGAACTTGTTTTTGGCGAGTTTATATAGCTACCTTTGTTCCTATAAAATCTAGAAGCCACCCTCCCCCTCAAACACTTAGGGGAGGTATTTCTGCATGAAATATGTCTCCTGTCGGCAGGACCCTGCTCTGAAGCAAAAATGAGCGCAGTAAATTCTGATGAGGAATTTGTTTAACCTCTCACCCCAAGGCAGTAAGTGTGGCGCTCAGCGTCCTGGCATACTCTAATGTACTTTATAACACTTGGCAAGGCCGCTTTTGAGACTGGAGAAAATCCACCAATCGAAGTTGCTGCAGGGGTGGGCTCGCTTGCTGGCTGGCTCCTCACTCACAGAAAAATTTCTGAAGCCTTCCGGGTCTCTGCAGCAAACCCATTCATTCATTCATTCATTCATTCACAGCTGACTTTCCTCTTTAGCCAGGCCTGTTATGGCTAAACAGGACCATAAAAGATACTACCCCCAGCTCAATCCCCCAGCCCCTGTTTACCTTAACATGGTGTGGAAAGTGCTGGTGAATTGAAAGCTTCATAATGTGACCAGCTCTGTAGCCCCCAGAAATTTGTAGGAACTGCTAAAGGAAAAAGAGGAGTCAGAGAAGCTTTGCCACACTTCAATCCATCCTACAAACCATGGGCTGCCTTTACAGGTAGTGAGTCTGCTATCTCCAGATGTAAGCAAGAAGAATCTAGGAAGCTGTTGGGTTTAGGATGCCCCAGGGAATAGGCTGGGCCAGAAACCTGGGGCCTCCCCAGGAAGTCCCCATCCTCCCCTTTAGAAACAGCATGCTCCCATGGGCCAAAGTCTGCAGACACTGGGCACAGCCTGCTGCTTCCTGCCAATGACAAGGATTTGGAAGGAGGTGGTGGCCAGGCCCAGGAAGATGGGAACTTGAACTCACATTTGTCCATATTGGAGACATGGCCCCTCACCAAGAAGGCCCAGCCCTGAGTTAAAACTATGATTTTTCAGCTCTGACACATAATTTGGGCCTGGATGACCATCCCCTAGAGAGCCGGTCCCACTACAGCCATCAGCTGTCAGGGGCTGCTACAGAAGCAGAAACTGGGACAAGTAGGGAATTTGGGAAACAGGCCTGTCCTAGGAAATCAGGGATAGTCTTCAATATTCCTGGATGCCGACTAGAAATAGATGTTTCATAAACTGAGTCTTAATTGAAATAAGCAAGGGAAATTCTCCCCCATTTGGTTTTGGCAAACAAAGGAATCGACCTACTATGTGGATGGGGGGAGTACCCATGCAGCACCTCAGCCCCTGTCTCAGCCCAGAGCCCCCAACTCTACCCATAGCCCCCATCTCTGCTTCAACTTGAGGGCCTCATCCAGCCCAGACCAGGGACCTCAGAAGCAGCCCCACAGCTACCCCGCATACTCCCTCCACCATGGAGGCCCAGCCGGCGCCACCTTTCTTCTGTATCAATATTGACCTAGCCAGGGAGGGTGGGGGGCAGTGGCCCACAGGGGTTCCACGGTGCCGCTCACACGCGCCTGCCATGCTCCTCAGACTCCTGAAATGTTTGTGGAGGGTTGGGAACCACCCTGGGCTCCACACAGGGCGTCCACATTTACACTGGGAAAAATAACAGGTATTTCCTCCTCCCTCCCTTGAAAGTTTCATTAATGGCTTCTGGAGGGGAAAGGAGCCTTGGGATTAAAACCTCCCAGGAGTGTGAAGCTCACCCTTGTGCTTGTTGCGGCCTGAGTAGGCGCAGAGCCAGAGGCAGAACACTTCAGGCAGCTTCTCTTGCTGCAGTGGTTTGCCTGGGGTTTCCATGCCAAGGTTTGGTTTGGGGGAGAGCCAGTTGGGAGATCAGCCACCCTGTGTGTCCACGTCGTGTGTCCTGCAAAGGGGCTCTACACAGGTAGTAAGAAACACCCTGGGCTTGTCCCCAGGGTGGGGCTGGTGGGTAGATGTCAAGTGGCACAGAAGCTTCTAGAACCTCTCCTGGCACATGGCCACGGGCTGCTTCATGTCACACCGCACTTGACCTACAAATATTTTAGTGGCTTCTCTCTGCTTGGACTGCCATGACAAAGCACCACAGATCTGGCTGCTTAAATAACAGTAATATATTTCCTCCTAGTCCTGGAGGCTAGAAGTCCAAGATCAAGGTGTCAACAGGGCTGATTCCTCTGGCAGCCTCGGCCTGTAGACTATCATCTCCTTCTTGTGTCCTCACATGGTCTTTCCTATGCATGTTCATGTCTTAATCTCCTAAAGATACCAGTCACGGTTAGGGCCCAACCTAACAACCTCATTTTACCCATATTGCTCTTTAAAGCCTCCTCTCTCCAAACATAGTCACATTCTGAGGATCTGGGGCCTAAAATGTCAACGAAAGAATTTGGGATATGCACTCAGTTCATAAGAGTTTTTATTTCTGATAATTGTCCCAGGTGAGGGTGAAAATGAGACCCACCACCCAGCTGCTCAGAGCTTGGCCATTTGCAAACACCTTCAGGTTCATTATCTCCTTCAACACCACAGCAGGGGCACCAACTATCTCCCCTATTTCCCAGGACCCATGTCAGGGCGTGGAGATGAGGTCATAGTTCTATTACCTCTGGGAGGTACAGAAGAGACATATTCTTTGTCTAAGGGTCTTGGACCTAGGTTCTTCTAGGAACCTAGGGAACTCTGGGTGCATAAAGGTCTGAAGGGTGGTGGGGAGAGGCTAGGAGATAATTTTTTTAACTTGCTCTCCCTTTCTCAGCACTCCTAGTGTGCATCACCTTGCCAAGCCTCAATTTCCCCACCTGTAAAATGAATGCAGAGTTTCTACCTGGAGGCCACACATGTGAGTTTTCTTTCCATGGCAGCTATTATTACTACCGGCAGTGGCACAGCTGGGGAATCACATCTAGGGAGCAAAGGTGGGCAGAGGGTGTGCAGCCCTTGCCAGAGGCAGCATCCAGACAGGCCTGAGCAACCAGCAACCTAGAAGCTCTCCACCCCTACCCTCCTTGAGGGGCCCCCTGCTGCTGTGTTAGTGGCCCCCCCTCCGTGCCCACCCTCTGCCCCCTGGGCCCTGGCCCCGAATGCTCACAGGGCCAAGTTGGGGCCTGACCGTGGAGGAGCCTGCCTGAGAAGCCATGGCCTCCTGGGGCACCAGGGGCCGCTGCCTGGGGCCGGTGCTGTGCTGGGAGACCAAGACCACCAGCCTTTGGAGAAATGACCAAGCCAGCAGGCACTGCCTGTTAATGAGGCCTGACAGCTGACGAATAATGAAAAGGGATATTATGTGGGCGGACTTTCTTGCGGGGAGGGGTGTTTGCCTTGTACAGCATCCAGGTGCTGCTGTTCAGGGGGTGTGAGGGGCATGTGGGACTCTGGGCAACCAACCAGTGGTCACTCCAGCCTCTTCTGGGACCACATCTCGGCTCCCAGCCTAGCTAGGCAGTATGAAGAGCCCCTCCCAGACTCCAGCCACGGGCAGAACTTTCCATAAAGCCTGGAAAATCTTTTTGGGGCCTGTCCTTTCCAGAGTGGTGTGTGACTCGGGAGTGGGATGGAACAAGGGAATGAGCCCCCCTGCTGCTGTGTTAGTGGCACCCTTATGCCCACCCTCCACTCTCTGGGCCCTGGCCCTGAATGCTTACAGGGCCAAGTTGGGGCCACATAGATGAGTACAGAGTGAGTGTCTCTGTGGTGGTCACTGGGTATGCATACAGCACATGGGACCTGGACATAGTGGGTCAGGAGGAGTGCTGTGGATCCAGCATTAGCACCTCATTCTGAATTGGAGTTCTTGGCTCTGAGCAGGGTCCCCAGGATGCTCACTAGGCTGCTGTCCACACCTCCATGTGTACTTCTGCCACCTCTGCATCATCCTTCTCCATGCCAGCCTTTCCCGGGAAAGGCAAAGGCCATCTCAGCTTCTTGCCCCATCCCCCCAGCCCGACCCTGGCCCCAGACCCCACCCTGTTGGCCCAGCCCTGACCAGGACTCTCATTCCTCTAAAGTCAAATCTTTACCCTGACCTGGAGGGCCGAGCCTGGGTCTACTGCTCATCTCCTGCCTTGGACACCAGCCATTGGGCTCTCCAATCTGCTCCCCACCTTGGTCTTCCAGCTTTTTAGAAAAGGTCAGATTTTTTCTTAAATGACCACATGTAAATGTTCTCGATGAGTCACCTTCAACCTGAGTCATCTTGGTTGCTACAAATCTTTCCATTTTAATTTCTTGTCTTTATCTAGGTGAGATTAATATAATATAAAATTAACTATTTCAAAGTATATAATTCTGTGGCATTTAGTTCATTCATGGAGTGTGACTGACTGCCATGTCTACTGAATTCTGGAACATTTTCATCACCTTGAAAGGAAACCCTGTACCTATCAAGAGTCATTCCCCCATCTGCCCCCTCCCCCACCAGCCCCTGGCAACCTTTAATTTGATATCCGTCTCTATGCATTTGCCTGTATTGAACATTTCATAGAAATAGTCATACACTCTGTGGCCTTCAGTGACTGGCTTCCCTCACTGAGCATGACATTTTCAAGGTTCATCCACATTGTAGCATGTGTCAGTGCTTCACTCATTTTCATGGCTGAGTAATAGTCCTCTGTATGGATGAACCACACTTGTCCAGCCTTCAGCCTGACCCTTGTCACCCTGAGCATTTCTGAACCTCCTCCCTTGGTCTCAGCTCACAAGTCCAGCCACCGCATACCCAGGCATCAATTTGCAGTGGTTTATACTGGAAGTGTCACTAGGAAGCTAAGGGATGGGGCTATCCAAGGACGGTTTAGATGTTACTAATTTTAAACAGCCCAGGTGTGGCATGCCTGGGGATCTGTACCAGCTGCCTGTTCTGTACAGAGACATTGATCCCTTGTTCACAGAGGTCACTTTATGTCTACTGTCCCCTCTAAGCACAACCCCCATCACTCTAGAAGTAGGCTCTGAGCCTGGCACGAGGGGTCACCTGTGTCCTGCATCCCAATCCCCTAGAGCTCTGTTGGCAGATGAGACTAGAGCTCTGTTGCCAGACAGACTGAGAGCTGTCTGTGCCCATGGTTGCACATCGACAGGCCAGGGAAGCCATGTCCCCCAGCCCACACCAGCACTGGAGCCCCAGTCTCTGCTTTCTCTTTCTGCTCTCCCTTACCGAACTTCCAGCTGATTTTCCCGCTGGCATTCTGGGGAAAGCAAATCCTCTGGGGGCAAAAGGCATCTATCCAAATGAGCTTTCCAAGTCTTCTTTAAAACACTTTGGGAAGCTCCAGGAGAGAAAATATGGTTTTGATTTTCTGAAGCAAGCTCAGGCCCCCAGATCGGCCCACGTGGCCTGAGAGCCAGTCTCACTGATTCTCACCCAGACACAGCGCCAGGGAGTGCGTCTTGGAGCCAGCTGGGCGGAGCTGCTGACAGGTGGCCTCTCTCCAGGGCCTGGGGCAACTGTCCAAGGGTTATTGCTCCCTCCTGCCCCGGCCTCCCCTATCCTTGGGCAGAGCAACTTTCTGAGCTCAGACAGGCCACTTAGTGTCAAGGTCACTAAGAAACTTGGATGGTGGGGAAGAGTTGACCCCATGGGCCTTCAGGAGAGATCTCAGACCTGATCAGTCACAGCTGCCCTTTCCTAGTTCCCATGGTCAGGTGACTTAGGGATGTCAGGGGCCTCGTCCTGCCTGGGACTGCCTGGCAAGATGGTGAGCTCCCCTGAGCAGGAAGGATTCTGGGATAGCTGCGCACGTGGGCAGTGGTGAGGCCCTCTCAAGCAGGTGATTCATTGCTTGTCCTATCTGATGTCAGAGGTATTGGCCATGCTCACCTCTATTGAGGTTCCCAAGCCCACAAGTAGCAAGGAGCGTCCAGATGCCCAGAGTGCATGGCAAGGAGTCAGTCCCCTGAGGGTTCATACTGAATCTCTCAGGCCAGGCTTTCAGAAGTCCTGGAAAGCACATGGGGGAGACCTGCCTGCCTCCTGGATCTGGGGTCACAGGGAAAAGTGCCCCCTGTTCCTAAGGGTCCCTGGAGGTCTGCACACCTACCCACATTAGCTAGAGAACAGCCCAAAAGGCCTCGTGGTCTCTGGTACCTTGAAACCCATGAAGCCCCCGTCCCCTATGAGCAGAATGGAGGAGACATCCCTACCCCCACACAGCAAAGAGACAGAGAGATATCACATGGGGCCCTGACAAGTGTCCCATGCTCAGGCCAGAGGGCCAGACCAGGATGACACTGAGTGCTCCCACCCAGTGCCTCAAAGTCCCCACTACCCTTCTGTCACTTGAAGCCAATCAGCCGGTTGTGGCCTCTGATGGCCCAGATCCATGAGTCTAGCATGAGGTGCTGGGGTCAGCAATGGCCAGAGCGAGCCTGCCCCTGCCCTTTCAGGACTCGTGGTATGTGGGCAGGGACGACTCGGACCCACACAGTCCCACCCATTGTGGTGATTGCCAATGGTGACCTGGGCTTTGGTGGAAATAATCAAATGAGTTCATTGTTCATGACAGTCCACGAAGGCTTCTCAGAGGAAGAAGCATATGAGCCAAGGATGAGAAGCTGGGGAGGCACGTTTAGAGCCAAGGACACCCTGAGGCATGGGGCAGTGGACACCACTGGCCCCTTCTCTCAGGAGGAGAGATGTCCCTTTATAGCAGTGACTTCCAGGAAGGTCTACTGGGGCCAGCTCCTTCCCCACATTGGAGACAAACATGTGATCTGCTCTGGCCCCATCTAGCTTCATGGGACATGGGAAGTTGCAAGTGCCTGTGCTGGTTTGCTCCAGCCCAAGCCAGGTGGTGTCCTTTCCTTTTTTTCTCTCTTTTCAGTCTTGGGTGTAGGGAGCCAAGTGCTGCCTTTGCCTGTCCTGGGTCAGGTCCCATCGCATCCCCAAGCTCTGATTATTCCATTAACATTTTCCCTCCCTGCTTTCCTCTCTAGCTACACCCCCAGGGGTAGTGCCCAGCCATGGGGTCATGGTTTCTCCAGGGTGGTCTTCTGGAGAATCAGCCATTTGGAGAATCAGCCATTTGCACACACAAAGCTCTGCCACTCACAGGCTCAGTTCAGCTCAACACCCAGCCAAGGAGCCAGTACCCATATCTGAATGCTGCAAGGAACTCCCAGACTTACCCCATAGTGACCTCAGAACCCCCTCAGGGCTCCAGAGCTCAGGACCTCCTGTGTGGGACTCTGAGGGGCAGGATCTCTGGGTAATGACCAAGGGTGCTATCAGGGCCATTGGGTGCACATGTCTTTTTCTGAAGTGTCTTCTCTGGGAGCCACCCCAGTCTCAGAGCACTGCCCCAGCCAGCACTCATCACTCTGGCTTCTCCACCCTATGGCTGTGTGCAGCATCTCCCATTTTAATCCTGTTGCTTAGGCTCCTCGAGGTCCAAACCTCTTCTCACTTAAACTGAGCATCTGGTCGTCTACGGGAAAAGCCGCCATCTCTTTCCGGGTTGGCTTCCTCGCCCTTCTGAGAGTGACAGTCCCCGAGGCAGGCAGCCCCCAGGAGCCCATTTCCCATATAGGTAAGCCAAGTCTGAGCCTCCCTTGATGTGCCTGGCTGTGGGTGACCAGCAGGGACCGACCACGGTAGCTGCCTCTAGCTGGGGGCCCTCCATCCACTTAACACTGCACCTGATGAGCCAAGGTTGCAGGATGCTGTGGTACATTTTGCAGACTTGAGCTTCAGGAACTCAGAATAAAGGCGGATTCGGGTGGGGACTCTCTGGGGGTTTCATGCAAATGAGCCTCTGCTGAGGCTGTTCTGTAATAAGGGAGGGAGCTACCGCACCCACACTCCGGATCTGCTGTGCCCTGCCGCCCACATACCCTGTGGAATTAACGCGAAAATGGGAGGAACAGGTGATGGAGTGCCTGGGAAAAGGGAGTCGGCCGCCATCTCACACCAGGGTGTGTGGAGTGGGAGGTGGGGGCCAGGGTTCTGTGACCCCATCTCAAACTGAGATGTGATTTGTCTCCTTTCGAAAGGCACGGAGCCGGAGCCGGCTGCATCCTCGCTTTGAAAGAAAATGACTTTCCTGCCAGATGGGAGCAAACCACCCACCTCCTAGCAGCTCCAGCTTGTCTTCCTCCAGTGACAGCGCCCACTAACTCCTGACTCTGCTCACATTTCTGAAAGGATGAGAACTCTACTCAGCCTGCCTGGCCAGGCTGTGGCCTTCATTTGCCTGAAGTGGGGCTGGGACTGGTGTTCATGGAAAGAAATACTCCAGCTAGTGCCCTTGCTCAAGTGGCCTGGCGTCCTTGTGGCTTCTGCAGCGCTGGTCCTCATGGTGGCAGGGCCAGGTGAGGCTGGGTTTCTAAATCCTGTGCTAAACACCTGCCCATGTGCATCTCCCATGTCTTTGTCACTGTTTCTGGGAAGATGAGCATGTTATTCCCATTTCACAGATGCACCACTGAAATCAGAGAGACCTGTATCTCATCCAGGCTCCCAAAGACTAGGCACCGAGCCTCAGGCCCTCCTTGACACCCCCTCCCTATTTTGGAAAAGGTAGACACCTCAGGTTTCTAGAGCCGGGGTCACCCAGGTCCTTCATCCACCTTTGTCCCTCCCTCCCCCTTTAGTGAACAAGTTCCTCCCGAGGGCCCCAAGACATGAAGAAGAAGGGAGGGGAGGCTCCCCCTCTTCAGGAGTGACGCCCAGTTTGTCCAAGCCTGCCTTAGTCTCACACATGTGTTCAGGAGGGGACACATACACACAGTAGTCAGATGGCAAATTACAAAAACATCAACAGTGCTTCCCTGTGGTGTCCAGATGCCCTGTCACCTGTCTGGACACTTGTTACCTGGAAACAGGTGTGGTTTCTGCTCCATGCATCTCTGACTTGGGGTGGAGCCTCCCCTTCCATTGGTGGTGGTGGTGGGGCACCCAGCACTTGTCCTCTGCCTGCACAAGGGGTGGTCCTGTGGATAGAGCAGCTCCATATCCACGAATGTCTCTGGGGCCCAGGAGCAGTGCCTGGGACATAGTTTTGCCACCTAGCGCAGTTTCAAGTCCTGGAACAGGCTCTGCAAGGGCCCAGTGGTGGTGCCACCTATCCCTCAACATCCAGCCTGCAAGAGTGTTGTTGACGGACTGGCTGACATACCCAGGGCAGACGAGACCCCTCTCCCAACCTTCTTTGGATTTCACAGCCACCCCCTCATCCCCACAGGAGGGAATGGACATGTCTTGAAGTTGCAGGAAACCAAGGGAGCAAGGGGCTCTGGGCAGTTTTCAAATCCAGCCCCCAGGGAGCTGTGGGGTCATCGGGATGGGATGAGCTGAGCCTCCCACTGGCCAGGAGCCTGGGCAGTGGCCCCACCATCCACTCCCAATTCACGGGCTCTCTGATCTTGCCCTCCCCAGAGGAGCTCAATTCTTCTGAGTGGGAGAACCGGATCTGTGGGTGGCATTTTTTTTCCTGGTGACGTCTAAATAACCATGACAGCAGCAGCTAAGGAGGGTGGGGCCTGGCTTTGGGAAGTTCCTTCTAGGTCTTCAAGGCACCTCTCCACTTCCCTCCCCTCCTGTTCCCTCCTCTCTCCTCCCCTCCTGTACCCTCTTCTCTTTTATTTTCTCCCCATCTCTCCTCACCTATTTCCTCCTCTTTCCTTTCCTTTCCATCTCATTCTTCCTCCCTCTCCACCTCCTCTTCCCCTCTCGGCCTACCCCTGTCTTTTGCTTCTCACAGTGGTGAGGCGCACCCCCACTGCTGGCCTCTGTCCCCAAGCAGGGAATTAGAGTCCGGGGGCCAGAACTCCCACCCAAAGTCTCCTCTGCCTCTAAATATTTACTGCTGTGTCTGCACACAAAAATTAATACCCCAGTTTTGTTGAGCGATTCCCACTGTCCACTTTGCCTTTGGAAAGTCAGGCCAGCCCGTTCTGGCCGGCCACAATGGCAGCGCCCACAATGCCCACACAGAGGCCGTCTGGTTGCGCATACAAAGCACCCAGCCTGGCCATTATCATTCCGGAGCCGAAATCCACCCCAGCGTGCATCTCATCGGTCATTCAGCAGCCCTTAATGACTTGTCAGTTCCTTGCCCTGCCATTTTCTGTCTAATTAATTCTTTTATTGTGCACCGGATAAAGAAAGACAAAAGCCTCCTGGCAATGATGATTCATTAAAATGCAGCGCCTTCCCTGGAGCTCTTGGCCCTGCACCAGCCAGGCTGCTCTGCCCCACCAGGCCTCGAGCCCCTTAACCCTTTGCAGGATCCCAGCTTGGGGTGCCAACCACATTGGCCTCTGGGGAGCAGGCAATTGGGGCTCTTGCAGCTACTGGCGTTCAGGGAAGAACCTGACCTGAGCTGGTTAGAGAGACTCCTGGAAAGGCTTCTAAAGCGTCTTGCATTTTCTCATGGCAGTCGCATCTGAATGAGCCCAGATTCTGGTCCTAGCCCCTGAGGAAGGCAGGGTCTAGGGAGGGCTGGAAGATACAGAGAGGGCTTCTGCCACACACACACACAGGACCCTGCTGGGGACAGCCTAGCCTGGGCAGGAAAGACAGGGAGACTGCCCAAGCCTCCACCAGTCATTTCAGGGCCTAGCTGAGGTAGGGCAAGACAACAAGTCACTGTGAGGTTGAGGGAGACAAGGGGCGAGGAAGGTCCTAGGAATCCAAGGACAAGTCTGCCAGTAGGATGGGGCAGGAAGGTGCCTATCACGTGAGTCCATGTGCTAGCCTCAGCCACATCTGTTTAATCTTCAGGGAACCTTGGAGAGGCCATTGGCGAGGTCATTGCTATCCCATGGTCATGGGGGAAACCGAGGCACAGAAAGGTCAACTGGCAAGTGGCAGAGCTTCCAAACACTGGCCCAGCAAGTCTTCCTGTGGAAGACTGGGGGCCACCTCAGTATAATAGGAAGATCTGAGAGGCAGAGTGGGGAGAGGTGGCATCAAATCCCCTAGCCTTTATTTAAATGCACATTCTCTGCCTATTTCATTTGTACTCAGTTTTCTCACTGGCAAACCCACTCTATTTTGCAGATGAGCAAAAAGAAGCATTAAAGCATTATGGATTGAAGGTAGTAGTAATACCACCAATAGTCACTCTCAGGCAAATGTGCTAAGTGCTTGTTCATTGCAGGTCCTAATTTCACTGAATCCCCCCAAACACCTGCGGGGGAGGGGAGAAATTCTCACCTTACAGGTGGGGAAACCAAGGCTCCCAGAGAAAAGGCAGGTGCCCCAAAGCCAGCCAGACAAAGCAGAAGACTGGATGCAAGGGCACATGATGGGTGCGGGCAGAGCCAGATTTCAGTCCATTTCCGCTCTGGTAGTCCTCACATGAAGGCAGGCTTAAGCCCCAGGGTGTCGCCCCCTTTCGCTCCTTCCCTTTCCAACATTCCTCCTTCAAACATTCCCGCAGCACCCAGTGAGCACCAGGGCCCCCCCCCATAGGCCCATCCTGGGGAGATGTCATCTACAGATCTGCTCTCTCTAGGATACAAGGGACCCGAAAAGTAGGCAGGCTTCCTCCAGTGTGAGACAGGAAGCAGGAGGCATTAGGGCACCAAGTCTCCAAAAATGCAGACAGAAAGATGATGCTCGTCCCTTACCCCAATAACTCAAAATGTTGGGGTTCCCAGGGGTGATGGGGACCAGGCAGGTCCCTGCAGCTCCCAAGCATGTCCTGGCCAGGGGCAGCAGGTAATCAGGGGATACAGCCCCCTTACCTGCATTGGCCAGCTCAGCTGCCACTGTGTCCTTGGGATGGGCCAGAACTACAGAGCAGGCTTTGGGGAGCAGGGACCCAAACAGGGGACTATGTTTGAGGGAACCCTGCATCTACAGTCTCCTTCCTCGTTCCCAGTGCCTGGTGGGGGCAATCCGATTTCCCTGTCTTAGGGTCCACACTATCTCCCAGCGAGAGTGGAGAATTTGGCACTGCTGGCTAGATGGCCCTAAGACTGGGTCCTAATTGCTACAGGTTTTCTTTGAAGCCTGGTAGAATGTGTCTAAGGGGGCCACCCACACAGGTGGCAAGGGCTTATCTAGTGTCTGGTAGCTGTCATGTCACCACTGGGAAACACATTCCTACAGCCCTGATGGACAGCAACCCCTACAAACCTTGTTGGCCAGAGATGGGGTCCATGAAGATCTCTGCCTTGGGGAAGAAAGATGGGTCCAGCACCAGACCAGGACCCCAAATCTGTGATGCCCAACCTTGGCATTGTCCCCCTAACTGTGGCCTAAATTCTCAGCAGGCTGGGTGTGGTACAAATCTGACCCTTGTGACGACGGGTTTGTTGATTGGAGCCTTGGGCCTCTCCCAGGTGGCTGCTTGGATGACACAGGCCTTCTCCAGAGCTGCCAGTCATTCTGGCCATGAATTCACATTCAAACAGAAAATCCACTCCTGAAAGCCGATATTATCCCAGGAAGAGCAATTGTGCCTGGGACTAGAAGGGGCTTTTCTAGTCTATCAGAGCAGGGCTGCATCACGTATGCTATTTCCCCTTTCTCTCTGAAAAAGCATTTTGTTCAGCTGAGATCGGAGGCAACATGCTCTGTTCTGGGTGAGGAAATAGAAAATGAGGAACTTACCCGATAGCCCATCCCTGGGATGGGCCACTCTCAGTGAAAATGGGGCTTATGCAAATGCCTCCTTGGATTTGTGGTAAGGTGAGGCCAAGGCCAGCCTTATAACAAATGTCATCAGCCTGAAGCTCCCCAAAATCCCTCAATATCCAGAAGACCAGGGCCACCCCCAGGACCCCTCCCAGAGGCCCTGATGCCCAGGGTGTCCACCTTGGCCACCTCTTCAGAGTGTAACTGGAGGAAAGAGAAACCATGACTCACAGGGCCCTTGAGTGCCTGAGAATGCTCCTAGAGGGGAAGCCACCAGCCCGGCCTCCAGAGACGGGAGGAGGCCAGAAAGGCACAGGAACATCTCATCTTCATGCCCTCAACTCATGGCCTTCCCAGGACAGTGATGACCGTCCTTTCTCTCCCTGAAGTTTCATGAGCTCAGAAATAGGAAAGCCCCGCACCATGGTACTTTCATGCCAGGATGGTGGGAAGGAGGGTTGGGCCCCCAGGAGTTAATATGCAGAAGCCCCACCAAATCCAAACAAAACTTCAGAACATCCAGCTCTTGGGAGCCTGGCAAGGCCTGAGCGAACCCTGAGCAGCCAAGGGGCGACTTCACTGTCAGCAAGCTGGATGTGGGGGTTCCTCGATTTGGGGTGTCAGTGGGAGAGCTCAGAGGGCCATATGGGCCTGGACAGTCCTTGGCTGGATACAGAATGGGCTGGGCCAGTTCCATGCGAGTAGCAGGCTGTGAAGGTCAATGGCGTCCATGAGCCTGGCTTTCAGCAGATCCCCACAGACCCCACCTTGCTCTGGAGGCTTGGCATATCCTGGATGGTACCAACCCTCATAAATCCGGGCAGCTCTTCCCAAACACTACTCTTGCCAGGCCCTGGATGTGGCTCCCCAGCACAGGGCGAGGGACGTGCTGTGGATTGCAGCCATGTAGGCGGCTGAGTGGGCAAGGGTTTGGGGTGGGTGCCCAGCTACCCAGCCTACCCCGTTAAAATTGCAGAGGCAGCTGCCTCATGTATCTGGGTTCTTCTGAGAAGCATACTCTTTTCACTTCACCCCTAATCCAGGGAAGCCCCTGAACCAGCCGCGTCAGGGAGGGCCAGCCAGGAGGTGAGATTGCCCCTCACTGCTGTCGCTCCCCACAACCGTTTCTCCCCTAGAAACACTTTCCGCCAACCAGACAACCCTGCCTGGCTCCTGCAAGGCAGCTTTTATCCTGCTCCCAGGATGGCCCTGTGCCAGCGCCCGAAAAATGCCGTCAGCCACCCAGAAACCAGCTCTGAAATTTGCCTGGGAGGAAATTTGCCTGAGAGGCCCCAGAATCTGGCCCATCTGGCCCACTGAGGAGAACCCCCCAGGGAAGGAAGCTGAACCTCGGGCTTCCTAAAGGTTTCTGAAATATGTCATGTTCGAATTCAGACATAGTGAGGGAGGATAGTATGGCCACTTCCCTGGGATGGAACTGTCTCTGCCCCCAGTGGGGACCTAGGTGGGCCCAAGGGCTCTGATTGTCCACGTCTTCGGAGGCTCAGAGCTCCACCCCTGCCTTGTACAAGCTCCTCTGAAGCAGGATACAGGACCTTGGAGTCCCACATCCCCCAGGCTTAGAGAAAGCAACACAGAAAACGCAGCCCAGGAAGATAGAAAGCCATTTTTTTTTTAATTTTATCAAATCGATCTGTACAAAAGTTAGCGTTGCTTGGTCAGAAAGTAGTGAAACACAGCAGGTAAGTGACAGCAAAAGTCCAAACTCAACACCGAAAAATAGATTGCATAAAAATGAATTTGCTGTAGTTCCCCACCCCCACCCCCAGAAGAGATATGCAAAAGAAAAAAAAAGACATTTTTCTAGAAAAGGTAGGAAAAAGTAGAAAAAGTAAAAAGAAGCAACTTCTCCAATGTATTTAAATTTACAAAGTTTAAAGGCACAAGTTTCCATGAAGTGGGTGGTTATCATAGCTCAGCATACAGCGGAAGCAGTACAGGTAAATCAGATGTTATTTGTCTAAAATGAAGAATCTAAAAATGCTTAGTGGAGGTTTTAGTTTCACAGCTTGTAGGTGGCATCTGGTTCCTAAGAGCCAAGATTTATGAATTTCTGAAGCCACCACATCCCAAGAAATTCTCGTCTCTGTCACTTGGCACAGTTGTGGTAGAGATGAAATTGAATGACACCCCTGCCTTTTAAACCTCAACTTAATACCTGGTGCCAGGGATAACCCAACCTGATCTAAGATACTACAAGGCAAATCACTTCTCCCTTAAGGTCCTTTCTGCCTCCCAGAGACCTGGAGTTCAGGCCTTCCCCAACCCCTCCCAGCAGCAGGGCTCTAAAATGGCCCAGAGCAAGGGCCCCAATGCCATCTGCCCTCCTGGCCCAAGCCCACAGCTCCCAGGCTTCCCTTTTATCTTAAATTCTACTCTCTGCACAAATTACTTCATTAGTTAAAGACAAAATGATACAGGACATAAATACACTTTAACAGCTTTCAAAACAAATCAAACACATTTAAGCTTCAAAAATAAAATTTTTAAAATAAAATAAAAAGAGAAGTGTTAATCACAGCCAAACCTTTCTCAAAAGAATGCTAACTACAAGAAACACCTCAGATCTAATGAGCTGGTCCCAAGAGGTGTTTCCGCAGATGCATCCCCATCAGGCTGCAGATGTGCCTCTCCCTGCGGGAATGTCATCCATTGGTCCTGGGAGTTGTTCTGAGGCTGGCCAGGACTTCAGAACACAGGCGACCTGGAGACCCTGTGCCTCTTCCCTACTTTTGTACTTTGTACTGTGCTGTCATTTTGCATCCACCGAGATGCAAAACCAAGGCACTGGTGTCTGCACAGAAGACACCAAAGACCGTCCTTCATTTCAAAGTTGCCAGTCACCGCAAAGAGAGAAAGAGGAGGAAAGAGGGCTTCGTCCGCTGACGGAAGTTTGAAGATCCGGAAGCAAAGGGGCTCGGTTACAAGCATGGTTTCCCGCACACGTCGGCAGGCACTTGACGGAGCAGGCATACATGGCTGCCTCTTCTCCCCTTGCTGGCCAACACCTCCCAGGAGACCTGAGAGGCTCTGTCTTTGACAAGATAAAGGTTGTCCTCCGTCCACACCGGCCCACTCCATGTGGCCACAGCGCCCTCAGGGTCTGGTCAAGGTGGTGTACACGGGCTGGTCCCAGTTACTGGGGGGGCTGTGGGCTGGCGGCACCGAGAGGCCACTGAGCAGGGGTGAGGTGTAGGGCCGGCGGGATGAGTGGAAGTAAGGATACTGATATAGGCTGGATGGGTAGCTGGCATATGGACTGTAGTAGTTGGGGGCCTGAAGGTCAGTGTAGTCGCACTGGGAGCTGGTAAAGGAGCTGGCAGCCACAGCGGGGGCAGCGGTGGTGACACTGGCCTGGGCACTGTAGGAGCTATAGTCGGTGCGGCCCGGAGAGCCATGCGACTGGTCACCGTAGTGGCCAGGGCTCAGCTGCTCTGTCTTGATGTGTGGCCGAGGGGGACCTGCTTCAGGCGATGCGGAGGCTGATGGAGCTCCCTTGTGGGCCCATACGGGGGATGCCCCGATGCCCACCGTCCCGGAGTGTGAGTAGGAGGCACCCCCATAGGAGCCAGCGGCAGCGGGCTGGCCTGCCTCTGTGGGCAGGGCTGAGTGACCATTGAGGGGCAGGTACTGGTCAAACTCGTGAACGTCGAAGGTGTCCATGTTGCCGATGACCTCGCTGCTCAGCTCTGAGATGTCCACATTGCTGAAGTCAATGTTCTGGCGCCCACTGTCCACCAGGCGGCGGCCTTCCAGCTTGAGCTCCTGCTTGCCCCCGAGGTGCAGGTCCGTCTTGGGGGTGGTAGGCGGGGTGGGCGGCCCATGGGTCTGCCCTAGGGACGGAGAACATTTCAGGGATGAATGCCCCTTCTGTGGGGGACGAGGTAGGGCTGGCAGGGCTGGCAAGCTGGTGACATACATATGAGAGGAAAACCAGCCTGCTAACTGCCACAGGTAGGAATCAACAGCTTTTTGTTCCTGTACATTTCCCAGAAATTCCAGCAAAGCCAGACCCAAACCTCACTCCTTGGCTGAGAAAATTCCGTTAAGCACTGTTCTACTGGAAGACGAGAGGCCAAGGAGGCCCCACCATAAAAGCCATGGTAGGGAAAGGAGAGATAACCACATTTAGGAAGCGCTCACAAACACCCAGCCCAATACACAGGACAGCAACACAATTCACACAAAACCTGTTCTCCCCAAGGCTCATGGCTTTAGCCAGCTTGACTGCTTGGGGGCCAGGACTGCGCCATCATAGTCTGAACCTGAACCTGGGCTGCTGACCACCATGACAGCAGCAGGAGTGAGTCCTGGGTCAGAACTAGCGGAAAAGCCCAGGGAGGCAAAGATGCCTTCAGGCAAGACAGAAAATCCCAGGTCACAGGGTGCCAGGTAGGCAAAGCTGTGAGACCGGCTAAGTTCAGAGGGGCTAAGAAAGGTACCCTACCACCACCACAGTGTACATCAGAGGTAGCTGCCACTGGTTTTTTTTTCCCCCAAATACCAGATGCCTGTGGATGCCCTGGGAGTGAGCCCCTGTTCCCAGCCCCATTGCTCATCTCCGCCATGGCAAGGACCCATTCTTCTCCCACTGGGGATTCTCAGACACTGCGGGCCCCAGGAGCCCACCTGTGTGGTCACCATGGTGGTGAGCCTCGCTGAGGCTTGTGTCGGTCTTGTACACAGGACCACCTGGGTGGTGGCCCAGTTCAGCGCCTGAATCGGAGTCGCTCTGGCCCGTCTTCACGCTCTTCCTCCGACGCGGCTGGTACTTATAATCCGGGTGGTCCTTCTTGTGCTGCACCCGCAGCCGCTCTGCTTCCTCCACGAAGGGGCGCTTCTCACTCTCACTCAGCAATCTGCAGAACCAAAGGCACAAGCAGGATGGCAAGAGCATCCAGGCCAGCAGCGAGGTCCTTGCTCCCCAGGGAACTGGACAGTGACCCAGGTGAGGTGCAAGGAGGGGACCAGGATGACCCTGACCAGAGAGGCTTGCGTGCACTGACACCTCTGTGGGCACCAGACAGCGCTCCCCCTTTCTCAGCCATGGTGGCTGGTTGGTAAGCTCCATGTGCTCATTAGGGTCAAAGAAGGAGCCAGAACAAGACCCAAACCTTGTCTCCATCTTCCTCCTCTGACACCCCCTGCCCCACCCAGCCTGTGTCTGTCCCCTCCCTTTTAAGGCAGGCAGGGGACGAGGGCAGGATCCAGCTGAGAATACACTATGGACAAAGCGAGCTTCCTGGGAATCAAGCTGGGACTCTGCCGGCAGCTGGACTTCCCAGACCTCCAGAAACACTGGCAAAAACCAGTGGTCCTCACTGAGTCTCAGAACACACACTAGCCCCTCAGACACTTCCAGAAGCTCACTTCTAACAGACAGGATATCGGGGCCCAGAGGCTCAGATCCACAGCGCCCCAACCAGACAGAAGCAGCACAGAAGACATACATGCAAGCTCCCAGGGCCCCCTTATGGGGTAAAGAGCAGGAAACAGGGCACCAGTGCCGGGAAACCAAAAGCCATCCATTTTAAACCCGGGTAGAGAGCAATTGGTGGGGAGGGCTGTCCTGAGAGGCAACTTTGTCACTGCTGCTGTCCAACTTTCTGCAAAACCACCAGTTTCCCCATACCAAAGTGTGCAGCTGTGGGGAAGGTGCCAGCGGGGCAGACAGGCACCCCTCCCTCTGTACTTTCCAAGGAGAGGCACCTCCAGACAGCGGCATGCTGCCCGCCTGCTTGTCCTGCTCCCAAACAGAGGCAACCTTTCCTGGGGAAAGGGACGGTCTTCCAGGCTCTGGGGCCACTTACAGCTGGGGCCCCCAACTCAGCATGCCAGCCACTGCCTTCAGCAGGCTGCTCCCCTCCAAGCTCCACGACTGTGGCAAGGGTGGCACATTTTTCCCACTGCTCTCTGAGGGCCCAGACCCTAGAGTATCCCGCATCTCGACCCTGCTAGCCAGAAGGTGTTTTTCCACTAAGACTCACCCTGGGAACAGCTACTGGGAGAAGGGCCGAGGCCGGGCGCAGCGCCACCTCCCCGGGCCCCCACGCACCCCACAACTCACTCGCAGTTCCCGCCCCCTGCCTGGGGACACTCACCGCCACAGCTTGCCCAACGTCTTGCTAAGCTCGGCGTTGTGCAGGTGCGGGTACTGGTCAGCTAGCTTACGGCGCGCCGCCTGCGCCCACACCATGAAGGCATTCATGGGCCGCTTCACGTGTGGCTTGGCCTTGAGTGCGCCGCCGCCGCCACCTCGCACCGGCATGGGCACCAGACTCCAGTCGTAGCCCTTGAGCACCTGCGACACAGCGTCGCGGATGCAGGCCGGGAAGCGCTCGTCCGCCGCCTCGGCCGCGTCGCCCCGGCCACCGCCCCCCGTGCCTGCCGCGCGGCCAAGGCCCTCGGAACCCGAGGGCGACGGCGGCGCATCCGAGTCTGAGTCCTCCACGTGCGACATGGAGCTGGCAGTGCCGGACGGGCTGCAGGGCGGCTGGGCGCGGGTCTCGCTCATGTCCAGCATCAGGGCTGCACGCGGAGGGGCGCGCGCTGGGGATGCGCACCGGGTCCAATGCCCGGCTGCGCCGCGGCCGCTCTGGGACCCGAGGTCACCGCGCGGTGGCCCGATCTGTGTCCCCGCCGCCGCCACCCCTCCTACCGCCACCGCCGCGACTGCCGAAGCTCCGTCCCAGCGGAGCGACCCGCAACAAGTTTCTTTAAGCTGCGGTCGCAAGGCTCCGCCCCCTCCCAAGCTCTTCATTGGCCCACACGCGCCCTGCGGCTCCCGGGGGCGGGGCTTGTCCGCCCCCCGGCCCCCTTCCCCCACCTTAAAGAAGGCGCCGCTATTCCCGCTGCGCCCCCGCGCGCCCCGCCCGGCGCCGCACCACGTGGGGCCCGGCGCGCCCGGCAGCTGAGGACCGGAGCTCTGGCGGTGCACCCGCTCGCCGAATCGCCTCCCAGCGCCGCGGGCCCCCATTCCAGGAGGGGCGGGAAGGAAAATGGGGTCAGAGATGGGGAACGATGGGGCGCTTCGGGGGTGCCCTGCATCCCTCGGGGGCTCTCCCCCCAGCTCCCTCTGCGGACGCGTCTTCGCTCCAGTACGACCCAGCCCCGGTCCCATCGCCCAGCCTCGGGCAGCCTGCTCTGCAAGGAGGCGGGTCCTCATGAGCTTCCCCCATCATCCGGTCTTGAGCCCCGACGTCTTGCCCGCAGCCCAGAGGCGCCGGGGTCAGCTGCTGCCAGCCTGCGGCCCAGGGGAGGGTCGGCTTGGCCGCCTAGCCTCAAAGCCGGGGCTCCCCGGCCGCAAGGCTGGCGCGACGTACGGGAATCTCCAGCGCGCCCAAAGTTTGCGCGCCGCTCATGTCCAGGTAACGCGCGCCCAGGAGCCACGACTCTGAGCCGGGTGAGCCTAGGTGCCCCGCCTGGTCTCGGTATGTGTGAATGCACGGCGGGGGCGCGGTCCCTGGAGCCTGGGTAGCTGAAAGGGGCGGGAGCGCTGGGCGGGGCCTGGACTGACCCTAACTATTGAGTCCCTCGGGCTACCAGACGGATGGCGTGGCCGGACGCGGGGGCCCAGGGCCTTCCGGGCGTGACCCGGGGGCTGGGGGCGTGGAAGCCGTCCGGCTGGGCGGCCCTGGGTGGTCTGGCAGAGGCGGAGACTGCCCCCGGCGCCTGGAGTGGAGGAGGTGGGCGCGTTTGCCGAGGAGGGAAGGGGGCGGGGTGTGCCGCCCTGGTTGGGACGATGGGGTCGAGGAAGGGACATTTCCCCAGAGGCCAGTACTGCGCCGCAGCCCTGAGACCCCGCCCGAGGCCGCCCCCGCGAGTTGGCCTTCGGCCCGGAGGTCCCCGAGGGCGGCTCGCATTCTTTTGACAAACCCGCTGAGAGACGACGAACCGGCCGCGCAAAGCCTCGCCATGCCCCGCCTCGGTCGGTCGACTGGGAACTCGCGCATCCCCGAGCCTGTGGTCCGCGCGCCCTGGATGACCCCAAGCAAGAGTGCTGGGCTCCCCAACCATTCACCTCCTGCCGGAGCGCAAGGAGTGACGCCGTCTCTGGCAGCAGAAGGAACTAGTCTGTTACTAGAAAACTCCAAATTGAAAGTTGGCAAATGGTGCCAAAGACTCCCCTGCACCTTTACCAACACAGAGACGGACACCCAGCCTCTGACCGTGCACGTGCCTCCTGCCCCAATTCTGGCCCTGGGAGAACATGTCTCCAGCGACAGTCCTCCACAGCCCGCCGCTGTGAATTCCTTAGAAATAGAGACTGCTCACTTAGAACTTAGATCCCGTTCTGTGCGGGACTGCTCGGCAAGGGATGGGGCCTCTACCCTCACGGGGTCTGCCGTGGGACCCTACAGCCTTGCTTCAGGAACGCACCGGCCCAGGTCTCCTGCCTCCTGCGGGGTGACCAGTAGGGTTCTTGTAGGGTTCTTTGTTCATAGGTTAACCCTCTTGCCAGAGGTCAGTGAACCCGACTTTCTACCTTCCTGGAAAAGGCCATAGTGTTGAGGGGTGGGGGACACTTGCTCTTTAAGGTGAAAGGCGCTCCTGGAGGCCCCTATCTGAGAGGGAGAGCTGGCCTCCAGAGTGGCCTGCCTTCTTGCCTCCCCACCTGCCACCTGCTTCCTGCCTCCTTTTGCTGGGTCATCTGCCAAAGAACAGCCTACCCCACTTTGGAGGTCCTGCCCTCCACTTGGGGTCCTTACTTTTCATTTGGAGGACGCTTAGAGAAGGTCCAAGTGAGGCTGCCTGGGAACACCCACCAAACTTATTGACCATGGGACCCATGCAATTGAAAGCAGGGTTTAAGGGAAGGGGGCATGGATGACAGACTTGACACAAATTGTCCTGCTCCTGATAGCAGATTCCACCCCATTTCTGCACTGAGCATGTCTTCAGGCACCAGGTCTGAGTTTTCAGTAAGAGTTTTCTTCGCATAGGAAAGTTAAGGCACAGGCTGTAATTGGGTGCAACAGTGCTCCCCACTGACCCACAAGGGGTACCACACAGCCGTTTCTCAAGACCCTAGAACTCAGGTGATCACTGGGACCCTTGGTGGGAAAGAGGCGGAGCTGGGGGAGTCCAGTGCTAGACCCAGGTCACACAGTGGTGTGGCATGTGTGGTCTGAGGCACCACCAGGCTGCAGTGACCACCTCAGGACTGATGGAAAGTGCTGGTGGGCAGCCTCTCATATGTGCAGACCAATTCCAAAGAGATGGTGTGAAGGGTAAGATCCCCATCAGGGCTTGGCTCAGGCCATTGAAAGTATGTGCATGCACTTCCTGGAGGGATACGCTCAGGATGCAGCCCCCACAGCCCAAGACAGGCTGCTGACATATGGGGTGGTGCCCAGGCTGTCTTTAAAGCCTCCAAATTTGCCTTATGCTGCCTAGCCTCATGCTCCATTAATGCTAACTTTGGTTCATCTCTTCTGTTACTAGGCATGCCCCAAATGGGCACCAGAATGTGGCCTTCAGAGGAGGTGGCTACAGTTGGTTTCTGTGTTCACCAGTATTGACAAAGTCTGGCTTTGTGCCAGGGCTTTTCTGAGCAGCCTAGTGCAGAACTACACTGCAAAGTCCTTGCCCAGAAGATGCTATAACTGAAGAGGGGTCCGAAAGCAGACACACCAAGGGGCTGAGATGCCACAGAAGCAGGAGACCAGGAAGGTTACTTTGAGGAAGTGACAATTAAGCTGAGACCTGAAGCTTCCAACTTCTCAGAGAGGAAAGAGCACTCCCAGGGTTGGGGATGGGTACATGTGCAAAGGCCCTGAGACAGCAGAAAGCACAGGATGTTCAAGAATAGAGCAATGCCACAGTGACTTAAAACTTTAGGGGCAGCTCTTTAAACCCTGTCTCAATCCACCTCCTGGCTCCTCTCTTCTCTCAGCTCTTCCTTCCTGCCCCCACCTGCCCCAGTCCACATGACTTCACCTTCATCTAGTAGGCTTTGTAGTTCCAGGGGGATGATCTGATTGGCCAAATTGGACTTGCCCCTGGGGCTAATGTACCCCTTAGCAGAGGTTCCAGGGCACCTACAAAGAAGGAGGTATGTGCTGGAGGGTTCCCCCTGTGCCAGTGAGACCTGAGGTCTGGCCCTTCTTGTCCTGGAGAGCTCCAAGTAGAGACCCACCTATGTCTTCTAGGGATGGCTGGCTCAGGAAGCCCATCTGTGCTGGCTGCTGCAGAGGCTCAGTGAGAAGGAGGGGGCTGCTGAGAGCTAAATGCCACCATGGAGGAGGGTGCCCTGCTATCACTCCCTGCTTTGCCTTGCCCATCCTCTGCCTGGTCCTTTTATTGGACAATCAGGGAGGCCATGTTTGGTTTTTATAGTCTTTAAGAGAAAGACGTTGGAGGCAGGCCACATGGGCCTAGGAGCTCAAGGGCCAGCATGTCTTCTGTATCTACAGCCCTGGCCTGGGCCTCTCTGTGAGCCAGCCTGAGGCGGTTGGCATCATATCCTGGGAACCCCAGCTTGGCCTTAGATGTTAATTGGTGCGTTTAATTACTGGCAGGTCTACAGAAACCAAACGTCAGGGGCAGAGATGAGTAAGTGGCTCTGAGCAGCAGCTCCATCAAGGAACCCTTGTCCTGCCCTGCTGGGTCTCCAGAAAGAGGAGAAGGGCTCACAGGGATACCATGAGTCCAGTGTCCCCCAGTAACAGACACAGAGCCCTGGGCCAAGCTTTTTGCTGAAAACCCCTCCCTGACTTAGTGTGCCAGCTGGTATGGAAGTTCTGGTCTAGGGTCAAAGTCGGCCCCTTGGTTGGGCTGGTTTCCACTCAGGAGCTGGCTGTGCCTGTTCCTCATCCTTCCACGAATGCAGAAAACATTAGAAGACAATGCCTGGATTCCTCCCCTCTCTGCCTGCTGGACCAGGGTGTTCTTGGCACTGGTCTCATGCACAGGACATGAGCCCCAATGTGATTGTTTGCCTGGTGTCATATGTGTGCACAAATGTGTCAGGAACAGCTGTTATCTGGGCTCTGGCCTCTACTCACCTCCTGCTAGGAGTGGTCCCTGAGCCCCCGGCTGTGCCCATCCATCTCTCCCTAGGCTGTGGGCACTAACCCCACCAGCAGCCGTTAGGTCTAAGCGTGACATCTCTTGACAGCGAACAGAAGGTACTTCTGAGGCCAAAAAATATTCTCAGGCAAGGTACCAGGGGTCTTAACACACAGCCTTCCTTGGGTAGAGACAGCAGCAGAGGTCCATTCAAGGTGCCAGCAGCATCTACAGAGGAAACTGAGTCTGCTGAGGCGTTAGAGACTTTGGACCAGACTATGACTTCCTCTAGACGTTTCTATCTCCAAAGCCAATAAAATCCATTCCTTGTCCATGCAGAAGACCTCTGTGTGACAGATCTCTGGATCCCTGGATCCCTAGACCCCAGATTCCATCCTTATTCTAGGCCATACCTACCATGGACTCTAACCTCATTCTAGATCCTTGATCGTTTGGCCCCCACTCTCATTCTGGGCCCTCACCCTCTGGTCCCCTGACCTTCACCAGTCCCTGGGACCGAGCACCAAGCTCTTCTGTCTTCTGAGCATTGAGCTCTGGGAAGTAATGAGGGCTAGGATAGGCTTTCTCAGCCCACGTGCAAGAGGGCAGCCAGGACATTGAAGTTGACGCTCCAGAAAATCATTCTGAACTCAAATAAGTGCCGAGAACTGTGTTCATCCTTCCAAACTCAACTTTCAGATTGAATGAGACTTCTTTTTCAAGATGTCCAAGTGTGAACCCCTCTGAAACAGAGCCACATACAAATGGAAAAGGTACATGAGGGCTGAAAATGAACAAATCAGAGAGGAAACCCCCTTTCTCAGGGAAGGGCCCAACCACCTCTGCCAGATGGGAGGTTCCAGAGACCCATTAGCACCACAGGCAAATTAAAACACCCTGTCCAAAGGTTTCTGTTGTCTCCCAACTGTTTATTTTTCTGAACATGGTGAAGGAGAGTTTAAGACACCTTCAGGTGGGAACATTCTGAAAAGTGGAAGGAAGCTGCATGGTTCTTCAATGCATGGCAGTTGATCTATTGAAGGAGCCGGCCTCTGGAAGGCTCAGATATGAGTGTGGCAAAACTTTGCCTCCCCAGGCTCTAGGTTAGGGGCAGAGATGCAGTAAATTGCTGGGTTCTCTTAGTATTGGTCTCTCAGGGCCTGACACAGGGAGCTGACTAGTACAAACCCTAGGTCCCTGAGCTGCAAACCTTCATTGGTCATGGTGTATGTAGAACAGAACCCAGCAGCCACCCACCCCTGTACCCCAGGACCTGAAGAATGAAGGGTATAGGCCAACTTTGCTGCTCAAACTGACACAATCACATCTGGCGTCAGTTTGAGAGAAAATTGGCTCCTTGGTTGGGTGAGAGCAGGAGCACCCATCATCTGGGCTGCAGCCCTGGCTGGTTGTCAGAGAAGGTAGTTAGGACCTCAGGGGTAGATTGGGGCCTCCTAATGGCTGGGGGTCTATGGCTTCCTTTCCCATCTCTCCAAATTCCCTTCAACAGAGGGGTGCTGAGTGGGCTTTGCAGAGGTGGCCTGCATTAACCAACTCTGAAGCTTCCTCAGCATCCTTTGGAAGTAATGACACATTCCGAGAGGGTTAGAAGCACATTTCTGGAGGCTTTCAACATCACTTATAGCAGTCCTGAGATGGAGAGGGTGCCTCACATGGCCGCCACGTGGGTCTATGACATGAGATCCTGGAGGGTGTGTTTGAATGTTTTCTATTCTGTAGCTTTTTCCTGCAAACACTTCTGGGGCGTCTATGCCATGCTAGGTCTGTACTGGTGCTGGGATAGAGGGTGATGACCTGCAGGGCACTGCCCTCTAGAAGCTCACACCAGTAAAGCATTCCAATAAATTGTGAAATGAGGTGCCTCCGAGTGATTTGTTGATTGGGGCAGCATACTGGTTCCCTGCCACTGCTCCTGCCCTTGGGGTGTGGAAAGGGGTAGAAGGGAGTTGTAGGTTCCCCCAAGAAGGGGTTGGGGTTCCAGAAAGGAGGGTGTTTGAGGTCACCGGAGCTGCTGCCGCCTCTGTGGCCCTTTGACTTTGGACAAGTTATGGGGGTCTGGAGTTCCCATCTGTTCTGTGGGGGCACTGCCAGGCCTGTGTTGGTTGAGGTATATAGGATGATGGGTGTGTAGTAGCCACACCTGATTTTCTCTGCTTGTGAACTCATCATCACTCCAAGCTAGCAACTTTCAGGGCTCATCTTCTGCAGGTGGGCCCATCTGGGCATGCCTTCAAGGAGAACATGTAACAGGAAGGCCGCCCACTCTTCCAGAAATGGATTGTCTGCTTTCATCACTGGGAGAGAGTCACAGGAAGGGAAGACCTAGTGATGGATGGCATTGGGCACAAGCTCTGCCAGCCCAGCCTTCATCCTCCTTCACCCATGAACTAAAAGGTTTGGGCCAAATCAGGGGACTTCGACTGGGGAGCCAGCTGGGGAGGAGATGTCGAAGCTGCTATAGGTGAAACTGTAAGGAGTGGTGGGACCTGTAGATGGCTGGAGAGAGGCCCTGGTCATCCCAATGGCTTGCCAGGGTTCTGCTGCCACCCAGATCTCAGCCTGCACACCTGAGCCCGGCTAGCACTGCTGGCTGACACAAGGACTTATGATTTTGAGACTGATTTTGTTATACAGCCTTACTGTAGTAATCAGTAACTGATACAGCCCTGTGCGCAAAATTCAGCCCACAAGCCTCCTGTTAGTGACCACGGACCTAGGCAGTTCCCAAGACTTCTTCCAGTTCAGAATGTGATTCTAAGACAAAAAATTTAACTACATTCTTCCCCACCACGGGGCTCTACAACCAGAGAATAGAACTGCACTGGGATATTTTTTGCTTTCTACTCTGCCTAGCAGTCGTGGCTCACCAGCTCACAGGACCACACAAGGCAATCTCCTGGGGTGCAGGCACAGGAGTGCTCACAGCCTGTAGCCAAGGATACTGGGAGAAGAGTCGGGCGAGCCAAGCAGAACAGCCGTCTGTGAATGAGTCACAGTTCCAGAACAACCAGCAAATGGCCCAGCATCTGCTTGCCTACCCCCACCCGCACCTGCCAGCCTCACCAGGATGTTTTGGCTGCTGGACAGTTATGATGGGATGGGCCCAAACTGACCACCCTCCAGAAGAAAGTGACAGATGTTAGTACCAGTAGATCCTGCTCTCCCCATCAACAGATGTCAACACATGAAAAATTGGGGTAAATGGAGGGTGCACGATTAGATTCGCACCCAAGCTGGGTTCTCATGGGTGCCAGAGACAGCTGCAAATGCATGTCAGGGACAATTGCCCTGATGCAGTGGGGGCTGCCAGGCCAGGGTGCCCGGAGACAGCTGGATGAGGAGCTGACACGGGGCTCATTCCTCTGTGAGTCGTACCGCAGCTGCTGGGAATGCTGCCAGCCCACAGGCTTGTGTGGGTCCCGGCTCCAGGGCCACACTGGAGGACCTGCGGAAGGGCCCACTAGGGACTCGTGGGCCCACCTAGGGATTCCACAACACCAGCCCCAGGCTTAAGCTGACAATTCCTCTCGGGAAAGCCCCCCTTTTCTCTCTTCTCCTTTTCTCAGCATTCTCTCTGGCTCTGTCCAGGTGGGACTCAGTCCCGGGTCCTCTTATAACCAGCTCCAAGCATTTGGCCTCATCTCAATACCTCCTGGCCTCTCCTGTATCAGCTCGACTTTTTCTCATAGAGTATTTTTCTTGAAAATGTAGGTTCAGAAGCAGCGCACCCCAGCCCCCTGGTGCTGGTTAGAGGCTATTAGGTAGAGACCCCAGCGTGCCTGTGGTACAGGCATTGAGCTGCAGGCTGAGAGGAAATCATCCTGGTGCCTCTTCAACACCAGTTCCAGGCACCGTGGCTGGCCCAAGGTTTGTAGAAAAGATCTTGTTTATTTTTAAATGAAACACTTTCTTGGGGTGTAAGATGCACCTACATCTAAATATTTCTAAAATTGTTTCATGCTCCCTAATATAGATGAAGAGGTAAGTTTGGTGTGAATGACATGACCTATTCTGACCATAAAAGTAGTACCTTCTAGGTGATTCTGAAACAACCCCAGGGCGGTTTTTATTTTTAAGGTTTTTTTTTTTTAGGTGAAATTCACATAGCATAAAATTAAGCATTTTTAAGTGTACAGTTTAGTGGCATTTAGTACATTCACAATGTTCTGCAATCACCACCTCTATCTAGTTCTAGAAAATTTCATCACCACTCAAGGAAACCCTGTACCCTTTTAGTAGTCACTTTTTGTCCCCCTCTCCCAGCCCCTGGAAACCACAGATCTACTTTGTCTCTGAAAATTTCATATAAATGGAATCACACGACACGTGCCCTTGTGTGTCTGGCTTCTCTCACGTAGCATGATGGTTTTGTGGGTTATCTATGTTACAGCATGTGTCAATACTTCACACCTTTTTATGGCTGCATAATATACCAGCACACTTTTGATTAAATTTGGGCTGAATGGGCAAGAACTGATCTGCTGGCCAGCCTGTTCTTGGCCCTATCGGTGGGGTCCACTCCTGTGAGGACTCTCAGATGGACTAGAACCCGGTGGTCAGCTCCCAGGAAGGAGGACCTTGGAGGAAACATGAGAACATTAACTCCCAGCAGACCTCTTGGATGGCCTCGCCCACCTTGGGCAAACCCAGAGAAGGGGCCCAGAGCCCAGCTAGCTGGAGGCTAGACAAGGGTCCCTTTCTCTTTTGCACAATGCCCCATTGTGTGCTCTTCTCTTGGGAGAACAATGCAGCCCTGGCCAGGGGAAACTGAAGACAAAGGGCTTTTTGTGACACTCACTCCCACCTGAAAAGCAGCACCCAGTGTCATACCTGAAGGCAGAACTGTCCTTCCTCGACTTCTGTCCCCTGAGTAGGTCCCAAATCCAGATGAGGACCCAAGAAAGTTTGGGCTGGCTTGGGCTGAGGGTGCTGGATTCTCCCTCCTCTCCCCAAACAGCTGTGTTGGCTCATCCCAAGAGCTGTGCCTGGACAATGAGAAGGAGAGGTACAGGTTGCAGGTTCCTGTGGAAGGACCTGGAAGCAGGACATGGGCCAGGGCTGTGTTCCTCTGAACCCTGAGGCTGTGAGCCCACTGGGCACATGCTTTCCTGCTGGAGGCTTGCCAGGATATGGAAGATAAGTTTGCAACATCTTTTACAGGCTCCACTTCAGAACTGGGCTCCAAAGGAAGAAGGGTTTTTAATGGGAAAGAAAAGAAAACTTTTTTAAAAACCTGTAAAACACTGTAAGAAGTAAATACATGCTATTATTCCAACAGCAGTGGAAGGGAGAGGCAACAATGGTGGGAGGGTTCAGAAGTTGCCAGGCCTGGCCTAGATTTAGGGGATCCTATGTCCAGAACCAGTTCCTACCCTCTTGGAGCTCACTGTACAGGTAGTGAAGATACAATTAAGCAAGAAAGACTGATCATTTCACCGCACAAGTATTGATAATTTATATGTCAAAACACTAGGAACAAGATTTTAAAACAAAAAACCAGGACAAACATTTGCAATATACACACAGGAATAGGATCTTTAATATGTAAAGAGCTCTGACAAATGAATAAGAAAAACTCAACCTACCTCAATGATTTGCTTCCCAGTGTCCCGCAGTTTAACCAATGACCCTAGGCCTCTAATGCCTACTCTATCCTTCACCCGCTTCTTTCCTCTAAGGAACACCTATGATTCTACCCTCTTGGAGATATCTCTCCTGAGCAGTCTTTGGACTGCTCTATTCTTAGGATGTAGAATTGCTGATGGTCCTCATTGGGATTCTGTTTGGGTCATTGGTCAAAAAGTTCTTTTCTCCTCTGAGTCCTCAATGCACCTCTTTCCACAGTGGCTGGAGATCCTCTTGAGAGCCCACAGGAACTCTGCCTATCTAACAAGGGCTTTGCTGACCTGAGCTAGAGGATCTGGTTGAATTTCAAGGCCTGTTCTGTCCCACATTAGCTATGTGACTATCATCCCAGCATCCTTCTTACACACCAGAGATGAGAAGTCAGGAAGGGGACACCTGTGAGGCACCTGGCCACACACTCCATGCAGGCAGTGATAGCCTGGAGCCCTGGATTGAAGCCACTGCTCTGGCCTTTCCTCTGTGAGACTGCAGCTTCACACATTACAGTAGCAACAGAGGGAATACAGGACCCACCAGGGCCCTCTGCTGCCCACAGCCCAGCTGCCCTGAACATTAATAAGGCCCACCCTGATACTAGCTAGACACAACCTTTCCAAGTCTCCTTCCCATTGCATTTCTACTTCTGGAGTGCCTTCCACCCCCTCCCTAGAATGAGGGTCCATGAGCATAGGCGCCTAGGTCCAAGAGTGCATCGGAGATCCTCTACAACTCAGGCTGATGAATAAGTGAGTCAGTGAATGAATGATGAATGGATAGATGAATGAACGAATGGAGTGAGTCAACCCCTTCCAGGTGGAGGGATGCTTATAATCATCACAGGTATCCTCCTCTTTGCCCTCACTGCTGCAGTGCCCTGCTTAACCTGATGGGGGCGCACGGGCGCTCAGGCTTGAGAAGCGCTCTTCGCAAGTGGGCGTACCCCCAGGTATGGGCGGGATCAGACGAAAGGGGCGTATTTTTTCGGTGTGGGTGGGGCTTCCTGGCGCGCGGCGCTCCCCGCGCATGCGCCCTAACGGCCCGGCAATGGCGGTGACTGTGGAGCAACTGAGGAGGCGGAAAGCGAGGGATTGGAGCCCGGGGCGTGGGTCTCCGCCCCGACCGGAGCGTGACGCCGCGGACTGCCCGGCCCACCTTCGTGCGGGCACCTTCTGGCTGACCAGGATCGTGCTCCTGAGAGCCCTCACTTTCGTTTACTGTGAGTCTGCGGGGGCCGGGCCCCGATTGGTGTTGCCCCTCCGCGCGCGCCCGCGAACCCCGCAGGTGACCCTGCCCCGCCCCCAGGCAGCCCCTCGGGCAAGTAGACTGTGGGACCCCATGCCATACGCTCCCCCTCCGCGCCTCGCCTCCCACCCCAAGTCCCGGGTCTGGGTGAGGTCTGGACGGGGTGAAGGTCCTCGCAGGTGACTGACTTAGCACTTGTTCCTCTGATCCCGCGTCAAGTCTCCCAGTCCTGCCCGCCGGTCGTCGACTGCCATCCCAGGCAGGCCCACAGACTGAGGAGGGTGATGCAGGACCCCCTCGCAGGAACTCGGCTGGGCTGGGGCCGCGCTGCAGAAACCCCACTTCATTAGCCGGATGAGGACTAGGGGCAGCGGAGACGTGGGCACTCAGCGCCCTGAGCAGCATCCCTGCCCAGGGCCCCGGAGCCACCGAACCGCAGAAGTAGGGTCTCCACTCGGTGCGCCTCCTAACCTGCCTGCAGCCCCTGCGCCTTACTTGCGGGATTCGGTGAGAACTACCAGGCTGAGAACTGCTCAGCCTGCAGTGATGCAGGGCCTACTCACCAGCCTGCGTAACCCAAGAGAAGTCAGCCTGCGCCCAGAACGTCCATGCCTGTCCTGGCAGCCAGTGCAGAGACCACCTCCCCCACCCCAATACCTACACCCAGGAGGATACAAACGTCCAGAGCGCAGGAGCAATAGTGGACACACAAGAACACACTTTATAAGTCCAACCTACAGTCATGACTATAAAACCAAACTCAGAGTCTCAAAAAAACTTGGAAGTGAGGGAAGACCAGTAGGAATGGGGAACAGCCCTACGCTGAGATGGCTTGAGTGAGTAGCAGCCAACTTCTAGAGGGTTCTAGAGGATGCTGGTCCCTGACAGCGGTTATGTGCTGTAGGCACTGAATGGCTCAGCTTCATCTCTAAATCTCTTCCCTCACACATGGAAGAACACAGAATTACAGCTCTTCGGACAGTGGCGTTCTACAAACACTAAAGATAAGGCTGAGCATCCTGTTTCCTGGGATAACTCAGGCCATCTCCTGGTGCACAGTGGACACTCAGTCGTCACTGCAAGACTTTCTGGAGGGATTCTGCTGCGGGATTGTCAATTTGGGCTTTCAGCTCAGCCTTCTCTCTCTTAAGTTACATAAAAAATAGTTCTTACAGTGTTGCTTTATCCTCCACAGGATAATGTTTGAAATGTCACTTAGCAAAAGATGAAATCAAGACAAAGTTAATCTGTGAGACTTTTAATAGACTTTTAAAAAGGGGAGCCTATAACTGGGAAAAACCCCAGTGGCTTCGTTTGCAGAGAGCACAGCTTTATAAAAACTGGTTTATGGCTTTCAAATGAGTGAGCTGCCTTTGATCTCCATGGGGATTCTCTGTTCAACTGAGAAGAAAACAGTTTTGAGCCACTGGGTCAGTCAGATATTTTAAGCCTGGTGCTGAGCACAGAATGATTTGTTTTGGCAGACACATCTTTTTTTTCTACCTTGCAAATATATTTGGGGGTAGAATCAGTTTTTTAACATTGTAAAGAAACCAGTCTTCAATTTTCCAGGGATGAGGTTCTCTGGTTGAGATGGTGGGAGTCAAGTGGGCTGTCATCCTGCACTGATCTCTTTCTAGAGGGTTGGGTCTCACTGGACCGTGAGCCACTTTTGAATCCCTTAAGTCCCAGGGATTGTCCACAATGCCGTAGGGGCTTTCCACACATTTTACTTGATGCTGAATTTTATAGTTGCTTTTGTGAACTGCTAACCCCACCACAGGGCTGAAAAATGGACCCTTGTCCTATACTTCTTTCATCCTCTGCACATTTAGTAGAATTTTTAGTGTTGTTAACGTACTTGTCTGTCTGCCTGTGAGCTCCTTGCAGCACAGACACAGTGTTTCATTTATACCTCTATCTCTGTCTTCTAGGGGTATCTCCTGCTCAATAGAATCTTGACTTTGCAGACAATCTTTATCATTGCTCTGTGTCTCCGTGGGATACTTTTCTAACTATGTTCCCTTCTACTTCCTTCCCCGCTAGTCACCTTCAGCCCCTGTGTGTGGACCTCATTTCACAGACTGCACACCCACAAGGTCCCCTGGTTCTCTCTCTAGTTGTATTCATAATTCCTTGGATCTCGTGTCTTTTTATTTTTTTTTGGTTTATTCTCTCTTTTTTCTGGAATGTATCCCAAAAAAACTTCTCAAGAAAGGGTATAGAGAAGGTGAACTTTCCATGTCTTTTTTTGCATGCATGGAGATTATTGAATCACCCAGGTCTACAATTCTCAAACTGTCAAAGCAATTTTCCTCAGAACTTTGTGGTGTTGAGAAGTCTTCAAGCAGTCTGACTTATGCTCCTGTGCAAGTTACTAAGTGGAAATTCTTCTACTGACACACATCTGACACCAAATGTGTGGATTTTTTTTCTCACAATGAACAATTCTGACATGAATTGCCTGGCATTAGTGCAGACCCCACAGGCTGAGGGCTAAGTCCCACAAGACCAGCCCAACTTCAGACCTCAGTCATAAGTCTAGGTTGTCACCTGTCCTGACAAACAAGCTATAAATCAGGGTCCTGCGACACCCCCTCTCCAAGTTCTCTAATTTACTAGAAGGGCTCACAAAACTCAGGGAAACACTTTTCTTATGTTTACGGGTCTATTGTAAAGGATACAACTCAGGAACTGCAGATGGAAGAGACACACAGGGAAGGTGTGAGAAAGGTGCAGAGCTTCCATGCCCTCTCTGGAAGTGCCACCCTCCTAGTACCTCCATGTGTTCACCAACCCAGAAGCTGTCGGACTCCCTCATTAAGGTTTTTATGGAGATATCATTATGCAGGCTGAATGATTAAATCACTGGTCATTGGCCAACAGCTCAGTCTCCAAGCTCCTCCCCTCCAAGGAGGTCAGAGGCAGGGCTGAAAGTGCCAACCCCCTAGTTACAAGGTGGTTTCCTCTGTCAACTAACCGCCATCCTCTAAGAGTTATCTCATTGGTTTAACTAAGGTAAGACTGAGAGGGGTTTGTTAATGAATAACAGCAGATGCTCCTCACCCCATCATGCAGGAAATCCTAGAGTTTTAGGAGCTCTATACCAGGACCAGGGATGAAAACCAAATAAATACTTCTTATATGATGGTATCACAGGGACCTATTTTTCCCTCTGGAAGCCATAAGAGCCTGTGCTTCCTTGCTATCCTCTCCCCATCATCACTCTGGGTCCTTGTTGTTTAATGGCAGGTCTATGTGAAATCCCTTTCACATTTCTTCCCAGTGGCCTCAGCGAATCTCAAGACTCCTGGACTATTCTGGATGAGATTCTCTGGCCCCACCCAGTCTGCTGACTTGAGGCCTGATGGGACCTCCAGATATACCCCATTGGGAAACCACTGACCCAGTAAGCCTCCCTGTTTGGTGGAGTCTGAAAAGGCTCTTGATGAAGCTAAATGAGGATCTTATGGAGAAGAAGATGGGCTCCTTTTAGGATCTGGCATTGTGCCGCCACGTGGAACCCACTTCTGTGACTGCCATGACCACCTAAGTAATGGTGACTGTGTCGTGGGGCTCTCCAGAAGGAGCTGTGAGCATTGGAGCCAACAGAGGACTTATGACACCTAAGCAGTTTCACATTGTTACCACAGATTCTCTGCAATAAAATTTCTTTAAAAATCCAACTTTGAAAGGATCTCAAAGCTAGTTTCAGCCCAACTCTAATTCCTAGTTTTGCTTAGAGTGCCTTGTTATGGTTTAGGTGCATTGTGCAATACCATACTTGTCATGTGTGTTCTGTGCAATTACTCTGTCTTCTTTCCTTATATTACATATAGTATAGATCAGGGGTTTACAACCCCTAAGATTAGTACCAGTCCATGGCCTCTTAGGAACTGGGCCACACAGCAGGAGGTGAGTGGTGGGTGAGTGAGCAAAGCTTCATTTGTATTTGCAGCTGCTCCCCACTGCTAGCATCACAGCCTAAGCTCCACTTCATATCATCAGGCATTAGATTCTCATAGATAGGAACACTGGTCCCTGGTACCAAAAAGGTTGGGGACTGCTATAGTAGAGAGTTTTTTTTACTAATACTCCTTATTTGAGTACTGTACTCTGAAGTGAATCTCAGTCATACTTTTTTAAAAATGGTAGCTTGTTATGCTCTTGGTCATGACAGCTCAGTTCTTGGATCTTGTAGCTCAGCCTGGCTCTGAGATGGTACCTGAGCGCAGGATTGAAGCAACAGAGCAGAACTGTTCATACCCATGTTTGCTGTTTGGAAGTTTTTAGGAGAAAATGGAACCAAAAGAATCCTTGAAATCTTGCCTAGTTCTATGTTCTGAGCTTCCAGTGGTTCTGAAAGTTCCTGGGACATTCCTTCTTGTTCTCTCCTCCAGGCCACTCGAATTCTAATGAGATGCTCTGCTTGGTTTCATAAGCTTCTCTGTAAAATGCTTCCAGTTTGTTGAAAAAACAAACCCCACTGCCCTACCTCTGAGCTCTTGCAGCACAAACCTTTAAAGAAAAAGTGTCAGAGGCTATTGTACCAAGGCCAGAATTTAACCACTGTTAATAAAAACCACCCAGCAAATGACATTTGAAGGCTGATTCTTTTTTAATTTTATACTGATTTGTCTTAAAGGAGAAATAATTTTTTTAAAAGAATATTTGCAGACATCTTTGATAATGCATAAATAGGTGACCTGGTTACCTCTTCTAGATCAGTCCCTAGGCTACCCTACAGTGAGCAGCTAAGAAAGTCTTCATGCCTTGATCCCTTCTTTCCCAGGGGGAGGCTTTAGGGTAGGGTTTAGGGGCTAAATGAGCCTTTCTAAGCTTGGTTGGTTTAGCTTTGAAATCCTATGGGTGTTCTTTGGTGGTTTTGTTGTTGTTGTTTTTAGATTTTTGTTTATTCTTTCTTCTTGGCCATTTCTGTAACAGGAGTAGAAATTGAAATAGTTTTTTTTTCTCTGAAATTTAAATCCTGTCTATATTTTTTTCTGAAAAGTAAGGTAGGAAGTTTCCTATGCTTCTTGCCTTCGAATTACTTTTTAAACTATTTAATTGGTGAGAACAGATCTCGTTTTTCTTCCATGGCATTGGAGTGTGAATTGTGGTTTGGGGGCGGAAGGACATCCAGCTGTTTAGTTATTGTTAATTAAGTCCTCATGTGGAAGAGCCCAGGCAGGTTCTGGAGGGTGCAGGAGCAGTCTGAATCAGGAAAGGCACAGGCGCGCACACGGCAGGCACTGCTATGGCGAGCTCTCTGCTGCCCTCCCACCCGACGCTCTGCAGAGTTGCAGCCTTCTCCATCCTTACTTATAATGTCTGGGACTGCTGGGTGTCTCCTCTGTCAACTACTACTTTTCCCATCCATTCTCTGTCCTCTAGGAGCTGGTCACTGAGTCTAACCAATGTGCTAGGGGAGGGGAAAACTCAGCGCCACCCCTGAGAGGGGGCATCATTGTATATTATTTGGAATTCCTTTATTAGGCAGATTTGTGTCTTCTCCCCATTTATTTATCAACCATCACATTTAGTTCCACTTTGGGTTGTGGTCCGTTAATACTCATTGTGGTATCAAATGTCTGGCTCTGATCAATAGTGAGTCTTCCTTCTTGTCTCCTATGTCCCTGTGACAGGCCTCCATACTTTATTCTTTGAGCACGTCCCTCATTTCTGTGACAGGATTCTACAGGTTCCTCTCATATTTCCCAGCCCTAAAACCAGCCATTTCTTCAGGAGCCTTGGTTTCTTTTATTAGGGAGTGATGTTAGGAACCCATATCTGGGTGCTGGGAGTACCCATTGCTATAGGGTGTTGTTGCTTCTAGACCCTCTTAGCAGACAGCTAGGTTACATATGTGTTTGTACACACGTGTGATCGCTTCTCCAAGTATCCTAAATATATGCTCAGGTAAACGGGAGGTCAGTGCACTTGTATGTGCTGGCCTCCCCTTCTTGCTTATCTGTTACTTCCTTCTGTGCTTCTGAAATCTTAACCCACCACCCACCACTGTTTGTTTATTCGCTTACCCCCAGTGCACATGCAGTGCAGTTTCAGAATTGTTCACCTACCTCCAACTAGACTCCAGTATTTATATACAGTTCCTTTTGTCTTTGTCCTTACAGTTTTCACTCAAAACATTTTCCAAAATTACTTAGGCCAGCCTTCCCTTGCCCTCCAGTTCAGTGTGATCTGTTATACATTTGCAGAGTTCAATTCATTTGTCACAGTCTGCATTCCATCCTGGCATCCCCTGACCTCCTGGCTAGGTTGTTTTGATACGTTTGTATACATTAAGGTTCATTTTTTTGTGATGTACAGTTCTATGGGTTTTGACAAATGCATAGTTATCCATCACCCAGTACCCTACATAACAGTTCTATTCCTCCAAAATTCCCCTGCGCACATAATCACGACTTCCCCCTGCCAGCCCCTGGCATGCTCTGACCTATATTCTGTCCCTGCAGTTTCGCTGTTTCCAGTATGTTGTATGAATGGAATCCTACGGTGTGTAGCCTTGGGTCTGGATTCTTTTACTTAGCAAAATGCACTTAAGATCCGTCCATAATGTGGTATAAATCAACAGCTCCTGCGTTTTTCTCTCTGAATATTATCCCATTATATGAATGTACTGCAGTTTGTTTATCCTTTTCCACATTGAGGGACATTAATGTTGTTTTCCAGTTTTAGCCATTATGAACAAAGCTCCTATAAACATTTGCATGCAAGATTTTTGGTAAATGTGTTTTCAGTTCATTTGGGTGAATACCTAAGAGTATAATTGCTGGGTCATGTGGTAAATCTATGTTTAACTTTACAAGAAACTGCCAGACTCGTCCAGAGTGGCTCTACCAGTTTGTATTCCCACCAGCAATGAATGAGAGTTCCTGTTCTGAATCCTCTGGAGCATTTGGTGTTTTCAGTTTTTTGGATTTTGGCTGTTATGATAGGTGTGTGGTGATAGTGCCTTGTGGTTTTAATTGGCGTTTCCCCAGTAACAAATGATATTGAGCATCTTTTCATGTGTTTATTTGACATCTGTGTATCTGTGTGAAACAGATGATTTCAGTATCTGTTCATATCTTCTGCCCATTTAAAAAATTTGTTTTTTGTTTTCTTATTGTTAAGTTTTAAGGGTATTTTAAATATTCTGGATATGAGTTCTTCGTCAGATATGTGATTTGCAAATATTTTATCACTATCTGTGGCTTGTCTTTTCATTTGATAAAGTATAATTTTTCAGTTTTTTCTTTCATGGATCATACTTTTCGTGTTTTATCTAAAAACTCATTTCCAGACCCAAGTCACATAGCTTTTCTTCTACATTCTCTTCCAAAAGTTCTATACCTCCATATTTGACATTGAGGTCCATAGTCCTTTGGGAGTAAATTTTTGTGTAAGGTTTGAGGTATGTGTCAAGGTTCATCTTTTTGCATATGAATGTTAAGTTATTCCAGCACCATTTGTTGAAAGCCTATCTCCATTAAGTTGTCTTTACACCTTTGTCAGAAGTCAGTTGACTGTATTTGTGTAGGTCTATTTCTGGGCTCTCTGTTCTGTTCCATTGATTTATGTTCCTATCCTTTGCCAGTATCACACTGTCTTGATTACTGTAACTCTGTAGTTTTGACGTTGCTTACTTTATATGAGTCCTCCAACTTTGTTCTTTATCAGAATTATTTTAGCTATTCTAGTTCCTATGCTTTTCCATATATATTTTAGAATTAGCTTGTCAATATCTACAGAAAAGCTTGCTGGATATTTTGGTTGAGATTGCATTGAATCTATAGGTCAAACTGGGGAAAACTGACATCTTAATACTGACTCTTCCAATCCATGAATATGATGTCCAATCCATGAACACGACGTATCTCTCCATTTACTTACTTTTTCTTTCATCCATGTTTTGTAGCTTTCCTCATACAAATTCTATTGAATCTGTTACATTTTATCTATGCACTTTTTTTGGTTGCTATTTTTTTTAAGTCAGATTATAGTTGTGCATTGCTGATATAGAAATACAATTGACTTTTATATATTAATCTTGTGTACTGTGACCTTGATAAATTCACTTATTCTAAGAGGGGTTTTTTTTAATAGATTCTTTGGGGGTTTCTACATAGATGATCATATCATCTGTTAATAAAGACAGTTTTATATCTTCTTTTTAAACCTATTTGCCTTTTATTTCTTTTACTTGCATCATTGCACTAGCTAGGACTTCCCTATATACTGTTGAATAGTACATAGAGAGAGAGAGACATCCTTGCTTTGTTCTAAATCTTAGGAGGAAAAATTTGTTTGTTTGTTTTTAGGAAGTAAGTATTTAGTTGCTCATCTTTAAGTATGATCTTAGATGTAGGCTTTTCATAGCTACTCTTTATAGGTTGATGAAGTTCTATTCTATTCATAATTTTCTGAAAATTTTTATCATAAATGGATGTTGGATTTTGTCATGTGCTTTTTTGCACGTCAGTGTTATCATATGGTTTTTCTTATTTAGTGTTAGTTTGGTGAATTACATTGATTGAGTTTTGGTTATTTAACCAGCCTTGCATTTCTGAGATGCAATTGGTTGTGATATATTATCTTTATTTGTTCTTTTATGAGTTTTAGTAGTTTCTGTCTTTGAAGTAATTGGTCTATTTCAAGTTGTCAAATTTATGATCTTAAAGAAAATGTAGTGTTCTTTTATTATCTTTTTAATGTCTATGGGATCGTAATAATGTTCCCTTTTTCATTTCTGACACTGGTGTCTTCTCTCATTTTCTTGGTTAGTCTGACTAGAGGTCTGTCAGTTATATTGATATTTTTAAAGAACCAGCTTTTGGTTTTATTGCTTTTTCTCTATTTTTTTCTTGTTCTCAATTTCTTTGATTTCTGCTCTTATATTTAAAAAAGTTCCCTGCCGCATGTTTTGTAATTTGTTCTTTTTTTTTCTGATTTCTTAAAGTAGAAGTTTAGATTTAAGACCTGTTTTTCTGATGAGCATTTTACTGTAAATTTTCAGTAGCATCTAACAATTTGTTTTCACTTTCCTCTTTTTTAAATTTTTTAATTAAAAAAATTTTTTTTTTATAATTTAAGTTAGTTTCAAGTAAATAATACTATACATATACTTGGTTAGACATCTGTATTGTTCATAAAACAGTCCCCCCAATTGCTCCCTCCCTCCCCGGCCCTCCACTTATGCTAACTGCATTCCCTTTGCTGTGCTCCCAATCCCCATACCCAACTATCAGCTACTAGTTTGTACTTCTTTAACCCTTCATCCCATTCTCCCAGCCCCCCAACCCCCTCCCCTCTGTCTGTCACCAAATTGTCCACTATATCTGTGAATCTGTTTTTGATTAATTTGTTCTTTTTGTTCCTTAGATACTGCATATAAGTGAAATCATATGGTATTTATCTTTCTCTGTCTGACTTTTTTCACTCAGCATAACCTCTGGGTCCATCCATGTTGTTGCAAATGGTAGGATTTCTTTTTTTTTTTTTTTTAATGGCTGAGTAATATTCCATTGTATATATGAACCATAATTTTTTTATCCAATCTGTAGATGGGCACTTAGGTTGCTTCCATCTTAATATTATAAATTGTGTTGCCATGAATATTGGAGTGCATAGATCTTTCAGAATTATTGTTTTAATTTTCTTTGGATAAATACCCAGAAGTGCAATTGCTGGGTCAAAAGGTATATCCATTTTTAATTTTTTGAGAAACCTCCATATTGTTTTCCATAGAGGCTGTACCAATTTGCAATCCCACCAACAATATATGAGGTTTCCCTTTTCTCCGCATCCTTGCCAACACTTGCTGTTTTTTGATTTATTGATGACAGCCATTCTGACAGATGTGAGGTGATATCTTATTGTGGTTTTAATTTGCATTTTTCTGATAATTAGCGACCTTGAGCATCTTTTCACATGTCTGTTAGCCATCTGTATTTCCTCTTTGGAGAAGCATCTGTTCAGGTCTTCTGCCCATTTTTTAATTGGATTGTTTGTGGGTTTTTGTTGTTGTTGTTGTTGAGTTGTATAGATTTGGGGTATTAACCCCTTATCAGATGTATCATTAGCTCTTTTCCCAATTGGTTGTCTTTTGGTTTTGTTGATGGTTTCCTTTGCTGTACAAAAACTTTTTAGTTTGATGTAGTCCTATTTGTTTATTTTTTCTTTTGTTTCTCTTGCTCGAGGAGCTATGTCTGAAAAGAAATTCCTGTTAGTAATATCAGAGAGTTTACTGCCTATATTTTCTTCTTAAAGTTTTATGGTTTCAGGTCTTACATTTAAGTCTTTAATTCATTTTGAGTCTATTCTTGTATATGGTATAAGAAGATGGTCCAATTTTTTTTTTTGCATTTATCTGTCCAATTTTCCCAACACCATTTATTGAAAACTGTCTTTACCCCATTGTATATTCTTATCTCTTTTGTCATATAGTAAGTGAACATATAGGCGTGGATTTATTTCTGTGCTCTCTTTTCTGTTCCATTGATAATATATCTATTTTTATGCCAGTACCATGCTGTTTTGATTACTGTAGCCTTGTAGTGTAGTTTGATGTCAGGTAGTGTGATACCTTCATCTTTGTTTTTCTTTCTCAAGATTGCCATGGCTGTTTGGGCATCCCACAATTTTTGATATGTTGTGTTTTCAACTCTAATTCAGTGAAAAATATTTTGTAGTTTCTCTTGTGCCTTTAAAAAAAATCCATGATTTATTTAGAAGGATGTAGTTTAATCTGCAAAGATTTGGGTCTGTTTACAGATAGATAATATCCCGTTACTGATTTCTAGTTTAATTTTATATGGTCAGGGAACATTTTGCAGATTTCAGTTCTTCTATATGTTGATATTTGCTTTATGATTCACACTATGGTTTGTCTTGGTAAATGTTCCACATATACTTGAAAATTATATATACATTTTGCTGTTGAGTAGAGTGCTCTAAAGATGTCATATAGTTGTGTCTTGCTTTTTTATGCTGTGTGCCAATCTAAGTGTCAGGTTAGGTTAATATATATAGAATATATATGTATGTATTTATGTATGTGTTAGGTCAGTTTATATGCACCCTTCATCATTAGACAGTATCCGTTTTATCCCTTGTATAGTTCCGTCTTCCTTTTACATCTGTCTTATCTGATATCGATATAGTCATCCAGCTTTATTTTGATTAGCATTTGAATGATTTATTTTCTGTGGTTTTACTTGTAACATACTTATGTCTTTATATTTAAAGTGGATTTCTTGTAGACCAAATAGATTTGGGTCCTGTTTTTTATTCATTGTGACAATTTCTGTCTTTACTGGTGCATTTAGAACATTCTCATTTAAATGATGGATTAAAATCTACCACCTTGCTAGCTATTTTCCATTTGTTCCGTCTGTTCTTCTCCCCGCCTTCCCCCCCCCCCCTTTTCCTGGCTTCTCTTTGGTTAAACAAGCATTTTTTTTAATGATTTTGTTTTAGTATCTATATTGATTTATTCCTTAGATTTGTTTTTAAAAATGTTTTTTGCTCTCTTGCAGGATTTGCAATATACATTTTAAGTCAATATGAGTCTACCTTCACATAATAGTATACCATTTTCTGTGTACTGTAAGGTCCTTCTAAGAGTGTATTTCCAGTATCTCCCTCCAGCCTTTGTGCTGTTTTCTCATATATTTTGCTTAACATACGTTGTAAACACACGGTTCATCATTACTGCTTACTTTGGACCAGGGTTGTTCACTTTCTGGAAGGGGCAGATGGTGATTACAAACCTCTGAGCCTAATCCTCAACCATGTTCTCCATCTCAAACTCAGCTCTGCCTGTGATGCCGTTTTATTCACTGTGGAAACGTATAGTGTTGTTTAGCTTTTTGCAAAGTGCAGCTTGCGTCTCCTTCAGTATAAGTGTGCTTTCCACCCAGTAATCTGTATGGAACTGCTTCAAGCTGCCTTTTACTTGCCTCTCTCTTTGTGGCCAGAAGTGTCACAGACAGGAGTACTGTGCTCTCCTGCAACATCTTTGTGCAAACATATCTGTGTAAACACCGAAGTCCAGAGGATCTGAACATGCTCTTGTAGGAGTGGAAATTGTTAGAAACAAATTCAGAAACTTGTGATTTGAAATGGAGGGTAACTGTGACTTGCATGTAAGCACCATCATCAGCTTCAAGCCCTGTAGCATGTTCTGGGAATAGCACTATTGACCGGACCCATGGGCTATCAGGATGTATTTATAATGGGAATGCTGAGAGCACTCTGGGATGGTTAACTAACCATTTACATGTAACCAGGCATGTATTTGGTATGTGTGTATGTCTATCTTATATATGTGTATACAGCATGTATAAGTAGATACAACATATATAGGTATATATACTTATACATGTGACTTCTCCAGGTTGGCTCTTACAATATTTCCTCCAAGATTCTGAGAAATACTCAGAACCCCTGAGTCCATATTTTGATTCCAAATCATTGGTCAGACTCTGCTTTGTCTTCTTATCAGCCGAGCCTCCTCAAGTTGGAAAAGCACCCAGTGGTGTCCAGAGGTGGTGCGTTCCTACTCACATACATTTTATCCTCCCCCTTTTTCTTCCAGTTGTGGCATTCTTGGTGGCTTTCCATCAGAACAAGCAGCTGATTGGAGACAGAGGACTGCTGCCCTGCAAAGCATACCTGAAGAGCGTGCAGCAGCACTTCCAGGGGCGGGTCAACTGGGACGCTGTGAGCTATGCCCCCACCATCCTTTGGCTGCTGGACTGGACACACATGGACTCTAACCTGGATGCCCTCGCACTGCTTGGGTTGGGCATCTCATTTTTCATCCTAGTCACCGGCTGTGCTAATATGGTTCTCATGGCTGTGCTCTGGGTTCTCTACATGTCCCTGGTCAACGTGGGACAGATCTGGTGAGTAGGAAGAACTGGGCACACGTGATCCAGGCATGCTGAAATTCAGCATCCTGGGAATGTTACACACTGCAGAGCCAACCTGTCTCCTAGCAGCTAGAGGGATTGAGGACGCTTTCTTCTTACATTAGTTCAGGAGAGTATCATCGTTTTAATTAGCCCATGGTCGAGACTGCTAGATGCCAATAAGCCAAAATGTAGGGGCCTTTCTTCTTTGTGAACAATCGCCATTATTTGAAAGTATCATTACCATACCTGAGACCAACACATGGCTAGCCATCGTTCTGAGCTAGCAGAACGATGAGATAGAGGTAGAAGTTGCTGAGTGAGCTTCTGGGAGCATCTGGTGGCAGCACTGACTTGGAGGCTTACACCTGCTGCTCCTACCCTCTCCTGCTCCTTTCTTGTTAAGAGGAAGCTTTTGCAGCTAGTACCAGGGGTCACATACCTTGTCGGCTCTGCTGGGGCTCCAGTGCTAAACAGCTCAGAGGTGGCAATGGAGCTCCATGGAGGCCAGAAGACTGGAGAAGTCCTGTAGGAATACACACAGGGCACATCAACACACCAGGGCAGCCTGTGGCCAGGGATAGGTCTGGATGAAGTCAGGGGCCCCTGAGCTGCTGTGGTCTGTTTAAACTGGTCAGAGGAGGGGGATCCCACTCTTTCCATTTCTGAATTCCACAAATAGGTAAGAATCACGTATCAGAGGAAGCACAGAAGAAAAGGTGAAGCCTTGAAAGTAGGCTCTGAGAAAGGGGGTGGGTATCTGTGTAGATATACAAAGAGTATATGTAAGGTTGGTGTCTATCTAGATATACAGGAAGTAGATGTGAGGGTGGTTGTGTAGACTTATAGGAAGTGGATACATGGGTGCGTGTCTTTGTAGACATGTAGTAGGTTCAGTATATCTGGGACGACCAATGAGATGGTCCCTCCAGGGGCTATCTGTCTTCTGGGAAAAAAGCTTTTTTGTTGCCCCAACAGTCTATTTCTTGGTCACTGGGTCCTGGATCATGACAATGATGCTTCCCAGAGAGTGAACTTTAACCCAGAAGGTCCAACTCCTGGGCATGAGGAAGTGACCTTCATTTCCTCTTGCTGGTTTACTTTGCATGGTCCTTTTGCTGTGGTATGGGCTGGGATCCATGTGACAGTTCCCCTCAGCTCTGTGATGTCTGCCCTGATCCCTAGCACACTGCCATGAGAGGAAGTCTGGGCTGGATCTTGCCACGCCTCTTCTTGCTGTGGGATTTGCTGATTTGTGTTGGGCTTGGGTTGGGGCAAGTGTGAATGACAGCATGCAGGCAGGATGCATTGCCCCCATATTCAGCCTGCTAAAAGAAAACTTGGCGTCTCATCCTCAAATGCCCTCCACTCTGCCACTCCTAGGGACTTGTGTCGACGAGTTACTGTTGAGAGTAAATGCTGTGGCATACAGAGCCTGGGATTTAGGAAAGACTTGGGAAACTTTAGTATATACAGCTGTGGCATGAGCTGTGTGCATCAGGAAAAAAAAAGGCCCAGGGCTGTGCCACCGCTTACTCAACCGCGGGCATGTCTTTATGAGGTGTTCACACCGGCCACTGAGTGACCGACAACATATTGTGGCTCATGCACCACATGTTCAATTCCACACAGAAACTGTATTGGTTTCCTAGAGAGGGGATATATTAAATGTGGTTTATTATATTTTTTTTTGAAGGACCAAACAGTGAGGGTGGAAATAGAGGCTGGTGCACAGTTAGATCTGTCTGCCTCAAGTGGGCTCTGTGAGCAAAGCAGCTGTGAGGCAAGTGATACTTCCTTCACTCCCATCTGCTCTTTCCCACATGGAATTCATGGATGTTGCCACCTCAGGGCATCTGACCGCCATGGCAGCCACAGGCAGTTACTATCTGCCTCTAGTCTCCTGGCCAGTAGTTGTTTACCAGCATAAGAGGCCTCTGGCTGTTTTTTTTGTGATACCCAAGAGGCCGCTGTTGCTTGAGACCTGTGATTTTAATCCATGCCAGAGGAGGAAGAATTCTAGGTACCTTTGTCCCATTATAACAGTGGGGGTTACAGAGAGTAAGAGAACCCCACTGCAGTGTCGTGCCTGGAGACAACATGCTCCATCTCTAACAGGTGGCTTATGTCATGTCTTAATGTACCTGGCAACAAAACCATGTCAACTTTAAGTTTTTCTTCAAAAAGTATTTTCGAGTCATGTCTAAAATATGCTGTCAGGAAAGATTAACCCCATATTTAAATTTCTGAAAACCAGTCCGAGCACGTGTGGCCAAAATTAGAGGCTTATATTTTCTCATTGGGAAAGATATTCTGCTCACCTACGTTGGGTTTGTTTAAAAAATTTGATTCAAATTAATTTCAGCTCGTTGAAACTAATAAAACTAAAAAAAGAAAAACCAAAAAAACAAAAAACATTTAAGCTCACTAAAGCAAAATAAAGTCGTATCTTCCTGAGATGTTTCAGGTGAAAAATATGAAAGGAAAAAGCATCTATCAGTGGAGACCAGTGGTTTATTCACCATGTTCTTCATGCCAGACATCCATGGTCACAGCCGAACTGTGGGTCTCGTTGGCACAGGCATGGGGCTATGAGGCGGAACTCCATGAGAATGCAGCTGGGTGGTTAGCACAATTCAGTGTCCTCAACTCCAACAGTGTCTCAAGTCAGCTCTTGACTCATGTTTCCTGGTAGATGTTAGTTTTTGGGTTGTCAGAAAGCTTACTGAGAGCACAAGGACCCCTTAAATGGAAAATGAGCTTTCTTTTTCTCGATACCCCAAAATGAGAGATACAATCTGTTCTTTTTATGTCTCCTTTATTTTAAGTTGAGAGGAAAGAATATTTGTTTAGGATGAGATGCTTAGATAATGGACACCGTTGATGGAACGTCTTTCAAGTGTTGTCCAGCTGGCATCCTGTGGCAAGGACAGGAAGCCCCCATGGGGCGAGAAGGCGCCAGGCAGGTGCACGTGGCACTTCTCCACCGGCACACAGCCCTGCATCAAGCCACTCAGCTTTGCTGTATGTGTGCAGTGGCCACTATTTCACTTGGAGCCTTTCTCTCCCTTCTCATATATGGGTATCCTCAGCTTCTCCCCAACCCAGACCAGTGTCCATGACAGCTCAGTGTTGGAAATGAATGTTGTGGTACACATGGGGATCTTCCACTGCTGCCACACAAGGAAGGTAAAACCTTAAGCTCAGTGGCACTTTCAGTCTCCAAGTCCAGTGTCGTGGGCCAGAGTCAGATAGCTATACACAACAGTTCTGCATTTTCCAGAACCATGATTGCCCTTCCTCTTTTCTCCTGCTTTTATCCTGACAGTTGGTGAGGCAGGCAGAAGCCTAATGAATCCACTTCATGATGGTGATGGTCGAAGATGTTTGTTTCGGGGAGAGAAGCTTAAATCATGCATTCTATGCTTTGCAGGGTAATGACCCATATCCTTGGATGCAGGCAACCCCACACCCTGGGAAAGCAGACACTATAGGGTCCAGGTTCAAGCAAATGAACTTAGAAAGTGGGCCTGGGTGATTCAGAGTTTAGGGGTATGTGCGAGAATTCCTTAGACTTTTTTTCAGGTGGAAGGGAAAAAGAAGAGCAAATTTACTTCCTTTGTGGCATTTTCTTGAGCTGTGATTATTTTCTTGTTTGGTTGATTAAGAAGCCACTCTGCCTTCTGAGGACAGGCTGCGGGAGACAGCTGGGTGGGCCTTTCTATCATCTGTCCTTTCTTCTGGACGTGGGGAAGGTGACTGGATTCAGGACTATATTCTAAAAGATAAGAAATAGGAAAAGTGGCCCAGCGCCAGGTGGCCGATATTCCTGTATATTAGCTACTGTCAGTGGGCAGAGAGAACCCGATCAGACCAGCAGGCCTTACAGTAGAGGTGCAGAGCGAGCCCATGTGGGGGCTCAGGGTTTCCAAGGAGGACACAGTAAAATGGCCCCAGCTTCGCAATAGCCCATTCTCATTAGCAATCAAGTGTGTTGTAATAGGTTTTAATTGATAATGTTCAAGGACAAGAGTGAGAACAGGTCATTCAAAGTTGTTCCTGAGGGTAATAGTGAGGAGCAGTTAAATGACCATTGTTGCTTCCTTTTCATATTTTAATGAAGGAGGCCTTGTTAGGTGAAGACATCTTTCCGGTTGGAGAAAGGAAGTGGCTCGGCCTAGATTGGGCAATAGCGTGCCTCAGATTGGGTGGTAGGGTGCATGACCAGCGGGCAGCTTTCTGTTAATGGAAATTTATCTCTTTTTTCTCAAATGGAGTTGGTTGAGCTAGAGATGCCTTTGAGAACTCCAGTTGTGCTCATTCTGTTTTTACTGAGAACTCAAGTTTGTCTGCCTTGACGTTGCCCATAGCCCCCAGATATTGCATCCTGCGGAAGGAAGTGTATACCGTCCTGACGTGGATGGCCAGTCCCTCCTGGGGGCCCTGGCCTGCACACTGTTTTGTGTGCTAGTGAGGAGCAGGCGAGGTTGGAGGTGGCTCTCCCAACAGGCAGATTCTGGAGCTCCCTACGTACCTCAACTTGTTTTTAATTTAATAAACTTCAGTTTTTAGAACAGCGTTAGATTTCCAAAATTATTGCAGAAACAGTGCGGAGAGTTTTTGTGTACCCCACTCCAGTTTCCCCTATTGTTATCCTCTTACATTGTCACACCTAATGAATGAGTGTCAACACGTTATTATTCACATTTCCTCAGTTCCTCCCTAATGCCCTCTTCCTGTCTCTAGATCCTCCCAGGGCCTGTATGACATTTGGTCGTCACATTTCCTTAGGCTCTTCTGGTCTGGGACCTTGTCTCAGACTCTGTTGTTTTTGATCCCTCAATAGTTTTGAGAAGGACTGGTCAGGTGTTCTATAGAGTGTCCCTGTGTTGGGACATGTCCGATATTTTCTCATCATTGCCTAGGTTGTGGGTTTGGGGAGAAGATCACAGAAGTAGTGCTATTGTGAATTATCATATTAGGGGTCTGTGCCATCGACACAATTCATTCTGACCCTGCTATTCAGCCGGGTCATGTCTATTGGGTGTCTCCATTGAACATCCACCTTTCCTCCAGGTCTACTCCACATGTTCTCTTTGGAGGAGTCACTAGTGCAGCTTACACTTCAGGAACCCTCAAGGGCACCAGCATGGTTATGTGGGTTTTTCCAAATGGAGACCCATCTCTTGCCCCATGTTATTTATTCAGTCTTGATCAGTATGGACTCCTGCATACATCTATTTTGGTACTTTGAGTATCTCCTAGACTCCCTGTCTAGGAGTCTAAACATTTTGGAGACTGGCAACATTTTAGAGAAGCAGAGTTCAGTACCTATTATTGCATAGAATTTAGGAGATATTAAAGAAGCACTACCACAACTAGCACTGTCCTGTCTAAAACAGTGGAATGCCATTGGAAACCTAATTGCAACTTCTGTCCCAGTTTATCCAGTTAGTTTAGCATCAGCTTTTCCAAAAAGCTGGACTCTGATCCTTTTATCTGTGCTTTACTTTGGCAATAATCCTAAAGGGCTTCTTTGTTGCTATTAAGGATGACTGTATAATCTTCCTTCTCTTCCCCACCTTCCTGGCCCCCCAAAAAGAAGAAAGGATTATCTCTAAAACTTGGACCAAGGTTGGGCAGCTCAGGGGGTCCCTTCCTGTGGAGGAAGCTGCCTCTGGCACGTCCCTCTGACACAGGGACAGGGTATCGACTTCAAAGAGTACCGAGAGCAGATGCCAGCAGGCCTGGGAGCTGTGGAGGGGACCAGGGTCAGGGCTCCACTGTGACTATTGAGAATGAAAACCTGATTTTGGCTCCGGGCCTTAAACGAAATGCTGTTCCACGGCTGCCCCTGTCCTGGTCCGTGGTTTGTCGACTTCACCCGGTGTAGACACAGTTGATACATAAAAATGAATTTCTCCTTTGGATTTATGAGGTTCCATGAAGCAGAATGGTGATGTTTTCATTTTGTGGTCATAAGGGTCAGATACCCAGTGCCACTCAGGGCCCAGTGCCATGTGGCAAGGGAGGAAGGTAGGGCTCTAGGCACTATACCCTGTGGTGCCTGCACATGATCAGCAAGCCCTTCCCTTGTCAGATGAGTATGTTCACAGTCCTGTGACGCACTGTTCAGGCAGAGGTTGGAGCGCGCAGATGCCCACTGACCACGTGAGCACACTGAGAGCCTCTACTTTAGTTCCTGTGGCATTTTCATCCTGAGCTGCTTCTGTTTGGCCTAACAGGGATTATGACAGGGATTTCAGTATGGATGGCATGATTAGCCACAGACACGCATCAGTAATTGAGGGTGGCTTAGAAGAACATGCTTTATTACCAACTCCCATGTACCTGCTTCCTGAGGGGGCCTTCAAGGAGCTCTGTACCAGACAAGAAAGTGGGGGAATTCTTACAAATTCACAACTTGCCTGTTCACAGCCAGGAGAGCGAAATTTCACAAATATTTGTCCATGAAGCCTTTTTACAAAATGAAAAAGCTTTGGAAGCCTGATGTACTTTTCTAATCAGAGGCCTTCTGTAAAAATAGAAGCCTCATACAGAAGTTGCTGGGGTAGAATGAGGCCCAAGGGGCTGTGGACAAAACCGCTTTGTGTGGTAGGCTGGTGTTCTGGTCGGGATGCAGTGGCCTTTGCAGGGCTTCTCCCCTCCTTGATTCTTTCTCTTTCTTCACACGAAGGCACGCCTCCCTTTGTGGAAAGGTTCTGTCTTTAACAGGCAGGCAGAGGTACTGCATTAACAGAGACCATTTGGGAGAAAAATCTTGGTCTCTTGGAACAACGAAGGCCCTGAGTTTCTTTACAGAACAAAACAATAGAACATCCCCAAAATAGCTCTATGGATGGCCATCTCTTCTAAAATAAGTTCCAGCTATTAAAAAATATAATAAAAGCAATAGCAAAAATGAAGACTTTTTAGTTTTTAATGTAATTAAATATAACTACCTAGGTTTAAAAATCTTATATCAGGCAGCCTTGAAATTCAAAACACTTGAAGTTACAGAAGAATATATTTTTAAATACCTTCAACAAATGTGATGGCAGTAACACTGCAGGCCTGTCCCTGGTTTCCACGGGGACCCTGTGTTCTGGTGGCCCAGGCTACAGTTTGGAGCCATGTGAAGCCAGCTCTGATCTGACAGTTTTCGGTGTCTTCTAGTCTGATCTGATAAAAAAGTAAAACATTGATTCTCTGTGAGAATCAATAAGGTTATTTACTGGGAGAATTTACTGGGTAAACTTGTTTCTTGCACTGGCTGTTTTAAAAGTTTTTATTATGGAAACTTAGAAACCTATTCAAAAGTAGAGAGCCTAATGCAAAGAACCCTCATACACAAACATCTGTCCCCTTTCCTATCAACTTTTCTTTTCTGGAATAAGAGTAAATCCTACATTGTGTTATTTTACATGTAAGTAGTATGCATCTCTGATGCATCAGGGTTGTTAAAGGTACCTTTGCTGCTAGGCCACCAGCACCCCCAGCTCTGAGACGGCCATCTGACACTCAGTTCCTCAATGCCCCCATTGCTTTAGTGTCCTGTATTATTCTTGCCTACAGAGTCTGCATCTGTAGACTCTGTAGGCAAGAGTCTACAGACCCATTCAAAAGTGGGTAGTGTAAGGAGCCCTGTGAACTGCACCTGATCTCCAGACACCTGACACTGACCCTCCTCTTGTTCCCCAAGGGCCCTTCCCTCACTGAGAACGCTTTGCAAATCTCAGACCTGATTCTTTCATTCGTACATGTTTTATTAAGCAACTATTTTTAAAAACATCTTTATTAGTTATAATTCTCCTATCATAAAATTTAGCTATTTAAAGTGTACAAGTCAGTGGTTTTATATATTCACAGAATTCTGCACCAATCACTACTAAACGTAAAACATTTTTGTCACCCCCAAAAGAAACCCATACCCATCAGCCTTCACATACCACCATTCCCCTCCCAGCCCCCAGCACCCTCTGATCCGCTTTCTTTTTCTCTAGATTTACCTGTTGTGGACATTTCACATGGAGTTGCACACTATGTGACATTTTGTTTCTGGATTCTCTTACATAGCGTGATGCTTTCAAGGTTCATCCATGTTGTAGCATGTGTCAATGCTTCGTTCCTTTTTGCTCCTAAGTAATAGGTCATGATGTTTGTAAGGACAGGTGTGGTCATTTTATTCTTGAGTTCAAGTGTTACATTTTGTCTTTAACTTAGTCTAGGAGACAGGTGCCAGAGCTGCACAAGGCCACGTGTGACTCCCCTGCCCCCGCCCCGCAATTTTGTTCCTTTATATTGTAGGGATATACAGTCTGTGATTTGGACTCTTTACACATTTGTGTGTTCCTTCCCCAAGGGTGCAAATTGAGCCTGCAACACAGACGCCCTGGGTCAGGGTGAGGACTCAAAGTTCTAGTTGTATTCTCAAATCCTTAGAGAGGAGACAACCCCCCCAAATTCATTTAGAGCCCTTTTCTAATAATCTGTGCTCAGGGTAATAAAATATCCTTTAGAGCATGACATTTTCATGGTGTTTGATTGAAATTACCAATCAAATGTAACCAAGTATTACATTTACTTTTTTTTAGCATATGTTTTGATTGGTCTGTTGTGGATGTGGTCCTATCCTGACTGCATAGGGTGGTACAGGGGATGAAAAGTGTCCTGTCCCCCAGGGCAGGCAGCCTTGGGGCTCCAACTCCTTACTCAAAGTACCCAAAGACAGGTCTTTTGTCCTCCCTCATCTCCGCTCAGAGCACCCAAGGGTAGATTTAAGAAGCCCAGTGAACTACATTTACCTCCTGCTGCATATAATGCTTGTGAGCTCTGTGCCCTGATTCCACACTATCCTGGGGCCACTGGCATGTTCTCTACTTAGTGGGGAACATGATGCTTTAATCTTACAAGTTTCTTGGCAAAGCATGCCAAAATTTTAATACATTTTTCTCCTTTTGTTTTTCAGGTATTCATTTGGTAAGTGAAAATCATTTAGAAAAAAACTGCAAGAGTTAGCATTATGTATTGGGGTATGTATCCTCGTGCCTTTTTTTTTTTTCCCCCGGGCTTTCTTATTGCTTAAGCATTTATAATCAGCCAACAGGTTTCACCATGTTGTTCTGATAGCATGTTTATTATCTCACCTGGACTCCTACCTACAGCCAGCCTCCTTGCCCAGAGTGGTAGACTAATGCAGATGAGAGAACTCATGTATTTTCAGATTCAATGCATGTAGAACCATTCTTCATATTACTGGGTAGAATAGTCCCACAGCAGCGATGGCAAATGTTGATGGCTCCATCACGTTGTTATGGATCCATTCCCCCAACTCTAGGTGAATGAAAAGGCTTATGACATGCATGCTCCCCTCTCCAGACTGCACCAAGTCCCCGGTAGTCAGGAGTCCATGGGCACACAGAGGAGGATTCACCTGGCATTGTCACTGGCAGAGTACCCCAAAGGTGGTTGGATTTCTGTTGGTAGGGGGAAGACTCCAAGTCCCCCCAGCCTGTGCTCTAAGGGAGACACTACACCTAGAGTGAGTATGAAGAGTAGGGTTTTAGTTCAGAGATGAGCGACAGTGGGACCATGGCTACTGACTGGAGAATGAGAGGAGGACAGGCCCCAAGTGAACAGGACTATACAGGGCCGGACATGGCACAGGTTACATTTGGGTCTCACCAGCTTACATGCCATTACATAGACATCGGCGCTCTCTGGAGAGGTATAACCAAACCCAGACGCCCCACAGCATAACATCCTCAAGCTCAGAACACAGTCCCCAACCACACAAGAAACAGAGGACTGGAACAGCAGGCCCATTCTGAAGGGAGTAGAGAGTCAACAGAAGCTAAGACCAAGATGACTGGATGCTGGGGGCGTACCAAGATGAGGGAAAACAGTCTCTTGATGAATAAAAAAAATGAGGTCACAGCAGAAAAAAATTGAAACTATAAAAAGGAAACAAGGAAATTCAGAACTGAAAAATACAGTATATGAAATAAGAAATTCACTGGCTGGCTGGATAGCAGGGCAGTGACCTAGAAATGAAAAGAAAGTAGGTTAGTAGATATCACCCAGGCTGAAACAGAGCCCTAGGAGGAGGAGAAAAAGAATGGCTGAAAAGTATCCAAATGTGGTGAGAGACATTAAATATACAGATTCAAGAGCCCTGGGAACCCCAAACAAATAAAAGAAAACTAACCATTCACATCATTGAAATCAATACTGAAAACCAAAGGGAAGGGAGAATATTGGTCAGACACTGGTATCCAGCAACAGTGGTCCTGAGGGATAAAGACCATCCACCAGGATTCTGTACCCAGACAATGCCTTCCAGGGACTGAGGCGAAATAAGAAGTGAGAAAATTTATTGCCAACAGACATGCACTCCAGGAACTCCATAGACAGCTCTCCAGGGTCATGGGAAGCTACAGGACATAAGAACATGGGTCCACAGGAATATAGTACAAAGAAAACTCACAGATAAATGTGAAGATGGTTTTTCTTTTCTTACTAACTTCAAAATACATATGACTGTTTAAAGCAAAATGAATCCTTTGTCTCTTGAGATTTGTAATGCACTCAGAAGGGATACACGTGACAAACATGACATAGAGCTTGGATTGCGCAGATGGACCTACATGGCTGCAGGTTCCACATTTTATCTGAAGTGGCACAGTATTAATTTTAAGTAGATTTGAAAAGTTAAGAATGTGTATTTTGGTCCTTGGAGTACACACTAGGAAAATGAAGAGTGACAGCTAAAATGTCAATAGACACATTAAAGGGGTGTTCTAAAAACATTCAGATAACCCAAAAAGGCAGAGAAGGAGGAACACAGGAATAAAAAATGAAATTTTAATAGGAAATTTAAAATTAAGTGATGAACCTAAATACTATATCTATAACTACATTAAGATTAATGGACTAAACATTCCAGTTAAAAGACAAATTGACCGAACAAATTAAATTTAAAAAGTAAGATATAATTTTCTATAGGAGGTGCACATTAAATAAAGAAATACAGAAGGTTTGAAAGAAAATGGATGGGAAAGATATACCGTGGAGTTAGTAGTTAGAAGATGAATTCAGGACTGAGCATCACCAAGGATAAAGGACAAGTCATCACAGAGAGACAAGAAGCCATAACAGACCTAAATCATGTGAAATAAAAGAGTAAGAACTAAAGGGAGAGAGAAGGAATTTCAACACCCCTTTCCCCTCATTTGACAACAACTGGGTTGAAAATCAGTAAAGGTTGGACCCTCTGCCTGGTACCTGGTTCTAATGGGTGTTTCTGAGGCACCTTACCTTTGTTGTCTTGTGACACATTTTGTTCATATGCACATGGTTTGTCCACCAGGGACACTCAGAAGGGTGTTTATACAGCTGTATGCCAAGCCATATGAAAGGATTACATTGAAAAGGTATTAAATTATATAAAGATTCTGCTTCCCTGAGAGACTGTCTTTCCCATCTGAACAGTAAACGGGAGCTGGATATTCTGCAAAAGCCATAACTTTTTTGGACTCCCTCAGCACTCTGAGTTTTTGAAGCAGCTAAGGCATCAGAATTCCCAGCCCACCCCACTGAGAAGGGATGGACCCATGACCATCCCTTCAGCAGAACATAAGAGGGAGAAGATAAGAAAGCCACCAGCACACTGACCAATTCTTAGAGAACCAGTTGTCCCCAGACACAGAGTTCTTACTCAGAGGTCCAGTCCACAGGCTTCAATGAGGCCTGTGAAAAAGATTAAGACAGGATGGGAGAGCACATAGGGTCTCCTTGGTGGTGCAGTGTGGGAAGTGACTGGCCACTCACCTACTCTTTGAACTCTCTTCTTACAAGAAACAAAAGCCTCAAGCCACTAGCAAGGGGGCATCAACACATATACTGAGATCTTTAGGGGAAAGGGATCTGTGAGAGGGGCCCCAGATCATGTCTGATACAGAACATGTATTGCTACTGTTGAGGGCTGTTAGCAAGTGGGGTAAGGGGAGAATTGGCAGGAATGCTGAGAAGGTCCTGGCCCAAGGCTGCAAGTGAGGCTGCACCAGGGGCTGAGGGTCCCTTCTCTACCATCTATCCAACACCCAAGGACAGGTAGCAGCATGCCATGGGTGAGGCCATTCCCAGGCCTGATGTGCAGGAACTGTTGGAAGTGAGAAACCCCAGGCCTCACACCGAGTACAGCAGGTGAGCACTCCTCTTGCTGAAGGAAATAGCAGCATGTGGTCATGAGGGAACATGGACCCGTGACGAGCTCATGAGGGACATGAAGGTCATGAGGGAATAGCAAACCCAAACCCAGCTCATTTTCTGGTTCCATTGTTCTGTCTCTTCCTTACCCCTCCCCAGCTAATAACCTCACTGCACTTGTTTGTTTCTGGGTAATTATATTAACCTCAGGAGCTACTATTTTTCTACACACAAATGTCTGACATAATAAGAATCACTAGACACATACACCCCCTGCCCCCAAAAATGGACCTGCTGACAGTAGATTGTTGAGAGATGCAACAATTAGTAGAGATGACCCAGACGTAGGGGCCCTCAGTTAATAACAACGGTGAACATGTCAGAGGTTCTAATGGAAAAGGTGGACAACCTGCAAGAATAAAGGAGCTGTTTCAGCAAACAGCAGGAAACTGTACAAATGAGCCAGATGGAAATGCTAGAAATAAACAGTTTGATGTGGACTTCTTTTTATGGTTTTGCAACAGCACGGACACAGCTGAGGGAAAAAAAAAATCAGTGAACTTGAAGATATGCCAAATGAAAAACAAATAGGAAAAAAAAAGAAATAATAGAGCACCCGAGAGCTAAGGGACAATATCAAACAATTTAGCATCAAGGTAATTGAAGAGAGAAAAAGAGAGAAAGAACGAACAAAAATATTTCAAGAAATAAAGGCCAAGAATTTTCCAAAATGGATGAAAGGCAAACTGCTGCATATTCAATAATCTGAGAGGTAACTAAGAAAAACACGCTCACCACACACATTCTTAGATACGTTATTGTCAAATTGCAAAAACCAACGAGAAAGTCTTAATTGCAGCCAGAGGTGAGAAGGACACATACAAAGGGAAGAAGATAATTATTACAGCACACTACTTGTTAGCAACTATACAAGCCAGAGGACAAGAAAGTGACAAAGTGCCAGCAAGGAGGGAAACCCCACTGTCAGTTCATTCTATACCCAGCAAAACTGTCCTTAACAATGAGGACAAAACATGTGATCTACACTGTCAGAAATGTTAAAGGAAGTTCTTCAGGCACAGCATCAACATTTAAGATCAGGATAAATAAAAACAAATTTTTTCCTCATTTTTAATCACCTTAAAAGGTAACCAAAAGTTTTAACTTAAAATTTAAAGAAAAACTATCAAACTGTCATAAGCCTGTGTCACTCACCATCTTAACCCTCCAAACGGAGCTGTCCAGTGATGTGGCTGCACTTAGAGAGTCAGGACCTGGTGATTATATTCACTCTCTGTTCTCAGGTTTTGGGAAGTTGGTTGTTTGTTTGTTTAAGCTTAAAAAAAAAGCAAGCAATGGAATTATTTCAGGAAATGTTCTTTTTCCCATTTGCATGGCCTAATCATAACCAGTTTGATAACTTGTGAGTTATGTGCACTTGCATCAAAGGAGAGGAAACTTTCATTATTGGGAGTGAGGTTAGACATGAGAAAGAACTGGGCTGCCACTTTCTCAATTAGGTTTTATTTGATATCAAAATTATCATCAAAGAAACCTGCCTTGTCCAACATTTGGGTACAACATCTTGTCTTAGTAAGCTTGATTCGCTTTATCTAAAATTGCAACAGTAATTCTTTTTTCCCAGTTATGACAGGCGAACCTACCACACCTTAACCCCTATATAGTGGGAGAAGCTCCTGCTCTTTGACACAGTGAATTAATTCTAGGCAAATACCATAAAATCAGCTTTTGTGTAGCAAAACAAGCACACACCGTGAGGCCTGTGAATGGACAGGTACAGGTAGCAGAGGCAGCGGAAGTGACTGACACCAAATACATGCTCTCATGACTTCCTGCTATACACCTTTGGGTTACTGTCTTGTCTTAGCTTAGACAACAGGGACTTAGAGATATCAGTGATCACTGAGGATCATAAGACCAGTAGTGACGCAAGAGCCGGGACAGGGACCTAGAGTATCTGACATGGAACTGGTGAAACTCGGTATTTATAAATATGGTGAGGAGGAAGCAATGGGGTGAGGTGCTTTGGAACTGCACGAAGAACAACTGCAAGAATTCATGCTATTCCTTCAATCACGTGTTAATCGCAGAAAGGCAGCACACTGAGGATAATTCTTGAGCATCCCCAACCACTTGCCACAGCCACAGGCCCTCAGTCCCAATGTGTGGCATGTTAGCCTTTATAGGAGCTATGAAGGCAGGCTATAAGAGGGACTCCACTAACAGTAGACTTGGGCTAATAGCCTTATTTTGCTCTGAATTAAAGCAAGTCTGTCCTCCATTTATGCCTCTCGTTATATCTGGTGCTCTCCACAAGTTCAGCTGCCTCTCTGGTCGCAGGTAATAGTGGTGGAAACCGAGAAACCAGCTGCCAACTTGCTGTAGTAGCCTTCCTGAAGGCCCTGAGTGTGACTGAATTTCACATGCTGTTTTCTGTATAGCGCTTGATGGGCCAATCCCACTAATAGTCCATGAGCACAAATTCAGAAGACCCCTAATAGTCACAGCAGCTGGCTCTCCACTGGGTGACTGCCGAGCACCCTTGCTTTATTTCCTCCTTCAGTTAGTGTGGTATGACTGCTGGGTGCTGGGCCCAGAACAGCCAAACTGCAAGGACTTTCGACCTTTAGGGACATTCCCCTCCACTGGCCTTGTTTGGGGGTTGCCTACGAGAACTTAGTTTTCACAATAAGCATCCTATCCTGTTAATACTTATTTCTCTATGTTCATCTTAATTTTATCTGTGTGTCTTTCTTTTGCAAAATAGACTTAGATGAAAATAAAGCAACTCTGTAGATTACACACTGAGATACTAAGCTGCACACAGAACAGCATTCTTGGAAAATGCAGAGTCCCTGGGCAACCAGCTGACTTGACAAGGCTGCTTGAGCTACTCTGTTCAGTCCAGTCATCTTCAGCCACTCCTGCTGCACATCATGTGCTCAGTAGCCATGTTGGGCCATGCTGGTCATGGACCGTCTCCATCTCTGTAGAAAGTTCTGTGGACAGCTGGTCGGAGGGTGTCCTTCGTTTTACCAACAGGCACATTCATTTTCTTCTGTGGAGCTCAACCACCTCTCTCCTCTGACCTCTTACAATGTGGCAGGTTAAATGTAACCCCTTCGGTTTGGGAGTAGGGACACAAGGCTGGTCTCCGGCCTGAAGAAGGCCCAACCGAGACCTCTCTGGTTGTCTTCCCTTTGTTCAGAGTGACTAGGTGTTTCCCAGGATTTCTGCATTTCTATCAACATTTCTCTATGCTCTTGAAGTCTCCTCTCCAATGTGGGTGTCATCTACGGCCATCCTGTGGCCCTATTGCCCAGGGTCTCATTGTTTGCACAGATGTGACTGCTGGGTAAGGGGATGGCATATGAACAAAGGCTATTTACTCCAGGACACGGGAAAACCACAGCATTTCTGATAGTGCTGCCTCACCAGCTGCATCTCTGCTGAAGCATTACATGTGGCGGTGCTTTGAAGGCTGTTGGCCTGGTAACTCTTACTTCAAAGAACAGGTCTAAAACGTGATTAATTCAGCGTCCTTGTAAGTGCTGTTTCCTGCTCCCCTGTAGGAATTGAGCTTTTTGATATTTGTGAGCTTGGGCTGCTGTTCTTGTGCATTTGAATACAGTGCAGGACCTGGCAGGCAGTGCAGGGGGCTTCCAGGAAGGGCTTTCTGGTCTTTTCCACCAGGAGAAGGCTGTCTTAGCCCATGGCCTCCCGACGTCTCACTGAGGCTCCTGGCCTTAAGGGAGTGAGTGCTCCTAGAAGCGGGATCCTGGCTTCTTATATTTGGTAAGGTTAGGACAAGCAAGGGCCACAGCAGTTCTTTTCTAAGGGCTGAGTCTTGTGACACCTCTAAGCAATTCTGCAAAGCCTGCCCTCAGAAGTCGACCTTTCCCAGGCCTAGGACATCCCAGAGAGCACTAGAGTGGGCAGGCTATGGGCAGAGTGGGTTCTACCACACCGTGAATGTGACAGGCAGGGAGAGACTCATGTTGAGGGGTCCCATGACCAGTATAGGTGATCCACACTGGTCCAGACAGACAGATCCAAGGAAGACAGCACTTTCCTGAATCCTCATTCTTTTGAGGCTCCCTAGGGCTTTGGAGTGTTTTCTGCCCCAAAGAGCATTTTGTAGGTTCTTTGATTATATTTTTACCTTAAGGGACCTCAGTGAGTGCAGGTGTTGACTTCCAGGTGATCTCCCAGGCAGGTGAAGGTGCCCCTTCTTCCTGGGCTTCCACCTCCGCTGGCACTGATATTTCTCTGTCAGGAGCTCCGGGAACCTTGTTGTTTCAAGGGCGCAGTATGCTACATAAGAGTATTGATTGTTGATTGTCAGGCCAGACCTCTGGGAGCCCAGGGCAAGATGACTGAACTCATTCTGGGGAGGTGGGCATCAAAGGAGGCAGCTGATGGCAGGAAGCTTCTTTGGTGTGGGTTCTGGACTTTTCCCTCTTATATGTTGGTTCTGAATTGATCCCTCTAATATACTGTAATTGTTTCAATATCAAAAAGATGAGAAATCAGTAAAATTGAGCCTCAAGATTAGCTGCATTTATTCCATGGTTTGGGTTCTCAGTTGGGAACAAGGAGTAGGGGGCCAAGGAGGCTGTAAGGCATCCTGTGCAGAGGGGCTTGAGGGGTGTGGGCCAGTGCAGAGGGGTTAGCAGTGGGGTCTGAGGACATGAGTGCACTCAGGATGGAATGGGGAGTCTGGAGAGAATCTTAGAGAAGGATCCTAAAAGGCCCATGCCTAGGACATTCTCTTTTAGGAAAAGAGCATTTCATTTGTAACTGCAGGCCCATTTGGCTAAGAGTTGGACAATTTCAGGATCCTTCAATTCGGTAAGAACCATAAATGATGAATTATTAATTTATTCTAATGTGAAAACTAAGCGTCACCTAGTCTAGACTCTTCCTTGGAGGTGGACAGGTATCAGTGAGTCCTGCCAGGAGCAGCAGTAAGGGAACAGGACCAGAAAGCAGGCACTGGGGGCTGATCCAGGTTATGCTCTGTGAGCTGTGAACTCACCGAGATCTTGGTGAGAGATGTCCCCTTCATGCGTGTTGTGAGGAACGAATTGCTGCATTTAAACTAAACACACCAAAGCTATAGTGGTGAACTTCAAGAGTGGGGCCGTGAGGTGCTCTCTCCTGGACAGTCAGGTGTCTGGCAGGGAAGCTGATGTGTGAATGGGCTATACCTGTACAGGCATAGCGGGTCTGCGCTGCTGGGACCATGCACACAGACTGCTTTTGAATTCCAGCACTGTCGCTGTGCTGAGAGCAGCTTTTTGCCCTGTTCCTGCTGAGTGGGACACGTCACTTCTGCCTTATTAAGTCTTTTCCAAGCAGGTCCATGGCTGATGTCTGATGTTTATGAAACCTGGACACTTGAACCTGGTGTCCTCTGTCACAGCAGCGCCTCCTGCCAGCCGTTGTGAATTAAATGCTCCCTGTGACCCCTTGCCCTTGCCGCTCTTAAATTCATGCTTTAAAAACAGCTTAATGAGGGGTTTACTGGCCCAATTGGAAGTTTTTATTAAAACCTATTAGTGCTGGAGCGGAGCCTGCCTGCAGGAAACGATTAGCCACCTTGGAGCTTCAAGCCTCCTTGGTCATGGCACGTCCCCCAAACCATCCCCAGGGCTTCACTTCGCCTGGTTCTCATATCCTCTGCTTTAATTATAGTTCATCTAATTTTCTTCCCAGCCCCTATGCCCAAGAAACCAGTTTCTTTTAATTAAATTATTCCCATAATCAGAGACAGCCGTGCCACAAGCTCACCCAGGGCTACAGGCCCTTTCTGGGGAGTCTCCACTGCCATGTCCTAGGTACTCCTAGGGTTGATTTGATCACCTTCCAGAAGTGACATGCTGACAACAGAGCCCTTTCTTCTTGCTCCCAGGAATGTGAGTGGCCACTCAACAGTGTCTGGTTTGGTCTCGTGTCTGGTCACGTCCTTTCACGAAGGATAGAGATTCCTGGGTTCAGTGATATTTGGAGCTGTGAGGTGATGTGTTGGGCATGAACCATCTCAACTGGTAGAGGTGGTCATTTCCAAAGTGAGAAAAACAATCTCAAATAGCATTTTCACTGTGAGCGGCCCTCGATGGCCATGGTAGCAGAGAGAGGGGCTGGTGCTGCTTAGGGCCCCTACCTCCTCCTCACCCAGTGCCCTGTTCACCTCTGGCCTGAAACCCCTCCTTGGTGCTCTGGGCTCTCTGGTTTTTCTCAGCCAGGGTCTTAGTGTTGGTCTTAATCCAGGAGTGGTGTTTCTGCCTTGTTTTGTCTTCTCTGTCCCCATACTGCACTTCCCTCTCAGTTCTGTGGGACACCAGCGAAGTCTCAAAAGGAGACCATGTTGCCTAGGAGTGTGACTTGCCGTTGCTGGTAAGGAAGGACAGAATAGGTAAGGGGCTGGGGAGGACACCAAAGGTAACTTCCCAACAGGGAGCAGCTGGTGCTCCTGGCTGTTACCCAGTTTGACACAGTTGTCCACAAGGCCTCACAAATCACCCAGGTTTCCAACCTGGCAGGGACATGTGGTATTTGGACCAAGACGACAAAAGAGAAAAGCCTGGTCTGGGGCTTCGGGGTCCCTTAGAGAGTATCTCTCATGTGGGTGCTACTTCCTTCATGCGTGGGCACACACTGTACATAGTGTGTGTTTTTAGTGTCATCTTTTTTATCTAATTTTATCCTTCCTCCAAGTTAACCACCCACCTGACTGTGCCCTTTTTTACTTTTGTGCCTTCTTGCAAAAACATGGACACACATGCACACTCAGGGCAGGGTCAGTACTTACCCAAGGGGCAATAGTATATGCATTTCTGCCTTTCTCTTTTTTCACTTAGTAATATCTGATAAAAATTACTTAGTTGAGCCTGGAAGAAAATAAATTTTAAGGATCATTGTTTTATTTATATGATCATTAATACTGTGCTTGTTCTAAATTTCTCCCACCACATCTAGTTACCTATTTCTACTTCTAAAAAATACTTACCCCTTTAATATGCAGAATTCTAGAATACTGAAGAAGCATTTTGTTACTGTAATTCATCCTTCCAGTCTTGAATCCATCTGGGTGGCTTTTGTCTAGAATGTTCTAAATTACCTCGTATTTTTATTATTAGATTGTGTAGATGTGGATGTCTGACTGACATTTGCTTTTCAATTCACAATATAATTAATGGTAGTATCACAGCTGACTGTTGAGAGTTTCCTGGGTGCCAGTACCACCCCATTTTCTAGATACTTGCTATGAGTCCCTGTAGTCGAGAGTCTGTAATTTTGGCACACTCTTCCCTGCTGCTTCCTGGCCATAAACTGTTGTGAGTGGCCTTTCCACTCCTACCCCCAACTGTAGTTCTATCTTGACTCCCCTGCATAATTCTAAGTACTGCTCAAAACAGCCATAGGCTGTCTCCATTATGGATCTTTTCAAAGAACGGGTTTTATTTATCAGATTTTTTTAAAAAGTGTTCTAGCTCATTAAACTTTTACTTTTTATAGGTTGCTTCCTTCTTCTGAGAGGAAGGAATTTATTCTTTTCTAAGATCTTGAGTTGATTGTTTAACTCATTAATTTTCCATCTCTTATTATCTGCTAATGAAAACATGGAGGCAGGAGACCCCTACCTCTGACTGTCCTTGGCCAACCCCATCGTTGAAACTCCAATGTCCTCCACTGACAGCGGCAGATAATATAGTTTATAGCCTTTGGTGCTGATGCCTCTTTGATTCAAGTGCTGTTTAAGGAAGAGCTTCAAAAATCCCAAGCCCTTAGAGTTTTATATGTTAATTTTGTTGATCAGTTTCTGGCTTTATCACACTATGACCAGATAATGTGGTCTGAAGATCGTTCTTTTAATTATTTTTTAAAAACTTAGACATGCACATGGATTAGAAAATGAAATTATATTACACAGCTTGTAACAAAAATAGCAGCACCTTCTTTTATCTCTTCTCACCTCTCCTGTTCTGCACAGTAGCTCCTCCATCTCTCTAGTGTTCTTGGTATTTATCGCTGTTTCTGAATAGGTTCGTATGTATGATTCTTGGTATATCATTTTTAGACATTATCTGTATACTTTCTATTATGAATAATAAGGATTACTCTCCCACATCCCAAACACTCTTCTTCCCTTCATCATCTCAATATAGCTATAGCACAAATATAATATTTTATTAAATAATATTAAGTAACTATAAATATTATTGACTGACTATGTAAATACTGTTGACTGCTGAGTCAGTAGTGAAGTATAATAATTTTTTTTCTAATAACTCCTTGTTTTTCCTGCAGTTAATAGTTGCCTCTCCTTTTTTGGTTTGTTTTGTATCTCTGTTTATGATTCAGTAATTCATTCCAGATTCACCAGCAGTACAGCTTGACCTCTTGACCACTTCCAATACTGGTTTTTACTGAATTGAATGCATTAGATCATCTCTTAGTTTCTTCTTCCTTTTTCATGGAGATTTCTGCTTGAGAGCTCTCAGTTACCACCTGGCATGGATGCCTTTTTGGCCTCTGGATTTGGAGATTGGGGTGAGGCTAACCCTTGCCAGATTGGATACCACTGATGGATTTGCCCCTCTCCCTATCTCAGGGATCCTTGTTAGTTCACAGAGGCAGGTACCTAGTTGTGCTGGGTGAGGCTCAGAAATGTTGCCACTCTCTACCACCTTCTTCCGTGTGTGTTCTAGAGCAGTATTCTTAGGGAGGGTCATTTTTAAGCCCTCCTCTCCACCCACTTATCTAAGGACAGCTAAAAGCATCTGGTGAGATGGTTCCTTCTCCCTACTTCTCCAATATTACAATTGCCTGAGTGAGGCAAGATGAACCAGGCTGATTTTATTCACATTGGCCCAGTCCCACTTCTCTGCTAGGTAAATACCTATGTGTCCTGAATTGCATTTAGCACCAGAGCCCAGATAAGGGCTTTTGGTCTCATCAGACACCATCATAGCTGCTGGTTGGCCTGGAACCTCCAAAATCTGTCGTGTGTCCCTGGAGCTTCCTGGCTCCGATGCCCCGTTGTTGGATGCAAGAGGAACACAGCGTTGGCAAGCCTGACCTTTGCCAATGCAAGTAACAGGGAGAAGCATTGTTAGGTTAGCCCTGGAGTAGCAGCTGTGTGCCAGTTTCTTTTGTAAATGCTTTGATATTTTAAAACAGAAATTTTAGATGAGGAAGCCATGCTTTGTTGCTGTTACAATAGCAGCTCTTGTCTGTGTGGATTCACTGATTGGAAATACAGATACTGGTGCAGCTTTAGTACTGTTAATGGTTCCTAAGTGCGTATAACAAATCTCTTCTTGGTGCTTGTGTCCTCCTCTTATCAAGAAGTTTATACCCCTTTTAAAGCAGGATCCCCTGTGTTTATTACAGGCATGTTGGCTGGTCTGAGATTAATATCCCTTTGACAGCATAGTGTTGCTGATTTTCTGTTTGGTTTCAGCTTCAATGAATGTCTTGGGAGCATTTAGAAGACTAACATGAAGACAGGATTCAGTGATACATTTTTGTGTGATGTCCATTACCACTGACAGCCTGTGTACTGGCTGCTCCTGCTATAGGATGTGCCCCCCGGAAGCCATGTGCTTCTCACTTCCACCTCCTACACCTTCACAGCCCCAGCCCCAGGCCTGGCTTTTTCTCCAACTTGCCACCTCTGATGTGGATCTTTACTTGTATTCGGTTTATTGTCTCTATAACTACCACTCCTCCCACCAAACTGTCAGCCCCCTGAAGACCTGGGCTTTGTCCACCCCTGCTATCCTCACTGGCGTAGGGCAGGGAGGGTCTCAGTCATGGCTTGTCTGTGCATGGAACCGAGGGAGTCTGGGTCAACATGCAGGTGTCACAAGAAGGCATATGGTCTGGTGGTTGCCACATGCTCTTATATCAGTCTTAAAGGGGGCATCACACCTTCTTAAAGCTACCAGCAGCTCAGGATGCCATGCTTGGTGATGACATGCTGCATCAAGAAACGTGGTTAGTTGTTTTCTTTGATTTTCAGTGAAATGTCTTTTGAACACAGAACTACTAGCACAACTTCAGTGTGCAATCTGGTGTTTCTGAGATCATGAATGTAGCCCTGCTCAGGGATGTCCTTGGCCTCAGTGGCAGTCCGCAGGTCTGGGAACATAGCACCTCTCCTCTGCACTGAGCCAGACTCAGATAAGTGCTGAGCAAAATGTTTGTATTCAGTTGAACCCAACCAAAGGCAAACACTCAATGGAGCAGAACCACAGAGAGAGGCAGCAGACCTCTGGCCTCAGCTGAGATTTGCTGTCCTCGTATTAGTGCGGTGACTACAGGATTGACAGCAGCCATGCCATGCTTTCCTAGGTTAGCAGTGTGCATGGTGTCTTTTGTCAGCGCAGAGCCTCAAAGTCCCTGTCCTTCTCATAGCAGTCGTCTGTCCTTGTGCTGAGTCCAGGCCAAGCCAGGTACCGATGGAGGCTCCAGCTGTACCTAGTGAAATGGTGTCAGCAGCACTTCAGAAAGATGATCTTGACATAGTTTCCAAGTTGCAAAGATAGTACAGGGAGTCTTCATTGAGTTTCACCCAGCTTTTGCTAACATACTTGTGTTACACAGCCAGGTGGTCAAACTGAGATGGCAGTGTTGGGACGACTGTTGACCGGGCGCATACCTTTGTTGGATTGCTCCAGCTTGCCCATCAGTGCCCTTCTCTGCCCAGGTTTTCTTTCAGGACCACACTGCCTTCAGCTGTCCCCCTGTCCCCTATGATCTAGGGCAGACTTTCCTGGCTTTTCATGACTTTGACAGTTTTGAGCAGTTCTGGTTATGTATTTGGTAAAATGTCCCTCAAATAGGATTCGTCTGGTGTTACGGGTTTGGGGCTGGGTGCTGTGGTGAGCACCTAAGTTGGTGTGACCCCCCTGGAGGACTGTGGTTATATGGTTATGTTCCTTACAAACAGACATGCCTGCTAGTCATCAGCCCCACGTCACCGTTTCCTATAGCAGGTTTAGGAACATGCACGAAAACTCAGATACAAAGGTTTTATCACCATGTTTATGGGAGGACAAAATGGAAATACTTTAAAGTTTCAACCATGTAGAATTAAATACATTTATATCTCTTCTGGATTACTACAAAACTATTTAATATGAAAATATTTTATGATGTGTTAAATGGGTTTTAAATACTGTGTACTCTACAGCCATGCCAACCTGAACATGCCCAATCTTGTCTAATCTTAGAAGCTAAGCAGGGTCGGGCCTGGTTAGTACTTGGATGGGAAACCACCTAGGAAGACCAGGTGCTGTAGGCATTAGGGAAAAAAAACTATGTACTATATACCTTTTTTTTTTTTAATAATTTATCAGAACTGTTTTGAAATCCATGACAGAGGGATTAACTATCTTTATCTCTGGGTGATCAGATCACTTTCTTTTCTTTCTCATCTCTAGTTCTAGTTTATCTTTACTGAAGATTTTTGCCTTTGATTAAGGATTAATAAATTAGTTTTAATAAAATAAAATCAAAGGTAAACAAATGTGAGCTGAGCTGGTATTGACAGAAGATGTCTAAGAACCCAAATGGGAAAAGGGAGGGGAGGGGGTGATGGGGACAGGCAGGAGTTAGGAAAGGGGGCCCTACCGAGGCAGCGGGGCTCACTGGCCCAGTGCATTTGTCCAGAGCAGGGGAGCTTTGGCCTGGTGGAAAGGCTTCCTAGCAGGAGGCACTGGATGCTGATTGCCTGGACCCCACAGGCATGGAGACAGTTGGTAACTGAGAGTGTGGAGGGTCCAAGGAGCGGTCAGCTATTAGATGGCATCTTGATAGGCAGAGAGGGGGCTGATCAACCAGGAGGGATAATGGTCTAAAGATTTGACCTGCAGGGAAGCCAGCTTCAGGTATGAAAGCGAGACTAAGTCTGAGGAGTGTATAGCATGCTAAGTACTTTTAAACCAATCTCTTATTGTGCTGAGAACACTTTGGGGTGTGTGTCTGCAGAACCTTAGTGTGGTAAGTGTGATGGCCTGTCCTGCTCTTGGTGTGGTAATGGACCTGGCCAGGCACTTGGCACTCCATCAGGGCCTGGTGAGTTGAATATCCTTCTACCCACTATGTTTATGCTGCGTTTTGTATTTTTGAAGGCAAGAAATCTTTCATCTGAGTAAAAGCTGTTTGATCTGACTCAAGAAAGGCAACAGAGCTTGGGGATAAAAGTGATGACACAGGAAACAGAAACCTTGATTCTCATCATGCCAAATAGCTGTGAGTCTCCTGGACCTCTCCAGGCTTCAGATTCTTCTGGGCTCTCAATGGCCCAGGCCCCTTCTTCCTAAATTCTGAGACAGAGACAGACAGAGAAATTTTGTCACGAGACTTATGCAAAGGTTATCAATATATCATCCAGGTTTAATTTGGTGTCAAAGTGCTGCCTGTTACAGTGATAGAAGGAATGAGTCTCACCGTGGTTCCCATTTACATAAGACAGTGAGGTAAATGTCAGCATTTCAAAATGAACGCTATTACGCAATCTTCACTGATAAAATCTTGTCTTCTCCATTTTAGTTACTTGGCTTCAGGACCCAGATTTGAGACAGTTGGTGCCATTAAATCTATTTGGCTCATTGTCAATAAGTAGACAATTCTCTTCCTTTTTTTCCTTTTGATTCTGCCAAAATCAGCAATTATAGTCTTAATCCTCAATGAAAATAACAAGTGGGAAGTATCAGGGGAAGTGAAGTTAGCAGGTACATGGCAGGCAGAGACAAGAGCAGAACCTGTGGCCAGCGTGACAAATAGAGATTTGCATGTACACATGGGCCCTCTGGCTTGGGAGCAGAACGTCCAGGGTGGACACATCCTCTTTCTTACATGAACATTGAACTGGAGCAATGCCCTACAGTTTTGTTAGAGAACATGACCACTGCGTACCAGAATCATGGGTCCCTGCCTTCCTGCCTTCAGGCCCCACATAACGCCCCAATTCTGTCACAAGGGCTGAGCTTCAGGGAGCCATAGCCCAGGTGTGCAGAGCAGATGACTTCCACTGCAGGCTGAGATTGGTGAGCCCTAAATCAGAACACAGAGAAGTTCCTCTCAGTCCCATTTCAGTCTCCAATTCTTAGTCTCCTTGGCAAAACGAGTCACTCTGAAAAATAGATTTTGTAAGTTATTTTGGAAAAAAAAAAATTTAATTGTTTTTAGAGTTGTACCTGAGTAGTTTGATTAGACACCACTACAGGCAGTGGTATCCCAGCTCTAAGAGATAATTTCAGCTGTTCTAACAGTTTCTTCTATAAAAATGCATGCTCATTCTGTTCTTTTTTAAAATCTTTTGTGTTTCTCTATAACGTTTAATGGTTTTCTCCATAAAGCTTTTAAATGTTTTTTTATAAAAACAATATTCACTCAAAATTTGGCTTCTAGAATAAAGGGCAGTTTAAAAATTGCATTTCACAATTTGTTATGGTTCATGATAATGCCAGTGGTAAGTTTTAAACATCCCAAGAGAAGATGGAAGAGTTTCTTGCTTGTTTATTTTTTTTTAACTTTTGATTATGAAAAATTTTAAACAGATACAAATTAAAGAGAATGGCATTATGCACCTCTGTATACCATCTCAGTGTCGGTTATCCAGCATGTGCCCATCTTTCATTTACTGACCTCCTCTGCTGCTGTTGTTCAGAGTAAACCCCAGGCATCATGTTATTTATTTCCAAATACTTCATTAAAGACCCTTAAAAGATTGAGTCTTTTAAAACAATGTAACTGACTACATTAACAAAAAAATAAGATGAAGTCTATCAACTATTTAGTCCGTATTCCATTGTTGCCAGTTGTCTCATAAATAAAAGCCTTTCTAGAGTTGGTTTGTCTAAGTAAAGATCCGACACATTTGATGGATGTGCCCTGCTAGTCCCTTTAAAGCCCTCTTTATATTTCTGGCCACCAATTTGTGTCATAGCATCAGGGAGTACTGGGCTTGACCTACACTAGGCTGACTGTCCCTCCAGGCCTTGTATCCCCTGTCCCCAATCCCTGTAAGCTGGCAACAGAGCTTCAAGCTGCAGCAGTCAGCTTTGACTTTGGCAGGGATGCTTCAGGGTGCTGGGACTTTCTGTTGTAGCATGTCAGAAGGCATAGTCTGCCTTTGCTCTCCCTCTCTCTGCAGTGGTAAGAGGCCAGGCGTTGCCAGCCGATGCATTCATTAGGAAGTTCTCCATGAGCCAAACCGAAGGGCCGTGGAAGCCTCAGTGGTCACTACCTAGACTCACCCACTAGGGCCTGCAAGGTGGCAGTGTTCTAATTCTCTCACTGTTTGCATTTGCTATCTGGGATTTTTGTTTTATTAATCAAAGTAAACATTCTCTCATCAACTATTTGGTTGCTCTAAATCCAGTTGCTCTGAGAAAGTCAGAATAAACTCTTTATTTTTTCCCTTTACCTATCAGTTTTCAGAATGACTTGCTTCCAAGCATGCTGGAGGATTCCTTTAATGTTTCCAGTCACTCTGTTAACCCCATTCAATAGTTGTGCTTATTTTCTGTAGATTCTCTTATTTAAAAACAAAACAAAACAACAACAACAAAACAACAAATATATATATAGATAGAGAAAAAGAGAGAGAGAGGCAGTCATGTTCTTTTTCCGCTTCAAACCTTATAACTTTGATTTCTTTTTCATTTTTGCAGTAGATAAGACCTCTATTGTGGTGTTGAATAGGACCTTTAAAAGCATATTATTATGAAAAATTTCAAGCATAAGAAAAGTTTAAAGAATTATGTAGTAAAACCCATATATGGACCACCTAGATTCTATAGCTTATATTTTACTAGATTTTTTTTGTTATATAGCTAATTTATTCATCTCTTTATTCATCCATCAATCCATCGTACATTTGGATGCATTTCAAAGTAAATACCAGATATCAGTGTCCTTGCCCCTAAACACTAAAGACAGACGTGTACAGAGCATTAACTAAAGATTGATGAATGTTTAGGTTTTTCCCTTGCTACAGAATTTACACAATGAGATGTATAGTTCGTAAACATACATTTTTAGAGTTTTGACAAATGTATATATACACTTGCGTAATCCAAACTTCCATCAAGATATAGAAAATGACCTTCACCCCAGAAAATTTCCTTATGTCCCCACCTTGTCACCACCCCCATTTGTGCAAAGGTAGGACTATAGCAGTTCTAACACTGAGTGTGTGTAAGAACTTGCAGGACTTTTTCTCTTTCTGCATCTGATGCTCCCCATGAGGAGAGAAAGTTTGCTTCATGCTGATATTCTTGGATAACTTTCCAAAAGCCTTGCTCAGTTGACGCTTCTCTGCAAGAGGGTCGTGTCCCATCTATTCTACATAAGAGGCCCTCGATTTTGGTGGCTGATAGGGCAGGCCCATAGTTAAGTGTGTGAATAGCAGCTGGAGGATTCTGCATGTCTGAAAAACGAAATCAAGATGCCCCAAATGAAAGCAGATCTTAAATGGTTAATATTAAAGAAGATTCTCCTGCTTTTTTATTTTTACACTGTATTTTTTATGACTGGTAGTATTTTTTCCATATGTTTGTTGTTATTAATATAAGCACTTAACTCACAGTCTTTTTCATTTATGTCCAAAAGAAAGAATCTATGTTTTGATGGAGTGCCTTTTAAGCACAGTCTATGATGAACAGCACTCTTGCATTGCCTTGCTTCAACAAACAGCCTGATATATTCTGCTGATTGAGGTTAGTGATTTTTCCCCTCCCACCTACACTGAGATCACTCAAATGCTTTATTTCCTCTTTAAATCTTTGGTAATATTCAACATTATTCCTCTGCAAACCATTTGGATACCTTGCTGTTTGAAAAGCTGATGGAGTCTTGGTTCTAATCTCAAGGGCAGCTCTATCAGGTGAAAGACTGCATTTGGTTCATGGTTTTCACACCTGCATTATTTCTGACAAGAATTCAGCTGTCACTTATCTTATAGTTTCTCTAAATGTCTTATTTTTCTCTGACTGCTTTATGTTTGGCTTACAGCAGTTTAACTATGAGGTGCCTACATGTGGCATTTGGTGGGAAGAATATTATCCAGCTTCTGAATCCCTGAAGTTTTTGAATCTATAATTTATGTCTTCTACCAAATTTGAATAATTTTTGCCAGTATAACTCTGTTCTTCAGATTGAATAACTTCAGTTGAGTTATCTTTATGTGCACTACCTTTTATTCTGTCCTCTAATCTGCTCATCTAGTACAATTTTCATTTTAGATATTTTATTTTTCAGTTCTAGAATTTGTTTGGTTCTGCTGAGTTTTCCCATCTGTTTATGCCTTATGAGCATATTTTCCTTTACATCCTTGATTTTACTTAGTAGGGATGCTTTACCTTGTCTGCTTGGAGCTTCTGTTCTGGGTGCTAAATGAATGGAGAATGGAAATAAATGAGATAAGCAGTATGTGGTGTGCTGAGAGTGTCACTTTGTAGGCAGTGCCAGGATGGACTGAGGCCCAGTTATAAATGTTATATCCAGAGAAGGCCTTCCTGAGAAGGTGGCATCTGAGCAGAGACAAAGTACCATAGGGATGAGCATGGCCAGTGAGCCTGGGCCTCCACTAAGGGAAAAGCAGAGCATAGCAGAGGAGTTGGTGAGGTGATCAGAAGGGCACTGATCAGCTTCATTCTTTCCTTGTGGGTTTCTCTGTGGGTCAATCATGCTGTTTTCCTGTAATGGTTCATGTCAGCTGACTTAGCTGAAATCTGATCCTCTACTGTACATTGATCCTTCTAGAAGAAAGCATTTCTGGCAGTTTCTCTTGGTGGCATCAAGGACAGGATGCCTGAGTGTATCACTGTCCCTCCCTGAGTCACTGACCACTACCTAAGGCTTTTTTTCAGGGGACCTCTCAATGAGACTGTGGCTGCCAACTGTGCCCACCAGGTCCTGGTTCTGTGGCCAAGATGCCTGCACCTTCCCCTCCCTGTCCCGGTGGTGTGCACATACTGCCCAGAGTGGTTCTTTGATGTAGGCCACCCCTCAATGGCCATCCCAGGCTCCGGGCCCAAGAGCTCTCTGTCATTGCTGACCTTGCTGGATGGCCAGATCAACTAGCTTTCAAAGGTGTATGAAACCAGTCAGCAAGGTGCATCCACTTATTAGTACATGTGAACAAATAAAAGTGTGGGAAGGGAAGGAAGAATGCTGGTGCATTCACTTCAGTGACCCTCACTGGGAATGGTATCTGCATGGGATAGAAGCTGGAGGGCCACCCTGACTCCTGGCTGATGAACGTGCTAGATAGAGGTGTGTGATTCTCTCCTACTTTACTGAAGAGCTGACCCTCTCTATTATTTCTTACAAGTAGGTATGTTTATATAATAATTGGACAGGCTGGCTTCTCCCGTAAGCCAGACCCCACCCTGCATCATGTGACCAGGTGTGTTCATTGGTAGCATGTAGGGAACACCTGTGTGCTAACAGCCCCTCAGATTTGAGGTGAGAATGACACCCCATTTCTGTGAACATGGACACTTGCATGCTAACAGCCCACTCAGATGTGGGGTGAGGGTGACACCCCACTACCGTGGTCTCAGGAGCTCCCCCGGCTACAGTGTTAGAATGGACCCACTACTCCATGCAGGGCCTGTGGACATGGTGCCTCCAAGCATACATGCTTCCCAGGATTGATGAGCAGGGCCACATCTGCTCCATTCACCTCGAGCCAAGTTTTGAGGCTCAGCAGCCCTATATAACCCATGGGCACTGGACAGCACAGGAAGAGCCAGAACATTCCGTTGTTGGCCCCACGGAGGTGCTGACCAGCAAGCACTTCATACTGGTCATACAGCAATTCTGACAAGGCGCTCTGAGACAGGCTTCAGCTACTTTTCATGCACAGGAAACAAAAGACAAAGAAATGGTAATGCACTGTGCCCTTCAGCCTGGTATATGTTAAATATTAGGAATATATTAATCCTAAAAAAATCTGTTTCTTAAGTCTAATTTCCGTTGACAGGAAGCATTTTGTATTTATCTAAAACCTATGAGCTAGCTAAGGTCATTACTACGAACTTTGTTTTTGGGCTAGCTGGTGACACCTATAGATCTAAGCAACAGGGACACCTGGGGCTATGAAGTCGGGTTACTATAGCAACTAAGTATTAGTTAGCACCATGACAAAGTGCAGTGGATGGAGGGTCGTGGTTGGGGTGTGTGGGTTACACAGGTCACATCCTGTTCCCTGCAGTGCCCAAGGACATCCTTAAAACACATTAACAATGTGCTAAATGCCTTGTAGTTGGGAACATGCAATTTAAAATGCTTTTATTTAAAGCACGGAAAGCTTTAAGCTGATCTTTTGAAAACATCTACTTACTAGAAAATGCTCTTCTGTTCACAGTCTGATCTGGTTTAAATCCCATCGGCTGAAATGTGAAGTCCCCCGTTGCTGGCTTCTTTTAGTGGTCAGGCTCTCTCCATGTGCTTTTTATGGCCTTCCCAACAGCAGAACAGCCAGCCCTCACGTGCCACTTTGTCCTGATGTGAGAAGTAACCAAGAGATAAGATAGGGCTCTTATCCAAAGGACTACCCGGATCAGACCAGTTCTGGAGGATTCCTTTACAGACCTGGCCCCCAGTGGGTCCTGTGGAGCACAGGAGGCTCCAGACCAGGCCCGGCAGGAGTGCACGAGGCCCAGGCTGGGGAGGTGGGCCGGAGCATGGCCTCATCTCTGGCGTAGGACTGTTTTTAGTGCTTCCTGGATAGGCCGCAGTCTGTCTCCTTAGGGCAAGGGTGACTGCCAAGTTGTTCTGACAACCAGATAGGGTCAGTGAGCCTGGGCAAAGCACCCCAAACAGTGCCCTCCCCTATAGGTACACATGCAGTGCCTCTTGACTGTGGCTGGTTGCTATGGTGAACATGTTCAGAGGGAAACGTAAGATGGAAAGGACAATGTAAGGCTGGGTGTGGATCCCTGACCTCTGTTGGATAGGCTGGGCGGACTGTCAGGTAGCCCTGTCCAGGTGAAGAAAATACAGAAGTGCATCTTCCCTATGACTCACTAGATGGACAGTTGGTAATGAGATGCTATTTTTATTTATTCTTTTATTGTATTATTAGTTTCAAGTATACAGTACATTGGTTAAACATTTATATGGTTTATAAAATGATAATGAGATGCTGTTTTTAAACACCGACAGAAGTTTTCTTTCAAATTTCATCTTAGCTTCTGTTATGTTTTTTTTTCACCTGATATCATTTTGTATTTTGTCTCAATGAGAGAAAAGCGTAGTAGCCAGTTGGTTGGTGAATATATCTGTCACAACAGTAGAGTTTGCAGCAGTAACTAGTGGCTCTCCCAGGTCCAGCCTAGGTGACGGCCAGGCAGGTGTGCTGGTTTATAGACAGTACTGGGGGCCTCCTTTCCCTCCCCTCTCCTCTAGGCTGCCTTGTGGCCCCTGCCACCACAGGCCTGGCTCTCAGGGAGACACATCACAACAAAACTATTCTTTACTCACTAATCCAAGGCTCCACACCACTGAAGTTGGGGCTCCAGCTGGCCCTCTCAGGAGTATGCTCAGGCCTGATCCAGTTTGGGGTTGCTTCTCTGTGCTGGGCTACAGGCAGGATACCCACGCTTGACTGCTGCTCTGCTTTCAAAATGCAACTTTCCGTGAGCAGCACTCCCATCACACACGCTGAGTGACAGTAATTAACTCTAAAACAAGGCTTTGCAGAACAGTCACATGGTGGGAGAACACAGTAGCAGAAATGCAACTGAAAGTGGTCAGGATTTGTGAGGGCGCAGACTGAAACCTGAGCCACCTAAGAAGAAAGCCTCTTTCCTCAACCTACTGTGACTTCATGGGCTGCTGAGAGCTCACAAGATTTCCCAAGAACAGACTAAGATCAGAGCCCACTTTGAAGAGTACACTCTGCAGACATTATCACAGAAGTTACTTTCCCCAAAGTCAAACATTCAGAGAAGTAGGGCCCGTAGGTTATATGTTCGTGACCACAGACAAAGCTACAGCATTCTTTGTGATTTGGGCCAGCACTTGTCTCCCTCATGATACCACAGTATGGGTGGCCCAGCCCTGTGTTTTGGGCATGGACCCAGGCGGCCCTCTGTAGCTTATCCTCTGCAGTCTGTGGCCGCCTTTCACCGTTTGCAGTTGGCTGAGGGGGCACCCAGGGATCAGAGTGAGCAGCACCTGGTGTCACAGTGAAGTCTGAGCTGCTTGCCTTATCCCATCACCTTGCTGACCACTCTCTTCCTGGGTTCCCCCAGCCCAGCCCTCCCTAGGAGCCATTGCTGGCCCATTGGACTTTGGTACTTGTCTACCATGAGGTCAGGCTAGAGGTGTGAGCAGAACCCAGAACTGTCCACCAGCACAGAGGGTGTCAGGACAGTGGGCCAGCACACTGGTGTTCCTGCTGCTGGCCCCCACCACATCAATGTGCACCCTATGTCTCAAGCATCGGCTCTCCAGAGCCCCAACTCCCAGTTAATGCAGGCTCTGCATTTCTGCAGAGGTCTGGTGCTCTGTGATGAAGTAAGGTGCCATACCTGTGGGGGCCAAGGTCACCTGCAGTCTGTGTCAGGGCTGTTTTCTTATCCCTGAGGCTCATCTTTGCCATGTCAGCGACTATAGACGAAATCTGGTGTGCCACTCTGGAACTTTCCATTCTAGCATACAACCCATAAAAATGAAGAAAATAACTTTTAAGAGCTCAAGTTGGTCTCTAGGGCATCATTAGGAACCCCGGGCGGCTGAGGGCGGGGGCTCCGTGCAGGAGTGACAGCCCATCAGGAGAGAAGCGCTTTTCTCATTTTCCCTGATTTTAACGTGAAGCTAATGGGTTCCTACTTCTAACATGGATGGTGGCTGTCATTTCTGAAGGATCCATACATGTGAAATTTAATTACTCTTTCTAAGTAACTATAATAATTTTGAGGAAGGTGATGAGGCCTCAGTCGGTATTTTCTTTTTGGAGTGGCCATCTGGAGGCTTCCACCTCTAAAATGTTGTTTTAGATTATGTTTTCCACCTTGGTCAGAGGCAGCTCAGTGTATGCTGTGCTGACCTTTACTCTGAGTGACCTCCGAGCCCCCCAGCCCAGCAGCCCCCCTGTTGGCTGGAGCACATCTGCTGGCTTTCCGTCTCTGCTCTTCTCATCCAGAGCAGCCAGCGTGGTGCCCCCACCAACCTGTTCGCCTTGAAGGCACCACACTGTCCACCACGCGTTCACCAGTGCTGCAAGTTGCCAGGCACAGGTTAGGCCTCTTAGTGGTGGACTTTCTGGATCTTCAATAGAAGAGCATCTTTACTCTTCACTCACTCCTAAGTAGATAGAAAAGAAACATTAGCAGTATTTCTCTGTCAGTTTTATTTGGTGAGCAGAAGCCCTGAGCTGGGTCAGAGGAGTGGGGACCCTACAGGTCAGAAGTTGGGCCAGGAGACTAAGTGCCCAAATTCAGCATGTTTTATGGGGCCTTTCCTCAGGCTACACGAAACATGTGCCCTATGCCAAGGAGTTTTATTTAGACATGCAAACCAGGAGAAGGAGGGTGTCCAGTTGTTCTGACCTCTTGAGTCTACACAGCCATAGCTGGTCCTGGCCTACAGGGTGCCTGAGGCAAAGGGCTATGGCCACCCTTGGAGCTGGAGGCCATGGGCAACTACTTGCCCTGAGCTGTGGTCAATACCGCATCAAGCTTCACTGTCCCATCAGGACCAGGCTAGATGATCCTGCAGCTTCCCCACCTCCACTGCCTGTCTGGGGATGTCCCTGGGAATAGTGGCAGACTGTTCTTAGAAAATGGTAAATGCAACCCAGGGAGCTGCCGCTACCTGGATGCTTTGCCCCAGCAGCCACTGTCTCTCTCCCAGCGTCCAGGGCTGGAAACACCAGCTCCTCAGTCTCATAACTGGAGGCGTTTTTCCTTCAGTTTTTTGTGGAAATTTCCCAAACATGGCTCGTTCAGGGCGGGTCTGTTATTCCAAATAAGTCAACAACCATAGAAAGGATAGTTCCAGAAACAGGCAGGTGCAACTCGCACTCCATGGCTTCCTCCTGGGCATTTGCTAACAACCGTCACCCCAGAGCCACTGGTGGGACTGTCAACCCAGCACTGTCCTCAAGACAGCTGATGAGGCAGAACCTTTCAGGGCCACCGTGGAACTGAGATTAAGTAGACATCTGTACACCCAGTGAAAGGGCCAGATACCTTTATCTCCCCACCCACAGAAAGGCTCTGAGCATAGGTTGAAAGGCATAGGCACCTCATGAGTAGGGGTTTTTAACTGATAAGAGGCACCCAGTGAAGCCTGTTGACTGTGTTGGGGTCAGCATTTGCTCGCAGTCATGAGCACGTCTCTTGGCAGTGTGCTGTGCCATTCGCAGGCTCGAGGACAGCCTGGGCTGCGGGAAGCCACTCTGGCAGCGCACTGGGCATTTGTTTTTCTGGGGACGCCTCCCCGCCACGCTGAAGCAGAGAACAATGGTGTTCCTTATGCAGGCAGCACAGCTGCTAAAATTCAACAAGATCCAAGAAAAGAAAGCAGAAGCAGGTGGGTATGCAGGCAACCCTTTCCTCCCCAGCAGTATCAGCAAGCGCTGATGGCCGCAGGGCCAGCGGCCAGCAAGACAGCAGCTCCAGTGAGATGGGTGCGAGGAGGGGTTGGGTGGGTGAAGGGGGTCCCTCAGGAGGAAGTTGGCACACTTCTGCTGCAGGCATCCACTCTCCCATGTACCCCAGCAGGGTAAGGAATAGTCCAATAGGTTCAGGAGGCAGGAGGGCCAAGTGACCCTCTGCCAGTACACACATGTTCCTAAAGTGACAGCATGTCCCATTCCTTGCCTACACCATCACCTGCTTCCTGGCACTTAGGCGGGCTCTTCCATTTGCATATCACTTTGATCGGTGTCACTCAAACTACATATTAAAATTCCGTTCATCACATCTGTGCAAAGTGAGGTGACAATTAGAGAAGGCAGGCCCGGCGCCTGGGGAAGGCGCTCCTCGCCCACGTGGGGTCTCGGAGTTTACAAGAGTTTCTCAGAAGTGAGCAAGGCAGGCTTTGCGCTGTGGAGCTGAGCAAGGGCCCCACACCTGCAGAGGTGTATTGGCTCCTCCAGGCATCCCGGGTGGTGGTCTGACCTGGCTTGCTCTCTGCCCAGAACCCTGGAACCACTTGTTCTGTTCACAGGGCTGCGAGGGGTATGGGCCTCTGGGTTCCTGAGTTTTCTCACCATCAGGTGGAGGTGGTCTTTGAGGTGTTTTCTCAAAAAGTGGACATGTCTATAGATAAGTACACCACTTAAGCTATGACTGACTGCCACTTCCATGTTCTCCATATCCTTTGCTGACCAAATGCACCCCAAGTGAAGTGAGTCCAAATTTAATGAAAATTATTTCTGAAGATAAAACTAGAGAAATTGTCACATACAGAGCAAAGTTTGTTTTTTTCTTGCTGAGAGAAAGGGAGTTTGAAGCAAATTGTAAAGCAAAGTCCTTCTAAAACCACAAACAAGGAAATTCTTGACCCAGAGAAATCGGTTGGCCTGTGTCTGAAATCTCACAAAACTAGTGTAGACTCTAAATTTTTCCCTCTTGAACATCCAAGGAAAGTCAGGTGTGTGCCCAGTGGTGGGTGGGGTACAGGTGGGTCCTGGAGGAGTTGGAATGATTGTGGGCATCTTGTTCATCCAGTCCCCAGAAGGGGCCACTGCTGTCTCCCCTTCTCAGCCTTGGCCAGAGCGTCCTACAGCTCAGTGCCTTCCTCTTCTGTCAGCCGAGCCACAAGACCCACGACAACCTGATGGTGCTGTGGCTCCGGCTACACACCTCACTCCCCAGCACTCCAGGCTTCTCTCAGCATCTGGAATCATCTCCCAGTAGGGGCAGTGTGCCATGCTGGTGGCCCCAGAGTTCCCAGCACAGAGCACATGGCTCTGCCGAGGCAGCGAACCCATGGAGATGCCAGGCTGAGGCTGCCCCTTTGCGTCAGTCTCATTGTCATACTGGTGTCAGACATACCACTCTCAGAGACTACTTTGCAACAAATGACCCACCCTCTCCAAAAGAACTGATTTGGAACTGGAATTTCATAAATCCATAGAACATGTGAAAGTAAATAGGGTTTCCCTGCCCCTCATCTTATGAAAAATTTCAAACTATAGGGAGTTTGAAACAATTGTACAGTGAAATCCATGAGCCCCCTGCCTGGACTGTGCAGTTTGTCTTTCACTCTGGTGGCTTCATCATATGCCTGTTTGTTCCTCATCTTAATGTTCAGGGCACCTTAAAATAAGTTGCAGACATGAAGATCTGTCCATCAGCCCTTAAACTAGGGTTCAAGATTCATTTAAGTTTGAGGGATAACAAAGAATGAAACCTTAAGGTGCCTCTGGTGAGTCTTGGCAAGCACACCCCATGACCCATTCCCCCACCAGACACAGACATGGTGTCTCCCCAGAATCTCCAGGCAGTCTTGTTTAGATTTCTTTCCCCTGAATCAGTTTCTTCCTTCTAGAACCTTCTATAAATGGAACCATAGCGTATGGTATGCACCCTTTCCTAAATCTTTCATTCAGCATAATGTTTTTGAGATTTGTCAAAATGAGAATAATAGAAACTTGTGCAATCTGAAAAATGAAGCACAGGTTTTTTTTGAAGGACCCAGTTGACAATGACCTGAAACTTGTTCTGGGTTCCAGGTGTCCTGGTGATGCAGTGTGAACAGCTATTTCCATAATAGGGGTCAACTCAGTGAGTCACCACCACTTCTGTGAAAATGAGAACTCATGTGTTGCACTCACCTGCGTTTTTCATACAGAGTTCCCAGCAGGAAGAATTAGCTGGCACCCATCACGGCCAACCAGTAGAGCTGCCAGCCATAACAGAGTGAGCCCATGCAGGCTAACAGGAGGTGGTTTTATCTGGAATGACTGTCACCTATACCTACTTCTTTCCCTGACTACTTCTCTCACCTGAGACAGACAGACTGTATTATCTGTACCTGTCTCATTTCTCTGTGACTTCTTCCCTCACCTGGAACAGGTGGGGGCTGTACTTGCCCTGTATCTCCCTATGACTTTCTCTTTTACCTGGGGCATGTAGGGGCCATGTCACCTGTACCTGTCTTATGTTCCCCCTTAGCTTCCTCACCTGGAGACCATATCACCTATACCTGTGACTGCCCCTGGCTTTCTCCCTCACCTGGGGAAAATGTCTGTGTCACCTATACCTGTCCCACATCTCCCTGTGACTTCCTCATCTGGAGAAGATGAGGACCAGAGTCAGCTCTGCATTCAGAACCTCTCTGCAAGTTGTCTGGTCCCCATACACATTGTCCATCCTGGTGAATGCTCCTCCAGGAAGAATGCACAAAGTCATGATTTCAAATGCAGGCCTGTTAAACTTTCCATGCCCACTGGCAGTGTGTGCTCAGCGCAGGGCCCTTGTTACATCTGCAGCAACTGCAAAGGACAGGAGGCAGTGGTCTGAACACTGAGAGTGTGGCGTAGGCACTGGGGCATAGTCCCACTGTGGGCTGAAATGCACTCCTCAGTCATTCCATCTATCTTATGTTCAGGACTGTTAAATTAAACTGCATTTGGTGGGACTATTCCCGGAGAGTATGGCTAGCTGGTTAACGTGGCCATTTGTTCTCTTACTGTCATCATTTCAGGATGGGAGTCCCAGCTTCTGGAAACAGGGTTCCTGGGGATTTTCTTGTGCCCTCTTTGGACTCTGTCTCGACTGCCCAGGAAGACACCCCCTCCCCAGATTGTTCTGTGGGGCTTTCGGTGGCTGATTTTCAGAATCATGCTCGGAGCAGTAAGTAGAACTTTTATTTGTAATATTTGGAGGGAAATATACTGAAAATGAGTCTCTCACCTCGCAGTCCTCCTGTTGGCCAGGCCAGGCCAACTGTGCCCCTTCTGCTTCTTTCTGTGATGTCCAGTGGCCTGTTTTTGATCCCTGCAAACTCCACTGGCTCCCCTCACCCTTTACATGACCGTTCTGCCACGACTGAGTCTATTTCACATGGAGACTCATGGGGAAGAGCCTCTTAGCACCTCTCACCAGCCATTCTGGTGGTCTCTGGACCACCACATTGCTTTCCAAATCACTTTAAATCAGTAAAGAAGGACATGATGTAATTCTCACCCCTAGAAAGCCACGCCAGCTTTCTTTTTGTCTCTCTGCCTACTAGTCTTTTCTTTTGGACCTGTACTCATTGGGTTTGGGGAGTATGTTTAGCTGTTCCTTTACTCCAGTGTGGTCTGTGCTTGTAGTCTGTGCTCTGCCTGGCTCAGGTGCTGCTCACCTGTGTTCTCCTCCTCTTAGGCTCTTTTGCTTTCCCTCACTCTCTCTTCCACTTCTCTCTCTTTGTAAGTAAGGTCTTAATTTTTTATTAAAATCATAAAATATGAAATTCTCTTACATTGGAAACCTTGTCATACAGATATGCTAAATATCTGTTTGCTTTACATTTTCCCTTGGGGGACAATCACAAACTTGGGGGACAGGGCAGAGAACTTGCTCCTGACCCACTTGAGAGCAAGTTGCTCCATCCATTGGGCCTACCTTGCTCGTGTCCTCTCCAGTCCAGATGGTCCTCGGTCTCCCAGCCCCATGACCCAACAGTGTGACTGTCTGATGTGCACCTGACCAGCCTCAGGTGCTGCATCCCTGGCAGGAGGCCCTGCACTCTCTTCTGGCGGCAGCATCTATCTGTTCTGTCACAGACTTAGTCAGGCCTGGCTGGTCCTCTCTCAAAATCACTTTTTTTCACAGTGTAATTAATATTTTGCAGTGAGGTCCTGTAAAATCATGCGGCCGTCCCATTTCTCATCAGATGTTCAGTTTAGTCGTGTATCTTTGTGAGCGTACACTCCCATATGCCCTGTGTTCAGCATGGCATTTTCACACCTCTCTGTGGCTGTTGGTAATGTGATGCCCTCATTCCTTGTATCTGTCCTGTTCTCCGTCACCCTTGCATCATGACCGGTTATATGCCCTCAAGTCGTCTCCGACTCCTGGTGACCATGTGACTGAGTGATGTCTAATATCCCGTCCTCAACAGCCTTGCTCAGCTCCTGTAGAGTCATACCCTTGGCTTCTTTTAGGGTGTCAGTCTACTCATATTTGGTCTTCCACTTTCCCTGCTGTCTTCCATTTTTCTCAGCATTATTGTCTTTTCCAAAGAACCCTGCTTTCCTTCTCATGATGTGCCCACAGTAGGACAGCTTTAGTTTTGTCATTTTTGCCTCCAGTGATGTTTCAGTCTTAATTCAGTCTTAATCCAGTGATGTTTCAGTCTTAATTTGCTTAATTAGCAAATTAAGGATCATCTCTCTGGTGATCCTGGGGTATCTGTAAAGCACTCCTCCAATACCATTTTTCAAATGAATCTATCTTTTCTTGTCAGCCTATTTTACTGTTCACCTTTCACATCTGTACATAGGAATTAATCAGTACTAGTTCTTAACTAGCGACCGACAGGCATCTGCTCTGTGAAGGGATGACATGTAGCCCTTGAGCGGAACTGCAGTCCTGAGGGCTCGCACCTTCCCACTTCTTGTTACTGTCAGGCGCCCACTCTCCTATGCTTCAGACTTGCTCTTGGATATTGAAGCATCGTTCATTCTGGCACGATGACCATCTGTGGGTTTGGTAACTGCTGCGTCTATGGCTGGGTCACCTTGGAGTGCTGGGGACACTGGAAGCAGCCGGATGCAGAGGGACAAGTACCGTCAGGGGCAGCAGGCCTAGGGTCAGAGCCTGGCGTGACCAGCCATGTTCACTTGCGTGGGTAGTGAACAGGTCACAGGGCTGTGGGACTGATGGCCAGAGGGGCAGACAGGGCTATGTGGAAGCCTGGAGAGCACCCCGTTTGGGGCTGGTGTGATTGGCAAGGTTCTCGACCTGGGCGGGTATGAATGGCTACAGAGACTGGGAAATGCTGTGTCGAAGTTATTGTATGTTCAGATCCAACAATAAAGTGTGATACTTCTACATTCATTTACCCATTTAATTAGAAAGATAGTTGTTTTTATGATTCCTTTTAATGTAATGTTGAAATTGTGAGCTGTCTATAGTCATCATACACATATTCTTCGCAGGCTGTGGTTCCTTGTCCATCTAGGTCTTGATTTTAGATTCTCTCCCAAGCTAGCTTTAAAAAGTATAAAAATGTATGAAATGTTACAAAGACTTTGTTAGGGACCCCACTGAGATGACAGCTTCATTAGGTGGGACAGATAAAGCGAGGAGCCCCCAGTGAAGGGGCAACCCGGGCACGGAAGCTCTGGGTGGCAGAGCTGTCAGGCTGTTTTGTGCAAGGTTTGTGATGCCAAGAGTTGAACAAACCCCCACCATGCCTGACTGAGTGCAGGGAATCGTTAGCACATCTAAAGCGCCTTTTATGGCATTTTGATTGACTGTTAGCACCAGCTGGATAAGAAATTATCAGGTGCACTAAAAGGTATAATTACTTGATTTAGTCTGTATGTTGGATATTATTAATCTTCTTTCAGTGGAAAGCAGAAAGTAGAGTTGACTTGACAAAAAAGCGCTAGCAGCAAAATGTCCATTCCTTTATGAGGTGAGATAAATCACAATAGATCTGGTGATACTAAAGCGACTGTGGGTGAAGCCCCCCAGTCTAGCCCCTGATCTTCTGTTTGTGGGTGAGAAACAGTGCCACAGAATCAGCTTAGGGGGTGACTGTTCTGAATATTCAGAGACTGCTGTTGTTTTGTCATCCGGCAGTGGTTCAGATGCCCTGAGAGACAGATGGGCTCTTGTAGAGCTCAGTCTCAGAGGGGACCATGAACTGTGCAGGTAAAGGTGCCCAAGCAGAAAGAAAGGAAGCCGCGTAGCCTCTGTGCCCATAGAAGGTCTGCTCTTCCCAGGTGCCTGAGATGGAGTCAGCCTGGTCCCATTCTTAGGGCATCTGTGTCCTGAGCTATTCTAATCCCCTGCAATGCTGGGGCGGGAGGTATTAATGGATAGGTGGCCCAGGCTACCCTGCTGTCTGTAAACAGCTGGACACTAAACACACTGCATGATGCAGCTATTCTCATGTCGGACAATAGACAGCGTGAGACAGGTCCAGAGGAGAACACATGAGGTGAGCCCCTCGACTTCCTGGCTCTCTGTGGGGAGACGAGGGGCAGGCAGAGGTGGGAGACCTTGCCATCTTTTGGAAGTAGACGGTGATAGAAGGCTATAAAACTTCCCTCAGCTCCTAATGCTGCTGGAATTTCGGGGCAGAGTACACAGAGGTGGGATCTGTGCACAAAATGAGCTCCAAGAACACAGCATCACCTCTGTTGCAGTCTTACAAAAATGCATTGCTCTAGGGGTGGCTCCATAGTATAGTAATTAGCACGTCTGCTTTACATGCAGAAGGTCCTGGGTTTGTGCCCCAGGTGGAGCCACAGAATGCGGGTGCACCAGGCTACAAGCATATGGGAGGAGACACCCCGCCTTCAGAGATCCAGTTCTTAAGGGAAAATGGCAACATCCATAGGTCAGGGGTGGAAGTAGGGGGAGGGGAATTAAAGAGTGGGGGAAATGCATTTCTCTAACATAATTGTGAGAAAACATCAGACAAACTGCAACTTAGGGACATTCTTCAAAATTACCAGAATTTTCAAGTGTCAAGGTCATGAGATTTAATTAAAGAATGAGGAATTGTCAGACTGAGGGAACATAACAGTTAATGTGGCACCCTGGATTGTCCCTGGTATAGAAAAAGGACATTAGTGAGAAAACTGGTGAAATCCAAGTAAAGTTTACAGTTTAATAGCATTGAATTAAGAGCGACAGCTATACAGGAGCTCCAGACTATTTTTATAGCTTTTCTGAAGTCTTAAGAATTTTTCAAAGTAAAAAGTTAAAGAAGGGCTCAACAAAGAAACAATGGCTTCTGCTAGCACTTCTGTCTTGGAGAAAGTGTTTCCACCAGCTCTTGACCTGAAGCCAGACAACTCAGTTCCTCCTGTATATTCCTGGCACCTTTCAAGCTACTGCCTTAGCACTAGAGTTCAGAGTGAATGAATCTATCAACGAATGTGTTTCAGTCCCAGGCCCATCAAAACAGGACAACCCCACTGGCCATGGGACCAGGCCACAGGACCAGACAGGATGGCACCATGGCTGATTCCAGAACCAGACACAGTGATCAATTACCTCATCTCCCTCCAATCATCCAGTCATCCAATCAATAGCACCCATGACCTCAACTTTCTTAGTTTCTATAACTACTGATTTTACCCTGTATAATCTGTACTCCCGAGACATGTGGGGAGCCCTTTTGTTGAGAGCAATAGCTCGCCTGTGTCTTCAAGACTTGCAACTCTCTAAGAAAACCTTATTTTCTTTGCTGAAAAAAAAAAAGTTCAAGAGGAATAGTATGAGCAACTTTTATGCACACAATGCAGGCAATTTGAAGAAATGGTTAAATTCCTTCAGACACTCTCATCACATCTGTTTAATCTGTGTATTGATGATCTTAGCTTAAAGTGCAATAAAACAAGAAAACGTAATAAGAGCCTGAAGATTAGAAAAGGAAGAGGAAGAGACAGGAATCTGCATAATTCTATCAACTGAGATCATTAATAACACAGACAAATAAAAAGCACCTTCCCACTGAGAAAACTTATGGCCCAGAAACCTTTCCTGATGAATTCTATAAAATATTTAAGGAAGAAACTATATGAATCTCATACATACTCATTCAGAAAACAAAGGAGAGGAAACCTTCCCAACTCATTTTTCTGAGACCAGCAAAGACAAGGACATGTCAAGAAAAGGAAATTATAGAACAAAGTCTTCAAGAGCACAAACGTGAAATTTTGAAGGAATTATTAGCAGTTGAATCCAGCAATATGTGAAAAATATAATGCATCAAGATGACATGGGGTTTTTCCCAGAATGCAAGATTGTCTAGACATGAATGAATCAAGGGAGAAAGATATAAAATGATATGATCACCTCAACTGATGTAAGAAAAGCATTAGACAAAATTATACCATTTTTAGAAATTCTCAGCAAACTAGGAATAGAAGGAAACATCCTCAACCTGATGAAAGATTAAGTACATAAACTGCCTGCAGCCAATACCATACTTAATGGTGGAACACTGAACATTTTTTCCATAAGATTGGAAACAAAACAGGGGTGTCCACTCTCATCACATCTGTTTAACAGTGTATCGATGATCTTAGCTTAAAGTGCAATAAAACAAGAAAAAGTAGTAAGAGCCTGAAGATTAGAAAAGTAAAATCATCTATACTCATAGATGAACAGGTCGTGTATGTGAAAGATTATAAAGATCTTTAGGATCAAGGAGTGAATTTAACCAGAGTGCAGGATTCATGGCTAGTATATAAAACAATATATCTATATGCTAGCAAAATTTCAGAAAATGAAAACATTTTAATATAGCACTAATAATAACATCCAAAAGCATAGGAAATTTTGATAGAGGTGCAACATTTGTACCCTGATAGCTACCAAACATTGCTGAGAGAAATTAAAGTGACTTAGGTAGACCATGTTTGTGAATCAAAAGTTTCAATATTGCTCAACTGTCAGTTGTCCCTAAATTGATCTGTAGATTTCATGAAACTTCAAACATAATCCTAGAAGGATTCTTTTTTAGAAATTGATGAACTGATTCTTAGATTGTATGGAAATGGATTCTGTTCCTGGTGAGGACTCTTCCTGGCCTGCAGATGGCCTCCCTCTTACTGTGTCCTCACCTGGTAGAGCAGGAAGTCTAGTCTCCTCTAATAAGTGCGCAAATACTGTTGGATCAAGACCCCACCCTTATAACCTCATCTAACCTTAATTACTTCCTTAGTCTAAATATAGACACACTGGGAGTGGGGCCGTAGAGCTTCAACATGAATTTTGGAAGGACACAGACATTCAATGCATAACAGCAAAGGTGTGAACAAGCGGAACTCCCCTGCATTGCCCTCCTGAGGGTATATAAAATGGTACCAATATTCTGGTGAAGCAGTTTTGGCAGATACTTACGAAGTTAACTTACCCCCGCCCTATTACTCAGTATTTCTACTCCTCACTATTTTCCCAGAAAGGTCTTTTGCACAAATACAGCAGCATTATCCATAGCACCAAGCATTAGAAACTAAACATAGTCCATCAACAAGAGGGCAGGTAGATACCCTGTGCTAAACCCCCCAAATGGAAACCACCCAGCAATAAAGAGGAATGAATACTGCACGTGACAGACCTGGATGACCTCACAGGCATAGTGCTGAGAAAAGCTACATTGAGCACCATGAAGTATTGGGCACCCTGGACCTTTGTATAGGAGGTTCTAGAGCTGGCAGAGACAGGAAAGTGCTTGCCTCTGATATTCGGGATGAGGAATGAATAGGGTGCAGATGGCATGTGGAAATTTTTAGAGTAATGGAAATGTCCTGTGTGCTGATAGGTAGAGTCCCACAGACATGCACATCCACAAAGCTCCTCATCTGCATGCTTTAGGGCAGGACATAATTATTTTTTGAAACCTGACAAGAGGTCAGCAGCAGGAGGAGCAGCAGGGGACCCATCGGCTAACTTAGAGCAGAGATGTCTCTTTGTGGACAAGGCTAGAGAGCAACAGACCCCACCCACAGAGCCAGATCTTCCTCATTGTACTTCTGTTGAGTGCCAGATAAAAACCATGTGCCTTCAAACCCTGGAAAGACCATTTGCTCAGTGGAAGCTGCAGCTTGAGACAGTCCCATGGGATACAGCTTCCCGCCCAGCTCTGTGTGCTGACTGCTGGCCTGGGCTGTGCAGGGTGGGACATCCTGTTTTCCTCTCTTCTGATTATTGGTGCCTGCTGACATATAGGTGACATGATGGTCCTGAACTGTCACCAAATGTACCTGGAAGAGGCAGGGTGGTCATCCCACTTGACGTGATTGGTTTGGAGCTAGAGTTCAAGCAGCATCAAGAGCGTCTCCCTCAGCTCCCTCTGTGCAGCTCCAAGCCAGTCTCAGTTGGGACTTTGTGAATTTGTATCCTGAAGCCAGACTGGAAGCATCATGGAATCACCACATTTCTCATTGGAGAAGGTAGAGCCTCTCCTGTCTCCCTGTCCTCCTCACTCAAATTTCTGGGACAGTGCAGTGGTCTGGGCCTAGGTGACCACATTTGACTTCCTTCCTCAGAACAAAGACGCAGGTCTGCTCAGGACATGTATCTGTGCCTCCCCACTGACGGGGGCAAACACACGCTAGATGTTTTCTTTTAGAAGAGCTCTGCAGTTTCTCTGATCTTTAACTCAGCTTTCAGCTCTAAATGCATAGATTTCAGTCGGATTAGGTTGTAGAATCCTTTTTCACTTGCAGACATGGTAAGTGGTGTGGGTATTTGAGGCACTAAATTGCCCTTATGCTTTAAAAAAAAAGTTTTCACTTTTTTCTCACTCTCAGTTTTTGTCAAAACAGAGTATATGTGTGTGTGACTGAGTTTCTAAAAGCCAAAGTTTTCATCCCAGAGTACATCAAATGCCTGTCACTGAAGCCCGGGGCCCTTTGCTTCTGACCCTCTGTGCTCCTCGTGCAGGAGCAGACAATGGATTTTCCACACGGCGTTCTGGAGCCAAAGCTGTCCTTGATTATGTCATCCTGTAGTAGGCTGATGAACTGTGTGTGCTGAGGGTTTAGATCTCTCAATTGCTAAAATTCTGGGAATTGAGCCAGTGCCCTTGTTGCCGGGAATTCTCAGACCTGGACAGTACCAAGGGGAGGCCACGCGGTTTTAGTTTGACCCCCTGAGAATTGAGAAAGCAAAGCTCCATCCCTTCTGCACCTCCCTCCTTCCAGCTCTCTACCCCCTCAGGCCTGGCTCCCGTCTGGGGCATGTGTACCGGGCTGTCGTGTTTGGCCACAGCAGACGTGCTACAGTCTCCTTCTTTCTGTAGAAACCTGCTTTGGTATAAGGATTACCTTGTAGAGAACATGCAAACCTGAATAATAGCAAGTAAAAAAATGTGTCCATACGCTCTTCAGCATCGTCAGAATAAGGAGAGTAGATGTCGGGAATCAGATTGCTGATGAATTCCACTTCCAGGCTACATATCTTCAACATGACTTCTTATGCTTGTTATGTTAACAGAGCTACCTTAGTATGTTAGCATGGCTTTTCGTTTTTCTCTATATTCTTTCCACAGTTCTTCCAACATCTTGTTCTACATTCCTTCTGATATTAAATTATATCATTGCTTCACATGTTAAGAGTTAAGAATTTAGTACCATAAATTCTTAGCAAAATCACAGCTAAAATCAGCAGTTTTCATTTGAGTTGCGTATTTGCTATGCTGGAGCAGGTTGTTTTTAAATGAAGTAAGTGGAGGGATGCAACTGTCAACATAAGAAATGTCGAAACCTATAGACAATTTTTATAAGAGTTTATTTGAGCCAAACTGATGACATAGGGTAGGGAGCAAGATCTCAAATGCTCCAGAGAATGACAGTTTCCCAGTTTCTTTTATGCATTTGAAATTAAGGAAGAGTACATGAGGATGGGGGAAAGCAAGGTGGGATTGGATTACACTGTAGGACAGTTAACGAGATAATAATGCTCTCTCTTGAGGGTAGTTATGTTTATTTCAAAGATGTGTTAACTTAGATGCACAGAAACAATGGACAGGGCTTACTTAAGGCAAAAATAAACCTTTTACTAAAAAGTTATATGCCTGGGGCGTGACTACTGACCAGTTGGGAATTTATGATCAAATCACCTTGTGAGGTTACTTTCTGTAGAACTCCTTAAAGGGTCAGGAGCTAGAGAATTCACGCTTGAGCAAGAGCCTCTCAGAAGCCCATGTGAGGATTAGCATTCCTGCCCATATGTTTCAGTGACCCCCAACTAACCTGCAGGCTGCAGAAAGCAGTGACAAGATGCTAGTGCCTTTTCCATGCGGCTTCAAATCCCTAGTCATTAATCAGCAGGGGCTCTACTGCTAAACACCTGTGCTGCTCACAGCTCTGTGCTCACACCTGGCTGCAGCACCCACAGAGGAGTTTTCTGACACTTCTTGTGTGCAGACTCTCCTACTGTCTTGTTAACACAAGAGAAAAGGCCATATCTGAAATGCAGAAAACGTAGGCCCAGAGGACTTAACGGTTTTCATGTCAAAATTCAGCAGAACCGGGAGCTGCAGCCAGGCCGTGATTGAAGGGCACCATGAGAAAACACTTTCCTTGAAATACTGGCAATTGCGTCCGAGGTCTTGCCATAAAGAGTCACCTGGGATATTATGAAAGCTTTAAGCCAATAAATTCAATAATTTAGATGAAATGGACAAATTCCTTGACAAATGCCGCTTACCAAAACTGAGACAAAAAGAAACAGGAAATCTAAGTGGTTCTGTACCTGTTAAATAAGTTGAATTTGTATTCAAAAACCTTTCCCAGAAAGAAAAGTGTAGGCCCAGATGGCTTCACCAGTAAAATCTCTCAAACATTTGAGGAGGAAATAATAGCAGTCCTACACAAACTCTTTTGGAAAATTGCAGAGGAGGAAATACTTCCCAAATTGTTTTATGTGACCGGTATAACAGTGATATCAAAACCTGATGAGGACATCAGAAAAAGGAGAAGATAAACCAGTAACCCTCATGAGCAAAGGCACAGGAACTCTTTGCAAATATCAGCAAATCAAATCTAGCAATAAAAAAAAGGCATAGTTTATCTTAGGAATGTGGGGTGGTTTTAACATTTGAAAATCAATTGATGCAATTTACTAGAGTAACAGAATAAAGATGAAGAACCATTTTATCATCTCAGCAATTGCAAAAAAAAAGCACATGATACAATTCAGCACCCACTCATGACGGTCTTAGACAGGAACCTCCTCAGCATGACAAAAGTATCTGTGAAACCTCAGCACACACCTGTCTTCACGGTGAATGAACGAAGCTTTCACATGCAGTTAGGAACCAAGCCCGGATGTCTGTTGCTGGTTCTGCTCTTCAACACTGTACTAGAAGTCTTAGTGCAATAAGATAAGAAAAAGAAATAAAGACATAAAGACTGGGGAAAAAAGAAGCTGTTATGTATAGATATGATTGTATACATACAAAACCCAGGGGAATCAAAAAGTAGCTACTAAAATGAGTGCGTGAATTTCACAAGGTTGCAGGATACAAGTCAATATGAAAAATAACTGGACTTTATAAACTATTAAGAAATTATTAGAAAATAAAATTGAAAATACATTTTACAGTTGCATCAAGAGCTTGCAAATACCTCAGTCTGATTAAGGAGGTTAAAGGTGTACATTAAAACGGTAGAACGTTGCTGATATGAACTTAAAAGACCTACGTAAATGAAGAGATGTGCCATGTTCATGGTCAGAAACCTCAGTATTGTTAAGATGTCTGTTTTACTCAAATTTATATAGAGATTCAAGACAATTCTGCCAAACTCCCAGCTTTTCTGGAGGAATTAACACACCGATTCTAAAATTTACGTGGAAATACAGAGAATCTTGAAAAAAAGAACAAAGCTGGAGGACTTATATTTCTTGATTTTACAGCTGAAGTATGGAATTGATCTAAGCTAGAAAAACAGATCAGTGGAAGAAAATAGAGTTTAGAAACTGACCCAACTTCTACCGTCAGTTGATATTAAACCAAGATACCAAGTGAAATCAGTGGAAGAAAGAAAGTCATTTTTTTACAAGTAGTGCTGAAATCATTGGGTATCAGTATAGAAAAATAAAATGAGTTTTGACTGCAGTTTCATCTATTCCAAACTTTAATTCAGAGAGAGATTATGGACCGACCTAAATGTAAAAGCAAAACCATAAAATTCTTAGAAGAAAACATAAAAATATCTCCCAGAAACAGATCCACACAGATATAGTCGATTGATTTTCAACCAAGGCACTAAGTCAAAACATTACAGCAAGGAAAGTATTTTTTTTTTACAAACATAAAAGCCAGAATCAGCAGTTTTTCGAAGATAACATAGACAGTTACTTTGGGGTTAACATAGAATTCTTGGGCAGGGCACAAAAAAATCAATAACCATTAAAGAAAAAATAGTGATAAATTGTACTTCACTGATATTAAAACTTTCCATTATCAAAAGACACCATTAAGAAAATGAATAGGCAAGCCAGAGACTGGAAAAACTATTTGCAATGTATAGGTCTGACCAAAAATTAATATTGTAAACATGCAAATCATGATAATAAGACATAGGACTTGAATATACTTCACAAATGAAAGTATAAGAATGGAGACAGTGAAAAACTCTGAGATAGCATTTAACTCATGTAAAGGGCCAAATGTAAAACACTGCCGTGTGTAGGCAAATGGAATTCCTGGTGGGGTTCATCACTAGCGAGGTATAAGCTGGCCACACACATCCACAGCAGCCCTCACCATAACTGCTAGACCTGGGAAACAACCAAATGCCCATCAGTGGATAAACTGTGATGCGTTCACACTCAGCCACAGAAGGGAACCAAGTCCTGATGCAGCAACACAGACAAATCCCAAAGCATGCTGAGTACGACCCACCGAAACCCACAGCCAAGAGTACCTGACGCCCAAGTCAGTTTGTTTGAGATCCCAGAGCAGGCAGAGCTGGGCGGGACTGCATGGCTTCCTGGTGAGTGGGTCATGGAATGGCCTGGAAGGAGATCCCAGAGAACATTCTCTGGAATGGAAATCTGTCTCCTCTTTCAGGTGCTAGATTCCTGATTGTATACAGTTGTCAGAATGCGTTGAACTGAATACTTAGGATGTGTGTTTGTTTTGTTTTATGTAAACTGAAGCTCAATCCTTGTACTTAAAAGACTGTCATGAGTTTGCTTTTCACATACAATGATTGCCATGAGGAGCAGCCCTGTAAAACTCCACACGCCTTGGGGATAGCGAGGGAGTTGGTCATAACTGATGTTTAGAGAACGTTGCAGCCACCCCAGCCCTTGGACCCCCACCACCACCCCAGAAACTGAGGGCAGCTGTGCAGACTGCTGACCTTCTTCGTGACAGGAGCCATGTGTGGCAGTTGGCAGTCATCCTTGTGCAAGTTTTTGCTGAGACTCAGCTAGGCTCTGACACCTGCTGGCAGAGTGGCAGCGAGTGCACATCCATCTGAGTCTGCTTCAGGGCACAGCTGCTTGCTGCTACAGTGTTCAGGTCACACCTGGATCTCAGGCTGGCCATCAGCTCTGTCTCTCATTCTGAGGCTCAGGCTTCTGTCTGATGGAAGGAAATTTCCTGACTGAGATGAGGCTCTGACCAGGAAGCTCAGCAAGTCTGCACTTAGATCTCTGCTCTTCCCCATGGAGGCCCGAGGACTGCTTGGAGCGGGTGATTGGAAGAGCTGTTTCCTTGTTAGCATGCCCCACTTGTGCATGTCCCAGAGACTCTGCAGCCCAGAGAGGACTGAAAGGTTAGCAAAGAAGAGCAGGGAGCTCAGTCACCAAGGGAAAAATGAAACTTTGAAGTCGGGGGCTCTTTCTTGGAGTCAGATTGCCTCCAGTAAAATCATATTACGTATAATGAAATAAATGTTGGAATGCAGCATGCCCTGTGAAGACCCAAATCAAGCAGATGTCATTGTCATTTCCTTGGCTAGCCTGCCACGTCCTGGGATCCCCACTCCACAAGGAGAGCAATTATCCTAATTTGTTTTATTGCATTAGCGTGGGCAGAGCTGAAGAAAGGGGCTTTCTTCCTTCCTGCAGGAGCGCCCCAGAGGCCAGACCTCAGACTCCAGCTCCAGGGTGGCATGGGGATTTCTGGGAAACTTGTCTGCAGTGCTCTGACCTCTGGCCCCCAGCTGCAGCCCCCTGCTAAGCACAGGTTCCCAGGCCTAGCCCTTCAGCACCCTCTTTGTGCCTTTGTTTCCAGCCTCAGGACCACCTGTTACCAGTGACCTAGAAAGGCGTCAAATCCTAAATGCCTCTGAAGACCTGTGATAGGTCTTTCCACCCACTCCCTGCAGCCCTGCTTCAAAGTCTGTCACAGACAGGTGTCACCATAGTAATTTCAAAAGGATCTTCAGGATTTGGGAAGAGGGCAAAATAAAACTCAAAAACAAAAAACAAAAAAAAAACAGCCTTAGTGATTTTTCTCCCCAACCACGTATTTCAGCCCAAGTGATGTCCTATAACTTACCAGTACTTAACTGTATGTGCATATGCTTGCTGTTTGGGGGGTCACATGGTACATTTCTGTTTTATACCACCTTGGGGTCAAGAAGTATTGACACCAGCAAACTGACACTGGAGAGTAAGTAACAATGCCAGGTGGTGACACTAGGTTGGCTGGGGCCCTTCAAATATGGAGACAAGTTGGTCGTCATCATGCCCACTAACATAACTTACAGGATGCTAAACAGTGAACCGCAAATGCAGCAGTCACCACATGCCCTAAAAAATGGGGCTCTCCTCTGCCTGCTCAAGGAGCACATGGGGTCCTGTGGGCCCAGCTCAGCTCCCAGAGGAGAGAAGCAGTCAGGGCAGAGCCCGGGGTACCTCAGCCTCCACAGCCCCAAACTCCCCCACCCCAAATTACCCCTGACTGGCATCCCAGACCTCCATGCCTACTCATGAGGGCAATGGCCTGTCCTCCGGCACTTTAAAAACACTTGTTATCACCCAGGGCTCCAGAGTCCACGAAGCTTCTCCTTTGTGGAAAAGGAGGAAGAGTGTCTGGAGCAGGGCAGAAATTCTGATGAGAGAACCAGTATATGCTTAAAATAGGGTGCTACAGACAGCTGTCCACGGTGGCGCGGTGCCTCTGAAGAAAGGGGGGCTGCCTCCCCTGGCATTCACAGGCCGTCACTTCTCGCTGGGCGTCAGGCCTGCAGAGCACCCCACACACACACCCGTCAGGTGTGAAGGGGCTTGCATGGTGTTACAGAATGGATGCTCTGTGGTGCGAAGCCTTGGATTTGCCAGTTCCAAATGGTAGTTTTTAAGACACATGCCCTGGGACCTGTGAGCTTCAGAGAGGAGCCGGGTGCTTGCCTTTATGTTCCTGCCTCCCACTCACTGCCTGTAAGGCCTGCGGCTTCCTCAGTCACCCTTGAATGTTCCATCATCCTGGCACTCTCCCATTCCCAAGCAGAGAGCAGGGGTTGTATGGACATCTGTGGGTCACTTGGCTTTCTTTGGGTCTGGCGTATTACTGGCCTGTCTGTGCCATTTTTTCAGAATTAATTTGGGGCTGCAAAAGGATCAAAGAAGGCTTTGTTCTTTTGACACTTACTCTGGAAGAAAAAAAAATCCGTGGAAAATCTGACATCTGCATTGTAGGGAGAAATCAGTAGATGGGGAGGAATATAATTATCCTCCGCTCCTGAAAGAATGTCTCAGATTTTTAAGTGTCTCATATCAGCTTAGAATTTGAGTGACATTTTAATTATTTTGTTTTTTTTCTTCTTTGCCTGGTTTGAATCTCCAAAGAGTACCACTCTCACATTCTGAAGGGATGCAGGGAGTGGAGCGGCACTCACAGGGGAGCCTCGTGGCTGAGGTTTTCTGCAGAACGAGGGGCACGTTTTCATCAGAAATCAGCGGTTCTTCTCTTGGCAGTATAGGCTCGCTCACGTCTGGGTCATCAGGAAACGTTTGACTTTCTGAAGCGCTATATTCACACAATCATGACTACAGCCAAATTCAGACTAGAAGTTGTCTATCTGGCACTTTGTGATCTAAGCAAACCCAGTTTCTAGAAAAACATGACTCTACTTTTTAAAGTGGTTTATCCAAGAGTCTTTATACTTGGAGTGCAATCACAGCTCTGTGACATTGGGGGTGGCAGGTGCGGCTCAGGGCCAGGTGGGTCTGGCCTGGCAGGGCTGTGAGACCCCAGTGAGGTGGCTGCTGAAGCAGGAAGTAGCTTCTGCAGAACCAGCTTCAGAATAGCCTTTGAGTCTTCATGGCACTCAGAAAATTGAGTGCTGCGGTCCCTTTGGGATGCATTTATAAACCGCAATTAGGTGCATGTTTAGCTCAGTCCAGCCCATGTGCGCTGCTCTGTCATCTGGCCTTACTGTGGAAGCCATGTGGCCTAAACATGTCGCTCTACATCTCTTCTCCTTACTCATTTGGGTGTCGCTGCATCCAAACCTCCAGGGGCCACCAGAAGACCCATCAGTCCACACTGTCCTGTCTCTGGTTCAGAGCTCTCAGCCACCCTAAAGTCTTTCTTGTGTATAAAGGTCAGTTTTATGTGTCATCCTGGCTGGACCACCACCCTAGTTATTCAACCAAACACTGATCTCGGTGCTGCAGCAAGGGTGTTTTGCAGAGGTTATTAAAGTTCATGGTCAGTTGACTTTAGTGAGGAAGACTATCTGGACAACCTGGGTGGATGGTAAATGGGTGGGTGGGTGGGTGCATAGTTAGTTGGTGGATGGGTGGGTGGGTGCATGGATGGATGAAACTGCTGTAGTCATAGCTGCAGAAACCACTCATGAGGGAAAGCTGAGCTGTGTTCCAGGGCTGTTTCTTTATCAGTGCAGTTTCTTTCTCACTTTCTAATTCAGCTATTATGTAAGAGACAAATTGAAAATAAATCTCTGCGACTCAAGCGATATTTTTATTCCTGGTATGGGAACAGTTGGTTTCTGACTTATGAATAAATCGTGTGCAGAGAAAGTGGATGGACAGGGCGCATCTGACAGGCATGTTGACCGTCCTCCCAGTGACTGCAGACCAGCCGTGCTGTGGACTCTATATGGAGTCCTGGAAGCTGCACAGGGGGAGCTGACTGCCAGGGCAGCTGGCCAACGCTGAGAAGCTCACCCACAGGCTTTTTGGTGGAGCCCCCTCTCTCTGTAGCTTCTTTCCCAGGAGACTAGGCAGCAAAGCAGCTCCCTGGAGACACTCTGAGGCCTGAGCACCAGGACTATCCTGGGTGCTATGAGACGGTAGTGACCATCCCAGCAGATGGGTAAACATTTTCATCCAGCTCACCTGAGCTGCTAAATGGTGCATCATCATAGCAATTTTGACATCATCCCTTTCATGTCCTCCTTGGCATCTATACAAGTATAAGTAAGGTTGTGTGTGTGTAGCTTTGCCCATTTGTTCACTTTTAAAGCCTCACAATTGCACTATTGTGATGATGCTCACATTCTAAAAACTGAGTTTTAAAGTGCAGAAGGAACTGACTTTGTAACAAGGAAGCCAGTGTTTTGTTTTTTTACCTGTAGCATTTACTAACTTTTTATCATTAAAGCCCCAAATGTGCCTTTGTGAAACACTGTTTCAATCTCACCCTTTATGTCTCTTCAGGGTATAAGATAAAATCCATCATGGCTCCCTTAAAGTGCCTTTCAGTATAGGTTCTGCCCCTGACAGCAGTTCCCTTGCCATTCTGGGAAATGGTTCACGTGGCTTCCTCTCTGTCTCACCTTGGCAGGGCCTGATCAAGATCCGGGGGGACCGATGCTGGCAGGACCTCACCTGCATGGACTTCCACTACGAGGTGAGTAGCTTGGAGACACGGTGATGCGATGAGGCAGACTTCAGCTCATTTGGATGTGCCCTCCTGCTTCCTTTCTCTGGGAGGCGGAGTATCCCACTTGCTAGTGCTGGCAGAATGGGACGACTGGCCACTGTGGTTGTGGATCCACTGGTTCCTTCTAATTATGGGCACTGGGTCCCTCTGCTGCTGTCCACGGTCCTGCCCAGGCCCTGGATATCAGGCCAGGTACCCTCCTCCTAGAGTCTGAGCTAGCCCTTCCTGCCCCCAGGGCAGGTGCAGAGTTGAGGACTTCTCTGCCCTATACCCAGCCCCCAGACATGGCAGACATAGGTGCAGGAATTTCCCAGTTCCCTGGGGTACAGACATGCCAGTCCTCCTGTGTCAGGATCCCCAAGGCCCCCTCCCTGCCTCCATCCAGGGCTTTGGGCACACTCCCTGCATCTCTGGACCTGGGCTCAGGTCTGCATCTCTCCAGACACTCCTGTCCCTGCTGACTGCTGGCCTATTTGTGGGGAGCTAGGACTGCATTTTTCTATGAATTAACCTGAGGGCATTTGACATTGAAACATCATTTGTTTTCTCAGTAACATTGGCTCATCCCAAGTACAGAGCACATGCCTGTCGGGTGCCCATTCTCACATTGGGCCCATGTCCCTCTTGTTGGCAGTAAAAACCTTAACACGCCTAGAACGCCAACTGTCAGGATGTTTTCTTCCATGTTCTCCGCTCACTGCTTATGGCCCAAATGGAATATGGAGAAAGCGGTTTTTATCTGGTCTTCTTCTGAAAGGTGGCTTTCAGACAATCTTACGCATTCTGTGGCTAGTCCTGAGTGTGTTCAGTGTTTGATGTTGCTTCTCAGGCCTGGGGTCATGCCCCCTTATTGCTGTTCCTGTGTGTGTTCCAGGCTGTCATCTGTTAAGCAGCCCAGGGCTGGAGCGTCTCCTCTGTGCAGTGTTTAGCGAGAGGTCAGGCTTTATCTTTAGGATCCAAAGATCACCCCACGTCCCACCTAATGTGCCTTGAGGTGTCCTTCTCGCCTGCCCAAGGTGCCACAAGGCCCTCCCTTGGTCCTAGAGCCAACTTTCCACAAAATGCCAGAGGAAACGCTTCCAGCTTAGCAGGAGTGGGTATGGGGTTCTATGAGCTGGGCCAGGGACACTCTGCTCTGTCCTGGGCCCGCCCACGAGTCCCCTCACGCAACCCAGTCAGCACTGTCCCAATGTGCACGCGTCCCCCTGCAGGGTGTCAGTGCGGCGAGCAGGCAGCACCTGTTGGTCCCCATGGTGCGAATGCCTGCACTTGCCATGCGTGCAGCTCTGGGGCCAGGATGGAGGCAGCCCTGGGACAGCAGGATGAGGCTTGGTGAGTGGAGGGCAGAGCTGGGTGCGCATCCCCAGGGATTCGTGGAGTTGGTGCACATCAGGCTGGGGCTCTTTGTCCTCATAGCCCTGCTCAGGATTCAGGCAGGCAGTGCACGTAGGTTGTGACCCAAGTCCTGAGGACGGGCCAGCAGGCCATGCCATCCACATGTGTGAGGTCGGGGCCATTGGAGTCAGCATTCTAGGACAAGCCAAGTCGAGGCTCATTAAGAACCGGGAATGTGATGACCGATGATCACACAGGATCCAGGCCTGAGCCATGAGGCCCTGGTTGTTCAGTGCTCCTGTCACAGAGAGTTTGGGCCCATGGGTCAGGCCCTTTGGAGGGATGGAACCTCCTAATTCTGGCGGAAGAAGCCTTTCCTCAGTGAGTCTTTTCTCAGCACTCTCTTTGTGAGCTGGATTGCAATGAGGATACTGACTAATGTCACGTTTGAGGCTGGGACCTATATTCTCCCCAAATACCAATCGTAGACTAAAGACCGTCTGATTTGTCCCTTTGAGGTTATTTGTATCCCTGGGGCAAGACTGTGTGGGCCCCCATGCTGTGGGTAGGAGGCTCTCGCCTGCCGCTCAGTCTGGGCAGGATTGGGTACTGTGCCCACGGGGGGCCCCTTGTGTTTCTGCTGCTCGTAATGAAGAAGAGGTTGTTGGTGAGTTCAGTCAGTCAAATCATAAGAAACACTGGGCAAACGTCTTCGAACATAAATTGTCAGTCACTGCGAGAGAAAAGGCAGGTGGCCTCTGTGTGACTGACACTCCACCACTGAGCACGGTTTCTACAGATCTGGTAATGTCTGGACCCGCAGTCACGCAAAGCCAGCGTCACTGAGCATATCCAGGGCAGAGTAACGTCCTGAAAGAACTGACAGGCTCTGCTCCAACACTCAGTGAAACCATCCACAGAAAATGCCCACAGGCATGCCTCGGCTGCCAGACGCTAAACGGAAGGAAGAAAAATAAATGCAGCTGACCTGCTAGAAGTTTTATGTCTTGTCCAGTTACCTTTAAAACATGCATTGTTCCACTGGAACAGCAAGAAAATGCTTTTAGCAGCGAACTTGTATTCTTGTATGGACCTCCCTGCTCTATAGAGATTCATCAAATTTGAGCTTTTTAACTTAGGAATACTTTGATCACACAAGTTTATTCCTTAAATTCCTTTTTAGTAGGCACATCTCTTGCGTAAAACAGCCTTCACTCTGCAGCTTGGTGATTCACTGGTAAAGGGGATTGTGCGTTTTGGTCGCTGAACTGTCACAGGTGTCTTGGTCTCACTGGGTCCTGCCGCCCACGGTGGGCCCCGCCTACACCCCCTCTGGAGTTCCTCTGTGCTTGAGCATGATGCAGATCTTCCTTCTCTGTTTCTCCCCTACCCCCAGGGGCACAAATGAGTTCAAACAAGTTTACACTGTTGTTTTGCTCCAGGGTCCTGCTCGCAGAGCTGACCTTTAATCCAGGGGTATAAATCACTTTTCACTCCTATTATTTGTAAAGTCTCACAGCCTCACAGTGCATAAAAGAGGCTTTTGTCTTAAGTCAGTTGCATTTTTAAGCTAGGGTTTCAAGCACACGGTGGGAACAGCTGACTCACAGGGTACCTCCAGGATCTATCCCAGAGCCTTGGTGTTGGAGCGTTGTTGCTAGGTGTGCTCCCGGCCTGACAGTTCTCCAGGTGCACATGAGGTGGTTCATACGAGGCACTGCCATGTATGTTCACCCTCAAGAATCAGCTGAACAAGGAAGACACTCAAGATGTACTCCCTGTGACTGCTCTCTCTCTGGGAATGTGATGTAAGTGTGAGGGCAGCTGCCACTGGCATTTCCAGGAGAAGCTTTTCCTCTTTCTCTTGGGATCTAAGGCATGTCTTCACATATGTCAAGGTAGAAAATGGTCCCTCATCCCAGTGTCTCTCAAATCACAACAGGGTTGCTATGGCCACCTGTCCGTGGATACTATTCATCCCTCTGCAAACTGTGGTCATTCTTGGCACTCTGACCTCGGGGGCCAGGCCAGGCATTCCTTCCCAGCAACCTCGGCAGCCATACCCAGGTGTTCATGGGGGAGACCTACTTGGGCTGAGCCCCAAGGACAGGCCCTGCTGCCCAGGACAGCAGTGCCAAAGGGAGCCTCAGCCCCTCTTAGAGCCCTCCCGCCTCCCAGGCAGCCAGTTGCCCTCTGGTACTAAGCATTGTCAAGGGAGGCTGCTCACTAAATACTGGCTAAACCTCGGGGTGAGCTGCAGTAATCTGCCTGCAAATTACCCAGCAGCCTGTGACCAAAATGTTTCACAGTCCCTGAGCCCTGGGCATTCCAGACCCACCCCTAGTACTGGGGGCTTCTGTTTGTGTCTCGGGCCAGTTGGTCCTACTTTTAATTGCAACCCCAGGACCTGGACTACTGGATGTTTTGTACTGTACGTAATTGGATGGGGGTCACTGAGCACCCTTAGATAAAGGAGTGTACCAATCTGGAAATAATTTGAATCAAGGTTGACGTTACCGTGAATGCTGTAAATGTTAAGTTGATAGAAGCTGTGACTGAGATGCCTTCAGCAGGTTGAGAGTTGTGGCTTACTTGCTTTGCCCACTGATGATTTTATTGATTTTGTAGGAAGAAGGTGTTTTATGTATTTACTGGGGACTGGCGGTCGGGTTGGGGGGTAGTGCTGAGCCTGGGAAATGTCCAGGTCATGGCCTGGATAGGTGACTGACCGCGGGGTGGTTTTGATGGAGCCCGCACCCTGGAAGCACGCAGAAGGGCCAGCCCCATCAGACCAAGGCCAAGACCATGAAAGGTGGGCGTGCAGCCTCAGAGTCAGTAATGGTCATTGCTGTTAAAGCAGAGAGCTCCAGAATGGGAGTGCCCAAACTTGAACCCAGGTCCAAATCACTCCCTGCCCTTTATATAGACCTGTGTTGCCTATCCTTTGAAGCACCCACTTCTGGCTTATGTGATCCTGAGCAAGTTACCTCACTGTTCAAATTCTGTTTTCCTAGCTTTAAATTGATAACAACCCCAGGGTTGTCAGGCAAATCACTGATGTCTAATTTAATTCCTTTATTGTCAGGGTATGTGACTTGAATCTTTTCAGATTTATTCAGACTCGTTTTATGGCCCCGAATATGGCCTATCTTAGTGAATGTTTCATTTTAAACTAAAAAAGGAGTGTATACCCTATGTTCTATAAATATTCATTGATTCAAGTTGAGCTGTGGTGTCTTTCAAGTCTTCTATACCCTTATTTTTTATCTATTTGTTTCATCAAGTATCGAGAGAGGGTAATTGAAATCTTTGACTAGAATTGTCATATCTACTTGCAATTCTATCTGCTTTTGCTTTGTGTATTTTGAATCTGTTATTAGGTACATAAATGTTTGAGTGTTGTGATCTTCTGATGAACTGACTTCTTTAGCATTATGAAATGACCTTTTATTCCTGATATTATTTGCTCAGCAGTCCCTTTGTCTGATATTAATATAATGACTAGTGTTCTTTTGGCTAGTATCTGCACAATATGTATTTTTCCAAGCTTTAACTTTTAACCTACATGTGTCTTCATATTTGAAGTGTGTCTCCTAAAAGTAGCATATAGGTGGGTCTTATTTTTTATCCACTTTGACAAATTCTGCCATTTAATTGTGTATTTTGGTCATTTGCATTGAATGTGATCTTTGATGCATTAGGTTTAATCTTTATTCCTTTTTATATTTTTTTCTGCTTCTTTTGGATTAGTTGAATGCTCTTATGACTCCTTTTTATTTCTTTTCTTGGCTTAAGCTGCGACTCTTCGTTGTTTTACTTTTGGTAGTTTTAGGGTTTATAGTATAAATTTTTAATCCATCACAGCTTGCCTTCTAGTGATAACTATACTTTTTTTATAAATGATAAAAGATCTTGATAATGATGTTCTCCCACTTTACCCTCCTGGCCTTTTTTGCTAGTGTTGTCAAATGTTTACTTTTACATAAACTATATACCATATTATTATTTTTGTTTTAACAGTCAAGTTACCCTTTAAAGACATTTTATTAAATTGAAAAGATAACTTCGCACATTTATCCACATGCTCACCATCCCTAGGGCTCTTCACCCATGTGTGGACCCACATCTTACATCTGACAACTTCCTTCAGTTCATGTGTGCAGGTATGCTGGTGATGAGTCCTTCAGTATTCTGAGCCTCTCTTTCACCTTGGGCTTTGAAAGAGACTTTTGGTGGGTATAGAATGCTAGGTTGACAGGTTTATCAGTACTTTAACGATGCTGCTCCATTGTCATCTCATTGGGACCCAGACTTTCCCCTTAGTCTGGTAGGATTTGCATCATTGGGGGTGCAGTAGATGCCAGCTCTTAGGGAGCCATTGCTACAGATAGTCCTGACGGCACACTTTCCACTTTCCTGCATAGTATTTCAGTTGTCCCAGGCCTATGTGTACTGTTATCCCCACATTTATAACTCATTTCTCTTTGTTCCATTTCCAATTGCATTGATAGGAGGTAGGAAGCAGCTATGGGGAGTCTCGTGCTCACAAGGTGGACACCATGAGGACACCCCAGCACATCTGCTATGGCCTCATGGGGAGAAGCCTTCAGCCCCAACATCAGGGCCCCTCCCCTGGGCGAGCCAGCTAGCAGCTGCATGTAAAAACACATAGTAGGTCTTACCTTTTTATCCTAAGATTTTCACTTGATAGGTATACAGTATGTCCCCTTCCCCTCCCATCAGGGAACCACCAACACACAGACACCTTCATGTCCCCAGGACACACATCAACACCTACAGTGTACGAGGGAGTCACCCACTCTGAAAACCAGACTGATAACTCAGATTCAGGGGGCATTCCATGGACACCTCATCTCTGGCCCTGCGAGGGACGACGGTCCTGGATCAGTAAGGAGCAAGTGTAATGCACAGATTTTCTGTTAAAATGGAACATGTGGAGCTTGAGAGTTTAAGAAACTCATTCTTCAGACAAGAATCACATGTGTTCCCTTTCTCATTAAAACCCGAAACACATAATTTATAGTCCCTAAAATGGGAAACTAGCTGAAAAAAACATTTCTGTTCTTCTTAGACTTCTCACTGAGGGACGGGAGGGTGGGTGTTAGAGGAGAAGACTTGTCCCCCAACAGGAAGTGACGTCATTCTCCCCAAAGGTTCGTTACCTTCTAAATCCCTGCACACTTTTCATCACTCTTTATATTTTCCTCATGTTTTCCTTATTTAAAATTGTCTCTTTGTAGGGGAACCAATTGTAAATGTCACAGGGGTCCAGGTTGGCCAGTCTACGGCACCCAGGCTGGTCTGTGCTCTGGACACGTGGCCATGTAGGTGAGAGTGGCCCAGCAGCCGGCACAGGCAGCACCGGGCACTCCTCCCCGTGCTTTATGGGGTGCGATGCTCCAGTCACCACTTCCATGGTTTACAACCAGATTTTATGACATGGTATTTTTTTCCAGCTCAATGCAAACAGAAATAAAACTGTCCTGGGCTTGCAGAAGAAGGGAGGCCTTGGGACCCTCCCGGCAGTGCGGCCCAGAACAGCAGGGCTGGGGGTCGACACACAGAGCAGGCCCCACCCGCACACTCCCGCCTCCAGCAGGTCATAAATCCACATAAGGAGCCCGACTGTGATGCTCCCCAGGGAGCGGGGCCCCCAGAAAATAGAGCCTTCCTTTCAAGGAATTTCACGTTGTAGGGGACGGGTAATGTCACAGTCACCATATTTGTTCTCATTTACATGATGCAGCGAAGCCCCACGTGGGCTGAGGGTACAGGGCCTGCCTTGGGGCGCCCACCTGCAGATTCGGCAGCACATCTCCCCAGGAGTGGGGAGTGGCTGGCCTTCCAGCCCCCACCCACCCACCCACTGCATCCATGCAGCCTCCTGCGCTATCTGGTTGGTTCTTCCATTGAGAGTGTTCTCCCCTTTATAGCACCTCACCCGTGGGAGCTAATGAACGTCAAGCAAATCTGAGGTAACATGAACTCCCAGCAGCCATCCCAGCCCATTAAATGTGGGTCATGTCTTTCCCCTGTTCAAACGTGGTGTGTCCCTTACCCAGCGCTAAGGCCACAGGCTGAGCTCCCACTGACTAGGCATCGACTCGGAGGCCATGTTGGCCGCACTTCGGCTAGGGAGTTTGTCGCCTGTTATCCCGCAGCCCCTTGTCCCCGGCCCTGCCTCATCCTGAGAAGCTGCGTCTTAGGAGAGCTTCTCTGTGGATACAAAATGACTTACACAGCCTGGGAAGCATCCCCTGTCCCCACAATGTGATTCCTAGAAGTGTGCGCCAACCACAGAAACATGCATTTGTGTTCAGGAAACAAAAAAAGGTGACGCCCCGACCAGGGAGGCCCTGCCCCAGGTGCCCTGCTCCTGAGCGACAGGATGGGCCACTGACCTGAGTGGAAAGTAAGCGCTGCCTAGAGGTGGTTTGGCGGCCGTGAGAACATGCAGCCTGTGTCAGGTTCCTGGTCATGGGCTCTGCTCAGTGACTTATTCTTTTTGGACCCAGACTGTTTGTTGGAAACACTTAGGGTATGTCCTTAAGCCTGCTCTCCGCTCTCTGCTGCCTGTGTCCTGCCTCTTGGCCTCTATCTCCTCTGCAGACAGCATGCGGAGGCCTCTGCCTCCCAGCATTACTCAGTGAAGGGCCTGGCCTCCCTCCCCGGCTCCAAGCAAACAAGCGAACTCTGTTTTTCTTGTTTTATATGTGCTGTACAAGTAGCAGGGGCTGCCCGTCAGGGAGATTCACATGGAACTTCCACACAGGCTCCCTGGAAGCCCCCACAGGATGCAGAGGCCCCACACCTCCTGGGGAAGGGATAGCTCTCTAGGACACTCAGATGTGACCTGTTGGTGCAGTGACCACAAGGGATGGCTCCACCCTGGAGGTCATGTTAAAACACGTTCTCTCCCCAAGCTGTTGGCTTATTCCCCTCACAGACGCTTCTCTCTCTCCTCTTTGTCCTCACATCAGCATCCTGTCACCAGCTGGGAGCCTAGAGCGAGGAGGCTCCAACAGAGGGCCACCCCACATGGCTTTGCAGAAAGGGCCCCACAGAAGAGAGCTTTCTGCACAACTGGTGCAAAGTCCTTTGTGCTCATCAGTCCACCTCAGTCACCCGGCTCTGAAAGGCTAGGGACACAGGGCCATCCTATCCAGGGGACCTCGGGGGCAGTCAATGCCAGGTAACAGTGAACGGGGAGGCCGTGTCCAAGGGCTGTGCAGTGCACTGTGCTAGCAGGTGCCAAAGGAGACCTGCCCACGTGCCTGCCACCTCTGGGAGAGGGACTCTGACATCCAGCTCACATCTTGGTGCTGGCGTTGGAGGGCTGGGGACATGGCAGAGCAGAACCCTCAGGAAGAGACAAAATAAGGCCCAATGGCGGTGTGGGCAGGTAGGGCCAGCACACGTCCAGCCCACCACTTCTGGGCGCAGGACCAAGCAGGACTTCACCCAAGCCCCAGCCGGCCCATGGCTGTCCCTACAGGCATCTCCAGAACTGGGGAGGAAGGGGAAACAAACGGAACTGTTGGGAGTGTTTTTTGCTCAAAGTTTACATTTCCCTGCTGGCTGGCACCTGGGGCCACTCTCAGCCCCAGGCCCCCATCTCTGTGTAGTGTGACACCCCCACCCCACCTCTAAGCCAGCGAAGCTCCCTGCCTTCGTGTGGATGATGCCTATCCTTCGGCCAATCTTGGACTAGATTTATAAAATTCAGTCTCTCTAGCCGAGGAATATGGTGCCTTTTTCAACACAGAGCCTAGGCGGTAAGAAGACAAGGTCCTCGGACCCTCCCCTATACTGCTTAAGACCTGGGCCAGTCATGTCCCCACAGGTGGAACTCAGGGAATCTACTCCATCCAGTAAGTGGATTAGGGCCAGCTCAGCCTTGAGTGGTGACGACACTAACGTGGCTGTGGATGCATTGTCACACCATCCCGCCTGCTTTAATGATGCATGCCTTCACTTACAGAGTGTGTTAATGACAGGAGCCCACAGGGCAGCCAGGGGCAGGGGACTTCCATTTCAGCCTCCCCTGACCGTGGATAGGGTGCAGGCATCTTGTCAAAATGCATTTTCCCTGGCTGGCTGGGACTGCTGGTAAAAGCAAGGCCTTCAGCCCTGAGAAGTATGCAGGGCCAGCTGTCCCTCTGCCAGAAACAGAGCTGAGCGGCGTGCTGCCCTTACCTGCCGCACCACCAAGAGTTGGCCAGAGGCCAGGCCACTTTCTGAAATTGGACTCTAAAATGTAACCGAGGGGCTCGTCCTGACTTGGGGAAAACAAGGCGTGGTTGTCCTATCACCATTTGCCCGTTTGGGCATTCTTCCAGGCACGACTAGCAGAGAAAGCCCTGGAACAGGGTCCTCTCTCATGACGGCTCCTTCAGGGGGGCCTGCCCGCAGCCTGCACGCCGGGCAGACTCATTTTGTGGTCACGTTGGCCCCGTCGACATAGCTCCGGCCCAGATGCTGGGCGCCTGGTACACATTCCTGTCCAGGGCCATGGACACCTTGGGGTGTGGGCTGACACACGCACACTCATGTGTACGGCACTTGTATATGTACATACACACCATATCTAGAAAAAAAAACTGCTGTTTTTAAAAAAGCTGAAACATTTGGAACTGATTTTGATGCTCTTTTTTTGTTGTTGAATGAAATCGCTGCTAACCACCAGAGTATCTGCAACTTCAGGACGGTGGGGGTTTCACTCTTCTTAGGCATTACCTGGTGTGTGACAAATCCGACACGGGCCTATGAGTAGGAAGACCCCTGATGGTCTTGCTTGTCCCCTTCCCCTGTGTCTTTTCCCCCACAGCCCTATACCCCTTTCCTTAGAGGAGCCTGCTTCTTCATCTGACACTCCTTCCACGTCCTCAAGTGGGACCAGGGTTAGTTGCTGTGAGTCCCTGGGGCAAAAATGAGGCAAGGCCTGCTGTGTGCTCCCCAGAGCTGTAGAAACCCCCTTAGAACACAGGTAAATGAAGAGATTGTTGAGCTAAATTGGCACAGATGCAGGGTCAGGTAAGACGTAGTCACTCGCCTGGTTCCCAGCTCTGCCCACTGAGTGGCCCAAAGACAGTGATACCCAGGCCAGGCTGGGTCCAGCCTCAATCAGAGGCACCTGGCTCCTGGGAGAAATGGTTGCACTCAGGGCTGGGGAGGAAGGGGTTCAGATGACCCTGGAGTATCTTTAGAGCCAGAAAGTAGGAAAATGCTCAGAAAATGCTCAGAAAATAGACCATCAAAACACATGATAGTGAAGGATTATACCCCAATGAATAAAATAGCCCATGTGTCCACACCAGCACCAGAAAATACACGGAGAAGCAGAACACTTCTCCTTGCAGTGGAATGCCATGCAGAGTAATGGTGGACACAGAAGTCACCATTCAGATGCCATCAGAACCTCTGACTCTGGCAAGAATCATCAAAGGTGCAGAAACTGGGACATTTGGCTGTAACAGGTTATTTTCATAGCCTCGAACTACAAAGGTGAAAACAGTAGCTTTGCAGAGGAGGACCCTGGCTGATACCCCTTAACCAAGAGATCCAGGTAGAAACTGCCCATGTCAAGACACAGCACCACCCTGGGCTTACGGGAAGGTCACCTGTCACCACTGGGTCTTCCTGCTACAAGTGTGTGCCCCAGTCTGCCAGGAGGAACATCAGCCACATTCACACTGAGGGACATCCTGCAAAAGAGTATGTACTCTAAAATGTCAACATCCTAACACTCAGGTCAGGTGACTAGAGAGACATGGGAGCTGCAGGCAATGTGTGATCCAGGATTTCCTTTTATTTAAAAGACATTATTCTGACAACTGGAGGAATCTGGGTAAGGCCCACAGGTGACAGACAGTGGAGCATCCCTAAGTCCCTAGCTGTGATCGCTGCCATGCTGCATGAGAGAACACCCTTGTTTTGGGAAATTCACACTGAAGTACTTAGGTGGCAGGCATCACGTTTCAGCTGACTCTCAAATGCTGCAGTGGCAGAAAAGGAGGAAGGGGTGGTAAAATGGAAACATTTGGGACATTTTGTTTGTTTGTTTGTTTAACTATTGTCATTTTTCTCTAAGTTGGAAGTCACGAGTCAGCTTTAGCTCAAGCAGTTACTTCATCGTGGCAGACTACTAATCCCTACCATAAGTCGAAAATCATGTCCAAATGGAAAGTTAGCAGGAAGACAGACTGCCATAGTTCCACCCTGGTCCCCCAGTAACCTGTCCTCCCAGATGGGTCGGCAACCCTTCCCTAGCACCCATCCTGCCTCTGAGCTGTGGGGTAGATGGCCGGGGAGCTGCTGTTTTCGTGACTTCCTTTGGGATCTAAGCGTGTATAACAAAGAAAAGTCCATGTAAATTATCTCAGGAACGTCTTTAAGTTTCAAAATCGGAGCCAGGCTGGCCTTAATGCCCACTTGTCTTTTGGGCTCAGCCTTTCCCTAATGGTAGCCATCATTGCCCGCGTGGCACCTCTGTGTCTGCATGGGTCGTATGCATGTACATGGAGAACATAAGTCCCAGGAGGGAGAAGGGTGCCCGTGTGTGCTTGGCATGAGGAGGCTCAAGGCCCAGGCCCGGGGAACAGAGGGGAAGTGGGAATAGTGTACCCCGACACCCTTCACGAATCTCAGCACGATCCGAAGATGGAGAAGCAAACCAATTCACATTAGAGGAAATGTGGGTCCACCCAGGTCTGGGGCCACTGGTGCCCCGTGTCCTGTCAGTGTGGAGGGGCTTCTGCACACAGTGAGACCTGTGTCCTTCACTGACGGCTGGGTGTCACACAGGGCCTCCCTGACAGGGCAGTAAAGCCCAGTTCTAGGCACGTCCAGACCCTCATGAGTGGGCATGTACACGGCCCCACACAGCATCTTCACAGTCAGCCCCTCTGAATATGGATGGCCATGTGACCTTCCGTGTGGCCTGCTCCCAGCCTCAGCTATAGATGAGGAGCTGGCGGAGGACAGGGTCTTGTAGGGTCGGAGGTGCAGGGACTGTCAGGTGGGCCCTGGGGCAGCCAACACCATGGCTGAGTCAACATACAGGCCTCCTGGGACACACTGCGCCCACCCCAAACACATGTGTTCCCGGGAACACACACCCAGAGCCAGGACCCGTTCCCCCAGCCTTCATTATCCTTTGAGCAGAGAGCAAGCACATGTGAGCTTCAGCCAGAGACAGGTTCCCACGCTCTCCTCACCCTCCCCCAGTGACCTGTCCTCCTCCTGGGGCTCTCCAGTGCCCAGTGCTGCTCAGGCTCTCCCCGCAGCATCTGAGCTCCCCTGTAGCCAGGGTCTTCAGGGGCCCTGAAGGGGTCAGTGTCAGAATTACAAGTGCCCCTGACATGCACTCTGAGAAGACCTAGACATGTGGCCCCATCGTCCTTGTCCCCACAACTCATATCTTGGTAGCGTGTGAGCTACTGGAGGAAGGGCCATGGCAGCGGCCTCCCCCGTACATTTCCCCAGCCAGGCTAGTCCCAGACACTACCTTCCCTCAAAAGCCCCCCACCCTCCGAAACTGGTCAGTGGATGTCACATGGGCAGTATCAGGTGGGTAGGCTGGGGTCCCCTGTGGGTTGGGGCTCGGTTCTCAGCTCACAGCCGCCTCCTGTCCCACAGACACAGCCGGTGCCCAATCCCGTGGCCTACTTCCTGCACCGCTCCCCATGGTGGGTCCATCGCTTTGAGACACTCAGCAACCACTTCCTAGAGCTTGTGGTACCCTTCTTCATCTTCCTCGGACGGCGGATGTGCATCCTCCATGGCGCCCTGCAGATCCTGTTCCAGGTTAGTCACCACCATCACCCATGCATGTGAGCATCACTCGTCTGTTCCCAAGAAAAACAGTTGGGATTTTAAATTTCTGTGTCCTGCTCATTATTTGTTTTCATCACATGTAAACTTTACATGCTGTCATGGCGGTGCCCGTGTGACGTCAGTAGTCGTGTACCTGTCTTTTTTCCTTGTTGTCCAGGGTCCGTATGTGGTGCCAGGTCGCAGGTGCAATGGGCAGCAGGTGTGGAGCTTCCCCTGATTCCAGAGGACATGCTCCCTGGCCTAGTGGGATGTGACTGTAGGTTGGTGGGTTTGTTTTTGTGGCCACATTTATCAAGTTCTCTTCTATTTCTAGTTTACTAGGAAGTTTTGTTTTGTGATTTTTGTTTTGGGTATTTTTATTCACGAATGAATATTGGATTTTAACAATTTGTTTTTCCCTACCAGTTGTGAAGAGGTCGCTTTTTTTCCCTTGAACCTGTTAATGTGGTGAATTGCATTAATACTGCTAATGTTGAACCAGTTTTACATTCCTAAGATAAACTCAGTTTGGTCATGCTGTATATATTGGATATGATTTGCTAATATTTTGTTTTGGGTTTTGTGTGATTGTCAGTGAATAAAATTCGTCTATAATTTTCCATCCTGCACTGGCCTTGCCTGGTTCTGCTCATGGAACTCATCAAGGGCGGGCCCCCTTCTCTGAATGAGTTCATGAAGACAGAGACAGCGCTCCTGCATGAGCCACCTGGCCTTGCAGGGTCTCTGTGACCACCGATTTACACCTTTCCTAGCTGTTGGACTTACAGGGTTTCCATTTCTTCTGGAGGCAGTTTTGGTGGCAAACATTTTCTTGGGAATTTGTCTATTTCATTTGTTTTCAAATTTATTGGCCACAAAAAAAAAGTCATAATGTTCTCTTATGTTTCTCTTATGTCTCTTATTTGTCACTTTCTCCTTTCAACCTGTGTCCTTTCCTCCAGTGTGACTCTGGTAACAGCACAGAGTAGGATTCTTTTCAAACTGAGGCTGACACTCATTCTCCTTTACATAAGTTCATATATCTCAAATGATGTCTTTGGGTTTATTTCCACATCTTTGTTTCTTTTTTGTCCCTTTTGAGTTCTCATTCTTTTACTTTCCTCTGCTTCTTTCAAGTGAGTACATGCTTAGTTAACTGACTGAAAATCTAAATTTGACCCCCATCTTTGCTGCCATGATGGCCCTCAGGCCTAAGAATGCCATAACCGTCTCTGTCCCTACTCGCTCACCTGCTTTCACTACCCTAGTATTTTAGTCCTATTTTGTTTTGCTTTTTAATTTATAGACTGATAGAAGTTTCAGATTTACAGATAACTGAGCAGAGTCTAGAGGGTTCCTTTATCTGCCCCCCACCACACACACAGTTTCCCCATCATGAACATCTTGTCGTGTATTTGTTATAACTGAGGAGCCAACATAAATACTTTATTAATAACTGAAGTCCATAGTTTACATTGCTGTTTACCCTGAGTGTTGTCCTTTGTATGGGTTTGGACAAAGTACAGTGTATCCACCATCATAGTATCATACAGAGAGTACCACCACTAGCCTAAAAATCCTCTGTGCTGTCCAGATTAATTTTTCCCTCTCCTTGCCAACCCCAGGCAAACACTGGTCTGTTTACTGTCTCCATAGTTTTGCCTTTTGCAGAATGTCATGTAGTTGGAAACATCCAGGATGGAAGCTTTCAGGCTGGCCTCTTTACTTAGTAATATGGATTTGAGATTCCTCGTGTCTTTTTGTGACTCGAGAGCTCATTTCTTTTCCTTGCTGAATGATATTCCATTGTCTAGATGTACCACAGGTTATCCACAAACTGTCCGGAGTTGGCTGGAGGACAGAGCCCTGGCTGGCCTGTGACCCTTGCCAACAGCCTGGGGCACTCCTGCACTGGGTGTGCCAGTCACTTTGGGGAACAGCCTGTGTTAGGTGCACCCCATGGGTCTGCAGATTGCCCTGATGGACTGTGTTTCTATCTCTGCGCCTACAACCTCAAAAGGCATCTATGTTCCTGTTTGTTTCCGTTCATTCCCTCAGGAGAGGGTTGAGGATGTAAGCATCTTACCTCCTCCCACACTCAGCTTACACAGCTGTTCCAGAGGGTTCTGCAAGGTCCATTGTCTGCTTGGAGAAGTGCACGTGAGAAGTGACAAGAGAGTCACACCATCCCAGCCTCAGAGCCCTGCCCTACCATCAAGCCGCAAGCCTGAGGGAGAGACCCTGGAGCGGGTAGCTATCGGCTTCCACTGTGGGGCTGGGCAGACATCCTGGCCTAGTGCAGGATGGCCGTTCGCCAGGCAAAGGGCTCCTGATCCCAGGCCAGATTCTTTTCCACCTCCCACCATAATCTGCTCTTTCTAATCTCTGCGACATTGCCAGAGTCCTGGGGACATCTAACAGTGGATCCATCCCCTTAGCTTTGGGCACAGAAGGCTGCTCTACCCACAGGCCTGAGTGCCTTGCCCAGACTGGGGTCACAGGATACCTGCCCTGGGGCTCCTGGCTGCAGAAAGTCTCCTTCGAGCATGCATGTGTCCTCTTTGAGGCAGTGCAAGCTAAGAGCCCAGCAGGGGGTTCCAAAAACCCATCTCTCCCTCCCCAGGATCATGTTGCATCATCCTAGAACATCTGCTGCTGTGTCTCCTGGGCCTGAGATTCCAGATCTCACCACTCATCTTCCTGCTTGTCCCGCTTGGTCAGCCCAGTGCATGTCACAGGGACCAGCACCCCAGTCATGTCTCCTGCAGGCCGCATGGTGCGCTGCGGGCACAGTTGAGGCTCCGCTGGACGGTGTATACACAGATGGACAGTGCAATCATTTCCTTTCCTTCAGACAAGACACTGCAATGATGCTAAGAAAGATTAGACCCCCTCAGCACACAGGAGCTGTGCATGTGATGCCAGACTCCATTTTTCTTATTAAAAACATGGTCACCCAGATGGATGGGACAGAAAAAGTAGGCACACACAGCCAGTGTGTGCCTGACAAGCTCTGAGCATGGCCACATGACATGCCCATGAGGCAACTTTTCTGAACTTATTAGAAACATGGTTTCATCCCAAAAACTGTGCCCTGTTGAACCCTAGCTCTCTGGGTCAGGGCCACCCAGTTGGGCTTATATTAGAATGACTTGGGAGAGGGGGGTCTTTGAAGATGCTTGTTCCAGGGGCTTCTCCCAGACCCCCTAAGGTAGGAACCCCAAGAGGGCCAGGCATTATTCAGAGGTCATTTAGGGCCACGGGGCCAATTGATGGCCTTTTGAAGTGCACTCCCAAGTTCTCACCCAGGTAAAACTGTCAGGCCTCCAGAATCCTGTCACACCAGAATGTTGTGGATTATGGGCATGACCAAGCATCAGGTAGGGCTGGTGCTCCTGCAGCTATACAGAGAAATGACCCTTCCTAGGACCATCCCCACATGGCTCCTGTACCCAAGTCTGAGCTGGAGCTTCAGGCTGCCAGGCAGAGGGCAGAGGCTGGACTGACATGATTTCCTCAGGAAGCAGGACTGCTGGTACCGAGCATGGATTTAAAGCCACTATACACCAAGATAATGGTGCCGAATGGACAGCAATGCCACCTGGAACCTCAGGAAGCAGGCTTGACTCAGCCCAGGGTGTGCTGTGTCCTCGCACGTGTGGCCCAGACTGCGCTGTGTCCTCACTCACATGGCCCAGGCTTCCCTATGTGTCCTCGCTTGTGTGGCCCAGGCCTGTGTCTACCACAGCATCAGGCAGAGCTAAGCTGGAAGTGCAAGGGCAGTAGGGATAAAGACCTCTCTCTTGTGCTTACATGGGAGGCGGGATAGAGGAGACTGGCTGTTTTTCCAATTCTGTCTTTCAAAGGCTGAAGAAGACCCCATGCAGGTCCCAGCTTTGCCTGCGCTGAGCAGCTAGACCCTCTTCCCTGAGGGTCTAGAATCCTGGTCAGGTCTGCATGCATGGCTACCACCAAACCCCCTTATTCACCATCAGAGGTGGCCTGGGCCATCCGTCCCCCTAGGAAGGCTCAGTTTACAGCCAACAAGACTATAATAGAGTCTCAAATCAAAGCCAGGTAGGCCCCCCAGAGCCTCTGCAGCATCACCTCCTATGGGAGCCATGGTGCCGGGAGCTGAACATTCTTGCTGGCCCTCATGTGTCTGGAGTCGCCAGTAGACTCCAAGAGGTGCCAAGAGTCCCCCAGATGGCACTTTTTCTTATTTTAAGTGGGAAATAACTGATTTGTAAAATAAAAAGGGAAGAAGAGGACCCATCATATGCCCTCCCCACAACCCCCCCGCCTGATAATCCCGTGGGGGTTTTCTTGCCACGGCAGTGTGCCTGCCCAGCGGCGACCACAGCTTCCACAGCGCTCTGTGTCGATGTTTTTACTTGCCATTAAATCTTTGCAACCATTGTTTTCAGCAACCACAACCATCATACCCAATTTTTTAAATAGTCAATTATCTTTTAAATTTTAAGATTTTTTTAGATATTTAATATTCATCTACATATTCGCTATTTCTGACACTCTGCTTTCCTCGGTACAAACCTAAGAATCCATAGGAATCGTGTTCTTTCTGCTGGAAGAATGTTCCATTCGTTTTTTAATGTGTCTTAGTGGAGGCTGCTGAATGTCTTTACTTCAACTGAGGTTTTCGAAGGTTTTTCCCAGCTGCGATGCTGCAGCTTGATGGCGTTTTCTTTCAACAAAGATGCATCTATCATTGCTGCCCATCCCGGTTTGTTATGCGACTTCCCCTCTGGCTGCTTCTAATATTTTTGTCTTTTTCACTGGTTTTCAGCAGTTTGAGTTGGTATGCCATAATGTGGACTTGAGTTTATCCCGCTTGTGATTTCTTAGACTTCTTTTGATGTATGCGTTGAAGGTTTCCATCAAATGAGGAGAATTTTTGGACATGATTTCTTCATATTGTTTCTGTCAACCTTCCCTTTCTGGAACATAAATCGCATGTGTTTTAAACCAGAGCACATTGTCCCCTGGGTCCCTCAGGGGCCACTCATGTTCTGCTCAGCTCTCTGGTGCTCTCTGTGCTTCAGTTGAGAAAGTTCTCAGCCTCTGACTTTTCTCTTTCACTGTGTGTCCAAAGCCTTCCATTAAGTTATTTCATAGATTACCTTTTAGATTCTCAGATTACCACTTGATTCTTCATTGTTTTCATATTTCTCTTAATTATGACCATGTTTTCTTTTAAGCCCTTTAATTTATTGACAGTAGTAGTTTTAAAATTCTTATCAACTCTCTGTAGATCACCTCAGCCTTTTTCTGAGCCTACTGTTCTCCCTTAGCTATAGCTTGCATGCTGCTACTAACCTGCCTGTGTGTTAACTGTTAATTAGATGCTGGCTATTGTGTTGTAATGCTGAATCCTCTCCTGACAAGCAGTTAATTTACTTGTGAGTCAGTTTCATCATCTTGACATTTGTCTTCTAATCCCCTGGGTGGGTCTAAAACAGCCTTCGCTGTGGCTCATCCAGCCTTGCTTGTAGACATCACTGGGGTCTCTGCTGCATGCCTGGCTTCTCATAAGGTCTCTTCACATGGGTTCATCAGAACTCAAGCTTCCCAAACCTGCATGAGCTGCGGTGACTACTGAGACTCCTGGTCGTCCTCTCTCCCTGGCCTCATGGAGACTTCTGCGTGCCTGTGAGCACAGTGGTTGGCAGAGACTCGCAGGGACCAAGGCAGAATCCTGCAGCTCCCTGCTTGTGTGCGTCCTTCTGTGTGGTGAGCATCAGCCCCTCAACCTGCCTGACTTCAAGCTCTGCCCTCCTGGGACTCTCTCCCTGTGTGGGTCTGCTAAACATCTCCACACAGAGTGCCAAGGCTGTCACAACTCTGTTTGTTGCTCTCTTCTCTGAGTCAAGAGTCCTGCAGTGCCTGTAGCCACATGTCATACAACATTGCTTCATCTGTTTTGTTCAAAATCCAGTTGTTTGTGTTGGCAGTGGAGTTTCCAGCACCACTTCCTCCCTCTTGTCCTTAGGCAGAAGTCACTGATGGAGTTTTAACCTTGAAAACCATCATCCCTGGAATGTGAAGTCAGAGATAGGAGGCAGGATAGGATGGTGTGGGCTTGGGCTTTGCTTCTGGGGGTAAAGGAGGACAGAGGTGATATGCATGGCTGCCACTCCTGTGACACCCTGAGTCCTCCTCTCACCAGCTCTGCTCCTCACAGTGGAAGGAAGTTAATATCTGGGAGTATGGTCCCAACTGTTTTCAGGGAATCAGGCAGGATGGAGGTGCTGGTGAGGCGCCAGGGTGAACACGTCCTTGGTGATGAGTATTTAAAGAATGGAACGTGGGGCAGACACCGAGCTACGTTGTTCAGGTCAGTTCTCAGTCGGGAGCCAGACCTAGTGGCTATGTCCTGATTATCCTTTTAAACATTCCCACTGCCGCCAAGAAATCCTGTGACCACACAGATGCATGCGCCCCTCCAATGCCCAGACTTTGTTCACAGGAGTTGAGTGGGCGATGGTGTGTGAAAAGCCTTTCCTGGCCCTCACCAAGAATCCACGTCTGCACGGACTGAGAACTGGATGAGGGTCCTCTCAGAGCATGGCAAACACTGCCACCCACACCTTGTATTCCAGTTTTGAGACGAGAGGCTCGTCACTTCTTGGACCACTTTTCCCTCGCTTTTTTTTTTTTTTCTCATTTTTTACATTTTCAGTCTAAATGCTTATACTGTTTTTACTTCTCATTCCTCCTTGGAAATGAGAAACCACCAGGATACATGTGGGCTGCATCTCGCTCCTGCAATCTGTCCTGGACCCTTTCCTCTGAGGCCCAGGGCTGCTTTCGCTTCATCAGTTTCAGTTCTTTTTATATCATTCCTTTCCTGGAAAGTTGATCATGAAGCCATTGACTTTACTGAATCTGTATTTCCCTTATCAGTTCTCCCTTTTCTGTACCACGTTCAGGCAGGATTTCTCAAGTCAGTTTTCTGAACCACTAACTCAGATTTCAGCAGTCTGCATTCTGCTTTTCACTTGTTACAATTTTTCCTATTGTGTTCCTTTTTACATGAGGACACAGATGAATAAATGTCCTTTACTGATCAGGATCCTTTCAAATTAGCCCAGGTTTCTCTGGGTGCCTCTCCCTGCACCAGGACTTCTAGGGTCTCAGAGGAGCCGCGAGTGGCCAGAAGGTGAGACTGTGCCTCAGTGCATGTGCAGATCAGACTGAACCTGGACAAGGTAGTCAAGCAGGCCTGTCACAGGTAGACTCTCGGGGCAAGTCGGCACCCCCAGTAAGCCACCAGGCTGCCTTGCTCAGTCTTGCAGGTACCAGTGGCTGTGTCGTCTAGTGGTACAAGAGTTGATGGTGTGTGTATGTGACCCAGACAGATCTCTCAGGAGTAGAGGTGGGTGCTGGCACTTTTCCCAGATGCCAGCAGAGGATAGGGCCTCACAGAGCAAGAGGGCCCTTCAGGTGGAGAGTGGTAGGAGAGGGTGGCTGCCTGGTACCCATCAGCTACCTTCAGGACCCGGGTGCGGACCAGCCCTGAGGGGCAAGTGTGAGGTCAAGTAGGTTGTTTTCCACATGCCCTGTGCCCCATTCACCCTCTTGGCACACAAGGAGAGTGTCCTTGCTAGGCCAGAGGGGTGCTTCTGGAACCATGCCTCCTTGAGGTCTGTGGGGAATGTGCGTAGGAGCTGCTTGTTCTTCCATCCCACTCTTGCTGCATCTTCTGGAGCCCTTCCAGTGGGAAGACTGCCGTGTGCTTGGGCCTCCGCAGCTTTGGCAGTCATCTCAGCTATGAACTAGGCAGTGAAGGATCAGAGGTAGTCTGTTACCTCTTGGTCCCAGACAGCAGCCCCACAGAGGAGTGGCTCGTCCTTGTCCTGATTTCCACTGCACAGTAGGCCTTAGCCACATGGCAGAACCACAGAGAGGGAGACTCCCGATGCAGTGTCCCAGCCATCCACTGAGCCATGCGAGATACAGTGTGAGGCATTTACCAGCAGGTGCAGAGCCACCAGGCAGCCAGAACATGAAGAGCCAAAATCCCAGAAGGAGAGGTATAGAAGGAGCAGCTGAGCTTCTGTGACATTGTCCCTGCAGGTTGCTGACACAGCTAGGAGACTGAGGAACTGAGTGGGCACAGAGGTCTGCAGAGACAAAAACTGAGGTCGAGGAGGGATAGTGAGAGGGATGCTGGCCCAGGGATGCTGGCGGGCTTGGCCCAGGCCAACCACAAAGGGGTGTGAAGGAGGCTGGAGCAACCACACGACCCTGGGCATCTGCCACTGAAGGGCCCAGCCCCATGGTGGAATAGGGGCTGGGATGGGGGCCTCAGTGGAGGGCTCTGAGCCTCCCCACCTGTCAGCACCATAGTTCCTGCGACAACCACAGTATAGGCATTCATTCCGCAGGCCATCAGGTGCCAAAGGCACTCAGCAGACTTCAGGAAGAAGCCTGTCTGCCCAGAGCAGTCACGTCAGCCCAAACCTAAGGGCTGGGGACCCTGATGGCTGAGTGGAGCTGGTGGGAGAGACCACTGGCTCAGGGTGGGCGCAGGCCGGGCCGTTTTTTGGCACAAGGGTTTGTTAACATCATAGTCAGAGAAGAATAAGAAATAATTATTTTTGGGCTCAGAGCCAGGAAAACTAGTTTTCCAAATTAATCCAGGGAGAGCCGTGAATCCACAATCTCTCCTGTCACACATCATAAAACTCTGTCGTGATCCATAAAACTGACAAGACCCATCAAAAGCCTGGCTCCTCCCTCAGACCCTCGTTAGACCAGGATCAAGAGCAGCTTTAATTAAAATTCAGAAACTGAGGGGCTGTGGCATCAGCCAAGTTTTGCTCAGCCTCAGAGAAGAGGGGAGGCAACTCGAGGCTGGGCCATATGGAGATAACGTGTCATGCCTGGTGTCCAAGAAGACGTGCCCCGGTTGGAGGTGGGGCAGCCCCTCATCCCTGTGTCTGTCATCTCACCTCCTTCCTCAGTGCCTCATCAACTGTCATGCTCCCTCTCCACATTTTTCTGAAACAGCAGCACCAGACCAGGCCATCTGCTCTCCAGGACCTGTAGATGACACCTGTCAAGTCACCTGGACAGGAAGAGGGCGGCTCTGCCCTTTAGTGACAATTGGCTTGTTACCATCTTTTCTTTCAGAAATGTGCCCATTTGGTTAGATGTGCAGATATAGTTACATGTTGTACTTCATGAAATTTTCTTTTTATGCCTCTTATTTTTTTTGGTGATTTTACCATTTTCATTGTGCATTTTGTTTATTTGCTCGTATCATCTTTTTCCCAAAGTCCCTCCTAAAACGCATCCATCTGGCTGTTCTTCTCACGTGGCACTTGCCTGTGTTCTGCCTCTCGGGCTCCATTCCATCTCTCTTTCCCTCAGTGCATGTGGGTCGCTGACTGCAGCGCCTCCTCTGGCTCCAGGCTCTTGTTTCCTCTTTCCTGAGGCCCAGGTTTGAGGCAGCTCACCTCCCTGCAAACACTGTAATGGTGCCCACCACGGACCTGCCCACCCTCACCTTAAACCCCTGACTTCATTCCCCTCGCAGCCTGGTCATCCCAGGCTCCTGCTCCTCAGCTAATCCTGGCAGGCACAGCCACCTCCCACCCTTCCCGGGACTCGCGCTGCGTCCTGGCCCCACTCACCCTCACGCCTTCCTCTTCCGGGCTGGGTCCTGGGCCTGAGAGGGAGCTGGCTGACTTGATTTCACACTGAGTCTGCACAGGAGAGGAGTTCTGAATCACATCGCTTGTGGAAAACTAACTTGAATGGATCAGAGAACTGGACATCACAAATAGACCTTCAAATCTTTTAAAGCAGGAGTCCCCAACCCCCAGGCCGCAGACCTGTACTAGTCCGTGGTCTATTAGGAAACCAGGCCACACAGCAGAAGATGAGCAGTGGGCAAGCGAAGCTTCATCTGTATTTGCAGCCGCTCCCCAGTGCTAGCATCACCGCCTCAGCTCCACTTCAGATCATCACGCATTAGATTTTCATAGGAGCACCGGTCCCTGGTGCCAAAAAGGTTGGGGACTGCTGTCTTAGAAGATCTTTATAATGTTAGGTTAAGCAAAGATTTCTTAGAGGGGACATAAAAGCTCTAATTGTAAAGTTTTTAATTTTTGGTAACTTAGACTTCATGAAAATATAAAACTTCACCTCTTCCAAAGATAACAAAAATGAAAAGGCAGGCCACCAGCTGGCAGAAAATAATTGCCATATACGCCTATCTGACAAAGGACTTACAACCCAAGGAATTAACCAATTGTTTTTTTGATGGGAAAAAAGGTTGAACAAATGCTTCACAGAGAACATGTGAAGTCCAGCAAGCACAGGAAAAGACCCTCAGGGTTGCTGCTGACAGGGAATGACAGGTAAGATCAGTGAGCTTCTCAGTCCTGGACATAGAGCTGAGGCACCCAGACCACCACCTGGCAAATGGCTGTTCCTTTAAAAGTCAGTGTACCATCACCACATGACCCCAAACTAGTCAACATCAAGACCTGGGCTCACCCAGTACTCACCATGGGACAGGTAGATGCTCACATGTGTCCCTCTGCAGGGTGTGAAATGGCCTGAGGCCCAGGAGCGCAGGTCTCAGAATCTGGGGCTGAGCCAGAGGAGCTGACAACATGTTGGAACAGTGGAACAACAGAGCATAAAAGAAGTTAGTAGAGGTTACAGAGTGGGTGATGGGGTTGACACCACAGGCATCAAGGAACTTTCTGGGGGCAGAAGTTCTAGATTTTGTGGTGATTTACACAGGGGTAATATGTCAAAAGCCATTGAACTATATATACGCTAAAAATGAGTGCATTTTATCATTTTATCAATAAAACTGACTTAAAAAGTAAGAAGGAAGACTTCCCAAATCCATGTCACATCGATTCCTGTCTCCTGTTCCTGCCGCGTCTCCAGCATCCTGTGTTTCTGCTGCGAGAATGTTCACTATGGTCATGTGGTCATGTCACTCCTCCGCCACCCTCTGTTATACTGTCCATGTCTTGTGACCCTGCATTTTGAGGATGCCCATTGATCGCCCGTGAGCTCATATTACAGGGGCATCAGCCTAGCCTGGGGGTGTCCCTGGTGGGCCAGTGCCTCCTGCCACCACAGTGGCAGACTTGCACTTACTGGAGCCACTGCCCTTGCAATCTGGGCTTTCCAGAGGTGAAGGGTTACACCCTAACACAGAGGCCAGCTAGGCCTGAGGCCTCCCCACCTCCCAGCCGATCCCTGCTCTGGTCCTTTGGGGTTTCCTCGCTCAGGAAGCTCTGTGCTCAGCAGGCTCTTTTGGTCCCTGGGGGCTTAGCAACTATAGGCCTATGTCAGGGGTACGTGGGCAGGGCGTAGACCAAGCAGCCTCCCCTCAAGTGAAGACTCCCCATTACCTACCGCCCAACAACAAGACATAATCAGGCCAAAGGTGTTATTTTTAAGTCACTAAAACAACTTACAAAATGTATAGTTGCAGGAAGGCGCTATCCAGAAATTCTGGCTGGGACGTGGCTCCAGTGCACACTCCTGTGAGAGGCTGGGTGTGTGTCCTCATGCTGTCAGCGCCTCATCCATTCATGACCTTAGTTCCTACAGCTGAGGTTCTCAGTCCCTTTGGGGATGAATCTGATTGGAAAGCGTCTGTAGATCACTGAGTTAGCACTGAGGTTGTAGAGGTGAGCCCAGCGGGTCCGGGGACAAGGCAGTCTTGCCTCCCCTCCCGGTCACCATTTTCGGTGGGATTTTTAGGCCTGCGAATTTCTCACATGAGCTTCCTCTACCTTGTATCATCCAGGGTCACCCTAAATCCTGCAGCATAAGCAGCTGGGCAGCTTGAGGCCTTTGAGGAAGGGCAGTGACCGGCCTCTCAGACAGCCGCCCCACAGACAGCCCTGGACCAGCCCTGTCCTCGTGGCTGTGGAAGTTCAGGAAGATGGGCTCCATCTAAGCTGTGTCCAAGGGTGGGTCACAGACTGCCAGGATCTTGCCACAATCTCCCAGCAGATGTCCAGTCCCAGGAGCAGCCTTGTGCATGGTCACTCAGGCATGGAGGACAGGGAGACAGATGGTGCATGCACTACGATTTTCCCCAACCCCTATCAGGAGAGCAGCGAAGCCTCACCCACCTCTTGCTTGACCTGGGCACAGTTCTGGATATCCAGAGACCATGGGAGTCCAGATGCTCCCACTTCTGGTGGCAGAGTCTCCTCCCTAGGGAAGGGCACATACTGCAGGGTCCAAGGGGCCTGTTATTTCTGAGGCTACCTGGGGCTTGTACTGATTAACAGTCACCATAACAACTGCCCAAACCACAGCACTGAACACCACAAATGTTATCTCACAGTTCTGTAGGTCAGAAATCTGGGTGGCCTTGACTATGGCCTCAAGTAGAGTCTCAGAGGCTAAAATCAAGGTGTCGGCAAGCTGGAGGTCCTGGGGAGAATTCACCTCCAAGATCATTCAGAGCATGGACATTTTGGTAGCAGGTCTGAGGAAGGCTAGTTGTGTGGCCTATGAGGAGAAACAAGGCCTGGACCATGGCCTCCTGCCACCCTGGTCCCTTGGGAATAACCACAGGTACCCACATGTGCTTCTGGGAAGAAACTAGAAACCCTTGGCCCCAAAGCCTCCGGATGTGGAATCCGTGCATCGCTGCAGAGTTGCTGGGTCCTGATGGAGCAGGCGAAAGAAACATGGGCAGCTGGAGGGGATGGCTGGGCTGCCACCCACTAGAGCACCCCAAGTGCTGGGCAGAGTCTGCATAGGCAGCTGTCCTTGGTCTCTACTCAGCCTGGGTCTGAGGCGCTGCTCCATCCCTTAGGTGGTCCTTATCATCAGTGGGAATCTGAGCTTCCTGAACTGGCTGACCATCATACCCAGTGTCGCCTGCTTCGATGACGCCACCTTGGGGTTCTTATTTCCTTCCGGGCCTGGCAGCCTCAAGGACCAAGTCCTGAAGATGCAGAAGGAGAAAGCCCGGGGGGCCTGGCCCACACTGAGATATGGTGGGTAGACACCTGCAGGCATGGACAGAAGGCCTTTTATCCCCGGACCCAATAAGCCTGACCCACGAAGTGCAGACCCATTTTTAGCGCGTAACAGCCAGACCCACCCCACAAGGGCAGCTGTTGTGACTCAGTTTCCACATCAGCCTTGGAAGGTGTTCTTGGGTCAGGGAGAAGGAGGCTGTGGAGAAAGGTCCCTTCCCAAGTCGGGGACCAATGGCACCTCCCTTGGCTTCTGTGAGCCCGGGGGCCAGACAGAGGCCAGGGTTTGGGGGCCTGGCTGAGGAGCTGGGGATGGCCTCAGCTCTTCCCTGTGTTCGGGGGCCAGGCCTCAGGGGCAGAAGCTTACCCACTGTCTCTTCCTCTCCAGGCCCAGGCTGCATGGTACGGCAGACAGTCAACCTGGCACTAGGAGTCCTGGTCACCTGGCTCAGCATCCCCGTGGTCCTCAACTTGCTGAGCCCCAAGCAGGTCATGAATAGCTCCTTCAACCCCCTCAGAATCGTCAACACATATGGAGCCTTTGGAAGGTACCTCACATAGCTGGGGTTCCCGTCTCAGCCACTTTTCTGGCCCAAATGTGGTCTGTCCTCTCCCTGCCCACCACGTAGTTACACAGATCCCTGAGGGAGACCCAGTCCTGACCAGCCAGGCAGGCACTCTTGGTCCAGAACAAGTCTGCTCTCTGTCCCCCTGGGGCCACTGTGACCCCATGGGGGAAGATGTGGAGGGAGAGGTCAGCCTCCACCTGCATTCGCAGCTCTAGCCTTGCCCTGGTCTGCTCAGGATGGAGCCAGGTAGAGAGGCGCAGGCACTGCCTGCAAGAGTCCGCCCTGACTCAGTCTCCCCAACAGCATCACCAGGGAGCGCACAGAGGTCATCCTCCAGGGCACGGCCAGCCCGAACGCCAGCGAACCCAATGCTGTGTGGGAGGACTATGAGTTCAAGTGCAAGCCGGGCGACCTAAGGAGACGGCCGTGCCTTATCTCCCCCTACCACCACCGCCTCGACTGGCTCATGTGGTTCGCAGCCTTCCAAGTAAGGGCACTCTCCTCCCCCTGACTCCTGCCCACTATCCCCCTCACCCTACATGGCCCAATGCTCATGTTAGACACAGGCTCTGGTCACTCTAGTGTCCCCAAGGCTTTGGTGCCTTCAGTAGAAACAGCTGGGGCCCCAGAAACATCTGCCTCAGGGCTGGTGGTGGAGGCAGGTGGGTGTGAGATCAGACCCCACTGGAAATGATGTCATAGTCCACATGACACTCAGACATGGGCACCCGTGCAGCCCCCACTCTGATCAACCTTACATAACCCACCTAGGCCCTTGCAGACTTGGGAGGTCAGGCTAAGGACTCCAGGTGTTGGGGTGTCAACTATGGAGCAGTTTCCTATGCTCCTGGCACCAGCCCTCAAGGCAGAACTCACTGCTCAGCCACTGAGGACATGCCAGCCAAGGCCCAGGGCCAGGATCTGTGGCCAGGCAGTAGTGTATGACTATACTCTCCCTGGTTCCTGCCATCCCACGGTCTGGGTCTTCCTGGAGCAGCCTGGGCCCAGGCGAGCATCTGACTGTGCTATGGTCCAAGGCCAGACTTCCTTCCTGTGCATCCATCACACACATAAACTCTGCATCTGGACAACAGGGGTTCTTCATGTTGCTCAGACCCCTGCTGCATCCCAGGGGCCTCCCTCAGACATGCTCACGTGAAGATCTCTGGGTGCTGAGGACTAAGATGCCACAGCCAGTTTCTCAAAGCACCCCCACCAGAAATGACAAGATAGGCATGGGCAACACCAGGGCAGCTGACATCCATGGAGTGTTTGCTCAGGCCAGAGGAAGGTTGGAGGCTCCTTGTCCTCCCGCTGACCCACCTTGCCCATAGGGACAGCCTCCAGAAGGCTCTGTCACTTGCCCAAGAGCCCAGGGCTGGCAGGTGACAAGGCCAAGAGGTTAGCGGGAACAATACATCCCCACGCCTGCTGCGTCCGAGTTACCCAAGGACAGGACAGCAGGGCGGGGAGCCAGTACACGAATGAACAGTTTACAGATGCCTGACCAACAGGTGAAAACGGAAGCCAGTAGCCCCTCTGGAGGGGAACGCAAACCCCAGGGCAGCCCACCACCCAGGAGAGGCCGAGCACTGACCATGCTCAGTCAGAAATGCCCAGGACAACAGACTGATGTAGGGATTGATGGCAGGGCCTCTGGAGGGAGGGAGCAAGCAGGGAGCACACACTCTCCCAGGGGTCCCTGCAGGCCTCACCCCCACAGTTCCAGCCCACCATCGGGCTCCAGACTCCAGTGGCTCTCCTAGTGTCCAGGCAGCCCTCCTAGTCCTACCACCCCTCCTGTTCTTGCTCCCAGACCTACGAGCAACACGAATGGGTCATCCACTTGGCAGGCAAGCTCCTGGCTAACGATGCCGAGGCCCTGTCCCTGCTGGCCCTCAACCCCTTTGCAGACAGGGCCCCCCCAAGGTAAGACCCCTCCCAGATGGGGCCCCCACCAACTACGGCTTCAGCTGTCTCTGAGGGTTTCTCCCCCAAATTCAGAATATGCTCTGGGGGCTGGGACCCCGATCCTTGGAAATATGCCGGGTACAGAGGGCTGCACTGCTCACCTGCCAAAGGGACACGGGCTCCCAAGGAAGGACAGCATGTCTTGCCCTCCAGCCCGGTGGGCTCCAGATGCTTGCAGCTGAGCATTCGGCCTTCAGCAGGGCTGGATGCCACGGAGTCTCCTTTTCCAGAGCCCTGCCTGCCCCGAGTCATCTGCTCTGGGGCATGGTCGATGGGGCTCCTCATAGGCCCTTCTGGAGCAGCCTTACCCCGGCAAAGAGCACCTAGGTGGATACACAGCCTCTCAGTGCAGACCCAGAGCCTGAACTCCAGGCTCCCCTGAGAAGCTGCGTGTCAGTGGACACAGGCCACTGCTCTGGACAAAGGCTGCAGGCTGATGCCCACCCTCCCTGCAGGTGGGTCAGGGGAGAGCACTACAAGTACAAATTCAGCCGCCCTGGGGGCCCTCACGCTGCCGATGGAAAGTGGTGGATCCGGAAGAGAATCGGCCCCTACTTTCCTCCACTCAGCCTCCGGGACTTGAAGGGCTACTTTCGGTCACGGGAGTGGCCATACCCAGAACCAGAGTAGAGAGCCCAAGGCCCTGTGCACCAAGAAATAAAGTGGGAAGACCTTGGCATGCCAGCACCACCGCCTGCACCTAGACGTCCAGGAAAGCAAGTCCGGAGAGGAGAGGGGGGCCATTGGGTGTCTGCTGGGGTCCTGGGTGGTCATCTGCACTTTCTTCATCTCTCACAATTGGTCTCCAGGCAGCCCACAAAGCACTGCGCCTCCCCACCCCATCATCTCCCTCATCACCGGGCCCCTCAGACACCAGTGTCCCAAGGGAGACCTGGGGTGCTAGTCCACAGCCAGGCCCCCATCGTGTGCCTGGTGTGGCTGTGAGGAAACCCTTACTCCTCCCCTTTGCACCCCAGGGGTGGCTCTGCCACCCCGTACCTATAGACTGAGAGGGGCAGGAGCCAAGGCTTCCATCCAAGGCTCCCCCCCATGCCCGCCCCCTCCTCAGAGCCCCTCTGGCCTGGCCTGGGCCCTACATTATTCTCCAGTGACCTGCATCCACAGACATGGACAGAAGCCCTGAGCAAGGTGGTGCCTCTTGCTCCTTCGTGACCACATTCCCCTAAGCACACACCATGGAGTTTCCTGCTCTCCAAGCTGCTGGGGCGGGGGATGGCAGCGTGCTTCGCTGCAGCCTGGGTACTAGGGTGGCAGGGGTCCCCATGATGGTGATTCTGAAGCCCAGTTGTCAGAATTGTTTTTTGCTTGGCAATCCTGGGGCCCCACTGCAATGAGATCTGGGTTACAGCCCAGAATCTTCACTACCTAATGAGCTGTGAGTAGACCAGTGGTGTACCTCCAGACAAACAGCTAAGTACCAGGTGGCATAGCCCCAGTCCTGGTCAGCCAGATCAAGGGGTCCTGGGGGCCTTGGAACTAGCCTCACCCAGGAGGCAGCAGGCCAGGGCTCCTCCCTTCTTCCCTGGCTTTGCTGGCACTGGCTAGAGTGGCCACTCACTCCTTCCCGCCCCACCACCAAATGTCAAAGGTGCCTTGCCGCACTGTGGAGGGTCCCAGTGGGAACGAGGTGGCTCAGGCCAGGAGGCCAGGATGAGGTGGGCACAAGTGCAGGTCTGTGTGGAGCATCCCCCACCCGCCTGGGGGGCGAGCCCAGGTGCCAACAGAGAGGCCGTGTTCCCGCTCACAGGGAAACAGGCTCCCTGTGTCTGTGGTGGGACAGACGGGGCCTCAGACAGGGAGCCTGGAGCCAGCAAGTCTGCCCATGGCAGCCAACCGCTGGCTGCTGTGCCTGGGCAGCCCTTCCTGGGGGGCCGTCCTGGGGGCTCTGCCGATTAGTTGGGGCACCTGGGAGCCTGAGGAGGCCCTGGGCCTTGACTCCAGGTGGCGCTCCATACCTCCTGCCCAGAACCCTGGGTGGGCTCTCTTCCAAGAGCCATAGTGGGTCCTCACACACACCCCCAGCCCTTCTCACCCACCTCTGGGCTCACTGCCACCTAAGACCAGGCAAGGAAGACCCCTGGGACCCAACTCCCCCGACTGTGGGCTCCTCTCTGAGCTCCATCTGGCCATACCCCCCAAACATCTGTGACCCCCTAAGATACTCACCTCAGGTAATGTTTAGGCCAGAGGCAGGATGACACTGGGTCCCCTTGGTTCAGGGGCACATCAGGAATCAGGCCACCCCACACCTATCCTGGGACAGGACAAATATCTACTCACCTGAGGACATCACAGATGACCCCAGGTACAGGTTGTGAGGGCATAGTGGTTCGAGTGAGGCCTTGCCCTATGACACAGGAGGTCTCATCAGACCTGCTCCTCCCACAGCCCCTCATACTTCCAGAAGCCTTTGGAACGTGTGCTGAGGGAGTCAGACTACAACTTTCCTCCACTCAGAGTACTCCCACGACCATGCCTCCCTGAGCATGAACCTGGAGGTCACTGCCCATCACCCCAGCCATACCCTGCATCCTCTCCAGCCTTCATACCCACCAGCTTGTCAGGCCTCAGTGCCCATGCCCCTCAGGGCCACCTTGCCCTGCCTTCACTGGTTGTCCGTGGTCATGTTCCAGGCTACTGGGGAGCTTAGCTGGGCCCCCAGTGCCAAGTGGCACCCAATACAGGTCTGTAGGATAAACTATCTATTTGATGAGAGAAGGACCTAAACACTATTCATATCTGCTCTGCTTGACACTGCCCTCTCTCCAGCCTCATGAGAATTTGCTGTTCATTGGGCAGCCCGAGAGAAACTTGCAGAGGAATGGGAGGTTCGGGGACATGAGGCGGAGGCATCTGCTCACCTTCCCTCCACACAGCTGAGTCTGAGTGAATGAGGGCCCGTTCTTCCTCCCTTGCTGTCCTCCCAAATCGTCCATCTGGGGCCCATGGGTGAGGGCTCTCCACCCTACTTGATAGGAAGCACAGGCATCTGTTGGAAACTGAATGTACATCACATGAACATGAACATGCCAGAGCTGCCACATTCAACTTCTAAAACCTAAGAGTAAGTCCAGGATCCTTGGGAGGGGCAGCAGGGGTTGTCTCAGACAACAGGACAGATGCCCTGCTCTCGGGGTGGGACTTGACCCTGGGACAGGACCACCCCCAAGGGGGGATGATCAGGGGATGGCAGGCACCTGGCCTGCGAGGAACTGAGAATTAATATGTTCCTATTCCACTTGCTCTCTGCTGAGCCCACACCCCCTGAGGGCTTCTTCCCATGCACAGCATTATGCACCCATGGCTGTCACATGTCTGGATGCCCAAGCCACCATTATACCCAGGTCCTGGGCAGGACCCTCTAAAGCTGCTGAGCTTGTCCCTGAGGCCATGCTACATTCTGGAAAGTTTCCTAGTCTAAGGGATGCCCAGGCATACACCAAGACCTCTGCCCCATCACCCACTGCCACCAAGACACATTGAGGTGACCCCAACTCACCACCTTGGGGGCCGTACCTTGATGAGCCAGCCCTATGCTTGACCTGCACAGTTGGAGTCAAGGGATCATGCTCCACTGGAAAATACCTGGGATGGAAAGGCCATCTGTGCCACTGCCTTGGGACTCTAGACACCCAGGCATTGTCCACTGGGCAGTGGCTGTGCTCAGACGACCCACTGGGCCTGGCTATTGGCCCCATCGAGAGCAGCAGGCTCAGCCAGGGGCCTGACTCCAGGGAGGACTCACACCCTGCTTCCCTTCTTGCTCCAGCAGCCAGACGAGGGGCGCAGCTCATCGCACATAAGACAGGCTGTTTGCGAGCCTTCACCAAGCCGAAAGGGCTCTTGGCGTCTTCTGTGCTGAGAGGTTTTTTTCCACTCACTTAAAGATGATTAAGTGCATTTTTGGCACCTCTAAGGCCAAGCGCATACTCCTCTCGACTTCATTCAGAGAGATATCCATCCTGAGGGACAATTCCAAAGTAAGGTGAAACTCAACATATCAGCAAACTGACCTTTACAACTACTAAAGTAATCAGCAAAATTGAGAAACTTTTAGCTTACTTGAAGACACAAATAATTCAAGAAAGGAAGGATGTAACAGTTCTGTGAGCAACGATATGCCTACAGGAAATGGAGAGATTTCCTTGAGATACACAAACTGCTGAGAATGACTCAGAAAAAATAGAAAATTTGAAAGGATCTATAACAGGTTGAGATTGAATCAGTAATCAAAAACCTCCCAACAGAGAAAAATACTGGACCAGATGTATTCATTACTGAATTCTACCAAGAATTTAAAGCATTAATATCAATCCTTCCCAAACTCTTCTAAAAACATGGAGGAGGGGGAATACTAACTCATCCTATGAGACCTGTATTACTCTGACATTTAAACAAAGGTATCAATATCTTTTATGAATACAGATGCAAAAATCCTCGACAAAATACTAGCAAAACAAATCTAACCGCATATTAAATGGAATATACATCATGACCACTGGGATTTATCCCAGGAATGTCACGATTGTTCAACATAAAATCAGTACAATACACCACATAAACAGAATGTGTGTGGGGAGAGGACACCAGCTGATCATCTCACCTGATGCAGAAAAGGCATTTGACAAAAATCTAACACCCTTTCATGATTAAAAAAAAAAAATGAAAACTGGGACTAGAAGGGAATTTCCTCAACATAAGGCATTTGTAGGGTGGCACCATAGTGTAATGGTTAACACGTCTGCTTTACACACAGAAAATCCTGGGTTTGCGCCCCAGGTGAACCCATAGACCAAACCCCGGTCCACCAGCACCCCCCCACCACCAAGTGTGCTGTGCGGAAGGGGTGGGGGCGCCAAGCCCTGGGTGCACACCACAAGCGTGTGGGAGGAGACGCCCCGCCTTCAGAGATCCAGTTCTTAAGGGAGAAAAATGGCAACATCCATAGGTCAGGGGTGGAAGGGGGGCGTTAAAGAGGAGGAGGAAAAAAGGCACTTGTGAAAACCCACAGCTAACATCACACTTAATGGTGAAAGACTTGAAAGACTTCCCCTGAGATCAGGAACAAGGATGCCAACTTTCACCACTGCTATTCATCAGAAGTAAAATTATTTCTATTCACAGATCCTATGACATGTAAGTTTATAATGGAGCTGAAAAATTTCTATTACCTAGTGATGTAGTGCAACAGTACTCACGTGTTGTGATGCTTGATGCTGGTGTAAAGGAACCTGTGCCACCAGATGCATAAAAGTATAGCGGATACAATTATATACAGTACATAATACTTGATAATAATAAATGATTATTTACTGGTTTATGTATTTAGTGTATTCTTTCTACTTATAAAAAGTTGGCCATAAAACAATATGCTGTTGTTTTAGGGTGTTAGATTTTTGTCAAGATCCTATGACATGATCCTATGTACAGTCATGCACTACTTAACAACAGGGATACTTTCTGAGAAATGAGTCATCTGGCAATTTTGTCATTGTGTGGACATGACAGAGTGCACTTAAACAAACCTAGATGGTACAGCCTAATACACACCTGGGCTCTGTGGTGTAGCCTACTGCTCCTGGGCCACAAGCCTGTACAGCATGTTGTTGTACAGAACAACCAGGGATTAAGTCAAAAACGAGAGAAAATTATGCAAAAAAGACATGATAAACACAAGATATATGAAGCTGCTGCCAGTGTGACACAGCATATCGTTTTACCGCCAACTTTTTATAGGTAGAAAGAATACACTAAATACATAAACCAGTAAATAATTATTTACTATTATCAAGTATTATGTACTGTATGTAATTGTACCCACTATACTTTTATGCACAGGTTCCTTTACACCAGCATCACAACACGTGAGTACTGTTGCACTACATCACTAGGTGATAGGAATTTTTCAGCTCCATTATAAACTTACAGGTCGACCATCATATATGCAATCTGATCCACAAAAACACTATGGAACTAATAAACTAATTCAGCAAAGTTTCAGGGTATAAGATCAACACACAAAAATATGTGTTTCTATACATCAGCAATGAACAATTTGAAAAACTAAAGAAACAATTCCATTCCAATAGTATCCAAAAGAATAAAATACCTATGAATAAATCTAACCAAGGTGAAAGACCTGTATACCAAAAATGATGAAACACTGCAGAAAGAAATTAAAGACCTAAATAAATGAAAAGGTATCTGTATTCATGGATTGGATGGTTTGATATTGTTAAGATGACAGTACTAATCAAAGTGATCTACAAAGTCGATGAAATCTCTATCAAAATTCCAATGACCTTTTTTATAGAAATGGAACAGCCAGTCTTCAGATTCATACGGAATTGCAAGGGGCCCCAAATAACAAAAACAATTTTGATAAAAAAGGAGAAAGTTGTAAGATTCACTTCCTGATTTAAAAACTTAGAACAAAGTTGCAGTAATCAAAATAGTGTAGTACTGGAATAAGGATAGACATAAAGACCAATGGAAAAGAATGGAGAGCCTAAAAATAAACCTTTACCCATATGGTCAAAAGATTTTTGACAAAGATGTCAAAACAATTCAATGGGGAAAGGACGGTCTTTTCTACAAATAATGCTGGGAAAAATGGATCTAAACACTAACGAATGAAGTTGTGCCCCCTTACCTCACACTGTATTCAAAAATTATCTCAAAATGGATGAAAAACCTAAACATAAGAGCAGTGGATTCTTAGATAAAATGCCAAAGTCAGGAACAACAACAAAAAAATTGGACTTAATCAAACTTTAAAACTTCTTTTACATCTAAAGACATTTTAAAGAAAATGAAAAGACAACCAACAGAATGGGAGAAAATATTTGCAAGTCATATATCTGATAAGAGTCTGGTGTCCAGAATATATAAGGAACTCTTAAAACCAAGCAACAACAACAAAAATTCAAAAGTACTTGAATAGGCATTTCTCCAAGAAAAATAGCCAGCAAGCACATATAAAGATGCTCAGCATCCTTAGTCATTAGAGAAATGCACATGAAAACATAATGAGGTACCAGTTCACACCCACCAGGATGGCAATATTTTTTTTTTAAGGGAATAACAAGTTCTGGTGAGGACATACATTGCAGGTGAGAATGCAAAATGGTGTAGCCATTGTGGAATAAAATCTAGCAATTCCTCAAAAAGTTGATCCAGCAATTCCACTTCTAGGTATATCAAAAATTTGAAAACAGGGACTCAAGCAATTCTTGTATGCCAATGTTCACAGCAGCATTATTCATAATAGCCAAATGTCCGTTAACAGATCAATGGATAAATTCTTGTATGGATAGAATGTGATCTGTTCATACAATAGAATATTATTCAGCCACAAAAAGGAATAAAGTATTGACACATGCTACAACGTGGGTAGACCTTGAAAACATGCTCAGTAAAAGAAGCAAAACAAAAAAGGTCACCTAATACATGACTCCATTTATATGAAATATCTAGAATAGGTAAATTCATAGACATGGAAAGGAAATTAGCAGAGGTTGTGGGGAGGGGAGAATAGGGAATGACTGCTAATGTGTACAGAGTTTTCTTTGGAGGTGATGAAATATTTTGGAACTAGATGTGATAATTGCACAACACTGTGATATACTAAATGCTGCTGAATGTTCACATTAAAATGGTTAATTTATGTTCATTTCACCTCAGTTTTTAAAATAAGACAAACAAATGAACAAAACCCCTGAAAAAAGCCTAAGTGTCCTGAGACCTTGGACCTCCCTGCCTTGGGGGCTGGGAAACCTCACCCTGCCAGAATCTAGTGGGACCCCGGGGGCGGGGGAAGTGCACAGGGGGCGGGGGGCCAAGCAGATGGTTTCATCCTTTTTGCTGAGTGCATAGGGCCAGTACACAAGGCAGTGATTAGCCAGTGGCATAGAAAGCAGGCATTCAGAGCCAGCACAAAACCACATGTGAGCTCTCTTTAACCTGATAGTCTAGGAAAGATGGTTATAGATATACAGTTAGCCAAGGAAAATGAGAGCAAATGAAAGGACAGCCATGGCTATATGATGTAATCAGTCTGGTAACTGGTGGTCTCAGCCCCGACTTCTCAAAACTGCTTTGACTATCATTGGCCCATTTCTCAAAACAAGCTGAAGTTTACTAATTCTAATAGTTTATATGCAAATAGTAGACAGCGTTCTTTCCTTCCTTCCTACACTTGTCTTATGCTAGCATACAGGTTGAGGCCCACCATCTCTCTTAGGATCTCTCATCTTTTTCCTAACCTAGAAGTTGCCCCTTTAAAAATCTCACCATGGTGAGCTAATCTACTACAAAAACACTTTAGCTGCAGCTATGTAGAAATGCTGGAAAAAAACGCAAACAAACTTTGAAAGCCAGAACAGGCTGCAGGGAAGAGGCACCTTTCCTGATGACATAGGGACTCCCAACAAAGACTTTGCATAAAACTAGAACCCTTATTAATAAAATGGAAAACCTCTAGCTACAATGATGAAGCAAGGAGAGAAAAAACAAATTACCAATATCGAGAAGGAAGGAGGGGACACTACTACATATCCTATAGACACCGAAAGGAAAATAGAATATTGCAGACTTTATTCTAATGGATTTAACATTCTAATTGAAATGGAAAAAAGAAACCCTTGAAAAACAAATCACAAAACTCATAAAGAAAGAAAACCCAAATAGCCCCATAACAATTTAAAAAATAAATTCATAATTTAAAACCTCACAAAGAAAACTTTAGGCTAAGATGACTTGATTGGTGAGTTCTAGCCAACATTTAATGAAGAAATTATATCATCTATATAAATTATCAGAAAATACAGGAGGGAAATTCATACACTACTGGTCAGAATATGAAAGTATACAGTGCTTTGGAAAAGTTTGGCATTTCTGAAAAGGTTAAGCCTGTACTTCCATGCAACCCAGCCATTCCTCTCCTCAGTATCTACCAAAGAGAAGTGAAAGCACAGAGATCTATAAGCAATGTTATTCACAGATTTATTCATGAGAGTCAAAACAACAAAACAGCCCAAGAGTGCATCAGTAGGGAGTAGATGATCCCATGTGTTGTATCCACACAACAGATAATTCTTAGCAATAAGAGATCAAATTATTGACACACATGTTCTACCTCAAAAACATTCTTAGCTAATGAATCCAGAGACAAAAGAATACACACCGTGTGATTCCATTTATACAGAACTCTAGGAAGGGAGACAGTCTCAACTACAGTGACAGAAAACAGGTCAGTAGTTACCTGGGGCCAGGCTACAGAGGGATTGACTAGACAAGGAAATAATTAGTTGGTGAGGGAGGCAGTAGGAGGGAGTGGAAATGTTCTATATCTCTATTGCATGGTAAGTGCCTTGGTGATATTTGTCAAAAACCTCCAAGTTGTACACTTGAAATAGGTGCATTTTATTTTATGTAAATTAGAACTGACTCTAGATAAAACCCTGATTTGTAGTGGGGTTTTTTTTCATTTCCATGATCAAAATACCCCCCACTGAGCCTGATTTCAGGCTACCAAAGCGTCACCACTCAGCACAGAGCTAAGAAGGGGTATGCTTGGTCAGATCTCATGCAGCGGTACAAGCCAGTTCTAGCACTCCACCACTTATACCTTAAGTTGATTTTGAAAACAAAAGAAAACAAAGAAATGCTAAAATATCACTATGCCAGGCTGAAATAAGTAAGACCAGTAATGCCATTGACAGTACAGAGGGCAGTGAAAGTGCCGGAAGTCTAAGATGGCAGAATCTACTGAAGCTGTCAACGCCCAGCACCCAGCAGCCCATCTGTGTGCAGAACACAACATGGACAGACGTCCCCAGGAGGCATGTGCTAAAGGTCACAGCAGCCTGTTCATAGACAAAAACAGCAAGCAACCCAAAATCCCATGATGAGTAGAAGGGACATGGTGTCTCCGAGGTGGTAAGGAAGGGAGTGGCTGCCCCTCCCCACCCCTGGCCCTCCATGCCTCCCAGCAGCGACCCCCACTCTGTGACAGGAGAGTGGGGGATAGAGTTTCCTGTGGCCCCCAAGGTCAGGTGGTCACAAGGAGTGGGGGGATGCAGAGCTGGATGCCTGGCAGGCAGGAGGAGGAAAGGGACAACTGGTGCTGGGAAGTACCACCGGAAGCCAGGATCCAGTGCTGCCTTGGGTGGATCTCATTTCATGGCTGAGAAAACTGCAGAGCAGGGAAATGGCATCACCTTGCAAGGAAATGTGGCCCAGCTGAGAAAGCCCCAGCCTCAGCTCAGGCAGGGTCCTTCCCATGTCTTCCTCCAACATCCATGTTGCCTGCCATCTCCCTGCTCCTGCCTTCAGAGGCACTCGCCTCGATCTCAGTCACCTCCCTACCCCAGTATCATGGCCCACAACACACCCTTCCACACCCCAGCCCCGAGACTCCCTGCCTCCCAAGTCTAGTCGCCTCCCAACTAGCTGATCATTCATCAGGCAGACAGGGCAGGAACTCGGTGATGGCCTTAGCCTCTGCCATTCCACCTTCCAGGCATTTCTTTCTCCTTCTGAATATGACGGTGGGATCCTGGGGTGGATCCTGGAACAGAAAAAGGACAATGGTGGAAGAATGGGTGAAATGGGAGAAAAGACTGGGGTTTAATTAACACTGAGTACCAAGGTCAGTCTCAGTATGGCAGCTGTACCATGACTGTAAGGTGTTAACACTAGAGGAAGCTGGGTGGAATCTACAGGCATGCTCATGCTGTCTTTGCAACTTTTCTATAAATCTAAGATAATCGCACAATAAAAACTTTATTTTAAAAAAAATAGAATAGAATGGACAAATGATGTTTGTGTGCTCACTCGATAGAGTACTTTACAACCAAGAGAATCAACAGTCTGCAACCATGTGGAAAATGGGGTGAATGTCCCTGACATGCAGTTGAACAAAGGGGTGAGATGCACACAAGTGCATGCTGTGTGACATCATTCATCACCTAAAGTTCATGGACACGCAGGACCAGAATGTGGTGCTACAGGCCACAGCTGTGTTTCTGTTGGGGGCACACAAGGGGCCAGGAGGGACCATGGGCTTTGGGTTCAAGTTCTTGACCATGTGGTAGATACACTAAGTTTGTGGACATTTCCTGAGCCCACACGTTTTTTGGATTTTGTATGTGTTCTAATTCATAATTTAAATGTTTTAAATAGAAAAATCTGTTTTCGTTGTTGAGTGTCAGATCCTACTTTGTTTCCAGTTTGTGAAAAAGAGCCTTGAACTGTGTGTTTGCCTTTCCACAGACATGTAAGAAAGTGTAAGCAAACGGGTTGGTTGGTGTCCCTCGTGACCTTTGATGTCTTTATTTCCCCCCAACTTATTTTGTGTTTTAACTGACTGCACTATCCCTTTGCTTGTTGCCATGTCTCCCACCCTCCCTTATTACTGTTTGGAAATGTCTCCTGTTCCCTAAGTTTTTAAGCTGCAGTCTAACCTTCTGTGGCCCAGGTGGGGACTCCTGCAGAGATTCAGAAAGCCCCAGACACCCCATCCCTCTGTCCAGGGTTCAGGGCTTGTTGTCAGCTTCAGATTTGTTTCTCCTGTGAGTGTAGTTTTCTAAAGTCATTTGAACCCAGAGAGGCCAGAGAAGGCTTTACAGAGCCTCACTGGATAGATAAGACCTTGAGGCTGCTTTATTTTGGGCCCACATCTACCTGCAAGGATACCTTGTCTTAAGGCTAAAAGCTAGGAAAGCTGTGATGGGCAAAGTCAAGAAGACAAGATGATGCCTTTCTCATCTCCTCTTCTGTCAGGGAGTAAGTGACTCCATTTGTCTCAGGGAGAGCCGTCAGAGTACCTCCTCCTTGCACTGGCTCTGGCCGGGCGCTGCACCTGGGCCGCAAGGGCATTCAGCGCCAGCCCTGCAGCTGCGGGCCTTTCAGTGGTGGGCACACATTTGCATCTCAATAACCCATGATTAATATTTAAGGAGCCAGCTGTCTGAGCCACATGAAAAAATGGGAAAAAACACGCCTTGTTCCTTTAAGGGGTGGGCTCCAGGCCCTCCATCAAGTGGCCTCATCTCCCCACTCAGTTTTCACACTCACGCAATTCTTCTAGATGAAAAAAATATGAAGCGCCATTAGCGAGCTATCAGGGGCCAACTGTGTCCCCATCAATGCCCCTCAGTCCATTGTGGCCGCTGTGCAGCTGCAGGGCTGGCGCTGAGCAAGCCGCCGGGCTGGACTCTGTCCCTCCGTCTTCTGTCCGTTGTCGCTGGGCACTGCATCCACCGCACTCTTTCAAACGGAAATGGACACCACATTCAGTGCTCACATACTGGCCTAGGGGATGAGCCCCAGACAGTGCCCCTCCCCAAACCTGGCTCAGGGAGCCACAGGTTCCATCACAGTTGTCTTCCCTGGACAGCTGCACAGATTCCAGGGGTCCCGACCCTCCCACAGCCTGTCATAGGCAGCCCCACCCAAAAAGGTCAGAGGTATGAGGCAGCAGGCAACAGGGTGAGGGTCCCAGGCCCCCAGCTCCTTTCTGCTCAGGTCCTCCTCAGCCTGCACAGCATCCCCCAAGCACCATGTCCGTCTGGGCCCTTGACTTCAACCTACCCCTGGGAGTCCTGGCCATGCTCTGAGCACTTCACACACAGACAGAGCCACCAGAGACCCTAGCCCCTACTCATGGGCATATTGCCCTCAATATACATGAATTACTGGTATAATCAGACCTGAGGGGAGGGTAGACACTGTGGAAGTCCCAGGGACTGACCTCAGCTCCTTAGCCTCCAGCTAGAGAGGGTGAGGGTCCCAGGCCCCCAGCTCCTCTCTGCTCAGGTCCTTCGCCCATGGCCAGCAGGAATCTGCTCCCTGAACCACCACTCAAGGGCATGTCTAAAGAAAGGACTTCAAATCCTCCCCAGACGGCATAGCCAGGTCCCCTAGGTGACCATGCCAAGAGGCACCAGCAGGCCTACAGCCCAGGCAGGCTCAGGCTCAGCCTCTCTCAGCCCCTACTGCCCCAGCACAAAGAGAGACGATGAGCAGCATCCAGTTTCCATCTCTAACAAGTTCAGGCGGAAGACAGTGGGACCTGGGAAGACATAATAGGCCCCACAGACCCCTTTCCAGGAGGAAGGGTCAAGACAGGCTCTCGGCCAGAGGTAAACGGACCACCTGCCCCCAACTCTCATGCCTTCCCTTTATTCCCCAGGGTATCACCCTTCTGAAACAGAACAGCTTCTGTCTTTTACCACCCCCACAGGACACTGGGTGGACCCTGCCCCATGAGAGGTTGGAGAGCACAGGTCACCTAGTCCCTTAGCTGCCACCCTTGGGGCCAGCTGAGTTTGGAGGTTTAGATGGTGTCAGGCACTACAGGTGGGACCTCGGCAGCCCTGTTATCGACATCAACTGTCAATTGTCCCTGTTTCTGCAGGGACCCAGAGAACCATAGGCAGATGCAGGGTAGGTTGGACCAACTTAAGATTCTTTCCACATGTCTGAGGAAGCCTCTGGTTTCCAAGCATTTGGGGTTTGGGACTGCAGATATGGGGCTGTGGACTGGCACCTATTTTGTGGATTTTTCCAACGAGGAGATATCCCATTCCCTAGGAGAGAAAGTGAGGGATGAACGAAGAGCACACAGAAATGGCAAAGGCACCACTGCTGGCCATCTCAGAGGTTGGGGGAGACCCTGCATGCACACACGTGCACAGAAGTGAACACAGGCACAACCACGCGCACACCCATGCACATACATGCATGCACATGGGCACACATGTACTCATAAGTATGCAGTTGTCTGTATAACATTTCATGCTAATTATACATTGTATGAATGGCTAAATATTTGGAAAAATAGAAACAACCATGTGGACCTGACCCTCAGCCCCATGGGCCCAAAGTAGAGGCTGTTCTCAGGGAGGTGGTCACGCTCCAGCCTGCACAGATACCCTGGCCAAGGGTGTTTGTCCCAGAGGACCAGTCTCCAAGCAGGAGCCGCCAGCCCAAGGCTCCAGCTGCCTTTCCTTACAGATAGAAACATAAGCTCCCACAAGCTACAGAATGCCTGGGGACGAAATCTCTTTCCCTGTTCAAATGCCTCTTCCAAAGGAAGGCATCTCAGGGATAGCTACACCCTCGGCCAGTCTGGAACCCACACCCATAGTCTCACTGATCCATCCCACACCATCCTCAAGGCTCAGCAGCACGGTGTCCACCAGTCCCTCTCAGAAGCCAAGATGGCACCAGGAGGACACTATCTGGCTGCAGGAACCTTAGCACCCTGCCCACAGCTGTGGTGGGTCCTGCCTAGGCTGCACTGACCAGCCCACCAAGGGCAGCTGTGACAGCAACGAGCCCCTGGCAGGAGCCCCAGGCCCCCACTGCATGCAGCCTACTAGCTCATTCCACATTCACTGGTGTCACAGGGTTTGGCTGTTGGGACACAGTTACCAAGGAGGCCTCCTTGAGTGCTGGCGCAGGAACCTCAGCAAAGCCCAGAGGGCTCCAGGTAGCTATGACAGCTCTGGAGAACTCGAGGCAGCTCTATCAGCTGACCCACAAGACACATCACCTTAGTATTATTTTCACGTCCTCGGACCTGTGGAGTATGCCTTGGTGGGACTTTGTGCCTTCCTGGGTCAGCTCCCATTGACCCCCAACCCAGCCTTGCCCTAAGGGCCAAGGGGACAGAGCCACCACTCAGACCACAGGTCACCTCCAATGACTAGACCAAAGAAAGATGCTGGGGTCGCTGGACTTGGTGGAATCCACCTTTCAGGGGCCTAGGGTCACTGGCTCAGTTTCCAAGGGAACAAGATGTAAATGGGACCCATCTTCCCCAGGAAGTTTGGCAGGGATGTGGGAAAGCAGGGAAACCTGGCACATAGCTACCCCTCCGTCCGGGGCAAGCCTGGAGAGCGAGGGTTAAATGCTGCAGTGAGAGGGACAACACTCCACCCCAGAGCCGGAGGACAGCTGGCCCATCACCTGTCAGGGCTCAGGCACCACAGCTGTGCCACAGCGCGAGCCAGGACTCTGATCCAAGAAAACAAAGTGCCCATGCTGTGCCTGGAATTCCAATTGGTGCCATGCTGCTGGCAAAAACCAGAGGCAGGCCTCCAGGGTGGCACACGCTGACAGCACTCACCCTGGGATTAGGTGGACTCTGGAGAGCCTATAGGACCCCACACAAGGTGGGGCACAGAGGTCAGGACCTTGTGGGTAGCAAGAGATGCAGCAGCACCTGGAGACCCCAACTGCAGACTCTACTACTCCAGTGAAAACAGGGAAAGATGGGCTGACAGGAGAGGGACTGACACACACGGGTCAGTGCTGAGCTGGTCCTCACCAGCCCATGGACAGGAACCCAAGCCCACCTCACAGCTGGGGCTGAAAGCTGAGTAATATGATACAGTGACTTGTTTGCCTGATGATCTGCAGCCATGAACCAGTAAGTCACCCCATGGGCTCAGGGAGCTCTCAGCTCTGCCTTTTCATGGCCTGTAGGTCTAAACTGGGGCTGCGAAGGAGAGGTATCCCCTGTTCCAGTGTTAGCCGTGTGTAACTCACAGGCAGGGCCACACCAAAGAGCAGCCCTCAGAGATAGGGAGCAGGGAGAGCCACTGCCATAAATCCATTAGGGTGGGCTCAGTAGTGGACCCCAAAAGATGCATCCATGTCCTGTCTCCCGGAACCTATATGACTTTATTTGGAAAAAAATGGTCTTTACATTGTAATTAAATAAAGGACCTTGAGATGAGATCATCCTGGCTTATCAGGATATGTCCTAAATCCAAAAACAAATGTCCTTTAAAGAGACAGAAGAGGTCAGACATAGAGGAGAAGCTACTTGAAGATGGAGGCAAGAGACTGGAGTGACACAGTCACAACCCAAGGGACACCTGGAACCACTAGAAGCTGGGAGAGGCTGGATGAATCCCACTCTAGAGCCTCTGGCCCTGGACACCTTGATGTCAGACTTCTGGCTCCAGAACTGGGAGAAAATAAGTTTTTGTTGTTTTAAGCTGCCTAGCATGTACCAATTTGTTATTTTGGTCACAGGATATGAATATGCCCACCATCCCATGGTGGCATGGTTGTAATGAGGGTGGCTCCATCTCCCCAGGCTCCCTCTGACTACCTCTGGTCAGTCCTGAAGGTACAGCTGCCCCTCATGGCCTCATCAAGATTCATTCTTGGCCTCTGGTTGCACTGGACACACCCAAAGTCACATGCAGAGATGCTTCTCCTTTGATAGAGAAAATGGACCAATTCCCCAAAAACCACAAACCACCACACTTACCAAAAATGTAGTAGATACTGAATGGTCCTATAATTATTAAAGACATTGAATTTGCAGTTCAAAATGTGAAAGAGAAATGTCCAGCAGCGGGTGGTTTTACTGGTGAAATCTAAAACATTTAAAGAAGAAATAATAACAATTCTACCCAACCTCTTCCAAAAGGAAAAGAGGAGAGAACATTTCCCAATCCTTTTTATCCAGCCAGCATTATCCTGAGACCAAAACCATGAAAAGACGACACAAAAAACTACAGACTAACATCCCTCACGGACACACAGAGAAAAATCCTCAACAGAACACTACAAATGAATTAGCAAAATATACAAAGAATTACATACCATGACCAAGTGGGCTTCACCCAGGAATGCAAGGTTGGTTCAACCATGACCCAGGATTGCAAGGCTGGTTCAAACTTTCAAAATCAATTTAAAAATTAAATAAAAATAAATTTAAAAAATACAATCATATCAATAAATGGAGGAGGAAAAAAGTCAAAATTCAACATCCATTCACATACAAAAAACTCTCTCAGCGAATTAGGAATAGAAGGGAATTTCCTCAGCCTGATAAAGGGCATCTACGAAAACCCATAGCTATCACATGTAATGGAGAAAGACTGGCTGCTTCCCCATAAGACCAAGAACAAGACGAAGTGATCTCTCGCTGCTTCTTTCAACATCAGGCTAGAGTCCTCCCAGAGCAATCAGTCAGGAAAAGGGAACCAAAGCAACATAGATGAGATTCAAAGGCATCACACTGAACAAAAGAAACAGACAGAAAAAAGACTTCATACTTCCTGATTCCATTTACATGCAGTTTTAGAACAGGTGGGGGTAAACTACAGGGGTTCCTCAGGGGGTGCTCACTGCAAGGGGTAAATGGCACTTTCAGGGTGATGGGGAAGACATGTAGGTTCATTACTGATGGGTCCTTTGTCAAAACTCACCATATTTTAGCATAAGACTTGTGTTTCATAATGAGAAAGACACTGATTATGTTAAGAAACAAATAGAGCAGGAATACAAGGGCCTCTGCATATCTCTGGTCTTCTGTGGGCCTGTTTCCTCACCAGTACGTGAGGGCACAGTCTAGGTGAGCTCTAAGGCATTGAGAATCCTATTCCACAGCCCGATCCTTTGCTCTTAATTACATCTGCTAAAACCCTACTTCCAAACAAGGTCATGTTCACAGGCTCTGATGGACATATCTTTGGGAGGCAACGTTCAGCCCACCACTACCTATGAACCTAGGGGGTCCACAAGGCCGAGGCCCTGGCATCTACATGCCCTAACTGCCTACATGAAAGCACCACCCAGCTCCCATATGTTCACATACAGCAGGTGACTCCAAAGGCACACCCCCCAGGCCAATCCCCACAACCTTGCTCCCATTATACCCCTACCAGGACCTCACTGTGCTCTCACATGCTCGGAGGGGAAGGGGCCTCTGACTCTGAATTTTCCCAGTTTACCCTCTCTCCTTGCACTTACAACCACTCCCAGCAGTAGTTTCCCACTCAAGGCTCTCAGATACATGTGACCACGCTTCCACCTGGGCAGCCTTCCAAGCTCATAGGCAGCTTGGAGTATGGTACCATATGGCCACATGAAAGTGGGCTGGGAACTGACCCCTCCCTTAGAAGGAGCTAGGTCAGGGAGTTGGAGGAAGGGGGCAGACAGTCCAGGAAAGGATGGCCATCACTTCAGATAGCCATCACTGCCAGTGGCAGAGGCTGGTAGATGAGCACCATGTTCCAGACAGAGCCTCACATAAGGGTCACCTCCCCCCAGGGCAGGAGGCTTAAAGCCCAGGAGCAGCCCCCTTTATTCCTTGGTCGCTACTACTGAAGTACTAGAGTAGGGCCTGCAGGTGACTACTCCCCACACCCACATCCTCAGAGGCCAGGTCTGAAGTTGACTGCGATTCCTGGTGTGGTCTCCCTCACATCCAGACTCAGCCAAGTGAGAGCCAGCCCCTTCACTGTCCTCTCAGTAGCTCAGCTTGGGAGACTCTAAGGGGTATAACCATGTCAGCGCAATTTAGAGGGACTGTCATCCATGACAACTGGAGGTGAGAGAGGCTGGTGCTATATTCTGAGGACCAGCTTGACTCCCTCATTGGTCTAGGCTGAGATGGTCTGGCCAGGCTGCCTCCTCATGCATCATTCCAACATCATGACATTTTGGTGGGGATTGGCATCTTTGTGAAAGGCGAGACTTTGATAAGGCCCTTACCTCACCCGGGGCATCCCCCAGGGCCGCCCACCAGAAGAGCCTTGATCAGCTTCAAGCTATGGCCTCACCAGGGACTAAGGCCCTGCCCTGAGGGCAGTGCTCAAGAACAGAGTTGGTCCAAGAGTGCCGTCCTCCACCAGGCCTGAAGAAGCTGCTGTCCCAGCTCACAGCCCCACTCTGCTTGAACATTTAATAGAATCATAGTGAAGTTGCCTGGGCCTGGGCATGGGCCTTCCTCTGTAGTAAATTTCTAAATTACTATTAATCTCTTTCTTCCTTACAAATCTATTCAGGTTGTCTTCTTGAGTCAGTTTTGGTCATCTGTATCTCTCTGGGAATTACCCATTCTATCTGTTATCTAACTTGTTGGCCTGAAGTTTTCACCATACCCCTTGTAAGTCCTGTTGATTTCCATAAGTGGTAATGACAGAGGGCCAAGCAGGGCTTACGGCCTCCAGGATGACAATCGCCATTCTCAGGAACTGAGAGCAGGTGCCTGGGCTGTTCCTAGTCTTACAGTAAAAGGGAGTTCAGTTTTCACCATCCTGTGTGACGTCAGATGTGCATTTTTGGGACACACCTGCTTCAAGTTAATGACGTGCCATTCCTAATTCTCTAAGCATTTTTTATCATAAACTGGTGTTGAAAGTTAATACTTTTTCAGCATTAGCTCAAATAAACTATACTGATCAATTTTCTGATAAAACTACATCATTGAATCCCTGGAATAAGAACCTATTAAATAAAGTACATGTATTTATAAATGCAGGTTTCTAAATTATATTTTTTAAATACAATAAAAATTCAGCTTAAGAATAGCATTCTAATTTTCTGTATCCTTGCTTACTTTGCTATCCCTCAGCTTCTTAGAGGGGCATGTTCGAGCCCCCAAGGATATTCTCACTCTGCCATCCACCTCACCTTATCCGCAACAGTAACCTTCCATGGTGGGGTGGGACAAAAGAGCTGGCAGTCCCAGCTGTATCATCTTGTCATATTTTTAAGACACTGCAGGTTGCACAGGTGGTATCTCCCCTTCCAGGTTATTGCTCTAAGAAAGCCAACAACACACTACACCCGCAAACTGAGCCATCTCTCCCTACACCTTGCTTTGAATATATTTATTCATTTCCTTATTTCTAGTGTTTTCTTGATTTTTTTTTTTCCTAGCAAAGCAGTATGTACTATCATGGAGAAGTTGCAAAGCCCAGGAAATGGAGAGGATCATATCTGAGCCTGGCACCAGAACACACAGGTATTTCAGAGAAATGGCGTGCATTCGTGTCAAGCTTGGGGAGCAACTCACACCATCCGCAGGAGCAGATCAGCCCTGACCTGATGGAGGGAACTCATGAAATAGGAACCATGGTGTTCTGGGTAGAGAGTATGCAGGGAGAGGAGGGCACAGGCGCCATCTCCTCTGGCACACCTGCACAAGTAGGGGGCTGCTCACTGCATCTTCAAGGTGAACTTAACTTTTGACAGTAAGAAAAAACAAAAGTAAAAATAACAAAAACCACACAGATGCAGTCTTTCTTTGGCATCTCCTGGTCTGGTTCACACGTGAAGAGAAGGAAGCTGCCTCACTCTTGGCTATTTTCTGATTGTGACTCAAACATTCTCTGGGACGAAGTCGTCCCAAACAGCTGTAGAAGAAGGACTTTACAGCAAGGACCTTGCTGAGCCCACTCTAGGGCCAGTTTGCCACTCATAGCAGTGGAGATACATCTTTGGGATTTCTATCCTATTGGGATGCCTCCTAAATGGGAAGGTGACCAGTGCCAGCCTAATGGCTGATGTGTGGCCACCACTAGGAAGAGACAGCCCATGGCTCCCTGGGGGTGCGAGAAACAATGAGTGGGGCTCCACAGGAACCCCAGGGGGTGAATCCTTGCTCTACTGAGATCCTCTGACAAACAAGCTAGGGTCCACCCTTGGCTCCCACTAAGGTCTGCTTGGAGTCTGCAGCAGCAACTTTCTGAACAAAAGAACATGTCCCCCAGCTCTTAAAGAGCATCCTAACAGGGGACCCCATGCATGACTGGGGTTCAGATACACCCTCCTGGACAGCCCAGGCATGACTGAGCCCATGGTACAGGGAAAGCAGCTAGTCAGAGCCTCCCAGGTGGCTCCCCTCCCACCAGATATATCTAATTGACCAGCAACCCCTCCACATCACATCCAAACTCTTGATACACCAGTCCCTCCAGCTTCTCCCTCACCTCACAATCATCTCCACAGACCTTACCCCAAACTATATTCCCAGCCTCAGTTCCAGCTGCCCTGCAGGCCTCTGGCAGCATGGTACCCTGGGCCATTTAGAGGAAGGCCATCCTGACCCCATAGGCCTCACTCACTTCATCCTCCCACCTACTTGTGGCACCCCAAAATTGCTGCCCTCACTCCCCATCGGGCCTCCACTCATAACTCTCTGCTCACACTGACCTTGCCCATGGACCTCCTACTCGTCATGTCTTCTCAGAAAGATCATCTCGACACCTGTCAGCATTGAGTTCCTTGAATTCTCTCACATGTCCCCCAGTTTCTCCAAGATTCAGGAGACACTGAAGCACCCAGAGAACCTCAGTGTTTGTTGATTGGAAATAAATGGCCACAGAAATACCTGTGCTCATGCACAGCCAGGTGTGTTAACAAGCCAGCCAACCTGCTTGGCACTTATGCGCAGGTGTCCCGTGTGACTCTGTCCAACAGTTGGGGATGCTGTAGCCAGGCTGTGCCAACCCCATCCAGGTACCCTACTCAAGTGCAGACTGGGGAGGCTGTTTCCCCAGGAAGTGAGGAGGACAGGATGGGAAAGCGGTTGGCAGGTGGGGAGGGGGCACAGAGTAGGGTCCCCAAATGAGAGTAGAGAAGACATGCCCACACAGGTTGCAGCCCAGGCCCCACCCAGCCTGTGAGCTGCAGCTCCTCCTGGTGCCTGCCTAGTTTTGGGCTGCCTCCAAGCAATGGTCATTCTCTGTGCCTACGAGCAGCACCAACCCTGCCCAGAGATGAAGGGACCCAGGTGCAAGCCCCCATCTATGCCCTCCACCATACATGTCCACCCCCCACACGCCCAATCCCCATCCCAAACATCTACCCCCACATACACGCCTAACCCCCAAGCCCTGCTCCAGCCCTCCTGGCTCTCAGCAAAACCTCTCCCCATAAAAGGAAAACAATACACCATGATCAAGGGAGATTTATTTCAAGACTCCAAGGTTGCTTTGCTATTTGGAAATCCATGCATAAAATTCACTATACAGACAGATCTAAGGAGAAAAACCATGTGATTCTCTCCATCGATGCAAAAGAAGCTTTTGACAAAATCCAATGCCCATTTCTAATAAAAATATAAACAGAAAGAAAAATAGGAATTGATATTTTCTTAACATAAAATATATATGCCTCTTCCTAAACCCATCACCTTACTGAATAAGGACACACTAGTGTCAATCCCTCTAAGATCCAGAACAAGGCAAGGCCTCCCACCATCCCCACTGCCACTTCTCACTGTACTGGAGCCATCGGCCACTGAGTCAGACAAAAGAAATCAGGATCATAAGACTTGAAAAGTGAAACAATCTCTATTTGAAGATCCTACAACACAGAGGACACGGAATGTTTTCATCATCACAAGTTTAAGGGGACAGCATTGTTCTAGAACAGGGAGCCCCAAACCCTGGGCTGCAGACAGGTACCCTTCCAGTAGCCTGTTAGAAACCAGGCCGCACAGCAGGAGGTGAGTGGTGGGCCACAGAGAGAGAAGCTTCACCAGTCGCTCTCCAGCACTAGCATCCCCGCCTCAGCTCTACCTCAGATCATCAGGCATTAGATTCTCATAGGACTACCCGTCCCTGGTGCCAAAAAGGTTGGGGACCACTGCTCTAGAACAATGCTGTTAAACTTATGATGATGAAAACATTCCATATCCTCTGTGTCTAATACAGGCCCTGCTGGCCACATGCAGTTGCTGAGAACTGAAAAGGGGGCTAATGTGACTGAGGAACCAAGTGTTTGGTTTCATTTCCTTTTATTTTATGTACATGTAAAACTTAATCAGCAACACATGACTGCCATATTAGACAGAAAGTATGGCCCAAGAGAATCATTAGAGGAAAAAGGGACTCAAACAATAAATGAAAAAGGTACAAAAGTGACACATAGAAATCAAGAGCTTTCATATCCACACAAAATAACTAGTGGAAGATGAAATGGCAGAGAAACCACCACATCAACAACAGAAACCAAAAAGATAAATACTTAGGGATAAAGCTGACAGGAAGTGTGTAAAAGTCATAATTGGGACAAAGAAAGAAATATGAATACAAATTGCATATTAGAGACTATATAGCACTGAAGCAATGTTAATGTACAGTTTTGACCATTGGTCCTTGGTTGTAGCACTCCCTTTTTTTAAGATGCACACGCTAAAATATTTAAGGTACACGCTGAAATATTTAAGGTGAGGGGCAGCATTCTGCAACTTAATCTCTAAAAAAAAAACAAAGCAAACATGTTAAAATGTTAACATTTGGGCGATCTGAGAGAAAGAAATACAGAAACTGTCACACTATTTTTGCAAAGTTTCTCTAAATGTGAGATTATTTCAAAATAAAAGGTTAAAGAGTGGAATTATAAGTGGCCACATCCTGTGAGCTGGCACTTCCCTTGTAGAAACTTGGGTTATGCTGGCACCTGTGAGTGCAGCTTCTACAGGGATTTCTGTTTCCAGCCTTTGCTATTCCAGTCCTTCTAAATGACAGCCTACGGCTAAATTACCTACTTCCACACGGTGGCTTCTTATGATGCATCCACAGTAAGAGCTGGGCAGGTCTAGATGTGCTGATGTCAAATTCCCACATGTGGTTGGGTAAAGAAAACAGAAGAAGGTACAGAGAGAGTGAACATGTGTGCAAAGGGGCTCTGCACACACACATGCACATACACACGTGCGCGTGCACACACATACACATACACATCCCAGAACACCCAAGAAACCTGACAGTGGCCATTTCTCCAAAAGAACTGGGAATATAAGGGTGGGTAAAATTCATGTTTCAGTGCATGTCCCTAATATTCATCTTAAAAATATAAATGTTTTTTGATATTGTCAAATATGATACAGCTGGGACTCTGTTGTGGGTTAAAACGTGTTCCCGGAAAGGTATGTGAAAGGCCTAATACCCAGAATCTGAAATTGTGACCTTATCTGGGAATAGGGTCATTGTAGATATAATTAGTTAAGGCAAGGCTACCTTGGAGCAAGGTGGGCCCAGAATCCAATGACTGTGTCCTCATAAGAGGAGGAGACACAGACACAGGGGAGTAAGCCCTAAAGAAAGAGGCAGAGATGGGACGATGAGGCCACAAGCCCAGAAGCGCTAAGGGTTGCCTGCACCATTAGCTGAAAGGGGAAGGAAGAAGACTTCTCTGCAGGTTTCAGAGACTGTGGCCCTGCAACACCTTGGTTTCTGACTTCTGGCCTCCAGACAGTGAAGCGATGTATAGTTCTTTGGGAGGTCCAAGGAAAGTAACACTGACCCTAAAGACAAACACAAACGCCCAAGTCCAAGGTACATAAGTGCAAGGGCTGGACATACAATGGGAAGGAAGCTCCGCTCCCAGCACCGGAAGAAGCAGACTCTCTCCAGTCCCTCACAGGATGTTGAATCTGTCCCACTAGCAACTCAGAACCACCTCTGCTTTTTCAATGCAAATGTGATTCTTTCAAATGCTAATCAGAATATGCAGGAGGCTCCAAAAAGGAAACAGAATAATAGAATGGCAGCAAAGCCGTGCCTGACAGGAAACTAGAGAAAAGGAAAGAAGGGTCTGGAAGGGAGACAGGAAGCTCAGAGACACTGCAGAGGAACAGACGGTCAACCGTCTAAGGTGATGCACCTGTGTGGCCAAAGGCGACTAAAGAATATACTTACAGGGCAAACCAGAGAGGGCGTCCAGTGGGCAGAGAGGGGTGACCAAGTATGAGGGAAGCTGACAGAAGTATCTCCACTGTGTCAGCCTGAGGGTCCCCATGCGGGATGTTGAATACCTTCTGACATGTGGAGGAAACAGGCAGGGCTCTGCCTCATCGGCAGGTGCAGACAAGGTGCCCATAGCAAACATGGCCTCCACCTGATTCTGTAAACACTGGCATCCTATTGATAAAGACAAACTAGAACTTTAAGCAAACATAATCAGGTGATAGGATCTATGGGAGGAGTTAGGGCTTATGGAAATCTCAAGCTCTGCTTAACAGTGAGAACTCTGCAGGAAGAACACCTATGTTTGTAACAGAGTTCCATGGTTCTAACCTCCCCTTCTGTTAACTTCCTTTTCCCTTATATAAACACCTCTCCATCTCGGCATGCAAACCAGAGTGCACACATGGTGTGCCATGTCTGTGTGCTCTGGGTTGAGATCTTTTCTTTTTCCCAAATAAATCCTTTTGGTGATGAAACACCTAATCAATATTATTTATCAGTTGACACTATGTATCAATGCACATGCGCATACACACACACACACACACACACACACACACACACAACCAACTTTGAGGGCTCTCCAGGTACTGCATTATGCCTTTACATAAATGACCTATTCCAATAAGGCAGGCAATATTATTATCTTCCATTCCCAGAGAAGGAAACTGAGGCCTGGGACTTTGCATAGCAGTTGGTGGTAGAGCTGAGGTCCCCATTAGAGGCCACACTTTAATCCACCTCAGTCCCTTCTGCCTCCTGATTCCCTCTGAGTGGAGGCCTGAGGGACAGACCAGCTCTACCACTTTCTGAATGCACAGCCCTAAAACCAAAAAAGGGACAAACAAGGCAGGTGAATATAGGGGTGTTGTTGAGGCAGAGCTGGGAGACCAGTTATGAGCAGAGGACTGAGAACATAAGCGCTCTGAGCTACACAGGAGTGGGAGCCTCAGTGTTGAAGATGAATATCGCAAACATGGCAGTGGAACACTCAAATAAGGCCTGTAGAGTCAGGTGGAGCAAGAGGAAGTATCAGCGTAAACTACCCGTTTTTAATATAAATGGCTATCAACATAGTAACGCATACAAATGAGTATATACATAGTCACATATTCCTTAGCTCTGTCTACCAAGAGGGCCTAGAAACAGTGACACCCCAGAAACTTCATCCACTAAAGGCATCTGGCTCTCTGGAGAACCAGCAGGTTCCAGGGCTGGTTCACATGCAAATCATGCCCTCACAACAGGACATGCCAGGCAGTGATCCTGCTCAGATGCACCAAGATGAACCACTCACTCTGAGACATCAGACAGACCCAAATCGGACACCCAAAAGCTGACCATCTACAAGTTGATGAAGGTACGAAAGCCAGTCCAGATACAGGTGGGAGATGCTTCCACACTGATCCATTCCTCTAGGGCCCACGACTCATCCCAGACTTGCATAGGGTCCCCATTTGTTGACATGGGGAATACTGACTTGTCATGGCCTCTCCCCTTCCCCAAAGGACCTACAACATAGATTAACTTTGATAAAGACAATTGGAACTTTAAGCAAACATAATCAGAGGGAAGAGTCTATAGGAGGAGCTAGGGCTTATAGAAGTTCTTGCACTCTACATAATTGCAAGAACCCTACAGGAAGAATTCTGTGATTATAATAAACCTTTATGGTTCTAACTTCCACTTCCATTAACTTCTTTCCCTTATCAAAATACCCCTCGATCTTAGCATGCAAACAAGAGTGTACATGTGGCTTGCCATGTCTACATGCACTGGATTGCAACCCTTTCTTTTTCCTGAATAAATCATTTTGGTGATGAACTACCTAGTCAATATTATTTTTCAGTTGACAGCTTCTATGTTGATTTTGTTTTGGTTTCTCCCAAGAATTTAATGACCCTCCCCCTTGGCATAGAGACTCATCTCAGAATCCAGGCAGGAACCCTAACCCAGAGGAAAGACCCCAATGACTTTCTCAGTCAAGGCAAGAGCACTGTTCTCAGAGAAGCCTGCATGCTGAGAATCAGTGGGTAGATAGCACGGGTCTTCAGTCAGCTCAAGTAACCCTGTCCCAGAGGGAAGAGAACTATGGGGTGAGGATGGGGGTGGGGCAGGGGTGCCAAGGTGGGTGCCATCAGAGCATCTGTTCTGGGCTGGGACTATCAACTCTCTCTAGCCCCGGCGAATGTCCTGCCTCTCTCCCCAGCCACCTGACTTAGCCAAAATGGGCACTTCTCACAGTGTTTTCTAGGAAGCTATTTCTCCATACTCCAGCAGGTTTTCAGTGGCATCAAATAGGACCCCTGAGGCACCATCACTCTTATTATAGCCAGAGCGGGGACAAGGACCCAGTTGTGTTTTCCTGGCCCATACTGCCAATGAAAGTAGTCCACCCCTAACACCTGAACAGCAGAGCAGCCTGATTGCAGCCTGACTGCCCATGGGTTAGGATTCTGGGAGCAAGGAGCTGAGCTCTAGGGCAGGCACGTGCAGACCAACGCCAGGTCCTTCTCCTGAGGGGACGCCTCTCCCATCCCAGGCTCATCCTGTCGTCCAGCCCAGAGCAGCTGCCTGGTGTGATCCAAACTCACTTCTTCTCTTCTTTGTCTGTATTTTCTCTGGAGCCCAACCCCATGGGCTTTCCTGAATTCTCTTTGAGATAAAAATCAAAAACAAATCTTTAAAGGCCATCTCCAAAAACCGCAGAATGGCTGGAATTAAATAAAAATAAAGCTTGTGGTTTTCCTCTCAGGAACTTCCTGCTTATCTGAAATGTGTTGACTCAGCAGCAGCCTGAGAGCCCAGGCAGAAGTGCTGGGGCCTCAGCCTCCAGATGGGGTCAGGCCTGAAGGCCACAGAGAGAGCACAAGCCAGACCTGGGGCAGCAAAATAAAATTCTCCTTTCTGCTTATTTCTTAACGAAAGGTCTTCACATTGTCCCACCTCAGCCGAGAGAAACACATGCCCCACAGTGGTCACTCTGAGGGCCCATTACAAAGGCCGGGCTCCTAGTGTTACTACATTGTGGACCCAGATTCCTCCTCCTGGGTTGTATGTGAGGCTCCAAGCCTTCACCTCATCCCCACCCAGAACCTCACTAAGTCAGAAAAGGGAAGGCGAACTGATTTTACTCAAAGTACTTCTGACTCCAATTCTCTGACTCTCTGGACATTAGCTGGGTATCCTACAGTTTAACTCAGTTCTGACACTAACTGCCCAGCTGAGGGCTCAGTCCGACAAGACCACCGCTATCAGACTCCAGTCACAAGTCCAGGTTTTCACTTGTGCTTGGGACTGACCAGCTATAAATCAGAGTTCCTACAACCTCCTCCTCAGGTTCATAATTTACTATGAGGGGCTCAGAGAGCTCAGGAAAACATTTTATCTGTGTTTACTGGTTCATTATAAAGGATACGACTTGGGAACTGCAGATGGAGATGCACAGGGAACATGTGGGATGGGTGTGGTGCTCCCATGCCCTCTCTGGAAGCACCACCCTCCTGGCACCTCCAAGTGTTCACCAACCCAGAAGTTCTCTGAACCTCCTTATTTAGGGTTTTAATGGAGATCTCATTACACAGGCTAGTTAAGTATTGGTCATTGGTGATTAGCTCAGTCTTCACCCCCTTCCCCTCCACAGAGGTCAGGACTGAAAGTTCCAACCCTCCAATCACACTTTGGTCTTTCTGGCCCCCCACTTCCATCTTGAAGCCTAGGGCCCCCAGTCCCCTCCATCTCATTGGCACTCAAAAGACACCAGAGATGCGCAAAGGTTTTAGGAGTGGGTGCCAGGAACTAGGACAAAGACCAAATACATATATTTTATTATCTCATAGTCATCTTCAGACAAGCATCATGATGGTTTTTTAAGAGCCGCAGTCCATAAACATTTTTTAAGTCTACAGATAGAGAGCATCAACACCAACAGAGACTATATACAAATGCACAATTCCATCTGTGGTCCTTCCTGCAGACACTCTGCCTGGAATTGCAGTCTGAGCACCACCTCCTGGAGCATATCTTACGAACAGCAGAAGACAGGCTCCACGTACTGCAGGCTTTCTGTATCCCAATAGAAGATCACTCACGTTTCACAGAAGGAGCCCCTTGAAAGGCTAAACATAGAATCACCACATGGCCCAGCACTTCAACTTGTAGGGAACACCAGGGCAACATGCAAACTCGTGTCCACACAAGAACTTGTTCATGAATGTTCACTGCAACAGAAATCACAACCAGAGGTGGAAACAACTCAAATGTCCATCAACAGGTGAACACATAAACACAATGGGAGCTATACAAAGAGTGAAATATTATTCAGCCTTAAAAAAGGAAGGACACTAACAGCGGCTACAACATGGATGAACCTTGAAGACAACATGCTCAGGGAAATAAGCCAGACACAGAATGAAAAATCCTATATGGTTCCACTTATGTGAGGCCCCGAGAGCAGTCAAATCTATAGTGACAAGAAATAAGTTAGAGGTTACCAGGGGCTGGGGGATGGGAAATAAGGAGTGACTGCTCATGCATTCAGGGTTTCATGTGGGGAACGAAATGTTCTGGAACTAGATATAAGTGGTAGCTGCACAACATTGTGAAGGTACTACATGCCACGAGATTATACACTGGTCAGACCTGGTCTACCCACAGGCAGAGGTCCTATTCATCAGACAGGCAGGCACACCACAATCTGCAATATTCCTGTACTCCCTTCACCTGATCTCTTGCAGACCCCACATCTTTTTTCATCACAGACTCTAACATATACACACACTTACTTTTCCTGCTTTTTCACACTCCCCTCACCACATACATCAATCAACATCATTTAAGAAGCCAAGAGGATGATCCCAAGATGAACCAAGGCAGGCCTAGCCCCATCCCCTCAGCCACTCACACTTACTACACCTGCCTCAGGTGCACCTGGGACACAGAACGGGGGGCTGTCCTGGCCCCATCCCCAGAATGTGGAGCACCATCTCCTTTCAGGTAGGGAGATAAGGTCTCAGGCCCCAGGTCCCATACAGGCCCTGTCCCTATTCTCAGCCTGAGACCTGAAAGTTAATCCTGGATCCATTTTATCATAAAAGTCTTGGGCATTTAAATTTACCTTTATAAGGACCTCTGGAAGGCAGAGGCCTGATTCTGAACTTAAAGTGTTGGCTTCCTCTCCCGAAGCCCCAGGCATCACTCTCAGCACTTGTAATGCATCTGGTTTTCCTAGGACTAAGGTCTGGGGGCAGCTCCAAAAAGCTTCACTGAGACATTACTAGTGCTGGGTGAGGCTGCAGCATATTAGGGTCTGGAAGCAAAATGCAAGGTTTCCTCAAATGGACTAAAGGGGAACTATGGGAGAAGAGCCAGAGCCCAGTCTTAAAGGGAAAGAGGCTGGCTATCCAGCACTCCTACTCCTGGGCACATACCTTGAAGAAGTGAAGGCAGGTGTTCAGAAAACACCTTTATGCCCCATGTTCATAGCAGCACAACATGCAAAAGGCAGAGGCAACCCAGTGTCATCGGTAGGTGAACAGATTAATAAAATGTGCCCATCCACACACTAGAGTATTACTCACACATAAAAAGGAATAGACAACACCAAAAAAAAATTTCTATTAAAAAATGGGCAGAGGACCTAAATAAACATTGCTCCAAAGGACATACAGATGGCCAATAGACATGAAAAGGTGCTCAACATCACTAATCATCAAAAAAATGCAAATTAAAACCACAATGATATATCATCTCACACCTGTCAGAATGGCTGTCATCTATAAATCAACAATCAAGTATGGAAGAGAATGTAGAGAAAAGGGAACCCTCATGCACAGTTGGTGGAACTGGAAATTGGTGCAGCCACTATGGAAAACAGTATGAAGGTATCTCAAAAAATTAAAAATAGAAGTACCATATGACCTAGCAATTCCACTTCTGGGTTTTTATCTGAAGGAGACCAAACCCCTAATTCAAAAAGATACATGAACCCCTTTGTTCACTGCAGCATTATTTACAATAGCCAAGGCATGGAAGCAAACTAGATGTCCAACAATAGATGAATGAATAAAGAAGATATAGTATATAAAGACAATGGAATACTATTCAGCAATAAAAAAATGAAATCTTGCCATTTGCAACATAGATGGACCTAGAGGGTATTATACTAAGTGAAATAAGACAGAGAAAAACAAACATCTTATGGCTTCACTTATATGTAGAATTTTAAAAAAAATTAAAAACAAAATGGAAACAGACCCATAGATGTAGAGAATAAGTTGACGGTTGCCAAAGGGGTGGGAGGATGGGAATTTTTTTTTAAAGAGTGAAACACTGACACACACATCACCACAGATGAACCCTGAAAACATAATGCTGAGAGAAGCCAGACACCCAAGGCCTTGTAGTATGTGATTCCATTTATATGAAATGCCCAGAACAGGCAAATCCAGAAACAGAACGTAATAGTGGTTGCTGGGGGATGGAGAAATGAGGACTAATGGGTATGTAGTTTCTTTGTAACAAAAATATTCTAGAATTAGATGGTGGTGGTTAGTGGTGGTTGCACAACATTGTAAATGTGCTAAATGCCACTGGATTGTTGAATTTAAAATGGTTAATTTTATGTTATGTGCATATTATCTCAAGTGAAAAAAACTGGTAAAAATCACTTCGTTTTGAATCATGGAAAAGTGGCAGGAGATTTTGGAGTGGAGAAGTGTTGGTGTGTCTCACATCCTTTCTGGTGTCACTGTCCAGGGATGAAGGCTCCACCACACATATTTAATGCTCAACAGGTACAATTCTTGGGATGCATGACTGACTTAGATAATCAAGACAGGGGACAAGCTCATTTTCCCTGTGAGGCTGTGAGGCTGTCACTTCCCTGCCCCTCCTGGAGATTCAAGGCCTCCACTACCTGGGCATCAACTGGAAGCCAGCCTGTCCTGACCGTGAGTGGGGTCCTATGAAGGCACTTGAAGAACAGTGAAGGGCTCAGATGTAGGAGGCCCTGGGCCCAGGGCTGGCCCACGGTTGCAACTGCATGTGCTTATGTGCACATGTGTGTGTGCACTGTTGCACTCGTGTGCATGCACATACACGTGCATGTGTGATTGTGTGACTATGTGCATGTCCATGTGTGTTCCAAGAAGATGGGTTCTCCCAAAAAAAAATCATGTAAGCTACAGATGTAATTTTAAGTTTTCTAGTAGCTACACATTAAAAAAATAAAAGGTAACAGATGAAATTAATCTTAATAACATATTTCATTTAAACTGACATATTTAAAACATTAGTTTCATTTTTAAAATATCTAATCACTATGTGGTACACCTGAAACTAATATAATATTGTAGGTCATCTGTAACTGAAAAATAAAAATTACTAAAAGAAAAAATGAAAATAAAACATTACTATTTCACCATGTAATATATGGGTTATTAATTCAATATCATTATTTGTGCTGAGCCTTCTTATCAGGTGTGCATTGAGCAGAGTGCCTCAGTCCAAACCAGCCATATTTCCAGAGCTCAGGGACCTTACATGGCTGCTGATATTATGTGGGCAGCTTAGTTCCAGGAGGTGGCTGTCTCTGCTCACTGCTATGTGCCCAACTCCTCCTAACATGTCTGGCATGGGGGACAGTGAATGAATGGCAAGTGGATCAACAACCAAACAAAACAGCCCATGGCCACCACTGGCCACAAAGGTGATGACAAGGTAGACGACAGAATGACTGTCAGACTGGCCATCATGAACGGACTAGCTCTAATATCTCATCCAGAACCCAAGGGGCAGCCAAGCAGACCACATGTCACTCTCTGAGTTCCCTGGTCCAGGCCCCTCTGCCTCTGGGGCTTCACTAGTGTCCCCTGGTCCCAAAATGTTCCAATGTATTTGGGCAATGGCATCAAGAAACCAATAAAACTGCCCATTAAACTTTCCTTCAGCTGCCAAGGGACACCCTTTGGGACAACATTAAAATTCAGGGAGGGAGTGGAAGGAACGCCTTCTCAGTGGGTGTCTGTGTGTCTGCAGTGACTGCCAAGATATACCACAGGAAGAAAAAGGCTCAAGGAGAATCAAGAAGGTTTACATCCCTGAGAAAATCAGCTCATTTATGACCAGGTTGTCTGACCACAGCATGCCTCTAACCACACATTCCTCTCATGGGGAATGTGCATGTCGGATCTGACCAGAGAAGGCGTCTGCCTGCTGTATGAATACAGTACAAAAATTTCCTTTGCTACAAGAAGACTCCTCATGCCACTGTAATCCCTGTCTTCAAACACAATTTAAGATGCTGTAATATGTGGAGGCAATTTGCTCAAACTCTCTGCTAAATTCCACATGGAATTTTAATTTAAAGACATCAGCCTTCGCACAAATAACACAGACATCAGTGGCTCTCATACCCTCTGCAAACAATGACCACTTTAGCAGTCTCCTCTGATGGTTTTCAAACGACGAGCTATCAGCTCCTCCAATGGATCTAAGCCCCAGTTTTTGTGCCTAGTAATCTTTCCTCTTTTGCATTGATGTGATAAGACATAACAGCTGTTTTTAAAATTCACCTTCCACGCACAGTAACAGTAGATACCAGAACCACCTATCAGAACCTGGCTTTGCTAAGAAGTGTCTGGTTGGGAAGCAAACTCTTAATTCTATTTAGATGAACAAGACACTGATTAATTTTGCCAAGAAGAGCAAGAACTTAGGAGAGAAGAGAATCAGATTAATTTCTTTTGGGCAGCACAATGTTCTATCAGCTTACAACTGTAAAATTCTAACAAGCTTCAGGAAGAGAAAAACCACACACACCTGACACAGAGCCGATGGCCCAAAGCTGTCCTGGACTTGAAAATTGGTGCAAAAGCAGTATCACACGTGCAATAAGAGCAGAGGCTCAAAGGAGGTGCGGGCACATCACTGATTTTAGTGAATAAACACCCTTGGGTTTGCCAGGAACTGAGAGAAAAGTGAAGGCTTTTGAACAAAGTAGAGGAGTGAGGGGTGGGCGGTGGGGACTAAGAGGCATCTAATTTTATCTGGCTTCTTTCCAACAATAAAATCTAATCCATCATTTTCTCCAGGTGAAAGCTCTTAATGAAAATTTAGAGAGTGTGACTGAAATTTAGAATTCTCCTGGGATTCTGCTGGGAAGATGTCTAGCAGCCTCGCAAAACTGACTCCAGCCCAACCTGCCAAGAGAAGGGCTGCATGCAAAGCTGAAGGGTTGCAATGTGGTTTGGACCTCGTGCCCCTGGCCATAGCAGGAAACATCCCCAAAAGCCAGGCCAAAACATGTTCAGGTTTATGTCTTCCAGACTCCTCTTGGCCTGAGGAGGATAGGGTGTCACCTCTGAGACACAAATTTACCACTCTGGACTTGTGGAAATCAGGTGGAAAGCGGAGGGGAGAATGGAGAGAGGCAGATTATTGGCTCAGCACCTCAAAGCCACACACTGTCATCAATGACACTACCCCCATCACCATCTTCTTACTCAGAGACAGAGGTTTGCTCCTCTGATATGTAACCACCACCTCTATCTAATTCCACTGCCCCAAAATGAAACCCAGTGCCCATTAGCAGTCACTCTCCACTCCTCTTCCTCAGCCCCTAGGAACCACTTTCATCTTGATAGATTTGCCTGTTCTGGACATTTCGTGTAAGTCATACAATATGTGGCCCTTTGTATCTGGGTTATTTCACTTAGAATAATGTTTTCAGGGTCCATCAATGTTGTAACATATGTATAAGTGTTTCATTTTTTTTATGGCTGAATAATATTCCACTGTGTGGATGGACCACATTTTGCTTATTCATTCATCCATCTACAGACGCTTGGGTTGTTCTACCTTGTGGTAATTGTCAATAATAATGCCAAAATGAATATAGGTGTATGAGTATCTGTTCAAGTCCCTGTTTTCAGTTCCCTTAGGAGTAAACCTAAATGTGCAATACTGGACCATATGGTAACTGGTAATTCTACTTTTGAGGAACTGCGAGACTCTTTTCTACAGTGGCTGCTCTATTTTACATGCCCACCAGCAATGTACGAGGGTTATAATTTCTCCACGTCCTTGCCAGCAGTCGTTATTTCATATTTTGTGTTATAATCACCATAGTGAGTATAAAATGGTATCTCATGGTGATTTTGATTTGCATTTGCTGAGCGTCTTTTCAGGTGCTTGTTGGCCATCTGTCCATCTTCTTTGGGGAAATGTCTGTTCAAGTTCATGGCATATTTTTAAAAGGGGTGTTTGTCTCTTTGTCATTTCCACCTGTCTTTCTTGAGCCCCTGTACTGTAGAGGCTCTGGGCATCCCCTCCCAGGGTCTGGATGCAGGTGGCACCCTCACTGTTTGGTGAGAGGCTCGCAAGGCCCCCAGCACAGTCCACGCCCTGAAAGATGACAAGGAACTGAGAGGGCAGTGACCTTTGGTAAATGTTTGGAAATAACTAGGAGGGGCAATCTCAACCTTATTACATTCTCTTGGTGTCCCCTTGTTAAGAATATTTGATCAAAGAAAATTATTGCCCAGTATAGTTTATTTTCCCCTGGGAAGAAATAGATCCTAATTATCATAAGGCATAAGGAATAACCCAGAGGCCCAGATGACAACGAGAGCCAGTAAAACAGCCACCAGTGCTTCCAAAGAATCAAAATGCAAGCCCAATAGACCGTTATATCCTAGAGAGCATTTTTAAGAACCAAAATTCATCCTCGTGTAAGGGGAGAAAAAGTTACTGCTTAAGCTAGACAATACCAGAGCGATATCAGATGTCACCAGTAAACTTAAAATAGTGGGAAATATCAAATGCAAAAGATGCCTTCTATCATTTCAAAGTTGAGCCACCAAGTCTGTTCCTTGCACAGCGGGCTCAGTATTTAATTTTCTGCCCATGATAAACAGGCAATTTGGACTCATTTCCACAAAAGCAGGACCCATATAATTCTCAACAGATGCACTCTAAGCATACGAGATGCTAAAGAGCCATGTTAAAGCACTTTGCATTTTAAATCTCTTACATTATAAAGCGTCTCTCCCTGAAAAGCCAACCTGGTAGAAAAGGAGCTACCTGAAATCCAGAAACCATGTTTTTCTGTATCTACATTAAAACACAGGTATGACCCCTCACACTCTCAACCAAAAAATAAAGTTTCTAATGATAAACCTCCTAAGTCACAGCAGCATACCTCCCTCCAGTCAGAGGGTGGGCTCTTGCTTCCAGGAAGAGGTGCAAATGGCTGCCTGTATTCAAGTTCCCCTTAATGTCAGTTTATGGGAGCTGGCTGAGCCCCTGATGCCTTTTGATGGCCCAGGCAACGAAGCCACTGGACTCATGGTTCTGAGTGCCAAAGAGATGACAAGTTTGGGTGCCAGGGAGGCACACAGCAAATCCCCCTTTCATTTCCTGCATAGGACATTCTGAATCCAATTTATATCAAAAACAAGAAAAAAAAATAATCTAAAAAATTATTTTTCCAGTATCTATGCATGTCCTGTCCCTTTTCCATAGGCTCCCTCTTGCCTTCACTGAGGACTTCTTTTCTCAGTTTCCTTCACAACATGACATTTTTTTTTCCTGATGAAAAGCCATCATTTGTCTGCCAAGGAGATCATGAGCAATCTTGATCTTTCCACTCCTTCTGGTGAGTTCTACAAGCATGATGTCACATATAAGGGGAGTAAAGGCAGATGGAGGGTGTGGAGGTCCTCAGTCCTGGTGCCCACCTTCAGCCCCCATTTCCTCCACCCCCGCATGCCATCACCCCACCCCCATTTCTGGCCAGGTCAGGGAGCCTCTGTAGCAAAGGAGGCTGTAGGGGAAGAAAAACCTTTTCATCTACCCTTTTAGGTTCAACAACTGGGACCTGTGGATTAAACTGACAAACAACAGAAAACAACACAAATTTACTCATACACACATGGTAGCTGACTCAGTAAATCGCTTCATTAGGTGCTTATATATATTAATAGGGGTAAGTAGTGATAATGGAAGGGGAGAAAGGGTTCTTATGGGAGAAACAAATAGGTTTCTTTAGGAAAGGCAAATGGATTTTAGGAGAATGATCAAGACACAAGACAAGTTTGTAGTAATGTTTGTCTATACGGCTATAAGTGGTCTGTCTCCCTCAGGGCCATTAAAGTGCTCCAGAGAATGGACTTGAGATAGTATTTTTTCTGCAGTCTCCCCTCATGGAGTAGAAAGCCTAAAGAAGGAATTTACAGCAACTTTATTTCCCAGAAGTTGCTGCTTTTGTCAAATAAGAGAAGCTCCAAAAAGGTTTCTTTCTGCATCTGTCAATTCTCAATTGCCTTCAGTTCAAAATAATCATCATGCCAAAATGATATATTGTGAGGTGGCATATCCTGATGCCTTAACCACAACACATTCACCCCATCACCCAGTACTATAACCAAGTCCTCCTGGGTCAACTGGAGTCACTGTTGTTCAAACTGTTCGGATCCTCCCACCAGATGCTCCCACCCAAATGCTTCCCACCAGGTCCACCCACTTGGTGTTCTCACCAAGTGCTTCTGACCCAATCTTCTCATGAGGCACTCCCACCAGAGGCTTGAGAGTGTCAGGCCCCATTTCCCTCAGCCATGGTTTGTTGTTGCTGCTTCTACAATACTGCATGCTGCCTCAGCCTGGGGATGCTGTCCCTTCACATGCTCACCCCCCTCCTCCCTCTCTCCTCAAGGACAGAAAAGACCCCAGTTCCCCCCACCCCAATCCCACTCCATCTCAGGTGAGAGAAGAAGGACCTACAGAAAGGTCCTGATCCAAGAAGCAGTCACCATTTCCTCACCTAACCTTGAGAAAAACATTCAACAAACCGAAACTGGGAGGCATTGTACAGAATTCCGGACCCGTATACCTTAGTAAAGTCAAGGCTGTGGCATAGTCCAAGTCTAGAGATGTGAAAACTAAATATTATATGGGTCCTGAGACGCAAAAAGAACCCTGGGTAAAAACTAAGGCAATCTGGACAAAGTGCTGAGTTTAGTTAACAATACCATCAGTATCAAATCATTAATTGTTACAAATGTAGCACAGTGTGCAAGAGGTTAGCAATGGAGAGCTGTCCAGGGCACGGTATATAAGGGAATTCTATCTTTTGTTCAGTTTTCCTATAAACCTAAAACTTCTTTAAAAAAATAAATAAATAAATCTACTAATTATTTTTTAAAGTAGTAAGATTCCCCCATAATCATACCAGCCCAGTCTTTCCACATACCCCAAAAGGTAAAAGGACTCTCACCATTGATCTGCTAAGCTCTTGACACAGACATATTCGAGGTACTCTCACCTGGAGCTCCTGCAGGACTTAGGAACCAGCTTCCACACTGGCCTGCAATTCCTTTAGAGGTTTCTCAAGACAGTGTCTTCTGAAATCCTAAATAATCTGGGCCTCAGCCAGACTTCAGCTTCTTAATGCCCAGAGTAACTTTAATTACAAATCCAATTTCTACAAGCTTGTTTCTCCCCAAAAGTATATGAAATATTTTATGTCTGACCTTCTTTGTCCTCAACAAAAGAAATCAAAAAGCACCAAATAAACATGGACAAAACATCAAAAAGGGTGCGAGAAGGCTGTACCTGGGTTTCATGGGTGTGTTCAGGGGCACGAGGTCCAAGAAGCCAAAACAGTTTTCATATGACTGCTAAAAACTGCTTTTCACACTCATTCTCTTGAAAGAGTATTCCAAAGTCCACATGAAGGCCAACACTGGAACAATTGAAGGCAGAGTAAATAATGCAACTCTTCCTTTAAGAGATCTGCACAAATGTAAAATGATGCTTCCAAATTTTTTACAGGAAAATGTAGCTGTTTGTCATTAAAATGTGATTTTCACATGTAGTGGATTATTCTTGGTTTTAAGTGAAAAGTAGAAATTTAACAGGCTTCTACTTTCATTTCTAACAGCAATATCCCTATATGTCACCATGTAACAAAAGCTTGAAATGTGTAGGAGAGTTAAAGGGTTTTGAGACCAGAGTTTGAGAGCCTAGGCCAACTGCCATTCAGAATCCCAGGTGGCGATGGCATGGGCCTGCTGCTCCACCTAGAGGCAAGGGCTAGGCAGTAGGGGACACCAGCTGATGGAGAATATCCACCATGCCAGCTCAGTAGGGCTTCAGTTTTCTGAGTTAAATAGGTACGATGGAAAGTGTATTTTTGGAGTGCAAGTGAATTGTAAAATCAAATTCTGCCCTGACAGGGCTGCTGGGACCCTCCTCTGAAATTCAGCCGGCAAACCTTGGCCTGAGGCCCTGCTCAGGGTCCTCCAGATAGTGTGGGGGACGTTTCCTGCACAATGCACTGCTCTTTGAGCATCTGCCCCAGTTAGACAGGGACCCCCCAGAAGGTGCGACTTTGCCACGTGCACATCCCTGACCCAGCCCAGGGCCATGCCGGAAACTCAAGGAGAGAAGGAAGTGATGTGTGAGTACATACTGACAGGAGGGGACACAGAGGAACTTGGGACTGATCAGGATAGGACAGTGATGGGGGCATCCTGGACATATGGGTGTTGAAGCAGCACCCCCGCCTCCACCCACTAGATGCCAGTAGCATCCTAGTCTTGAGGAGAAATGCTTCCAGATACTGCCCAGGGTCCCCTGTAGACTGAACTTCATTGTTGTCTACACCATGGCACAGACAGTGCTGCGGCAATGTGGGATGTGGGTCAAGGGGAGACCAGGCTTACAGGGTGCAAACGCCACAGTTCCTTTCTTGTGCCTAACTCAGCTATTGTCTCCAAGTTGCCCCTCCCTGCTCACCCACAAACCACCCCTCATGCCTCAGTTCCTCAGTGTTCAGAGCCACCAGACCCTCAGGGACTGCCTTAAGTCCCTGGACCAAGTCACATTGGAAGACAAGCTTTGCCTACTGTCACCCATCTGTCTGGCATGTAAGCTCTACACATTGGAGTACCTGATGTATCTGAAACAGATCTTTCAAAAATTGTGAAAATTGTGGACAATAATTATGTAGCTCGCCCGGGTTTTTAGAAAAGCCCTTAAGGAAGGAAAAAGAGTGTCCACTTCTTTGCCACCGACGAGGAAACGTGGGGTGGGGAGACCTGAGAGGAGATGGGCTGGGGAGATCTGGGTGAGGAGACCTGGGTGCGAAGATATGAGAGACATGCGTTAAAAGACCAGGGGTGGGAGGCCTGAGTGGGAGACGTGGGTGTGGCGTCGCCCGGCTATGTCGTTTTCTCCAACACTGCCCAGTTTTACACGGAATCCTGTGGCCCACCTCGCTCACTAACACTACTGATGTAAGTGTCGGACCCCTCGAAAGTCCTTTGCCAAAATTGAACACAAGCTTGACAAATCGCTGTGTCCACGGAATTCCACGTTTGGAAGTCGGATCAAGGGATACTCTGAAGTCACCTGTGTGTCAGCTCGAACTCCCCTTCCCGCCACGCTCCCTCTCCTGCTGACGTGACTGCCAGGCTCCAAGATGGCTGAGCCACGCACTACGTAACGCGCAGGCCACGCCCCCTTGAGCCATTTAGGCTTTTACCTGGAAGTGATCTCTCAAGGCGGAAGTGGGAGGGCAATTGAAAAATAGGCAGATTGAAGGGGCAGAGGAGGCTGCTTGTGGGCCCGCGGGCTCCGCTAAGTGGGGTGGAGGCGGGGGCAAGGGCGGCCCCCTATCCGAGGCGGGAAGCTGCAGGGGAGACAGGACTGGGTTGGGGCAGACAGCTCGACTGCCTGGGGTATGCGTCCGCGGGCGGCATGTGCACACGTTGGGGCTTGGGGCAGATCAGACAGTAGACGAGAGGTGAGGCGAGAGCTAACCGGCCTTGGTGGGCAGATCCTGAGGAGCGGGGCGCGATGTCAGGTTGTTTGTCTTTCATTTGAGCTGCCGGGCATCTCTGTCCTTTCTTTGAGGACAATTAACGCGACCCCAATAGGCACCCGGAACTGCCCAGTGCTTAGTCCAGCCTCCCTGCAGCGCGGACAGAGCCACACAGACTGTTCACCTCCCTATTCTCCAACTTTCGTCCTCTATTTTCCTAAATATCCTTTATCTGGAGCATGGGCTGGGCCTGTTTTAGTAAGACCATTAAGCTGAGAATGGTTGTTCCATTTATAGAGGGTGTTACTGACAATAACTACAGAGCAGTTTCTGCCCTTTCCCTGGCTGAGTGGGACCGGTTCCTGTCCTCCAGCTCAGGGGAAAGTGCACAGAGCACAGCTCTTTGTCCTCGAGTTTTGTACCTGCTGTATTTGAGATTGAAAAGGGGTGAGGGTGTGGGGACACAGTGTCCTAACAACAGCTCTCTGTAATAGGTCGTCTCTCCCATTTGGGCTGTCCTTGGTGACTCCTCCACAGCATTTGTAGGAGTGTGGTCTGTGGGCCAGCCTAGTAGTTTACCATTTCCCATCTGGCTGGACACCAGTAGGTGCTGTATCTCTGATTGCAGGTGCTATGGGTCCCAGCAACGACACTGTCCTTAATGAGTCAGTGATTTGGATCAGTGACAATGAGACAGATGTGGACACAAGCTTCAGGAACTCCATTCTGCTGGTAGAGACTGCTGGTATGCTGTGCAAACCACAGTGGTTTCACCCTGGTTATGAATTTGTGCATGACCTGGCAGCTGTCTCTAACAGGCACCTCTGCTAGGCTGAAGCGCTGAGTGGGTCTGAAAAGCAAGAGGGCCCTCCAAGGAACCTCCCAGAAACCCCCAGAGCATAATCATCAAGCAGTGCTACAAGTGACTCACTTAGGATGCTATGGGCCAACTGTGGAGAGCCTGGACAGGATGAGGGAGGACCCAGCACCGTGTCTGGGATTTTTGCATGGCCTAGTGTCCCCTGAGGGCCCTGGCATATTTGAGTGTTAGATGTGTGGCTATATGGAACATTCCCTGTCTCCTTTTCAGCTGATATGGTTCTGAGGAGAGGCCATCAGAGGAGCTTGTGGATGAGGAGTATAGACTCATGGTGACTTTCAGCAGGAGAGGGAGTATGATGCCCAATGTGAGATAAAACTGTACCACCCACCCACTCAAGTTCATCTGCCATAACCACACCTACCTGAGGGGCCTGGAACCTGGTAGAAAGGCCTTCCCTCAGTGAGCTTTCTCTTGACTGGTGTCACACCAGCTCCATTTATGACTGCTCAGTGTGGTTTCCATTAGTGTTGCATGTTTGTAGACTTATAAATTAATACTTTCTTCGTAATAAAACACCATTACAAAAAGTGCCAGAAACCTTCATTTGGCTCTGAGTTCTTCGAGATAATGGACCATCGGCTTTTGTGTAATAGAGAACCCTTAATGACATCTGTTGCATTGGGATTTTCTATCAAAATTCCTGCCTTGAGGAAAATTTGTAAGAATAACTAACCTGGAATGCAGGAGAGGCCTTGTATGTGACCCACTAATTCTCCAACTCTGCATATTTCAGGTGGACCATGAATGAGACAGCCCTTCACATTGACCAGAACACAGACATGCAGCCAGTGCTATGGCTACATCTGTAACAGGCCTGCTGCAGAGGTGGGTGTGGGTGGGAAGCAAATGTAGAGTCTCTGAGTCTGTGGCTACAATCGGGAGGTTGCAGTGAGGGCCCTGCCTGTGCAGTGGGCTCATTTCCAGTAGGATGTGGTTCTTGGATCAGGTTAACACTCCTCAGAGGAACTGACACTCATCTTGGTGCTGCTACCCAGGTTGTTAGGAAGTTCAGGTCATGTCTCCCAAGCATAACAGGTTAGTTTTAGGTGAACTTGTGGAGTAAGCCTGACACACCTTAGGACTGTGAACATAGGGAGGGGCCAGTCTGTCTGGGGCACCATCATCTGAGATACGGTCCAAATGATGCCAGAGGCCTGAGTTTGCTTCTTGTGTGAATTCTGGTCAGCTTCATTCTCTCCCTATTAGTGTCTAGCCAGATGGCAAATGCCTCATGATAAAAAATTAGGCTGGCCTCCTGCAAACACTGTGTAGGAGTCACCAAGGACAGCCCAAACAGGAGAGACATCTTATTACAGAGAGTATTTGTTAGGGCACTGTGTCCTCAGACCCTCACCCCTTTCCAATCTCAAACCCACCAGGGTCCAAGCACGTGGAAGAAGACCTACACTGGACCCAGGGCTAGTGGGGTGGGGAGTCTGAGATCCCCATGGAGACCCCTACCTCCTGGCAGAGGATGAGAGTCCTTTCTAGGAAGAAACCTTTGTAATAGTTGAGGGTCCCCATTCAACCACTTGGGCTCTGCGGTCACCAGAGCTTCTCGTCAGCTTGTGATAAAACTAGAGCAGATGGCCAGGTATCCAGAAATTAAAGGGAAGTCACTAATGTGAAGGACACAAAACCAACAGAAAAGGTCTTAGTGGTATCCTCAGAGACAAAAAGGTGGCATCCAAGAAGCAATGATACATAGCTGTCCCAGAGGAGCAATTGTACAAAAGCTGACATAACACCCCAGACCGGGCATGGGGAGTGAGGGGGTGACTTAAGAATGCAGAATGTACCTTCTCACCATTCCAGAGAGTTAAGATCAAGGTGTCATACACACATCCCTAGAGGCCTGACTCAGCTTCTGTCCTCCCACCTTCTCAGAGGCCTCAAGAAATGGATATTACCAGCAAGAGGCATTGTTCACAAAAAGTGAAATGGCTTCTGTGTGGGTCGTGAAGAAATTCTCAGGCAGCTCAAATTCAGACTCCAAGTGTAGTGCCATCTGAGCTTGGTGCTTGTGACAAAGCAGGGGTCTGCAGGAGCTCTGTCAAAAGTTCTCACCTCCATCTGCCTTCCAGTGCCAGTTTTAAATCCTGCCAGCTCTGTGCCACTGCAATGCCCACAACAAGGGCAGGTATTGGAAGGAGCAGCACAGCCTGTCACTGGCCAGCATCCTTGTCACCTTCAACTCACAGTTCCTGGAGATCAACAGAGACCTGCAGCATGACAGTGAGTGACAGGGCATGGACCTTGGATGTCTACAGGGTGCCAGTGAAGTGTTGGCAGCTGGCTCTGTCCTGCCCCTTTCAGGAGGGCATCTGCAGTTTGTGCAGGAGCTTGCCATGGTATACACCCGCTACTTCTGTGGAGAGTTGCCACAGGACTCTTACACCTGAACGTGTTGAGAATGGCCAGACCTACCCCCTCCACCAGCAGACCCAGGAGCCTGTGCATCAGTGGGTAGCTGCCAAGGGCCTGGGCATCAAGTCCTGTGGGCATCATGGAAATGCACTCTGCCCCTGAGCTCCAGAGCAGAAAGTGGTGGTCACTCTGCCAGCTGGTGGGGAAGGTTCCTGTGTCTACCATTGTGGCCTCATAGGTGGGGATCAAGAACAAGCTCTGAGCAGTCCTCACAGCCAACCCCAACTGAGAACCCAGGTCAGTTTGACATTTAACATCCAGAAATTTGGGTGCTAAAGTGATACCCTTTCTTCTTTATTTGTAAGTCTTCTTCAAGGTGGAAACCATGTAAATGTAAACTTGAAGTTTCAGTTAAACTTAACATAAAGGAATTGAGCACTTTTTTGACTCTAAGTACTTGGAGGTTTTTGAGCTGGTGTTCTCATTTGCATCAGGCAGAACAGGAGCACCCGAAGGTGTCGGCCATCATGCTGTTGGCACCCTTGAGATCACACTACAGAAGAACCCTTCCTCGTAAGCACTGACTGCACTGCTCCCCTTGCAGTCCCTGACCGGTGGCTGGGGGCCCAGGATGCTCATATCCACACTCGACCATTGTGTCCTTTCACAGGGCCTTACAGGATGCTGGAAGCCCTGAGTCTCTCAAGTCAGCAGTACCTGTGCTCATGTACAGGTAAGTCTGAGGGCCTGAGATGGCTCTGACAGGCTTACTCTCTATCCAAGATGGTGCCAGGAGCATCTTCTGCTGGCACTTTGGCCAAGCCTCAAGGGCCAAATGCCGACTCCCAGGTAGATGGCCCTCTGCAGTCCTGAGCAGGGGACCTTTCCAGATTTCCCATCTGGCCTGAGATACTTCCAGGCCTTTAATACCACAGCCAGTGCTCATGCCTTGGTTTACACACATTCACTCCCCTCAGGCTCTGGGTGCTTGGAATCACTCTGTGCTCTCATGCTAAAGGAAACGTGTGCATATGTGAAGCGTGTGAGTACACATATGTAAGACGTGTATTTAATGTGAGTGCAAGGTGAGTACACACATATGAGGTATATGCAGTGTTTGTGCACATATGAGGCACACAGGCAAGGCATGTGTGTGAATGTGCATGTGGTATGTGCAGTGTATGAGTTGTGTGTGCATGTGATACATGCATGTGTACACATGTGCAAGGCATGTGTGTGCCATGTTTGGAGCATTCATGTGCACATGTGTAATGCATGTGAGGCAGAATAGCTTTTGCAGACTTGCGTGGTTGCTTCCCAGCCATCTGGAGATGAGTCGTCCATGAGAGACCTTGATGCTGTTGAGACCTCTGTCCCGAGTCCTGCCTGAGGCAGCAGGTGGTGGGTGGGTCCTAACCTTCACTAGCAGAGGGGGCACCTCCTGGCTGCTTGGGTGGCAAGTCCCCCCCCACCTTCACCAGGGTCCCATCTCATCCTCACTCTTGGTCTGCATATTCCTGTGGACACTGTAGTCTGCTAGAAACCAGGACTCAGCCCTATCCCTTCCTCACTTGCACAGGATCATGAGACACCTCCAACAGACACTGTTGCTTCATGACTTCTTCCAGAACCTGCGTGAGGAGCTCACCTGCTTCTTTCAGTCAGTCCTCCTCTGCCTGCACTGCTTCAGCTTCACAAACTGGTGAGTAGGGAGGTCTTCTCAGAGCCCTGGGAGCTGGGGTGGGCCATCTACAGGCTCTGTGCATCTGTTCCGCATGCATGCCCCCACGTAAGTGGGCCCTGCTCTGGCTTCTACTCACTCTTTGAGCCCATTTCCCAGGGGAGCAAGCAGGTGGGCTTCCTCACTGTCTTTGGGCCGATGCTCTGGTAGATCCACTCGCTGCCTGCATTCTCTGAGCCTGTGGGGCTGAGGGTGGGGGCCTGGGCGCTGCTCACAGGTGCTCACCATCCCTGAGCAGGAAGACGAAGACTTATACCCATGACCCTGTTGCGTCTGTCCACCTTTCAGTTTGAACATTGTGCTGTGGGACCACAGGCTGCTGACCACAATTTTAAAAGGCCAAACCATTACTGGACTTCTGAAAAAGAATGGAAAGTGGGAGTTTCTCTAGGAAGTTTTCACTGTCACCAGAGTTAAGGTGGATTGACTGGAAAGCACAGGACAGGATGTTAAATTTTCTCCAAAGCAAGGCTTGAGGTTGGCAGCTTCTGTCTGTCCTGCCGCCTACCAGCCCCTGAGCAATGCCTACCAGCCTCAAGCAGGGTCTGTTCTGGGCAGGCTGAACCCCTCCTGTTTAGGGTGGGCATACATCTCCCGAGCAGGGCTTTGTGTGGCGCCCTGCAGAGCTGCCTGGGTGCTCTGCATGCTGATGGTTATAACCCAGCCCTCCTGAAAACTTATGACCTTAGGTAAGGCTGGGCCAACTGTCCCCCCCCCCCCACACACACACACACACTGTCATTCAGAGCCCTGGAGTAGGTACCAAGCTCCAGGGAAGGACTTCTCTCCCCTTCTTGCCCCCTTGCTCCATGTGGTTCAGTGCTCATGGTATGGCTGAGCCCCCCACAAATACCCTGGGCTACTCTCAGGCTTTCAGACACAGGCAGGTCCTGGCATCTGGGAACTTTGCTGGGTTTCATCTCTGTCATGCTGGTTTGTGTGAGTTCTTGGTAGATGAAGGAGTAAATCCCTTCTCATACCTTTATTGTCAATCGCTTTTCCTAGTGTGTCTGTGTTTTTATTTCTCTATACAGAGCTCTTTAGTGTTCTTTCTCTTCTTTCTTTGGGTTTGGGCCCTGCTTACGCCTTCCTTGCTGTGATGTTATTGAGAACAACTTGCTGGGTTTTCAGCTAGAGATTTCCCACATATTTAGAGCCTATATGGCCTCAGATTTTATTTGCAGTCTGGAATTTCAGCCTGCACCCACTCAGGGTGGGGGTGGGGAGGTATCTGCCAAAGGGTCTCCTGCTCACTGTCCCCAGTGCTTCAGATCCTATGTGCCTACTTGGCCAGTGGGGGGTTGTCATTGGGGGTTGTCATGGTGACATAGTTTCCTCTTTTGCCTCAGTTTAGATACAATGAGCTCATCTGCTTGAAAGCTGTGAGGGTGAAGATGCCATCAGATGAGAAAGTTGCTGATTTCTCTCTAACATGCGTCCCTTTCTCAAGTTTCCATGGCTTTTGAGACATAATAGCAGTTGTCACAACAAATCCCAAGTGTCATGTGCAGGGGTACGTGCACCCCCTCCTCAGAGGCCCTCCTCCTTCTGCCCTAGGATGCATGAGCTCTGCAACAAGATCTCCTTCCACCTGTACAAGTGCAGGGACTTTCTAGCACTGGGTACAGGCTGCTGGCACTGTGAACAGCCTGGTCTGCTGCACCACCTGCTGGTTCCCACCCATACACTTCCAGAACTACCTGAAGATGTTTCGGACAGGCAGCGTTCCTGTGGGGAATGACCTCCACTGTACTGACCAGTGGGTGGTTGGCGTAGGTAAGAAGCCACTCATAGCAGCACTCAGGTTTATGACCATGTGCATGTCTATCCTGTCTTCCCATCGAGAAGAGTGAATCCCCCCGACCCTCCTGCCAAGCCCAACTCGGGTTCCTTGTCTCTTAGGCCCAGGTGAAGCACTGTGTCATCATGAAGCAGGCCCTGCAGGTGCCCTACAATAACCTGTCCCTGTACAGAGATGTGAGTGCCGCTGTTTACACACCCCTAAGTTGCTGGTCAGACAGGTCCTCTCAGAAGACCACAGGGGCCTCCAGAGTCCACACCCAATGAGCGTCTATGTCATAGCAGCGGTGCTGGACCTCTCTGCTCACCATCTTGGGTAGCAGCCACATCTTGAAACAGTGGCACACTGTCCAGTTATAGCACACACTGTGTCTGCACTTGGGGACACCCAGGCCCTACATCCCTGGGGTTGGTGGACCATGTGGAGCCAGGCCATGGCTGTGGCAGTTGGCCCCTTGGCCACTCCTCCATTCCCAAGTGCCTCCCCATAAGGGCACAAAGTGCCTGTGCTGGCCCATTCCCTCCTGGGATTCTGCACCCACCCCCAGAACCTATCCCATCACCCACCCTACTTTCTGTTGCCCTTGGTGGGGACTTGCCTGTGAGCTTCCCCCACCCACACCCTGGAGCTTGGTAGAGGATCCCCACCCTTTCCAGACTTCCATCTGCTCAGACTCAGATGTGACTGGCCACCTGTCCCATCCTGTGACCAACCTGTCTCTGCACACGGCCCCATGACAGCAGCCTTATCAGCCCCAGCCCTGGGGTGTGGGCCCAGCTCATCTGCACAGCTTCCATGCTTGGTGTACCTCATTATAGATGGTGCTGCATGTAGCCGATGGCATCCTGCAGGAGCCCAAAGTGCACACATGGCCGTGACTGCCCTCAGAGCTCTTCTACAGCATGGTGAGTCTGCACAGGGTATCTCTCCTGCCTCCTCTGCTCCACCACCCAGTCTCCCTGTGACACAGTTTGCTTTCACTCCTCACTTTTCTTTTTTGCAGACATGGCTCAGAACTCGGGGGTACCCAGGCTTGGTGTCCCAAAACAGTGACTAGACTGCTGCCCTGACTACGTGTCCTCCCACCAGCTGGGCCGCAAGGCCTGTCTGCTCCTTTGTGTCCAGGCCAACCTCTGCTTGCTGCTCATGGCGCTTCTTGGCTGATGGTGCTGCTGGACATCATCCTGGCCTCTGGAGTAAGGCTGGTGGCCAGGTGTGAGGGGAGGCTTCCAACAGAGCCTTCCCTGAAGGGCTTCCCCTTCATTTGCTCTTGTAGGAAAACTAGGCACTGAAGCTCTTTCTAGAAGGCCTCATGCATGAAATCACTGTCCTACCCAGTGTAGTGAGGGTGATTGCATGGGACCTGAACTGCCAGAAGCCGTGCCAAAGGCACCCATGCACAGTCACAGCACAGGGCCATCTCCCCAGGCCCAGCCCCCAACTGTGGGGCTCAGCAGGTAGATCTAGGCCTGTTTCCTTTTGTAAAGGGTGGGATACCCCCAGAATGGCAAATAGCTGGCTGTGCTTACACTGGCCACCTTGCTCTACCTCACAGAGGACTGGGCGTGTGGGCTGAGCCACAAAGCCACCAGCTGCAGCCTTCTGCACACCCCAGGTCCACTTGTGCCTGCACCCATACTGTGTGGTGTCACCATCCCATGCCTGGGTTGGATTCTCAGAAATTACTTAGAGAACTAGGGGTGCCGCTGCACATCAAGAGTAAATAGTGGACACTCAGAGCAGGCCCAGAGTTCTGTCAAAGCTCTGCTTTTGCACCTGCCAGCCAAATGCCCAGGGCCATGGCCCCAGGCTGGGCAAGGACACACTGGTGATCTGATGTGTGGCTAGCCTGGTAGCCCACCACATGGCATGTATGCCTTTGGGGGTGCAGATGGGTAGACACCAGGACCCCCAAGAGGATACTATGGGGCCTGCAGGCATAGCAAGACCTAAGACAGCTGCGTGCAAGAATGCTGTGCCTAGATAGATGGCAGACTCTGGGCCCCAACTATGCAGATGAGGTACTGGGCCTGTTCCTGAGCTTCCAAAGTAGGAATGTAGACCATTGGTGTCTTCCTGTTCCACGTAGTGACAGAAAACCTGAGCCAGTAATTGGCACCCACTCTGAGGTCCTGTCTCTTAGAAGGGATGAACCACTTGTGGTGGCAGTCTCAATACATCAGGATTCACCTTGAGAACTAGCTGGTTACAAGATGGGACAGGTGGCCAGTCATACCCCAAGGGGGTTGACTCTGAAGGATCCTCCCACCTTTAGGCAGAGCTGCCAGCCCTGGAGCGCAGGGCTCGGCTGGCACCCAGATGCCCTGTCTTCACTCCTTACATGTCCCTGGGCAAAGTCACTCGACCTTTGTTTTTCAAACTTAGTGTCCACCTGTGTGGGAGGGGCAGCAAGTCTTGCAGCCAGAGAGTCCTGTTGGAGTTGGTGGGATGTTTGGAGCAGTTAGCAGCCTGGGTCTATAAAAGCTGCCCAGCCAGAGTAAGCCAGTAACACAGTGGACCTCACCTGTAACCCACAGTGTGTCACCAGCTTTTTGCTTTCTCCACAGACCTTCAAAAAGCCACAAGTCAAGACCACAGATCACCTGCAGCTGAGCAGATTTGTGTAGATTTTAGAGAATTTGTGACTTTCTTTAGTCCATGCTGTCAAGGAAGTTGGTTTACTATGTCTGACACTAGAAGTGCTGTGACCCCAGGCACATTTGGAATTCCCACAGAGCCAGCCCACCAGAGGAGCTGTGGTTGCACCCTCCTGCCTGACTGCAGAGCAGTTAAGATAAACCACTTTAACCAAAATCTCTTCCTTTAGACTTTGTAACTCAAAAGGACGTGCTGACCAGAGCCACCCATCCTACACCCCTCTATGATTTTCCTGGAATCATTTGTGTTTTTTACATATCTGAGTCTAAAAGTTTATTTTTGCAAATCATTTACAAACTTTAAAAGATTATATAAAAACTGTCCAGTTTTTGTGAGTTCTGTTCAACCAGGTGAAATTAAAGGGTTTTGTTTGTTTGTTTGTTTGTTGGTGTTTCTCCAATCCCCATATTCACCTTTGCCAGGTTTATTTCCAGGGATGGGAAACAACTCAGAATGTCCCCCTAAGGCCACCAGGGCTGTTAGTGTGCTTTGGAAGAGGTTCCCTCCTTGGGCTGTCAGGCCAGGCCCCTGCAGTATTCTCCACTTGTCTTTTGGCTTCCCTACCTGAGGACAAGTTGCTCTGGAAGGGTTATGTGTAGGGTCTGAATTCCCCAACAGTCTCTGAAGCACAGCTGCAGACATGGGGGAGGTGGCACTCAGGAGAAGCTTGCCACCTCTGCCCAGGGCTGCCTTCCCTCTTTTGCTATATGGAGAAGAGCCCTGTTCTCTGGAGAACGCTAGTGGCACCATCTCCCCACATATAGCTGGAGCTGATAGAGACTGGGAGTGGCACAGGGTGGCTCAGAAGTGACCAGATGAGAGGCTACAGGTTGGAACCATGTCAGGAATGGGTGGGGACAGCACCAAGCTATGGTTCCTGTCTGGTTGGAGCTCCCTGAGCTCTCCTCAGGAAACCTGTCCAGAGGTGTCAGAGCACGCTACACACCATTTTGATTCTTGCTGAGCACTGAAAGCAGCACAAGGGAACTTCTGTCTGCCACAAGGTCTTGTTGCACCTGCTGCCCACATTCCCCACATTCCCTAGGAGGCCTGGCCTGCATCACTCTCTCCCATAGGGGCCTCAGCAGGCATGGGGCCTGGAGTGGCAGTTTCTAGGCCAGCAAAGAGCTCTGTTGACTCTCACCCGTAGCCCAGTTAGTGGAGCTAATTTCAGAAAAGCGTCTGGTCTCCCTGGACCCACTCTGGAAGTTTATGAGGTGGCGCTAAGCTGGAAGACAAGCTGTCACTGCTTCCTGAGCATCCTCCTCCCACCTCTTGGGCCTCTAGCATTCCAGCCCCACCTGATACCCATTTGATTCCAGTACAAGGGGAGCTGGACTTGGATGTATTTGGGGTTCACAAATCCAGCCTCCCGGGAAGACGAGAATGGGAGTCACAGTCCTTCACTCCCACAAAGGATAGGGGCTTCAACTCAGCCACCAAGTGTGGTCGTGGCATCCGTCACACAGGCCTGCCTAAGCACAATGACCACTGCTGAATCCTAAGGGTCTCCATGGTGGCGCCCAGAGACTGCTTCAGCACGGTAGCAGGGGAAGTGCAGGACCTCTGCCCCATGCAGCTCCTGCCTCCAGGCCCAGCTACACTGTGCTAAGAATGCCCAGGTGAGCTCAAGTACAAGTCTCAGCCCTGACGGTGGTTCTTAATGGATTTCAGCTGTGACCACATGGAGCTTTCTGATTCCACAGTAGAGAATTCAAAGAGCACCTGCAAAGCAGGTCCTTGGAGCTGACCACACAAGTCTGCCCAGCAGGTCACACCAGGGCTTCTCCCAGGGGACTCTGGGATGCTGTCAGGCCAGAGCCTGGTCCTCTATGCCTAATTCAACCTGCACCCTCTGAGGGGAAGGTGTGATTGGGTGGTGGGATCTAGGTCTCAGTGCAAACCTTGAGCCAGTCCTGGGAGCCAACAAGACCCCTGCCCTGAGCCTTCCACCCCGTGTGAGTAGGGCCCTCCAGCCCCAGGAGAGCCCCAGGAAGCCAGTCATAGCACCCAAGGGGCCAGGCAAGCAGGTGAGCACAGGCCACAGGGGCCACTAAGAGGGGGTGGCATGAGGCCAGCACTGCAGCCATTTGCCCTGAGGACACAGATACCCTTGGCTCTAAGCCCCCAATCTCCTAAATCTGTAATAAAAATAATTCCTAGTTCCCTTGATGTGCCCCAGTTTCAGAAGTGCCTCCTGATTGAGTACGTGTACATGTGTACATGTGTCAGTAGTACCATGAGGTGCCACTGACCCCTTTTTGGAATCACAGCAGGGAGGGCCTGGGTGTCTAAGGGAGCATGGGGCACCCCGTCCTGCCTTTCAGGTGGGTGCAAAGTGACTGTTCACAGGACTCTGGTCCGGGGGAGGCCACAGAAGCACCTTAAAAAGACCTGATTCAGGCTTCTCCGGGGAGCCTTGGCCCTGCTATCTGGGGGCCTGCCCAGGATGCAGCCTACTACCTGCATCATCCAATGGTCTTGGGTCCTCCAAGAGTGGAGCATGGCAGGAGGCCCACTGGGCACACCCAAGGCATTATCTGAGGAGGAGATGCAGTCCTTGTCCTGATGGCATCTGGAGGGCAGGCTAAGGGTCCACCCATTACAGGGCCTTTGATGGGCTTGGCTATGAGGAATCTAACAGAGGAGTGATGGGTCCACAGCAAGAAAAGAAACCCCCTCCCACCCCAAAGCCACCCAACCTGGGCTTCAGCACCCCAGAGCCGACACCCACCAACCTTCCTTGGGAACCCTTGGGGCAGCTGCCTAGTCTGCCTACCTCTGGCCTGGGCAGGGGCCAAAACAGGGAGCAACTCCACAAAGGATTCAGGCTTCTCTGGGGAGCCTTGGCCCTACTATCTGGGGGCCTCCCGGGTCCCCTTGCAGAAGAAGGCTCACACCTGTGGGTGAGTCAGCTTCAGGGAACGGTCACGCACTAGCCTGTCAGTGAACACTGCTAAGGTCCAGAGTGTCCTGGCCTTGTCCCTGCTACTCCTGCCTGACCTGATTCCAGTCCAAGAGGGGCATTGGAGCACTGGGGTACAATTTACCAGCTGAGGATTTTAATGACAGCACCAAGTGGTGGCCCAGGAGCCCACAATGCCCCATGGGAAGAGACCTCGTCACCCAGGGTCCGAGCTGAGGTCGCATTGTCCCTGGCTGCATCTCCCACCCCTGGAGGCTGGCTGGGTCAAGCAGAATCCCTTGGGTGAACCCAGCCCTGAGGAGGGAGGGTGGAGGGTGGAGGCTGGGGGCGGTGCCAGGGCCTGGCCCCAGGTGGCAAGAGTGGGCGGGGCACATGCTGGGCTCTGCCAGCCCCTGTGCCCAGCTCCCTCGTCCATCACTTCGCCCTCGCAGTCACTTCACCATCACATCGCCCTTGTCATCACTTCTCTCTTGTGGTCACTACCCAAGGTAGGTTTGATGAACTGGCCCCTTGTGCTGAGCAGAGAACTGAGACCCAGGGTTCTGAGACTTGCCCAGGTCCCATTGGGCTGACCTGGACAGAACTAACCCGAGACAAGACACCCTGCCTTACCATCTCTGGGCTGAGGGCAGCTGCCCTGCGAATCCCAAGGACCCAAACCGGACCTGCAGGGAGGACCCCCTCTGTCTGCGGGCGGGAAGGGGAGGGGCGGGGCAGCCGATAGGGAACACAGCTGCGTCCCTGCGCGGAGCGCGCCGCCCGCAGTGCTCGCCTAGCGCCGTGTCCGGGGGCGGCGCGGGTTGCGGGGCGCAGGGCGGGCGGGGCTCAAGGGGCTGGAGGCAGGCTCAGCGGCGGCTGCGCTCAGGTAGGGTCAGGCGGCCGGGAAGGGGGCTGCAGGCATGGCCACTGCTGCCCCGGATTGGGATGCACCCCCACGTGGCTGTCCGCGTGAGCCCGCACTGAGGGTTGGGGGTGCTGGAACGTGGGGTCTCTGGGAAAGGAGCCCTTGCACACTACCCTCTTGGCTGCCCCTCAGAGGTGCCCTGCTTCCCTGGGCTTTCACCACCACCCTGGCTGACCCATCCCTCCCAGTCTGGCCACTCTCCCTAGTTGCTGCAAAGACCAGGGCCCATCCCCCCACACACACCCCAGGATGGAGCCCCTCCATCTGGAGCTCCCTCCACAGGCTGAGGCCGGCCTTTGCCCACCCTGCCAAGGTCAAGGAAGCCCCTGGCTCCCAGCCTTGTTGATAGGGGCAGGGGCCAGAGGCCACCAAGGGATTCCCTGGGCCCCTAGAGTAGGCTGGGGTGGGGAAAACAGGTAACCACCTGCCCTAATGTTTCCTCAACTGGCTGGATCTCCTGAAAGGTCTCAACCTGTGGCTTTGCCAGGCGGTTTGTGAATAGTTCCAGGGGAGACACTAGGCAGCAGGAGGCTGCAGATGTTCTATGTCCTGGACCTGCTGTGCTGCCTCTGACCCCCAAGATCCTCAATACCCCCCCACCCCCACCCAGAGATGCAAATTGCAGCCAAATCCTCCTAGCCTCAGATTAACTTGCTCTTAGTGGGGGCTTTGCCCATGCAAAGCATGGGGGAGGCTCTTGGAGGGGGTAAGCAGAGTCCTGCCCTTTACATAATGGCCTGGACTTCACCTCTGCAACCAGGAATGGGAAGTGGGCCTCACAGTTGGAGGGTGGGGGCGACTGGTATGAACACCTGGGAACCTGCGTTATGAGCTGTTCCTATGTCTCCAGTAGGAACAGTACCCCATCCCTCTCCAACCCAGAGGCCCAGCCTTGGTAAGGCTTTGGCAGGGAGGGGAGCATAGTTAAGGGTGGAAAGTTTCTTCTGCAGTTAATTAGCCCCATGGGGGGGCAGGCATGTGGGGCCTCATTAATAGGGCCTCAGCTCCAGGCTCTGCACCCTGGTTCTGCCCATGTGGATTTGGGCAAGTGCCTGGACCGGTGATGTGGTCCCTGGTGACTCCTCCAGGCAGTGGGTTGGAGGTTAGTGTACAAAAGTGGAGCTCCTTTTGTGGAGAGGCTCACCAGTAGAGATGGAACATCTGGGGGCTTATTGCAGGCAGGAAGCCCCCTGACTGTTCTTTCTTCCTGTCCTCTAGCCTCACGCTGGCTACTTCCGAAGCCCCCGACGCCATGGAGGAGTGGGATGTGCCCCAGATGAAGAAAGAAGTAGAAAGCCTCAAGTACCAGCTGGCCTTCAAGAGGGAGATGTCATCCAAGACCATCCCTGAGTGAGCTCCCAGGACCCCAAAGCCTCGGCCTCACCCTATCCATGGCCAGCCATTGATTTGCATCTCATTTCCTTGCCCTGTGCTTATTTACATGAGCCAAGACCACTCCCCTATTCTTGGAGGCCAGGTGCCCACCTACTCACTCCAACCTTCTCCTTCCCACCCACAGGCTTCTCAAATGGATCGAGGATGGGATCCCTAAGGACCCCTTCCTGAACCCCGACCTGATGAAGAACAACCCATGGGTAGAGAAGGGCAAGTGCTCCATCCTGTGAGACCCCCATACCCTCAGGCTCGAATCTCTTTGTGAAGAGGACACTCTGTAAAGGTGTGACTTTTATAAAAACTTTCCAGGATGTCTGTGCTTTTGTACATTTTCTAATGAAAAGAAAGCAATGTCAGGGCATCTGGTGTCGATCTAGGGATATTCAGCATGACCACAGAGTGTCAGTCGTGATTTGGGGTGTCTGGAGTGGACACTAGGGGTCTGGTATGACCCCAGGGCGTCTGGCATGGATCTAGGGGTCCAGTGTGGACCAGAGCATCCAGCATAAACCCAGAGAGTCCAGTGTGGACTGGGGTGTCCAATATGATCTCATGGCATCTGGTGTGGCCCGGCTACAGCAGGTCCCTGATATGCAGGCTGCGCCGAACAGCATTGGAGACGCCCTCCTTGAAGCGAAACCAGACGTCACTTCTGCCCACTGCAGTGCCCATGCGCCGCTCAGCTGCGTCCGCCTCAGGGGCTGTGTCCTCTGTGGGGAACAAGGGTTGATCCTATTACCGATTCCAGCCCCTCCCTCTACCATTTCCATCCCCCCCTGCACCCCCCGACACACACACACACACACACATACCTATGTTTAGGGCTGCTGCTCTTCTCACAACCACACGGCCAAAGAAATCTCTCTCCGCCTGAAGAGGGTGACTGGTCAGACTCATGGGGACAGACCCACGGAGGACACTCCATGCCATAAGGGATGATAGGTCTCACAGAGACTTTGAGCAATGGCCCACATCAGGGGAGTAGACACCTGTCCTAGCCCCCTACCCTCATTATGAGCTGACCTGCTCAGCAAGTATTCCCTCTGTCCCTTACCACCCTCATAGCCACCTGCTCCATCAGGGTCATGGTCAGGGCAGGAGGTGCCAGCAGAGCCCACTTTCCTTCCCAGAAGAGAAACTGAGCCTAGGTGGATTCCCATCCTGCTGAGTAGCAAGGAGCTGGACCTTTAGGCAGACTCCTCAGGAATCAGAACCCTCCTACACCAAGGTCACCCAGCCTCACCCCTGCCCCAACCCCCGCACCTGGTCCTCCTGGGCAGCTCTCTTCAGGATGCGCTCCAGCCACTGTTCATGGCTACGTGGGGTAGGTGGCTGTATCCCTTTACCCCCAGCACGCCCCTGTGGACTCTCGGTCTTGGGGGGCCTCCCATCTACCTGCAGAAAGTTGGTGCAAAGAGAGCTGACGGGGCAAGGCCATTCAAGGGGCAGTTTCCACGCCGAGGGCACTGCCCTACCAGGTCCTGCTCTGGCCACAGCCAAGATTGGGCTCACCTTGGAGCTGTCCCTATCCCGGGCCAAGGCCTCTGCCCGCCGCATCTTCTCCACTTCAATCTCGTGGGCAATGAGCTGCTTGGCCTGGTAGGTGAGGGGCTTTCGGGCAGGCAGCTCAGGAAAGCGGCAAACCTCCTCCACGTTCCTGTTCTCAAGGTGGGTGGGGCAGGACACCCGGGTACCCACTCAGTAGAGACAGATCAGGGACAACCCACCAGACTGATACCAAATGCTAGAATGTGAAACTGCAGGATGGGGTCCAGTTCTGGCTCTGCCATGCCCTAGCCCCAGGCCAGCAAGGGAATTATCCCTGAGCCTCAGTATCCCCATCTGTATATTGGCATAAGAAGGAACCTCCCCAGGGCTGTAGCAGGAGAAATAAGACAACACGACAGTGCTGGGGCTCAGGCTGGGCTGCAAAATCAGGAACCACCATTACTGCTTCCTTGCTACTGGCACAGAGGGATACCTGCATCCCAGATACAACAGGGCCCTTGCTGAGCAGCAAGACCATCTCAGGATGGGGAAACAGAGCCCTGGGAAGCTCGAGGGCCCTCTGGGGTGGCTCCTGGGGGACAGTGGGATAGTGAGAGGCTCTGCAGTAAACTTCAGGTCTTGGGGTTATGCCTGCCCTGGGGCCACCTCATGGGCACATCTGGGAAAAAGCAGAGCAAGAACTGACATATCCCCAAACTCCCAACATATGGAGAAACTGAGACTCACAAGTCTCACCAATGCCATGCTTTTAGATTTCCAGCCCAGCCTCCCGGAACCCCCACTCCAGGTACTGTGCAAACTCACGGCTCCAGCCTGTAGACATACTGTCCATCAGGTGTGCGCTCCTGGCGGTAGGTTAGGCTATAGGCAAGCATAGTGCCCACAAGGCTAGCCAACTGCAGCTTCTCACGGGTGCTGTACAGCTGTGTGCTCACCTGTGGGCAGATGGGCAATGCTAAGCACAGCTAGGGGTCCTATCCCACTAAGAGCTATCCCCTACTCCTGAGTGAAACACTCACAGGGCGCAGCTTAGGTACAAGGATGTCCAGGAGGAGGCAGAGGGTGTCCAGGACAAGGGCCTGGGGCGAGGTTTGGCTGCGGGTGGCCGGTGTGATACCTGACACCAGTGTCTGAATCAGGTTCTGCACCCGGCTTGTCCGGTTCTGGGCCTGGAGTGGAGAGTGAACCAGGATCGGGTCTGCCAGGAACAACTCTCCAGGACCCTAGGCTCAGCTTGGACAGGGGCAGGGTGCAGGGCGTACCTCCTGCTGACTACTTGGAAAGGCGATCCTTGGCACGTGGCTGGAGGCGAATAGTACGTGGAAAACTGCAGGCAGGAAAGGCCGGTAGCGCAGCAGCTGGAAGTTCTGGCCATGGTGGGCAGCCTGGCCCAGCAAGTCCTCAAAGGCCAGCCAGTCAAGGGCCACACACACGGTGCCAAGGCTGGAGTCCCGCAGCCGCAGGCGAAGGAAGTTGTCAAACAGGCCCTGTGGGTGGCAGGTCCCTGAGCCCCTCCAGCCTCATAACACCCCCCCCCAAGGCACCCACTGGGACCCTTCACCACCCAAATGCCCTGGCAAGTTTGGGGTCTCAGGGCAGTAGCAAATACCAGCAAGTAGCCATAGGACCCTGAGGGGAGAACCAGGAAGGCCTACCTGCTGTCCCCACTCTGGTTTGACCAAGACGTGCAGGAGAGAACCCCAACTCCCAACCCCTCTCTTTAGGAAGTTCTGTCCACCAGAAATGAGGACAGAGCCCCCCACTCTCCTGCCATACGGGAGTCTCACCCCCTCCTGAAACCACTCTGTCCTCCGCACTGTGGATTTCCGGATTTGCACGGATCCCTGGCCACTAACACAAAGCTGCTTAGTTTTGGAGGCAGCTTAGGCCAGGCTTTGTGGGGGGACAGGGGGGAATCTCCACCACCTGCTCTGGCCAAAATCTCACCCCAGCTGCTTTCTAACCCACATGTCCCCATTACTGTAGCGCACGTCCTATCCCAGCCACTGGGTCAGGCCGCCCAGCCGCTGCCACTGCCCCTCACACTGATTTACATCTGGCAGCCAGTGATCCCATCAATCGAACAACACCCCACTACCCACCTCCTTTCTTGCAAAGCCTATGCTAGCCATTCCCCTCCTGGTCCTCTGTCCTGCTCACAGTCCCCTCGGTAGTCTCCCTGATGCTCCATGTCTGCCTCATCTCACTCTCATTCCACTTGTTTCTCCTCCAGCTTAGCACCATCTGAATCACCTCCCACTCACTATCTAGGGATGAGAGGACATAACCAGGTGCTGGCCTTCTACCTCCCTGCCAACCCCCACCTTGGAAAGAAGATTTGAGGTAGTGATTACCTGAACCACTTTTTCGTGCTCGCCTGTTGAGGCGGCCACATGCAGGATGTGGTAGAACCGCTGTGCAGCCATGGTCAAGGGTGTCTCGGCAGCATGGGGTCCCCAGCCCATGAGTCCATCACCCAACAAGAGCATGTGGGTGGGCAGAGTAGGGTCCTGACCCACACGTCGCCTGCAGAGGGGGTGCTGAGGCTGGAGTGGAGCCCCCGCCTACTTTATTCCTCTTAGCAGTGCCTTCCTAACCTCAGGTAACCCTGGGGGCAGGAGGTCAGTGGGGGAGGCCAAGGCACAGTCCTGAAGGCAGGGCCTAGGCAGCCTTGGGTTTCAGTTGGCAAATCGGGGTCCAGCCTGCACACACAGGGTCTGGTGACCAGGAGTAGGGCGCCACAGACATCCAGGCCAAGGCTGACCTGCCCATTCATTTTGCCTACCCCCCCCTACCTCTGGTCTCGAGGCAGCTGGAAGACCTCCTGCCACACAGAGAAGAGCCCCTTGCGCTGATCCTTGACACCAACTTGTGTGGTCTGCACAGCCCGAACGCTCAGCTCCCGCTGGCCCTGCCCATGCAGGAACTGGACACAGGGTATCGGAGGTGAGAGGTAGCTGCTCCCTGCTCCACCCCACCATAGCCAGCTGCCCCCTGCCCACCTGCAGGGTGTTGATGCAGGCACGGATGTCATTGTCTGTTTTCTCGCAAAGGGCTGCAAGCACACCTGGGTCGGCCTGCAGGCCTTGACGTAGGGAGATCTACAGGAGACAGGAGTGTGAGTGCCCACCTCCCCAGAGTCCCTGCCCTGTGGATACCTCTTTCCTAAAAATAGGTAACAGCTCTTATCCTAATAGCAGGACAAAGGCTACTGATCCTGTTGACTGGCCTCACTCCCCAATAGGGACCAACCACCACTAGAGACTAAAGTGATCCAGTCACTCTCACTCTCAGGACCTGGGCCAACCAGAGGAATGGGGTGGTAGGGACAGCAGAGGGAATGCAGCACTGGATGAGGGTGGTTGAGACCAGGACAAGGACCACGTCCCCCTACCCCATTGTCAGCCATGCAGCATAGGCCCTGTACCACTCCCATCCTGGCCCCTCGCCCTTACTGACCTCCTGCAGTCTCTGCACAAGCCTGGAGGGCAGCGTGGGTGGGAAGTGGAGCAGGAAGGCCTGCTGCTTCAGCTGCCGCAGGGAGGGTGCAAACCTGTGGGATGGGCATGGCAGGGCTGGGGGGGACCCTAGAACCAAATCCCAGCCTCAAATCCACTGGGTGGCTGGGAGGGACATGGTCATGTCCCCCTGGGGGACCTTTGCCCTCCTGTGGAAGTCCTGCCCAGCAGAACCCCTCAGTCCCCTACCCCCAAGACCCCACTCCACCCCACTCACTGGTCATTACAGATGCAGATGACTGGCCTCATCAGGAGCCCTCCCTCTGCCCGCCGCCGCCGCCCCCTGCCCGCTGACACAGCCAGGTCCCCAGGCTCTGCCTCCTTTGGGCCCTTGCGGTCGATGATGCTGAGGAGTACATTGATGGAAGCCTGGGGAGACATGCAGCAGGTGCAATGAACCACAGCCCCCATTGCTGACCCACCCACCCACGCACCGGGCAATAATCCAGGAGACCCACCGTGGGGGCCCCATCGATCTCGTCAATGACCAGGCAATTAGGCTTCCCACCAGCACCCAGCACCGACTCCATCTGTGTAGCAGCCTCAATATGCGTGCGGAAGGCCTCAGGGCTGCGGTCATCACTGGAACCATGAGGCGAGGCAGGGGCTATCAGGGCAGCTGTGGCCTGGGCCAGGGCAGCAGCCAGTGCTCCTGGCAGGATGGTCCCCCAGGGCCGTGCTGCCACACTTACAACTTAAGAATACCACATAAGAAGACCCCAAATCCCAGTGACCTGAGAAAGTGAGTGGTCCACAGCCAGTGTCCCTGGGACCCCAGCCCCACCTCTAATCCACCGGTGTCCCTGACTCAGCCAGACACGTCAGGACAGAAGAGAAACCCAGTGACTAGGCCTTCCCTTCCACTCACCTTGCATTCATTTCTACCACACAGTACCCAGCATGCCTCGCAATCACATGGGCCAGGGTGGTCTTGCCCAGCCCTGGGGGTCCACACAGCAGCGCCACCTACAGCCCAGATATATGAAAACATACTGCAACCTACACCACTTTCAGGGAGTTCCTGGGCCCAGTCAGAGGCTGAAAATCCTAGCCTGTGAGGCTTTGGCACTGGAGGATGTGCCCCTACCCCACCGAAGTCACCAAACAAGAATACCAGCGTGCTCATGGCTCAGAGTCAGTGCTTCAAAATGAGGAAGCCCTACATAAATCAAGTAATAGGGGAACCCAACGGACACAGCTGTTACTGACATGACTGACCCCCTGGAAACACCTACTGTCATCCTTCAGGAGGTGCAAGGCCCTTCAAGGAACACTGACTTTACCTGAGTCATCAGAAGAACGACTCAAGTCACACTCGTGTTACTGACATCCTATACCAAGACCCTGACATCATCAAGCCCACAGTTGTAGGGGCAGTAAACGTGTGTGCCTCATGACCCCCAAAAGCTGCAAATGTAAGAGCCAATGAGTATAACCCCTGGGATAAGAGAAGTATACAATACAGCCAAGAGGGGCTCACCTTCTGCCGGGGCCGCTGGTTCAGGTCCAGCTCAGCCTCCAGCATCTCTTCTAACACCTGCTCATGGCTTTTCCACTTGCTGGAAGCTATGGCCTCCTTGCCAACCCGGACCGGCTCCACACTGGGCCTGGGCTTACGCGCTGGCCTCTCTCGGCCGAACACCACCAGGTCCCACAGCTTTAGCCACTTGAGGAGGCAGCGGTTGGTAAACTGCAGGAAGGGAGGCATTGCCTAGGGGGACCACCAGCACCAAAGACTCCCCAGGCCTGTTCCTCATGTTGTCATAAGCTTAGGGATGCACAGGGATGCTAAGGTTGAGTGACAAGTGACTGGCACCAATCACCCTGCCAGTGAGTGGCAGAGTGGGGCTCACAAAGGACCTCTGTCTCCATGAGCCCTGATCCTAACTTCTCTAAGAGTCCCCACTATCATCAGGGATAATCCCAGAAGCATCAGCTGCTGAGAAGGCGGGAAAGAAAACAGAGGCTCCAAGCTGGGGGTGCCCTGGATCCCCAGCCCACATCACAGGTTACCAGCAGCATGCTGGCATCAGTTTACCAATCTACAACTCAGCAAAGCTGATCAGAGCCCTGCCCTCCAACCCAACAGCCCCATAGCTGTCAATATACAGTTTGGCTGGATCCTGAATTCCCCCTCCTGGCAACAAGGAAACCAGTCACACATAAGCAAAAACAAGGCCTCACGTCGTCACTGAGCAGTTCCGTGTAGTGCTGGGGTGCAAACTTGTCCACCCAGAGGCAGTGCTGGAAGTCGTCTTGGCTCTTGGCTGGCTCCTCCTCAAGGGCCCCCAAGGGCTGGGCCTCCTCCTCTATCTCCTCCGACCCAAGGCTAGAGAACATTGTGCCCTGAGCTCCAAGGCCTTAACTCCATGTAGGGGCCACCCCCTCCCAGAATTCAGGCTGGGGGTCAACAGTCCAAGAACCGGTGAGGATATCAGGGCAAGAAGGGTCCACTACATCACCTGTGCAGTGTGTCTGAGAGCTGTTGTGCCTCTTCGAGCAATCGTTGCCGCCGCTGTGCAAGCAACAGGGATTGGGATCAAGATGGCCTAGCCAGCCACGGTCACCTGAGAGCTAGCTCTTCCCCTCCCAGCAAACCCCAGCAGATCCCACCTCATTGTTGACCTGCTCCTTCAGAGAGGCAAAGGACACACCTAGCAAGTCCAGCTGGCCACGGCCACGCCACCGGATGTCTAGGAAAGGGCTCTGTGGGGGAGGAAGAATAACAGTCACCTCTGGGCTCCTTCAAGATCATAGGGTTACCCACAGACCCCCCTCCCAACAGTGCTCAGGGACCTGGGTGGTACTCTCTAGCATCATCAGGCCAAGAGATGGAGAAGCCTCTCTCTAACCAGGGACTCCAAGGGGGAAAAACCAATGGAAAGGAGCAGCTCTAGAAGAGAGCAGAAGTAGGAGGGGGAAGAGGAGGGATAAAGGCAGGGGGAGGGAGACAAGGTGGATGAATGGAGGCCAGGTGGACTTCCTGGGGAGTCCCCAGGGTCCCAGTGTGGGTATGATCCCCAGGACCCTTTCCTGGGCAGCTTCAAGCCCATTTAACCGCACAGGAGGATCATGAACTCCCACCCTCCTCTTATAGCCGCACAGCACCCACCTGTACCCCAGTTCCCACTGGGTCAGCCCGAAGCACCAGAAAGGCCCGATCACCATCTGTTGAGGTCACATTGATATAGTCCTCCAGAACAGGGGGTCGCCTCAGGACAGGATTGCGGGTGGCTGGTGATGTCTGTATAAGACTCATGTCAGCAACAGCATCCATGGGCCTAAGAAGGGACCAGGACTGTCTTAGGACTCTTGCTTGCCATTACCCTCAAGCGAGAGCCCTGGATCCATCCTCAGCAACCAAGTCCTCCTACAGGCCCCTAGCCCCAGGCCCTGTCCAAAGATCCAGACCCTTCCAAGTTCCCATTGAACACCTGTGACCCAAGACACACACCCTTCACCCCACAGATCAGCAGGGATCTCAGGACTCGGCGGTGGGGTGATGTTCTGAGGAGAGAAGTCAGGAAGCGGGGGCTCTTCCATCTCATCCAAGTTGAAGTTCAGCCTTTTGACCGCCTCCAGCCTGGGCCTCTTGACCCTGGGAGCTGGGAACGGACACACTCTGGGAAGGAAGAAAGGCACTTCCCATGCCTCAAACCCTACCCCTGTACCCAGGGTCCCTGCAACATACTTTGGAGCAGGGGCCTGTCCCTCTGGACGTTGGTGGCCAGCAGCCTCTTCTTGGCACTGCCCTTTCGGTATTCTGAAGGTCCACCTGGAGTGCGAGGAGTAGCAACGTCCCCTCCATCAATGGCCTCTTCGAAAGTAAGCCTGTTCCGGCCCGCCGTGGGCTGGGGGCTCCTGGAAGGTGACAGGGCCGCTGTCCCTGCAGAGAGAGAAGATTCACAGCAACCGCCTCAGGACAGCCGGCCTCCACACACAGCAGCGCTGAAAGACCCTTCTCTCTCCGCTTCCCTCGCCCCCCAGGTCGCTGCTGCCTCTGGCCTTTGCTCGCCTCCCCTCTTCCGTGCACCCCTCGCAGACTCCCGGGGACGGACCAGGACACTGTGCAGCTACGAGTGACGAGGCCGCGGCGGAACCCGCACCCACCTTCCAGCTCGGCCAGCACCTCGAGTTCGGCCGCGAACTGGCTGTGGAAGTTGTCCTCGACGCCGTGCATCTCCTGCTCGTAATCCTCCATGGCCGTACAGACCCGCGGGACTTGCCTGATCCCACCACTCGCTCCGAACTTCCCGCGCCGCCGCTGTGCGACTCTCCTGCCCCCAGCGTCCCGGCGCCTCCAATCAACGGCCGATACGCCTGGCGGCGCTCGCCATTGGTCAGCGGGCGGGGCCGGAGCGGGGCTGCGCTCACTGGCCGGGCGGGGCCGAGTCAATGCTCGGGAGCCCGAGCGGCGGATTCAGGGAGCTGCTCATTGGCCCTCACTGTCGCCCATCCGATGACGTGGGCGGGGCGTGGGCGGGGCTGCGCGCGCAGGCCGGGCCCGCCGAGGCGAGGCCCGTGGCCCGAGCGACGGCTCCGGGGTCGTAGGTCGTGTTGGCGCGGGGACGCGGGGGGCTGGATCCAAGGCCAGTCATCGGTACCGGGGGCCCGGACGGCGCGGCCTGACTGCAGGTGGGTTCCGGAGTGGGCGGGGGCGCGGTAGGGGCTCTCAGCCGGGATCTGCCCAGAACTCCTCCGCTTGTGCCCATCACATGCCAGATGTGGGGGCTTCCTCCGAGGGGAGTCAGAGGAAGGGGTGTCTGCCAGAAGAGTGGTGGCGAAGGTGGACTCCACTCCATCCCTGAACCTAGCGCTCCCCACTCCTGCACCCGGCTGACCTGGGCCGCCCCCAGGCCGTGGGAGCATAGAAGCCTCTCTCCTTACTCGCTCCCCACTCCGGAAAAGTCCTTTATTTCCTGTCCCTGATCTGTCGGGAAGGGTTGATGGGAACAGGCTGGAGAGCAAGACTGCTTAGCACAAGGCCTGGGTCTGGGCAGGACTGCCCCAGGGTCAGAGCAACATTGGTTCTCCTGACCTTGGCCACACCCCTATTTCCACTAATACTCTCAAGCCTGGTTTAGGGGTGAGGGTAGTAAGGAATCCATTGGGTGCAGGCACACAGGAGGTGCACCTACTTGCCTGACATACAGCATGGGTGGCTTCAGACCTTGGGTCAACCCCAAGTTGTCCACCCCAGTTGGGCAGGACCCAGATGTTGGCTGGTCACCCCACAGCCTCCACTCCACATGCTTGCCCTGCACTACAGGCCTTGCCATGGAGCCAGGCAGCGTGGAGAACCTGTCCATTGTGTACCGGAGCCACGACTTCCTGGTGGTGAACAAGCACTGGGATGTGCGCATTGACAGCAAAACGTGGAGGGAGACACTAACCCTCCAAAAGCAGCTTCGGCACCGCTTCCCTGAGCTAGCTGACCCGGACACTTACTATGGGTTCAGGTATCTATGTATGTGGGAGTGCAGCACAAGTACCTCATGGCAGCCTCCATTGGAGGGAAGTGGCTGCCCGCAACCTAGCCACTGCTGACCCTCTCTGTTCCATGCCAGGTTTTGCCACCAGCTGGACTTCTCCACAAGCGGGGCACTCTGTGTGGCCCTGAACAAGGCAGCTGCAGGCAGCGCTTACAAGTGCTTCAAGGAGCGGCGAGTCACCAAGGCTTACTTGGCTTTAGTAAGTCCTGGCTTGTCCTGGAGCCATGGGGACTCCATTGTTTAGCCCAGTTTGGCAGACCTTGAGTGTCTGTGGGCTCCCCTGCCTGGCAGGTTCGGGGACATGTCCAGGAAAGCCGCATGACCATCAGTTATGCCATCGGCAGGAACAACACAGAAGGTCGGGCCCATACCATGTGCATCGAGGGCACCCACGGTACAGTGGGCAAGGGGGCAGGGGCTTTGGGGCATGTTTCATAGGGAGGGGTCCTTGGATGGGTGGGGCCAGTCTGGGCAGCCGACTTATACTGGGTTGGACTGGAGTCCCACGGCCCAGGGCTGGCCTGGCCAACCCTCATAGCCTGCTTTCCTTCCCCCAGGCTGTGAGAACCCGAAACCAAGCCTTACGGAGCTCATCGTCTTGGAACATGGGCTGTATGCAGGTGACCCCGTGTCCAAAGTGCTGCTGCAGCCCCTCACAGGTATGTTCAGGAGTAGGGCCTGGGAGTAGTAGCTGCTGAACCTGCTGACAGTATCCTACCCCCACTATGATGAATGCCTAGCATCAGCATTTCCTTTCATAGTGCACTGTAGCATCTGTATTATGTAGAAAAGGAAACTGAGGCACGGAGGCAGAGTAGCCTGCCCAGAGCCACCAAACCATCACTGGCAAAACTGATCCTCTGCCACATATTGGACCCCTCAGTCCTGCGGTTCTTGTCCCACACAGGGTCTCACTGGCCTGGATGTGAGGGCAGTTGGAAAGCTGGCCTGGGTTCTCCAGTGGACTGAGTACCACCCTGGCCCTGCCTTCACCAGCGGTGACCCCAGAAGTTGACTCCTTTTTTGAGCTCTAATGTTCTGTCTGTAGCAGGAAACAGGGAGGGCTGCTGTTCCCAAGTGTTACATGAGGTTCCAAGGTGGCAGCAGGGAACAATGTCAAGTGTGATGTGAATGATGGGGGGTGATCATGATCATAGAGTGGTTCCTTCTCTTGACATCCCCTCTCCCATACAGGCCGGACGCACCAGCTTCGCGTGCACTGCAGTGCCCTTGGTCACCCCATTGTGGGTGACCTGACCTATGGGCAGGCCTCAGGCAGGGAGGACCAACCATTCCGCATGATGCTGCACGCCTTCTACCTGCGGATCCCCACACAGACTGAGTGTGTGGAGGCCTGCACACCGGACCCTTTCCTGCCCACCCTTGATGCCTGCTGGAGCCCCCACACCCTGGTGCAGCCTCTGGACCAGCTTGTCCAGATTCTACGGGCTGCCCCCGACCCTGAGCCCACAGAAGGGGGCCCCAGGCCCTGCAGCCCCTCCATGTCCCTGCCTGGGCCAGGCCGACCCCCACCACCCCCTGCCAAGCCCCCTGAGACAGAGGCGCAGCATGCCTCATGCCTTCAGTGGCTGTCAGAGTGGACACTGGAGCCAGACAACTGAGAGTGTGGGAATGGCGTACAAGCTGGGGCACCCAGGCAGATGGGGGCTGTGGGTCAGAGCTCTAAGCCCATCCTAAGACGGGAGTGTGCCAGTGGAAGAGGACTGAGGCTCCACGTTAGCTGTGTGGCCAGGCCTGAAGAGGGGCCAGTAGGGCCAGTAGGGGGAGCCAGGCAGCTTTGATTCTGGAGGATGAAGGGCTCAGGGCTGTGGGACCAGCTCCCCAGAGAAAACCAAGGCTTGTCTGCCCTCCAGAAACCCTTTCTGACTCCAAAGCTTCGCTCCAAAAGCCCATTTCATAGACTTGCGCAGCGTTGCCCTGGAAGAGGACATGGGTGGGCTTCTCCTGGTCCCCTAGACCGTTTTCCAGAGCACCCTGCTCCTCACTCTATCCAGACCATCTGTGCCATCACCCCAGTCTAGCTGAATTCTCTTCACCTGCAGACCCTGACTTGTCCCCTGCCTGGCTGGTCCTGCCTTGTGCCTTGGCTTCTGCTGGACACTGCCCGTGGGCTTCCCTCCCCACCAGCATTCTGATCATCACACACGGGGGTGGGTCTAGGCCGTCCCCTCAGGCCTGACATGTGCAGCTCTTAAGCATCCTCCCACACAGCCATGGGCCATCAGACCTCAGCCTGGGATCAAGGGCAGCCTGACCTCTGCCACCTCCATTCTCTACAACACATTCATATCACTCCAAGTACAGTTGGGCTTTAGGACTTGGAATAAAAAGTTTTAGTGACTAACCCTGTGAACAACTATGAGTGATTCTGACGTTGGGGTTGTGGAGTGCAGCCAGACTCCCTCAGTCCCTACACTGGGTAGACCTCATGGTCCTAGCTGCTGACCTCTCCCCGCTATACGGTGAGCACCCAGCTACCCTGGTTAGCAAGAAGCTGGAAGACCCCAAGCCCTCCCAGCCAAAAGCACTAAAGCATTCATTTGATCTCACTAGAGTCCCTCATAGAGCCACTGCCCTCCATCACCACCACCACACCAAAGGAGGGCTGTCACCTAAGTCACCAGCCAGTCATGTGCCATGTTCCTGCACTAGGCTGGACCAAACCCTCTCTCTCCAACTGAAAAAGACAGGTCCTATTGTGGGAATTCTGGGTTGGGCCAACCTGTGATCACTGCAGGATCTCAGCTGAGATGGAGCTGGAAGCAACCGCCGTGGGGCCTCTCTGTAGAGACCAAAGTCCCAGCTCCTGCTCTGAACCTCTTGTTTCCTCCTCTGTGGCAGGACTGACCTCCTGTTGCTCAAATGGTCAGGTGGTTACTGTGGTGTGCCAAACATGACTAGCTAAGGGTGCAGTGGAATAGCATTGACAGGCCCTGTCCAGGTGCACCCTGCACACTCCCTGAACCCTTTACCTTGGGAGTGATATGCCCACCTCCCTGCTGAGACCTATCTAACCTCCCCTCTGCCTCTGCCCCCGCCCCCATTCCCCAGGCCCCTCCTACATCCCACACACAGGTGCCCGAACATCTGGCTGTAGGGTCTGATACCCCTCCCCATTTGTGTGGCCACAGACAAGTTGCTCAGCCTCTTGGCCTGAGTTTCCTCATCTGGACATCTTGGCTATGCTGTGGGTGGGGCTGACTCAGTGAGGCAGTGTGTGGAAGAGCCAGGGCTGGTGTGTGGCTCTACATCCTAGCAATTGCTCTGTCACTCTGGTCATTTGTCCAGCCTGGGCCTAGGGCTGCCCAAGGGGCAAAGCCCATGGTGGGCAGGCCAGTATGTGGCCTCCTTCACTCACTGGCTGCTTCCTGCTCCCATTGTGTGTGACCTGTGGGAGTCTCCAGCCCTGGGATGAGTGGAAACCCCACCATCACATGTCATCCCCCTCCCCCAAAACCCTTCAGTGTCCAGAGCCCTAGCAAGTTCTCGGCCAAAACCTGGACTCCCATGGGGTCTGTGCAGGAGCCAGGAGTGATCCTTAGCTGGTCCCTCCAGCAATTGGTCCCCAGGTCTGGGTTAGTGCCTCTGCTTGGCCATATATTGCCCTGTGAGGTGAATGACAGTTGTCCAGAGGTTAAACTTGGGCTGTGGGGGTTTAAGGTCCCTCCTAGGAGGTGGTGAAAGTTGGAGCCTAGCGGGGTTCAGGGGTCAGCATAGGGAATCTCTCTGTCCATTCCAGTTGGGAGAGAAGTTTTCATGGGTAGGTTGGAATGTCCCTCTTGCAGTCATCCTTCCTGCTTGGCCCCCAAGGCCTGCCTGGTGGATTGGCCACATCCTGGGCCCTGTGGGCCCCCCAGCATGTGTGGTACACTCTCCACCATTAAGGTTGCCCCCTGGTGCCCACACATCCTTCCTGTCTCCAGCACACAGGTATATTTGTAAACACACCTGGCTCTGCTCCAGCACCCGCAAATTTGAAACATTGCCACACATGTCACTAAACCCAGATACTATAGAGTCCACATGTGCCTAATGTCCATGCAGCATGCATTACACATACACATAGATGTGTATAGGCACCTGTGCACACATGTAGACACTGGCACACACAGTGAAGGCAGGGGTACACATATATGAATACACACAACACTTGCATGGAACCCCCAGTGGGAAGGGGTTAACACTGGGAAGCTACCAACCAGGTGCTCAGCCTCCTACTCCCCCAGGACTGGGGAGCAGGTGCCCGCTGTGCTGGGGCCCCAAGGGCCAACACAACAGCGTCGCCTGGCACAGCTCCAGCCCCTCCCCTATACGTCTACCTGGCAGGTGTCACAGCAGGAGTGGGTGGCTTCACGGGCAGGGTGCTGGGAGAGGCATGGAGGTGAGCAAGAACACTGGTGCCCCACCCTGAACTGCCACTGTGCCCAGGGGCTCAGCTTCAGGGGCTGACACACTTGATAGACTGGCACCTCTAGTGTCTGGAGCACCTGGCACCTGATCTACAATCCCTTGCATCTGACGGAGCACCAGCCTCTACCGCAGAAGGTCTTTGGGCTCAGGTGAGGGGTAGGGGCCAGGTTGGGGCCACCACTAGCTAAATCCATAGGGCCTAGGCTTTAGGTCTGGCCTTTGCATCCCCATACAGGTAGCCGAGCCCCGCAGAGCCTTCCTTCATTTTGCTCCCTGCATAGGGCAGTAACCTCCCTGTCTTCATCAAGGACCCTGTGGAGTCCAGAGGCTCTCAGGTGTCCAAAGCTGCCAGTCTGTGCAAGATTGTGCCCAGGAGTGGGCAGCATGGGTCAGTTTCCTGATGCCCCCTCACCTCCTAGGACCAGGCCTCACAGTTTTGGTCTCTACCATGGCCAGGGCTTCCCAGGAGAGCTGCAGTGTAGGTTGTTGCCTGGGGCCAGATCTTAGGCTTGGAGAGGGGCAGAGAGCCGCCTGGGCCACCCAGATCTGGGGATGAAGTCACAGCCACACCTGGGCAGGTTGGAAAACTAGCAGGCTTCTCCCCCATCTGCCTGTGGGGACTCACCGCTGCCCCGTGCCCCATAACTGTCAAGAGATCTGTTCATTGGAGTCTACAGCCTGAGCCACAGCCTGCAGATCACCTGAGCCCTGATCTGTGATAAGAAAAGTCTGGCCCCCCATCTGGTAGGCTATTTTGTTCCAAAGGCTCTTTTCTTCCAAAGACTCAGTTTGTTGGGATGTGCCCCTCCCCAAAGACAGAGACAATGTTGCAGCCAGGCTCAGGTCACCGGCCCTGCACAATGCCCAGCCTATGCAGTTCCGAACGGGCACCCTTGTCTGTGCTCCTTGGTTGAGGCTGGTGGGGAAAGGCAATGGGGATGGCCTTGTCACCTCCTATTTCCTCTCCAGCTTGTCTTGGACCCGTTGCCCATTTCCCCAATACCTTCCTGCCAGAACGTGCACACCACACAGCCATGGGCCCGAGGGCAGGTGAGATGACTTCCCTCGTGGAAGGGGCTCCCTGGGGTGGCATGTCCTTTGGAATCACAGCAAATATGGCGGGTGCTCGCATTCCAGCCACTGAGTCCTCCTGAGCCTACACGTAGGGGTCCTGCCCAATGTGCCCCATCTCTGGATGGGGGTCAAGGAGGAGAAGAAGGAGGAGGGCAGGCACAGCACTGGATCTGGGGGTCCTGGTGAGGACAAGGCAGGACAAGGAAGGCCATAGCTAGAAGGGGCTCAGGAGGAGGTGGTGATTGACCCCAGGCCCTCTGCTTGGGGGTCTCAGGGCTCAAACTGTAAGGACAGAACCATAGGAATGGAGGTAGAAGGAGTTTACATTCATGTATACCAGCTGGGTGCATGTACATGGTTACACACTTTCAACACATGTGTACATGTCATTACACATATGTGGACAGTGATAGGCACCCATCCAAGCCATCACATATATGTGCATGTGATTCCAGAAACACAAAAAGACATATACCACCAGCTAGCTACACATGCATATACATCATCACATATGCATACACATGTAGTGTGTTGGGCATGCACACCATTACAGGCATGTACATTACAGGCATGTATCACATGTATGTACCTTTAGGAACACATGTACAGTGTCAGGCATATATAGAGTTAGATATACTATCACATGTGTGTTCACCTGGTCAGACACACACACAAACACACACACCATACTTGGACCCAGGCTGCCACATGTGAGTGACCACATGGCTTCTGCGGTGTCTGTGTTGGGGTAGTTACAGACCCACATGGACACAAGGAGCCTTGGGCAGACCCACGCTGGACACTTCCACACATGTGCTTGCTCCCAGACATGGCTCAGCCCCAAGATGGTGGTGGTGGGCAGCTGGCAGTTGCTTACTGGCTTGTTCTGTTCCAGGTGTCCTGGTGAGCCCAGGCCTCATCCTTTTCATGTGGCTTCCTGCCCACTGCTCTCGTCCCCAGACTGAGTGCTTCTCCCAGGGAGAGCTGGATGCCAGCAGGGCCGACGTTTGGGCCATGTGAGTGCCAGGCCCTTTTTCAGGCTCTGAGTCCACAAATCACATTTCCTACAGCTCATTCCCTGATAGGCCTGAGAGGGGTGAATGAAAAGGAGGGAGCACCTCCAGGATCTGCACACAATGGCTCAGGAGTGGCTATGGCAGGGCCACAGCCTCCCAGCTCTGACCTGGAGGGCCTGGCTCTGCCTGCCCAGATCACTGAAATGGCCCAGAGCATCTAGTGTCCTGCATTAGTCGTGTCCAGAAGACTGGGTCCCCAGGCCATCACAGCAGGCTGGGGTCCCTCCTGAGCCCCACACTGCTCTCACTGTTCCCCTCGGCCTGGCAGGCAATCACTGCTGATCACTGCTCATCCCGAGTCCTCATGGTGCCTTCCCTCTGCCCTGAGGCTTTGCTGCCCTCTCAGGCCCCAAACAGACTCTGCTTTGTTTCCGTGTACTTCTGGGGGGGGTCTCTTGCTTAGACTTGGCTGTCTTCTTTTCCCCTGGGGATTGGAGGTCACTGATCAGCCATCATTCAGTTGATCAATCAGTTGACTGACTAGGCAGGGCTGGAGGCCCGACTTGGACCAACTGGGCTCAGACTAAAGTCCTATAAGACACTCCCCATGCACAGATTTTATTAGACTCATACCATGAGAAATGCTCAGTGAGGAGACAGAACTGGCTGAGGCTACCTGGAAGATGCCCAGGCCACATCTCTTCCAAACCCTCAGCCATCACTGGGATCAGCCTCCAGAGGAAGCAGAGACCTAGCTATGGACAGGGGCCACTCCTCTTCACAGCTTAAAGCCTGAAATGGATGATCACAGGCAGAGGAAGGGAGAATGTGAGGGAATGACTGAGGGAATAAAGTAGGAGTCTTGCCTCTGGCAAGGCCCTGCCAACCACACTTACCTGTCTCACTCCTTTGGTGTTGGGAGTCTGACCTCCATCCTTCATGCTGTAGTCTAAGGTGCCCCTTCCACCCCCAGTTCTACCCCTCACTACCCTCCTCCTTCTGTCCAATGCCAGCACCTCCCTCTTGCAAGACTTCTGGTGCCAGCCAGCCAATCAGCTGTCCCGGGACCAGCTTTCGGCTCTGATCAGGAAGATGGCATCACAGCAGGTTCTCCTCAAAGCCTGGCAGGTAAGCCGTCTCAGTCGGCACTATTGGGCTGGGGTCTAAGAGCAAGGACTCTTGAGGGAGTAAGCCCTGGAGATGGGTAGGAAGGGAGGGCATTCTCAGCAGAGGACACAGGCCAGCAAGGGCCAGGATTTTATGGCTGGGACACAGAATGAGCTCACCTGGAACATAGGGAATGAGCTGGAGACACTGCATATGGTTGTTTATAGGCCAACCTGCCAACTTCACAACCACCTAAGGCGTATCTCTTAGACTAACCCCGAGGTGATAGAAGTCAGGGGTCCTTCCTTGGGTGTTTCTCCATTGTGGCCTGCTTTGGACCATTTTCAGGACTTTTTAGCCAGTATCCCACAGACCCCAGCCTTCTGTTCTTGTTTGGGTGAGGGCTTGCCCAACTGGTCTGTGCTGGCCCCCTCCTGCCTCCATCTGGTACATGGTGCCCCTAGAGAAGGGTGCTTGGGCCCCTGGGGTGGATCTTCCAGCCTTCTGGCCTCTCCCCTACCTGAGCTATGAAAGGGACCAACTGAGCTCACCTTGACTCACAGCTGACCCAAGAAATGGACTGCCTTGAGTTTGAGGAAAGGAAGAAAGGGAAGAAGGAAGGGATGGATGAAGAGAGGGAGGAGGGAAGGAGGGAGGGATGGAAGGAGGAAAGTTATAATTCTATCTCATTGTAGAGTTAGTATAAAACTAGTAATCAATTTGAAACCACCACAAAGGAGGCCAAGCCAGACAAGAAGTCTGGGCAGGAGTGGCATTGGGATGAGCTGCCATGACACAATAGGGCTGGGGATGAGCAAAGGGTCTGAATGCTGGGGGCGGGGAGAAGTACTGTTTAGTCTGAGTTTGACCCATTCTGAAGCCATTCGATGTGGAGGATGAGGCAGGAAGAGGAAGACAGTGAAGTCCAGGTGACGTAGAGTAGGCAGGTGGGAGGAGAAAACAGAGTAGATGTGGGAGTGGACGGAAGGGGGCTCAGGCAAGGGCCCCACACTGAGGGAGCTAGGCAAGGGAGTGACACACCATACACTCTGCTCAGCTCAGCTGTCTTGCCAACTTGGCTGCCCAGCACTGCCTCCAGGGTGACTTCGCGCTCCACCCACCAGACCTGTTGCTCTTCTACAAGTGAGTGCCTCCCACCCCCACCCAGCATCTGCCCAGTGGGCTGAGCATGCCTCTTCTGGGTCTCTGGGACCCCTGGCGGGCCCCACTCTCCCGACAGCGCCCCGCCTGCCCGCAGCCTGGCACAAGTGAGGGAAGCCGACTGCCGGGCCTTCACCCGCCGTGCAGCTCAGGGGGACACAGAACTGCTGGCCAACCTGCCTGACCAGAGGGCCGCCCTGCAGCACTCAGCCTTGGCCTGCCTGGTAGGCCCCTTGGATGGGATAGGACAGGCGGCGGGGCCATGGGGCCAGGCTCTTGCTGATCAGCTGTCCTGTAGGGAGGGCGCCACCCTTGGCTCAGCGCCTCTGACCTACTGCTCCTTGGGATCCTGGTGTGTGACATGGATGCATCCATCATTGTGGCCTCAGACTCCCACGTGCTACAGAACCTGCAGCGCTGTCCCCGCCTGACCCCTGCCCAGCAGGCTGCCATCAACACACTGCTGGCCAGTGGGAAGACTATGCTCGGGTGGGTGGAGGGCCCCATCTCCTTCACCCAGGCTTTCCTTCTGGAGATGAGACAGGAGGCAGCCTGGAGTTTGGGCCCAGGAGGTCTCTGTTCCACAGCCCTGTTGACCTCCAACTTCTGACCTAGCTCATAGCCCTACTCTGACCTTGCAGCCTTTGGGGCACAGGTTTGAGGGTACTGCCAATACCTGCTGGGCTCCTCGATTCCCCTGCCCCAGAGCCTGGGTGGAGAGTCTCTTCTGGGTAGGTGAAATGTCCCCAGAAGGGCAGGCTGTGGGAACTGTGTGCTCAGGGAAGGGCAGCAGGCTTCCAGGGGCTGGCGTGCTGCTCCAGACCCGACACAACAACCCCTTCCCACACACCAGGCCCCCTAGCTCTTGGAACCTAGAGGGGCTGAAGGCTTTGGGACCCCTGGCCACCTACATCAGCCCCAGCCTGTGGATGCAGGTGCAGGAGGTAGGACGGTGCCCTGGGATGGGGTGGAGGGTTGAGCTGGCCCTGAACACAGGGAAGGGCATCCAGCTGACCCTCTTCCAGCCTGTCCAGGCCTGAGGGTTGGTTGTATGGCCACCTCAACACCCAAGTGGTGTCCCCAGTAGCTCCCATCACAGGGTTTCTACTTGTGGGGAGGGAGGAGGGACTGGATGGCCCCTGGGTTTGGAGTCTCCAGTCCCTGTGACCAGGCCGTAGGCCTGGATTTCTTCGGCAGTATGGTGGCTGCATTCCGGGCAGGGACACTCAGCCAGCATGATGCCAGGCGCTTTGTCACTAACTTCCTCAAAGCCAAGTTGGTATCTTCACGGCCTAAGAGGGGCACAGGTGAGTGTGACCACTATGGCCTGGGGACACTGCACCTCTCCTGCTCTGGACTCATGACCCCAGCGTAGGGGCACCCAAGACACAGCCCCAATTGCTGCTGGACCTCCTGAGCTTGGCCCAAGGGTCTGCATCCAGCCTGGGCTTGTCAGAAGCAGTGGAGCTGGACTTTGGGGCCAAGGTCAGGCTTGACTAAGTGCTCTGGGCTAAGTTCTTGGCTGGGGGTCAAACTTGGGTAGAGAATCAAACTTGGGTCAGGGTTAGGAGTGGAGTGGGACTTGACGTCAGCAACGGTTGTCAGCTCGGGCCACGGCTGAGCAGCAGGATCATCAACCCCATCCCATTCCTAGCCACAGGGAGACCCTGCACCCACGGCAACATCACGGCAGCCACGCTGCAGGATGACCTCTTCCTGGTGCACTACAACTGCTTGCAGCTTGAGTCTTGCCTGGGCAGTCGTGTGCTCAGGGCCAGCCTGGACCCCCTGCTGCAGCACCCACTTCCTGCTGAGTGCCAGCGTGTCATCAAAGCCAAGCTGGCTCAGGTGTGCCAAGGACCAGGTAGAAGCGGGTGGGCAGTGAGTGCTGGGCAGTAGGTCCTGACTCCCTTGCCCACCTCAGATCTACCCAAGTGGCATCCCAGAGGAGCAGCTGCAGCTCATCACCTCGCTGGTCTACCTCTACTCCCGCACAGAGATTGGCCAGTGGAACATCACATCCAGGGACACGGTCATGGCCCTGCTGGCCTCAGACGTGGCCCTGGAGAACCAGACGGAGGTGAGGGCAGCGAGGGTGGGGCAGAGTGATGAAAAAAGGGTTGACTAGGATTGAGGGATGGCCACTGACCCTGGCCCCGCCCCCAGGCCATCCTGCAGAAATTCCTGGACCACAAAGGCACCATCACTAGTGCCCTGCTTGTGGCCATTGGGGGCTCCCGCCTCTGCTGGATGAGTCCCCAGCAGATCCAGGCCATCCAGCCCTCGGAGTTCCGGTGAGCCCACCTAGCAACATACCCACCACACGTCGGGGGCAGCTCTACTTCTTACCAAGGATTAGAGGGGGAGACTGAGGCTCAGGAGGGGTCTGGGCCGGGCCACCACAGGTATGTTAGTTTCCTATGGCTGCCTAAACAAAGTACTTCAAACTGAGTGTTTTAAAAAAAAAAAAAAACAGAAATGTATCCTCTCACAGTCTGGAGGCCAGAAGTCTGGAATTAAGTGTCAGCAGGGCCAGGCTTCCCCTGAAACCCGTAGCAGAGTCTCCTTCCTGCTTCTCCTAGCTTCCAGTGTTGCCAGCAATCCTTGGCCTTCCTTGGCTTGTGGCCTCAAAGCCCTGTCTCTGCCTCTATCCCCACATGGTTGTCTCCCCTGGTGTCTGAGTCTAAATTTCCTTCTTATGACACCAGTCATTAGATTTAGGGCCCACCCTAATTCAGTAGGACCTCATCTTACTTGGATGACACCTACAATTAGGAAAGACCCTATTTCCAAATAAGGTGACATTCTCAGGTTTTGGGTGGACATAAGTTATGAGGAGACACTATCAGCTCAGTACAGAGAGCAAGAGGACAGCTGTGGGTAGGGGAGAGAGGGCCAGGCCTGGCTACCCAGAGGACAAGGGGTTCCCAGCCTGCCCATGAGCCTCACCCCCTCTCCAGGCTGGCCGGGGCCCTGGACATCTCCTCCTGCCCTCAGAGACGGAAGGACATACTCTACACCAGAGCCCGAGAAGCCTTCAGCAGCATCAAGACCATGGACACCTACTACCATTTCATACGCCCCTATCTCGGTGAGACCCCACCCTGTGTTCCAACACCCCTCATCCAGAAGCCCCCACCCCTCCCCTTCTCACTAGTTCCCAGCCCTCAGGTGGTGCCCCAGTGGAGGACCTGCAGCACTTGGCCCAGGCTAACATCTCCATGGACATCGACACCTTCACCAACCTGAACCCCCAAGTACTGCAGGTGAGCCCTGGGGAGAGGGGACTGAGGCAGACTGGCCAAGCCAGGGGAGCCCTGGGCCACAGGTCCACAGGCACCCCGAAGTCAGAGGTGTGCAGACAGTGTGAACCTCAGATCACTTCTCCAGGCTGGTTCTGCCAGGTCTTACCCCCGTGCTCACTCCTCTGGTAAGCACTACCCTCAGCCCCAAAGCTAGGCTGCGGCAGGACCTTCTGTCCCTCCCCCCATGACCCCCTTGCCTCCTTTGCAGAACCTAAGTGTCGACAACGTGATAATGCTGCTGGGCCAGAATGTGGTGGACTTGCAGAAAGCACGCAGCCACCCAATCGTCGTCTCCTGGCTCCACAGCAAGAACAGGTCGACCCTGGATGAGCTGCGCCTGAACAAAGACCCCGCCGGCCCCACCAACCCCACCAGCTCAGCTCACTTGACTACTGGGACTCCCAAAACCACCTCCTGGGTGCCCCATCTAGCCACCACCTTGGGCAGGCCTGGGAATGATGCCCCTACCTCAGGTACGGCCCCACACCCAGCCCTTCCCCTTGGTGGGTCTTCCCTGCCTGTGGTTGGCCCTGTCTGCCTAAGCCCTCTGTGGAATCCAAACTGCTACTTGTGCCCAGTCTCAACTATTGGCCAACTCTTTTTCTTTGGCTCCTCGGGTGACATTTGAGTGACACTGGCTTCACCCTATATAGTCCGCTGAATTATTAAAGGACACAATCACCTTCTCCAAAACGCAATGCTCTGCATAAAGTAGGGGGTGGGGGAAGCTTTGAGATCCCTGCTAGGGCCCAGAAGAGTGGCAGCACATGAGGATCCTCGCTGGTCTTCTCCACCCAAAGGAATGGTATGATCCTTGAGCCCAGAGGGGCTGCCCGGGAGGCTACTGAGACAATGTGGGGCACTGATGCTCAGCCAAGACTGATGGGTGCTCCCTCCATGTTTTACCCACAGGCAGCCCACCAGCCCACCTGGGGTACTTGCCACTTGCTGTGGGCTTGCCCTCCAGCCTCCTGTGGTTGCTGTATCGAAGTACCCTGGGGTCCAGTTGGGACTGCTCATGGGGCACCTGCACCATGGCCCCCGAACACAGCGCTGTCCCAGCACCACAAGCAGGAAAACTGTGGCTGGTAGGTGGAGCTGGACGCCGGCTCAGGCCTCGGTGCAAGCTCCAGGCCCAGGGAACCTAGCCATGTCCCACATCCTAGGGGCCTGCAGGGCTGGTCCCCACCCACACCCAGCTCCCAGGACATGGAGCTGGACTGAGAGCCTGGGCAGAGCTTCAGCCTGCTGAGATGCTGCCCTGGCCCTCAGGCCTCCTTCAGGACAAAGAACTGGGGCTGAAAAGGGGGTTTTCCTGGCAGTTACTTTGCTAATTAATTTGAATAAAAGACAAGGTGATTTTCCTGCCTGTGATCCTTTGCTCTGGGCCAGAGGAGGGGCACAGAGACCTTCTTATCCAGGAACAGGACTCTTGCCCACCATCTCCTGGGAAGTCAGTATCACCAGAAGACATCCTGGGTTTGTTGGCCTGGCCTCAGGAGAGACCAGGCAATGGAACAGTAACAGGAAGGCCCCAAAGTCCCCCATTCCATCCCACACCTGGAGTCCCTGCCCTGTACCTCCCTTTCCAAGTACAGATAGGAGAGGCTGCAACTCAGACAGCCATGTCCACAGGGTCACAGCCCTCAGCCCTGCCCACTCAGAACACCACAGCCATCAGGGCCTTCTTTCTGTCTCCAGAATAACCACAGGTCACCTCTGGGGAGGAGGAATAGGTTCTCTTTTATTGAGCTCCAGTCCCCTGGGTGCAGCAGGAATCACTCAGACCTGCTGTCACCAGGCAGGGTCTCCACAGCAGGGCCCAGTCCCCAGTGGCAGTGGGCTCAGTTCAGGATCAAAGCCAAGAGCAGAGTCGGGATCACTATGAGCACAGGTCTAGGTCCAAGGAGGTGGGGGCCCCCAGAGAGGGCCTCTGCATAGAGAGGAGTGACTTAGACCCTACACCTCGCTCTGCCCCACCCCACCCACTGGTTACCCCAGCCCACCTCTGAAGTTGAGGTCTAGGACCAGGTATCCGTTGGGGATGCCACCGTGGAGCCCCAGCCCCAGGCTGTCCAGGTCATCCTGCCGCTGCCGGAAGATCCAGTCCCGCACGGGGCTATTCCTCTCCTCCATCTTCAGCTCCGCCAGGTTTGGACCCAGAAGTTTTTGCACCTCAGCAATCGTCAGTGGCTGCCAGATCCCCCAGGCGGCCGTCAGGGTCTCCCTGCCTCTCTCCAAAGGCAGGTGGACTCCACTATGTCCAAACTATCCCATGCTTCCCTGCCCACAGACCCTACCTCAGCACCTCCAGACTTTGGAGCTGGCTCCGCCTTAACAGGGGCCTCTCCCAAGACCCCGCCCTATCGGTGGTCCTGTTCTCACCGCCCTGCTCACTCACAGACACGCCCTCTGCCCTTCTCCGTGGCCCCTCCCCGCAAATGTCCCCGCCCCTGTTGACGCCGTACCAGCAAGGCCTCTTTCTGCAGCGTCTTGAATGTGGCTATGTCCGTGCTTACGTTCTGCGGAACGAGAGCCCGCAGGTCCTCCGTGGAGGCCCCACCTGTGTCCGGGGAGAAGGGCCTAAGTGTGAGACTCACAACACTCCCCGCCCACCACCAGTCTTGTCCTCCGACCACAGGCTACAAGAATCTCACTTCCTTTACCGAGATTCCCTTTTCCTAAGGAATTCTGGGCCCCAGTTTACCTGTTAACTACTTGACCCTCCACCTCAGCGGGAAGGCTGGAGGTGGCCAAGTTCCTGAGCATGGGTCAGAACTCACAGGGCCTCAGCCTATATGGGCTTGGAGGAGTGAAGGGCACCCTGTCCTCATCACACTAGCAGCCTGCAGTCCAGGGAGGTAAGAACCTGGCTACACCATGAGATCCTCAGGCATCCTGCCCCCATGTCCTCTTGGCTCACCCAGGAATGGCTTGATCCTCACAAAGTATTCGGACCCGCTCATGTTTTGGAAGGCTATGCGGGCCTTGGAATAGAGTATATTCATTTGCAGTGGGTGGCAGGAGTCCAGGTCCTGGGGCCTAGTGGTCCTGGAGAGGTAGGGTGAAGGCAGGCAGTGAGCTCAGAGAACAGCACACCCACCATACCCACAGACTCCCGGACTCACCAGACCACATCTTGTTGCACAGAGCTCAGTTGCTCAGGACTGAGGAAGCAGAGGTAGGTAGGATGGAAGCTGGCCAGAGTGTCCAGGGTGGCCTTATCTAGCTGGCCCCCTCCCACTAGATAGCGGGCAATCAGGGCAGCCACCTGTGGGAGGAGACCAGTGAAATGCCTTGGGGCAGGGAGAGATGTATTCCCCAGGCCTGCACAACTTCTCATCCTGTATTTACCCCATAGGCCTGCACAACCTCATACCATGTGCTCCCCTCCCAACAGGTGGTCACCTGAGCATCCATTTTGCGCCCTTTGCTGACTTTTAGCAAAGATTTCACAGTCTCCAGAGATGTCACATTCCACTTGTGGATGTCATGGGGGGTGACCTCAAGGAAGAAGTAATTTAGGTGCCGGATCAGGGACTCAGGATACCCCTGTGGGTAAAACTGCCAGGAGAAGTGACCAGGAGGGCCACAACCACTCAAGAGGCTGGGGAAGGCTGCGGCACAGCAGGCAGGTGGGAGCCCAAATCGTGAACTACCTCATCTAATTTGTGCTTAAAAATGTCAAGCTGCTGGTAGGTGAAGGGAATCTCATTCACCCGGTCCATCTGCTCAGCCAGCATGGCCCCGTTCACACAGGCTTCCAGCTCCCATTCCTCATAGAATGCGAGGTTTTCATCCACCACATGGGTCTCCTTCCCAGAGGGGCAGGCCTTCTCTACAGGGGCAGGCAGGGGGTCAGGAGCTGAGCTTCTCCTGTCAACCTCTTTTCCCTCCCATGCCCATGCTGAGACTCTAGGCAATGTTTGACCCTCTCCAGGCCCCAGTTTACCCACTGGCAAATTGGGATGATTTTGTCCACTCTCCAAGGTTGCTGTCATGACTGAACAAACTGAGCAGCCAGGAAGGGCCACAGTGCCGGCAGGTGAGAGCCCACAGTGTCAGCCCCTCACCCCAGGTTCCCTGACACTGATGGGGCTGGGCCCTGTGCTCACTCTCTATGACCTGCAGTGCCCTTGGGAGGATGATGGTCGGCTCGGACCGCTGCCAGGACAGGTCCTGGGAGATGCGTTGTAGCCATGGGGTCATGACTCCCTAAGGACAGAGTAGAAACTTTAGCTGAGCCATGCATGGTCCAGTGCCCAAGGACCCTGACCCAGGGCCAGAAAACTGTCTCCCCAGAGGGTCCTTACCCATCTTGTGTCTGCAGTCTGGGCTCTGGAGAGTAGCACCCACTCTGCAGGGCAGGGATACAAGGCTGGGGGCCTCTGGTGTGCCTGCTGCAGGCCCTACCCTAGGGAGGAAGGAGGCAAAGCCTGCCCCTCCCTGGCCCCCAACCCCAAACACACCCCACAGGTTTGAAAAGAGAAGGTTAGGCCCCTGTACCCCATGATGTCACAACCCACCATACCCCAGGCCAGGGTTTGTACCCATTCAGGGAGCCTTGGCTTCTCACCGCCTCCTCCTGGGACTCCACTGCCCAGGGAAGTCAGACAACTTTCCCACCAGACACCCTCAATTTGGCCTGAGCCCCCATTACATCACTGCCCTGGTTTAGCCTCTAATCCTGCGGGACATTGCAGGAAGAGGCATGGACGACTGCCTGGAACTCAGGCATCTGCCGAGATTCAGGACACTTGCCTGAACTCGGAACAGCTGCCAAGATTTGGGATACCTGCTGGGACTCAAAGCACCTGCCAAGGATGAGGAAGCACTGTCTACAGGTGGGAGAGGAGACGTGGGGCAGGTAGAGCCTTTCCTAAGGACCCTTGGCTGCCCTCCAGCTCTCTGTCATTCCAGCCCTTTGTAGCAGCCCACCCCCATTACTCACTGAAGCTGAGAAGCAGGAACAGGAGGCTGTCATGGGTGGGGGTCCCACAGGACCCCAGGGGACGATGAGCACTCAACATGTCCATGGTCTGTGGAGGACAACCACTTGGATGTACCTGCCACTCCCCGACACATGCCCCTGCCCCCGGCTAGCACAGGGGTTTCAGACCCCAAAGGGGCTCCAGGTGGAACCTTCTCACCCCTGCAGCAGTGTCTGTGCAGCATCCAGCTCTGATCTCAGAACCAACCAGCAAGCCTGGCCCGCCCCCTTCGGAAAACCAGCCCCTCCTGCCAGTGGGTGTGGGGTGTGAGTCAGCCTGGCCCTTAGTTGTGAGAGCCCAGGCAGGCAGCTGGCTGCTGGCACCATCCCCTCCCCGCACAGTGCAGGGCAGGGCAGGGTGGGAGAGTTTAGTGCGAGGAGGCAGGGCCACCTCTGACTTGAGCTGTCCTCAGTTTCTGCATTCATATCAGGGGGACCGAGCAGTTCAGGGCTGAGGATAATGCTGAATGGCACCCCCAACCTCGGGCGTGGCCATCCTCCCCCTCCACACCCTGCCACAGGTGCTGGGCTTTGTGCAAACTCAGGGCCCTGCCCAGTGGACAAGACAGAGCCCACTTTTTGGTTTTCCTTCTGAGGTCCCTCTCCAAACAGAAGCCTGGGTGGACGCCAGAGGGTGACACCCCTTCCCACCTGCCAGCCCTTTGGGTGGGGTAGTGGGCGGTGGGAATTCCTGTGGGGGTGAGAAATCTCCATGTGCTTTCTGGAGTGAGGTCCTGGGGCCTTGGTGGACAGTGTGGGGTGGGGAGATAGGTAGGATATGTTGTCCCAGGGTCACTGGGGCCTGTAGGAGATCAGGCCAGCTTCTATACTTGTCCCTCCCAGGGAGGCCCAGAGGGGGAGGCTGCCTGTGGCCTGGTATAGAAGAGCCATCCCTTCCCTCAAATCTTCCCCTTTCAGCTGGGCAAAGAGGTGGCCTGCAGGGAGTGTCCTGGGGAGTGCCAAGGCTCCAGAGGAGGTAGGAGAAAACCAAACCAGAAAATGGGCATTGGGTGGGTCCAAACAAGAGCTGTGCCTACTCCTGCAGCTTCCTTCAGCCCCCACCCAGCTCCAAGTAACCAGAGGCCTCCAGCACCCAAGGTTGGGACTCCCTGAGAGCCTCTCTGCAGGCCACTGCGGGCCCTGATACTAGTAGCATCATCTCCTGCAAGACCAGGTTAAGGCCACAGAGACACCTCGCTGTCTTAGGGCTTCAGCTTCCAAACTGCCTGGAGTGCCACCTGTAGGAGTCACGGTGTTTTGGCCAGTCCAGGGCATGTGTATTTATGTGTCATGTAAAAACAGTCATAAGACAGCTTGGGGTCCCAGTGAGGGTAGAATGGGGTAGGCATTGGATATGGTCTCACCTCTGACCCTGAATCCTCCAAGACCAGCATCCACCTGTCACCTGTCACTCATTAGCCACCTCACTGAGCACCTATTGCATGCTGAGCCCTGCTCAGACACTGGCACACATTGAAGCAGGAAAGAGTCAGGTTCTGTCCAGGACCCCGGGCATGGGGTCTAGTCACAGAAAGGGGTTGTCACTCCTTGCCCCTGCTACCAGAGCAACAGCCATTCCCCTTTATTCCCCCAGTGGGGTCTGATGTCTGAGTGAGTGGACCACAACCTCCTCAGAGTAGAATGTGAGGTAGATGTGGCTGTGTCTGTAATGAAGAAATGGCCAGCTCTTCCGCCGCAGCCTGAGACTCATGAACTCTTAGCCTCTGGCAGGTACTTGGTTACAGGGCACTAGCTGAGGCTCTCTCCTGCTCCACCTGTCCCACCCACCTACAGAATCTCCCACCCCAGCCCAACTTCAGTCCCCAAGGTCTGGCCCTCAAGTGATGAAAAATGAAGTCAGACCACATTCCCTACCAACCTCAGGCCTCTCTGGGTGAGGGCAGGCAGGGGAGCGGATTATGGGTTTAGGATAGGTCTCAGATACAAAGATACTGTGCGGCCAGCCCAGGGTCACACAGCCTGTCAGGAGCAGCTGGTGCTAGGGTACAGCTGACCCTGAGGGTAAAGCCCTCTGAATTGAGCACGGGAGGTAGTGTAGGGTCCTCACTGCTCCCCAAATGCATTGAAGACTGGGGAGGGAGCATCTATGAGGACAGAGGGAGGGGGTGACACACCCCCCAGCCTGCGTTTTTAGAACTGGTCATAGCCCCCTCCCAGGTGGGTTCCAGTACCAGACTCGGCCTCATCCCTGGTCCCACCCAGTGCTGCTTGGCTGGAGGTGCCAGAAAGGGCTGACAGCGGTGTCCCTGCTCTCACCTCCCCAGGCATATCCATGAGCATAACCCAGAGCTTGAATGGGCCACTGTCCACCCCCGACCCCACACACATGAGGCTGTGATCCTGGTGAATCTAGACACTGGGCTGGGTACCAGGAGACCCCTGAAAAAAATCTCTGGTGTCCCCAGGCCCCCCCTTCCCAGGGTCCAGTTAGGCCCTGACCCTGGTGACTCTGATGTTCTAGGGTGGTGAACCAAACCTGAGCCTCCTCTGCCTCGGTTTCCTCAGTTGGGAGATGGGTGGTCAAGAGTCCAGCAGCCTCTCAAGTCTGTCAGGGAAACAGATGAGGTCTCACTGGTGGAGCTGGGAGCAGCACTGCTCACGCTCCAGGAATGTGTGGGTGGGGACCCTGTGGAGGAGCCGCCAGGAGAGGAGGGGTGTGGGGTGGAGAGCTGCTTTGGCCCTTCCCTTGGTGGGCATGGGTGAGAGCTTCAGGAGGGCTGATGGTCATGTACCAGGCATGTTTTGGGAGCCAAGGCCTTGCTTCATGGGCTCTTACTCTCCCACTTCTCGGGTGCAGAAACTGAGGCTCAGTGAGTGGCCAGCACTACACAACATAGCCAGGGTATGGAATCCCAGTGGTGTCATGACAGGCTCCCTGCAGGCCACCCCACCAAGCCTGATGTCAGCAGATTCTGGGTAGTGGCCGCTCAGCCAGGATATGACTCCCAGAGTGTTGACCACAGTGTGGCTTCTTTTGAATCAGTTCTGGGCTCACGGCATTATCGTGTGAAGTGAAGTGGGGTGAAGTGGTCGTATGGGAGGCTGCAAGAGCCCAGGGGATGTGGGAGATAAATCCAACTGGGCCAGCTCCAGTGAGTGCACAGCACTGCCCTCCACGACAGTGGGGCCAATAGGAGCCCGCCTGCCCCAGCACTGACTGTCGTATGGACCAGAGGAGGAAGTCACCTTCCTGCTGTCGCGGCCACTGGCCATCAGGGTAGACAACATGCATCTCTGTGCTGACTGGACACCAGTGCCTGACTTTGGATCACAGCCTTCGCGATATGAACTTGAAGCCAGAGTCCCTGGCAGCTCTCTCACTTCCTCTCCAACCCCTCTGATGATTTTATGAACAGGAATTCTCTGTGTGGAACATGTCTCTCCGTTACATACCTGCAGAGATTTCTGTTTACTGAACTGAGTATATACAGCTGTCTCACCTCTGACCTTTTCTATGGGCTGTGTTTCTATAGGTTGCGTTTGACATACAGTCAAACCAATTACTAGTTAACACAGGCATGCCTCCTTTTATTGCAATTAACAGATGCTGTGTATTTTTTACAAATTGAATACAAGACCCTCCCCAAGTGAAAAGATTACAACTCGCTTTATTGCAGCAATCTGAAATTGAACCTGCATTATTTTTGTGATGTGACTGTATCGAATTCAGCAAGGCTTTCAGGTATAAGAATCAATTTACAGAAGTCAGTAGAGGAGTAAGTAACTTAAAAAGGTCTCATCCACAGACAACAACTGAAAAGTTCTGGACTAAATGTGAAAACCAATTCCTCAAGGCCCCTGGGGAATGAACAAAAGTCATCCTGGAGGGAAACTGATACTTAGGGAAAGATGCCAACATAGAGTGGCATCTTTGTGTGTGTGGCTTTGACCTGAAGACAGCCAGAGGTGTGTCCACAGTGGTGTGAGTGCTCAGACTTCAGCAGTAATCCCAACATTTTTCTGGCCGAATGTTCCAGAAGACAGAGCCCAGAATAATCAGAGAATGAGTGGAGAACTCTGGAAAGGAGAGAGCCAGGGAAGGAGACCTCCAAATTCTGTATGAACTCTACCTAACCCTCTTGCTGAGCCCTGAATCATGCATGTGCAAAGCAGACTAGAACCAGTTTAGCCAAAGATAAAAAATGGGCCAAGACTGACCTCTGCCTATGTCAGGAGTGGCAGAGTTCACAATTAAAGTCTAACCAAGTTCATGGCCTCCAGCACAAAAGCAGCAATAGTCTTCATAGGTATATAACAGAGTGCAGTGTCTATGCAACATAATAGTCACAATGTTCATGAGAAAATACAAAACTATTGGACACAGGGAAAGCCAGGAAACTGATCTGTCCTTAAGAGAAAAAAATCAACTGAGGCCAATGCCAAGGTGAGTTAGTTATTAGAATTATCAGACAAGAATTTTAAAGCAGCTATTGCAAAAAAAAAAAAAAGCAGTTATGAGGTAATGAAAAATGGGCTCTCATAAATGGAGAGGTAGGGAAAAAATAAAATACTTTAAAAGAATCTAATAGGAAATTTTAAAAATGAAAAATATAAAATCTAGAATTTTAAAATATCACTGGATGGGTTTAATAACAGGATTAATCATTTCTAACTGAGGGTTAGGTGGGAACTTCTCAATTACACAGCTACATTGATTTTAAAATGAGGAAATTTCTTTTGTGTTTGCATCAAGAACTACAGTTTGAGCTCAAAAGATACAGCCATTGTAGATGTGAGTGGGAATGGAGAATTCACTTCTTGTTTTAATTCTGACTGCACGGGAAGTGTATAAAGCATGTTACTTGTGATTCATATAACATCAATTGTAGTTACAGTACTACATTATATGTTTTGCATGTAAGCACTATTTTCCCTTGTAATTTTAGGTTGACTTCACTAAGAAACATTATCAAGTCTGAAGCAAATGTTTAATTCCAAAGATACTCAGTGTTCAATAATTCAGGTTAAAGGAGGGTCTTCTTTGAATATACTGACATTGAATTGTACACTTTAAATGGGTTAATTTGTATGGTGTGTGAATTATATCTCAGTAAAGCTGTTTAAACACACACACACACACACACACACACACACACACACACACACACACACACAGAAGCCAAAGATTTGAATAGACACTTTACAAAAGATGTTGTGGGTGGCCCATCAGTGCATGAAAAGATGCCCAATATCACTTGTCAGGGAAATGCAAATCAAATCCAATGATATACCACTACACACACATCGGAAAGACTAAATTTAAAAGGACTGACAATGACACGTGTTAACACAAATGTGGAACAACTGGAACCCTCAAACAGAACTGGTGAGCTTACAAATTAATATGACCACTTTTGTTTGGCATTTTCTTAAGAAGTTAAAACATACACCTAACTACAATTCAGCTATTCCACTTCTAAGTAATTACTCCAGGGAAATGAAAACATATGTTCACATGAAGATTTATCCATGAATATTCATAGCAGCTCTATTCACAATAGCTGAAAATGAGGGAAAACAAATTTCCATCAATAGATGAGTGGACAAACAAAATGTGGCATAGTCATATGATGGCAAACATGAAAAAAAAAGATAAATTTCAAAATCATTATGCTGAGTGAAAGGAACAGACATCAAAGAGTCTGTAATGTATAGTTCCATTTATATAAAAAGTTTTAAATGCACACTAATCTATTATGACAAAAAGCAAATCAGCGGTTGCCTGGAGCAACCAAAAATTAAGAATTCCTGTCCAACAGGAACAGTGGAGAGGAACAAATCAACCACAAAGGAACAGCAGGAAACTTTCGGGAGTGATGGCAGTGTCCTATTTCTTATTGTGCTGGTGGTTTTGTGAATGTGGGCAACTGCCAAAGCTCTTTAGACTATACACTTTAAATTACACCACAATGAAATTAATTTAAAAATCAATAGCCTATCAAGTGTTGGCGAGGATATGGAGAAATTGAAAACCTTGTGCATTGCTGATGGGTATATGAGATGTTGCAGCCACTGGAAAACAATATGGAAGTTCTTCAAAAATGTAAACACAGAATTACCACATGACTCAGCAATTTAAGATATTTGAAAAATTTGAAGATGGGGACTCAAACAGATATCCATTTTATAGCAATAGTTATTCACAATAGCCAAAAGTGAAAACAACCCAAGTGTCCATAATAGATGGATGGATAAACAAAATATGATATATACATACAATAGAATATTATTTAGCCATAGAAAGAAATGGAGTTCTTATACATTCTACAATGTGAATGAACCTTGAAAACATTATGCTTAATGAAAAGCCAGACACAAAATGACAAATTTTGTGTGATTCCATTTAAATTAAATGTCCACATTAGGGAAACCCATACAGACAGAAAGTATATATAGTAGAAGTTTCTAGGGTCTGGGGAGGGGAAGGGAACTGGGTAGTTACTATTTAATGGTACAAAGTTTCTGTTTGGGAAGATGTAAAAGTTCTGGAAATAGATGATGGTGATGGTTACCTGACATTATGATTGTGTTTAATGCCACTGAACTATACACTTAAAAATGATTATAATGGTAAATTTTCTTTTATTTACATTTACCACAATAAAACACCCATAGCATTTCTTTATGTCAAGAGTAGTAACAAATTTAATAAAAAATATGTCATTTTTAATAACAATGAAATCTACAGTCTCTAGAAATCAACCTAATAGTGCAGAATATCTTTATATGGAAAAACCTGGCATGATAAAGCACTCAGTGCTCCTAAAATCATTCTATAAATTCAATTCAATCCCAGTAAAAATTCTAAGAGAACTTTTTTTTAGGAACCCAACAAATTTATTCAAAAAATAAAGAGAATAAATATCTGCAATCTAAAAAGAAGCAGCAAGCTCCCAGATAGTAAGACAAAGCCACAGTAATTAAAATAGGAACAAAGAGATAAACCAGAGATTTTAAGAAATGTGCATGTAGGACTTCATAGATGAGAAAGATGGTTCACAAAGCAATGACAGGGGGTAAGGGACAGATCTGTGGGACAGATGGTGTTGGAAAATAGGACTCATTGTGTCAAGAAAAATAAAGCAGACCCCTAGCTGACATCATGTACAGGTTGGATATCAAATGCAGATAGAGAAAACTATAGAGACAAAAAAACATGGAAGAATGGAGAAAGATGCCAACACAGAAACTACACTGTAAACTTGACATCATCAGAATTAAAAATTCCTTTCCAATAGACAAATTGGCAGCTACAGGCATGTCTCAAACGTGGAGAAGAAATTTACAACATCTAAAAGTACCCACGGCTTGGTGAGAATACAAACTGCAAATCAACAAGGAAAACAGGAAATCAATAGAAAGGGGGCCAAGGAAACGAGCGGGAATTCTCATAAGATCACTAAATGGCTAGTGGTTTATGAAGACAGACTCAACCTTTGTAGGAACCACAGAAATTAAGATTCAAACAAAATTTACAAAATTAGAAAGATAGATAATAACAGGTGTTGATGTGAATAGACAGATCCAACAATATATTTTGTTAAAATAAGCAGAAGCAAGAGATGATCATTAAAGGAACAGTGAAAATTCAGACTTGTAGAAAGAAGACAGTTGCCCTAGTTCCCACCTCCCACCCAGCAACTTGTAACCCAAAGGTGAGTGTCCTTCTGGTTTGGTTTGTCATTTTGCAAGATGCACTCAGGCGCACAGCTGGCTTTTTGCTTGCCTCTCATCTCACACAGAACCTTTACTTGTCCTTGTCACTGTTAGGCTCCCTAGGGGATTCCAGTACCTGACCCCGGGACTATTATTGGTCTTTTCACTCTGAGTAAACCAAACAACTTTGGGGCTGTCTATTCTGCACATTTTTTTTAAAAACTTTTTTTCTTTTATTTTCATATGGATAAATCTGTTCCTCATCAGGATACTTCCGGTCACATATAAGAAGTTGGATAGTCAGTCACTTCTGGCTTTGCTCTTTTCATTGCTGGTGTGGATGCATTTAGCTCTAATGCAATAGTCCCCATGAGGGCAAGGGCAGCCAGCCAGCTCCCCTGGAAGGACCATGTTCTCAGAGCACAGGAGCTGTGCCCCAAGCTCAATAGATTGGCTCTTGCTCTGACTTCTCAAAAAAATCTGTCTCTCAATTAGGAAAGAAGATCAGAGTCCTCTGGCCTAGAGCCTGGAGCAGCGACCTGTCATTGGGTCTCATGACAGGTCTCTGATCCAGGTTGCCACTTTCAAGAAGCCTTCCTTGGTTGGCCCAGTCTTCCTGACTCTGGGAAGTCAACCCCTCTCCCCTCCTCCCATGGGGCTGCACCATCATGCTGGGGGCCGTGTTCCATTGCCTGGTGTCAGGCACCACCTCACCGTGGCCACCACTGACCTTAGGGGCTGGTTCTGAGAGTTGTTGATCCTATTCCTGGCCCCCATGATTCCTGCCCTATTTGCTAACTGTTCCCAGCACGACCATAAGTGTCCCCACCCCCAATGGATATGGAGCTGTGGACAGACCTGGGACTGCTTCATCCAAGGGTGGGGAACACAGACCAGTTTCCAGGGTGGGAGTTGTGAGCCAGGACCTAGTTGAACATAGGCCAGGTAGAAGCAGCCATACAGCCTGCCTGCCTGCCTGCCTGTTGCTGCTGCTGCTGCTGCTGCTATTGATATCACCCTGGTACTAGAGTAGCCTCTGGGCTCCTGGACCCTCATCTGACCATCCCTTCAGTGTAACTGTCCTGAATGTGGCCTTCAGTGCCTTCTTAGAGGAGAAGAGGAAGCTCGTGCACAGCTGGATCCAGGATCCAGGCCACCCCTAAAATGGCATGACAGTGTCAAGGAGGGGGCACAATCCTGGGGCTGACCCAGATTTCTGCCAGGGCCCTGCTGACCCAGACCCAGCTGGCCACACTGGATGTGCTGGCCCAGGAGGGGCTACCCTGCCCCAATGCCCCTCAATGTCCTGGCCTACTTCCTAAACTCACTGGTGCACAAGTGGCAGTTCCAACTTGGAGGATATGGAGGTAGGGAGGGCTTCCATTTTCCCAGCTGACTCCTTTCTGCAGGCCCAGCTGCCCAGTGCTACCCCAGCCACCTCTTACCAGACCTCTCCCCCAACCCCTGGACCTGGCCTCTCGGGCAGCGTAGCCAGGACATCTTGCTTCAGTTCTATGCTCACCAGCAGACCTTCTGTAGAAGGCACTGTCCTGGCACAGATCCCGGTGAATATCTCCTGTGATACCTTCTAGCAGATGTAGGAATAAGCAGGAGTGGGCAGCTCTGGCACTAGGTCTGGAGGGTCCTGGGTGATGACCATGCTCTGACCCCAAAGTGAGGGTCTGCAGAAACTTCCTACATGGCATCTGGGGGTGAGGACAGGCAAGCAGGGCCACCCTAACCCACTAATCCCCTACCCTATCAAAGTCTGGAGTCCTGGGATGGTCACTGAGGGCAGTAGATAGACAGGACTCAGGGGAAATCCTGGCTGAGATCAGAAGTCAGGCTTGGATCCTAAAGACTCAGGTTTGGGGACTCCCTCCCTCCACAGAGCTGAACCACATGTGAGCTGAGAAGTGTCCCCAAAGGACCCTCATGCTCACTCACGTCCACATGCCCAGGGAGTGTGCCCACACTCCCCACTGTGGCCAGATGCCCTCTTGGGAAACAGTGTCTTCACCAACCATCACCTGCTGCACTGGAACCCAAGGCTCAGTGATGTGAACCGAGGTAGAAGACGAATGGCGGGGGACAGTGGGGGAGAGTTCAGCAGGGTTTGTGCCTTGGGGTGGGACAGGTAACTGCCAGGAGGATAGACACTGGGTGTCAGGGTATGGCAAGGCTCATGGGGCAGTACCTGCCCCAGGCCAAGTCCTGGATAGACTTGCGCTGCCCAGCTGGCCGCCTTCCCTGTTTCCTCAGGTACCATCACTTGGAGCTGCACCAAGGTCCTGGACTAGTTCTCTGTGGAGCTCCCTGGGTGGGTCTTGGGACTGGCCCCTGGCCTCAGCATGGCAGGCATTTTGGCGTGGTCTGAGACCACTTCAGCCAGGGCATCTGGGGTGGCTCACCCAGGCCCTCCCACCCTGTCTCCCTGGCTTGGCCTGTGCCTCTTCCAGCACTGCTGACCCCATGAGGCCACTTTTTCTTAAGCCCTTTTGATGTCTATGATGATCTTATCACACCTCAGGATGCATCAATAGGCCTCAACCCTAGTGGCCATAGGAGGTTGACTTCACTTTCCCAGCGTATTCTGGCTCCTGACACACTCCCACCTCCGAGAAAACAAATGCTATACACACTTATAAACACACTTGTCTCACTGCCTTGAATACCTCTGCTCCCCTCCAGGAGCAGCAGCCCAGGTTGGCATGCCAAAGAACCCAGGGAAGTCAGAACTGGTGGGCAGGGGATGATCCTGGAGATGTATCAGGACTGCCCAGGGCAGGAGGTGGCCCCAGGTCTCCAGCTCCAGAAAGACAGGTTCTCAATGAATTCCAGGCTGGAGCAGTGGGAGGACCCTGCGCTGGGTGCCACAGAGTGGCTTCCTCTTCCACCTGCCATCCCTCCTGCACCAAGGCAGCTGGCTCACTCCTCTAGAGTTCCCAGAGGCCCAAGCATGAGAAAGACCTCCTCTTCTGCAGTGTTCAGGGGACCCCTAGCCTACTCTCAGCTGCTGTGGCTGAGCTGGGTGAGTTGGGGACCAGCCCCAAAGGAGGCAGTGATGAAGAGAAGAGAGCCTGGAGCAAACACTCCTGGGGAGGGCCCACAGTCCCACAAGCTGGGAGCTCCCCAGGCTGGGCAGCTGGGGGCCCAAATGCTGTTTCTGGGGTGATCCTCCCACAGGAAGTGGGCCAGGCATGACCTTCACAAAGCAGTAAAAATATCAAACAGAAAACCAGCTAGGCTGCCAATGGTGGAGTAGCTCCCAGGTTCCTGGGTTGAGGCGCCGGCTCTGGAGCTGGGGATTCCCATAGGGACCCTGCCCCATCCAGCTACACTACAACTCTGCCACATAGCACATGCTTGCTCAGACACCCAGATGGTCCTCTTGATGACTTGAGGGGCTGAGTACAAAGTGTGAGTGCAGAGGTACCTCAAGGGTCCCTGGCAAGCCAGGCCTTTATGCTCTAACATGGCAGCCTTGACCATGGTGCTTTAACATGGAAGGCTGGGGGAAATGTCAAAAAACAGTTAAAACCTGCTGTTACACACTTCAAACAGGGTGGTTTAGCATGTCTCCTGGAGAGAGTCACCCTGCTGCTTTGACTGGTGCTTGGCCCTGACCAGCCTTGTACCTGCTCTCCCAAGAAAGCAGACTAGGCTGCCTGGCCATCCCAGGCCCACAGTCTGGAGGCCCAGTGACAGAAGGAGAGACTGTTGTGCCCCCCCCGCCACCTCTCCCTCTCGCACATTGTCAGGCAAAGGAGGGGGCTTCTTCTCCTCTCAGCCTGCCCCTGGTGGTGCATGCCTGTGGACAGGTATACAGTGCACCTGTCCTCCTAAGGATCTCTAGTGTTTCTACAGCCCAGTGAGGCCCTCTCCATGACCAATTGCAAACCTGCAGGTCTTTCTGTTGCTTCCTGTAGTCATACCTGGGTGGGAGCAGAAGGAGGATCACCAGAGTTCTCTCCAGACCCTCCTCCACTCCCAAGCCCTGGCTCGGTGCCTACCTAGGAGCAGGAGCTAGAAGCGGTCAGTCATGGCAAGCCTCCTCATTAGCAGCTAATTGCATACTGTGCAGGGCCTCCCAGGGCTGTTGCTGCATTACACCTGTTGACAAGATGTGGTGGCCCCAGCGGGAAGGTGCTGCGTGTTGATTATGATGTTAATGATGTGCTCATTGGTCTCAGTAATTGGTCTCAGTAATTCCCTTCAACAAATAAAACAATGTGTCTGCTCTTGACTCAGGAATGCAAGCCTTGCTTCCTAAAGCCCAGGGTGCCCCGGGGCAGGGGAGGGGCCAAATCGCCATCAGTGCCTAGGTAGAGGTTCTGGCCAGGCAGAGTGCTTTATACAAAAAGGCTTCTTTCTGTCTCTGATTCTAGAGAGTGACAGGCACCCGGACTCACATGAAAGGGGGCACTTTCTCACCCCTCCCTTCGGCACCCTAGCACTCAGGGCCTGGAGTGTCCTCGGAGAGGTGTAGAAGGGTTTGCAGGGACAGGCCTGGAGACTGTCCATTCAAGATAGGGAGTGGCACCCAAGATAGGCAGAGATCAGGGGGTGATCTATCTAGAACTTCCTGAACATGAAGATCCCCAGATTGTAAGGAGACTCCTTGTTGGCCACACAAACTAAATAGTCCCTGGTTTACAAAAAGCGTGGGAGCGAGTTTGGAATGTGACAGCTACTTGGTTGGGTAGGAGGCCTGCCCTGTACTGGGAAGGTTGCCTGAGCCAGGCCCCTGGGAAACTTGTCCTTTGTTCCACGTGACAAGGCAGGTGCTCATGATCCAGCCCCCTCCATACTCCTCCCACTTGGTCATTCCTGCACCCCAAAATTAATATAGGCGGCTCTTGGTAGGTGATCCCATAGCTGGGGATAACAGCACAAAACCCCCTCCCCCATGGTTCCTAGTTGCCTTTCCTCACCCCATGCTTGCTGGGGGTATCTTGATGGTTTTCGTGGGCCTTATGGTGGATGCACACCCTTTGTCCTATAGCTCAGCCATGCAGAGAAAGGAAGAAGTGAACCAACCGCACTTCTCTCCAATTTCTTTGGGGGCCTTGACCCACAACACAGAAACACTGGAGAATACAATAAGTTTCGAAATTACATGTTGGGAAAAAAAAATAGTTTATTTTGGAAAAGACAAAATATCTTTTCCTTGTCCCCACCCTGGGTTATTTTAGACCCATCGCACACAGGTTTGATTTCCCCAAAGACATCTCCTGGCCCAGGCCCCACTCTGTAGTACTGTTCATGGGGCTTGCAGCCTGCAGATATGGTTTGGGCTGGGTCCCAGGCTGTGTCCTCTCTATCGCATATGGGAGGTAGGCTATGACTTGGTGAGATGCATCCCATTATGCAGTTGTCCTCCGACCCCTGAGGGTTCCACAAAAACCTGGACATGCAGCTGTGGTGAGCTGAATGGTGGACCCTACAAATGTATGTCCGACCAGAATCTGTGAATGGGAACTAATCTGGAAAAAGAGTTTTTGCAAATATAATTAAGTTAGGGATCTCCAGATGAGATCATCCTGGATTAGAGTGGGCCCTAATCTCAAAGATAAGTGTCCCTTTAAGAAATGGGAAAAAAGGCAATAGCAATGTTTTTAAATATGGCAGATTCAACTTGGCAATTCTGCTTCTAAAAATAAGTGTGTCCTCTAGAAACACTGAAAGAATTTGGAAAGATATATGTTCCAAGCTGTTTATTGCGACTTTGTAAGTGAAAGATTGGAAACAAGCTCATTTGTCCAACAAATATATATTGTATGCCTACTCTGTGCAGAGAAAAAAAAAAAGAAAGAAAGAAAGAAATGGGAAAAGAAGTCTATGGCCATGCCACCCTGAACAAACCTGATCCCATCTGATCTCGGAAGCTAAGCAGGGTTGGGCTTGGTTAGTACTCGGATGGGAGACCACTTAAGAAGACCAGGTGATGAAGGTGTAAAAAAAAAAAAAAAAAGACAAAGACAAACAAAAGCCATGTGACCCTGGAGGCAGAGGCTAGAGTGATGCCGCCCCCAGCCCAGGACCACCTGAAGCTCCTAGAAGCTGGACACAGCAGCTTCTCCTGGAGATTCTCTCCTGGAGCTGTTGGAGAGAGCACAAGCCTGCCCACACCTTGATTGCAGATTTCTGGCCTCCAAAACTGAAAGAATGAGTTTCTGTTGTTTTAAAACACCCCCCCCCTCCGCCCCCGGCCCCCACTCCCAGTTTGCGGTCCTTTGTTACAGTAGCCCTAAAATACTAACTCAGGGCTGATCCCTTAGAGGGTGAAACCAACACTACCCCACAGAAGGGGACAGGCAGCTCTACATACTCAGTGGAAATCATATCTGCTCCCATCCACCAATGGCTGGCTTTGGGCAAAGAGGGCCCTGCAGAGGCCAAGATCTGCACCCATTCCAGCTCAGGGGAAGGGGTGAAGGTGTGCACAGTCACAGCATCATAGCAGCTGCACAGGCCAGCTGGCCTGGCCACAGGAGCCATGGCCCCTCCATGCGTCCTCAGCTGGCCCTTGAGTTCCCTCCCCAGCGTGTGCAAACTGTTATTGCACATGGGAAACGCAAGGTAAATACTCATTAATGATGATGATGAAACAATTTGCAAAATATGAGAGCAGGCACACCGGAGGTGAGGCGTAATGTTGGCACTGGAGCTCGAGGACCTCTAGGGACACAGTCGCCCAAGTACTCCTACAGGGACAGTGGGATCAATGGTTTGAACCTGGGCAGACCAAGGTGTACTTAATGCCTGGTTTCTCTGGGCTACCTTGGGGCAGCCAGGGTGAGTGGCAGCCTCTAGCCCCCTTGTTTTTTAAATAGTTCTACTAAGATATCAATTCACATATCATACAATTTGTCTATTTAAAGATTGAAACCCATTCTGCATATATACATGTCAAATTCCTCCCTCCAGCATAGTGGGAACCTTCCCCAGTTCCCCCAAATGTGTACCATCCTTTGCCTCCCAGCCTCAGTCGAAGCCTCCTTCACTCAAATCCTCTCCATCACCCCAGCCTAATCGATCCTTATACTGCCCCCATTCCCAAAGGCACTTGTTACTCTCACAAACTTTTTGCAAACCTACTCTGGGGCATTTCAGTGAAACTAAGTTTGTCTTGTGCTCATCTAGTTATAATAATTAGTGGGATTGTTCAGATTTCAGGCATTGCATCTCAGTCCTTGGTCTCCTATGGCCAGGACAGGGGGGATAGGTGGGGCAGGTGCTGAGAAAGAAGGCCTTGTCCTGGCAGACAAGAGGGGCAGCTGCAGGGGCTAGAAAAGGCTGCACCAGGCAATGGTCTCGGGTCCCTGTGTACACTCCCACACAGATATGAGAGTCACTAAGTAGAGTGAATGTCCAGGCAAGAACCCCAAGAAGACCAGGCTCCCAGGCCAGGCTGGGCCTTCAGAAACGCAAAATTACCACCTACAGTCTTGGGCTGAGCCTGTCAGGGTCACTAACAGAACTGGGCTCAGAGATGAGCTAGACTCCACCCCTGGAGTTTTCTGAAAAACTCTAACGAAAAGTGGTCATTAAAGGTATAACTGGACTTTACACGTTGCTCAAGAATAGAGTCCGACAGAAGCAGTCCAGTTTCAGGTTTTAAAATCATAGGGGAATGGAGACCACAGGCTGGTCTCCAAAATAACAAGAGGTTGTGGGAAGGCCGTGAGAGGAGCTCCGTGGGCTCCCTCCCAGGACCGAAGGCTCCGCACTGAGCCACAGGGTTGTAAGGAACCGCTCCCTCCCACTATCATTTTCATTTTGTTCACTTTTCAACAGATACTGGCGCCTTTGTGTGCCAAGTGCCGTTCTAGATTCCTGGGCTGCGTCCGGGACCGAGTGAAGCAAGGCCGCTGCCTCTGCGAGCTCCTGGGCGGGGACTCTGGGGCCGCACACCTGACCAGCAGGTCAGCACTGGGTGAGTGAAGGAGACGCCACTCGTGCCCACGCGGCCCCTCAGCCCGTGCTCCGGAAGCCCGGAAGAAGATAAAGAGCGGGAAATCGGCAGGGGGCGCGCGTCCTCCAGGCACTCGACACGCATGCGCCGCTCGGGGCGCTTTCCGGCATCGTGGCAAAACGACTCTGTCGTTTTGCGCCGTTTGGCAAACCCTGAGCATAGCGCCTTCAGGCAGTGTTCCGCCATGGCGTCACCCTTCAGCGGGGCGCTGCAGCTGACTGACTTGGATGACTTCATCGGCCCGTCTCAGGTGGGCCAGCCCGGGTGGGCGGCGGCTGTGCTCAGGGGGAATTTCCCCTTCCGTCTCAGTTTCTTCCCCTGAGAAATGAGATTGGAACTCATGGTCTCCGGCGTTCTGGCCAGCTTTCTACAGACCGGAAACCAAGACCAAGGTGGGCGGTACCCCCACCGGGTTTTCGTGCCCAAGGCTAAATCCGCGGTTTGGTGTCAGGGGCTCGCCGACCCCCACAACCCAGTGAGACAAGTAGGAGCCGGTTATCATGTTGCCCTCGGGGTGACTGCCCCCTTTGGGGGAGTGCCGTGTACTGTGCAGATGCGTACACGGAGCCAGAGAGCGCCAGGCAGTTGTCGCTTCCTAAAGTCACCCAGCTGGGGAGTGGCAGGCTCAGGACTGGGGTCGAGAAGACCCTGCCAAACTTGTCTGAGCCACAGTTTTTTCTGTATTAACAGTTGGGAAGCCCCACCCCAGTTGAGAGAGCAAGCGATCTGGTCCGCTGGAAACTGGCATGTGACTGCCCAGTAAATGTCAGAGTGTGTGGTTGTCATTGGTCTTGCCCGCCAGGAGGAGAACAGAGCTTTCCCCTAAGGGACCGGACAACTACACTTGAGAGTGTCGCCCTTATCTGGTTTACCTGCCTATCAGTTGCTACCATCTGTGCAGGCCCACTGCTAGGTGGGCCATAGCTGAGTCCCTGGACGGGGGTGGGGGAGGCGAGGTATGGAGTGGGGGGTACCTTGTCGGTGATCCCAGGCATGGGTGAGCTCCCACAGGCCTCCAGCTGGGCCTTTCTAGGGCTGGTCATGCTTCGGAAGGCTATGGCCAATGAGGTTCTCCTAATGACGTGAGGCAGACAGCAAGAATTCAGGGAGATAGGGAGAGGAATGAATGTTTTTGTGTCACTGGGCAAGAAGATGACCTCCAAAGAAAGCGTTCCTGTTGATCTCTTGGCTTCCTCCCAGGAGCCATTGTAACACTGGCCACTGGCTCTGGGGGGCAGAGGGTAGTGGTGGTGGTGGCCAGGCCTCCTGTTTATACTGAGAAGGGTAAAGGTCAGAGTTGTCTGTGTCTGCTGACAGGTTAGCATGTGGGCCCAATTAGCACCAGTCTTCATCTGACTGTGATCTGCGGTGACCCTTGGTGCCAGCAGAGTGTAAGAATGTGTGCTTGATGCGTGCATGAGCAGGCCACCCCTCTTCTTCAGGAGCCTCTGTCCACTCAGGCCAAGTTTGGGGTCTCTTCCTGGTATAGGAGTGTATCAAGCCCATGAAGGTGGATAAGAGGCAAGGAAGCGGCGTGGCCAAGATCCACATCGAAGATGACGGTAGTTACTTCCAAATCAGTCAGGTGGGTTCTAGCTCGGATGATCTGAAACACGTTTCACCACACCATTTAGTCATGAGTGCAGTGACTGCAGTACTCCATGTCTCACCAGTCCTTTTTCACAGGTCAAATTCATATTTTTCAGGAAGCCTGAGAAAGCAGGCATGGGAGTGAGGGGTGGGAGGAGACACAGAGGCTGAACATGGAACTCGATTTGTTCTGCAGAGGAGGCTCTTTTTGCAGAGATGATGGTTCCTATCTTTGCCTCCCTCCTTCTGTCTCTCTCTAATTGTGTAAGATTTTCTAGTTCAGACCCCTTGTTCTTATTAGTGAATACTTAATTCCTGTCTAATTAAGCAATCGTAAAATACTAATCTAATGGTGTTACCCCGCCTGTCTGCCATCTGGATTCTCAAGAACATCTATGCCATCCCTTGGATTGCAAGTACTGGGTGCACTTAGCCCAAAAACCCCTCCAAGCAGGTAGAGTAGTCCCAGGGTGATACCACGTGGTAATGGACAGCAAATCAAGCATTTACAGGGAGAAAGCCAGCTGTTTGCTTGGTGCAAGAGAGTGAGCCAGCAGCATATCAGGGCTCCACACAGAGCCTGGTACAGCACAGGGGACTGGGTCCTTTTTAAGAAAAGGACACCTCAGGAGGGGTCCCAAGAATGAAGGGACCCAGTTGAGAGAGGGGTGCCAGTGTGCCCTGCTGTGCAGAGCAGCAGTGCTTGATTTGGAGGGAGGGAAGTCAGGGAGCTCGTCAGCCTTCTGCTTGGTACAGTATTGAATCTCAGGCCTTTAGGCTGATCTGACTCTTCAAAATACACATTGAGCTCAAATTGTGACTTTTGTGCAAAGCACAGGCCTAGTCAACTTGGCTGGAAGGGAGTTCCAGTCTCCTCAGCCCTCTGGTCACATTCTCAGCCCCTGCAGCTCATCTGGCCTTGGCTCAGACTATTACTGCATTTATAGAAGAAGTGAAAGGGCTTGGCTGGGATCATTTGCATCTAAGAAAAGTCACCAGTGTCAGCCTGGAGGTTCGACTTAAACACCAAGTTCTGTGTCTATTTGGCCAAGTCTGACATGTTGTTGCCCATTATATCCCTCTGCAACTCCTCCAGGTGCTGGCCCTGGGTGGGCAAAGCTCACGGGGACACAAGCTCCACCAACTCCCTCTGCTCTCACCTTGTCCCTCTGTCCTTCCTCCTTGCCTTTGCCTTTCTGTTCTTTCTCCTTTTAGAGCCTGGCCTTTGGCATTTACTTGTCCTTACAGCCCCTTATGTGTAGCCTGGGGACCAGTGACCCCTCTAGAACCTCTGTGGAGAGTTGCAAGTCTCCAGCTGAGTTTGTACCAAAATCAGAATTTAATGTTGCCATTTAAATCCAGAATGTGTACAAGTATTTCTGTAATAAATAACTTAAAAACAGTGGTGCATAAAGCCAACCACCATGTTGATTGTCAGTACTCTGAGCTAGAGAATAAAGGTTTGCTGTAGTTTCTGTAATCCTGAGAGCTCTGTGTCCTCACACAGAGGAACCCTTTGCTTACCAGGTTCTCTTGTTCCAGGATGGAGGGACACGAAAGCTGGAGAAGGCCAAGATCTCACTGGATGACTGCCTGGCGTGCAGTGGCTGTGTCACCTCAGCAGAGACTGTGCTTATCACTCAGCAGAGTCATGAGGAGCTGCGTAAGGTTCTAGATGCCAATAAGGTAAGTGGTAGGTGGTCTTCAAGATTGCACTGTAACCCAGCATCAGCCCCAGCATCTTTCATTCATGGGGCAGCTCCTCTTCTGGTGCTATTTGTCCTACATCTTCAGTGATTCCTACGTTTTTAAATCTCATCAGTGGGATCGCAGAGAATTACTTATATTTCAATGGTGAAATGTCAGGCCCTAAACTTTGGTTCTCCATACATAAAAATGACATGCCCTGATAGAGCAAGGGCTCTCGCCAGCTCTGGCCCACCAAGAACATATATAAAATGCGCAAAGTGAACAGTGCGTCCCTTGTTTTGCAGACAGCTTTGCCTGGTCAGCAGAGGCTGGTTGTCATTTCAGTGTCACCCCAGTCCAGAGCATCACTGGCTGTGAGATTTCAGCTGAATCCTACAGACACTGCCAGGAAGTTAACTGCCTTCTTTAAAAAACTAGGTAGGTACAGAACTTTGGGTAAGCAATATAGCTCGGAACATGGGTGTGTTGGGGCAGAGAGATCTTCACGACTCTGAATCACTGAACTTAAACAAACCAGCAACTCCAAGTTTGACTTCAGTTTGAAGTTTTTGTTTGACGATTGAGAGCAGTGCCTTTTAAGAGAAAACCATCTGAATCTTAACTTTGCACTCTCCCCAAGTTCAGAATTCAAGGCACATTTCCCAGGTCCATGCTGGGTCTGGCTTAGTTTGAATGTGCCAGGAGCGGGGCTGGGAGGACATGGGATGACCCTGGTGCAGACCAATGTCCTGGGAACTATGGGCAGCTACTAAACACAGACAAAAGAAGCTGGTTGTCACATGTAAGCTTCTCAGGCAGCAGTGCAAGCTGTCCACGGCACCAGCTTGTCCTGTGATACTAGAATTGCATGCTTCTTGTGGCTATGTGGAAGGCAGAGCCCCTGTTCTTGGGAGCACAGTCAGCAGCACCCCACTCCTCAGCCATCCTTTATGGGGCTCAGGGGGGTGCTTACCTTCCAGGGGCACACTATGTGTTTGATACTGCCTTCTCGAGGAACTTCAGTCTCCTAGAGAGCCAGCGAGAGTTTGTACGGCGATTCCGAGGACAGGCGGACTCCAAGCAAGCCTTACCTGTGCTGACTTCCGCCTGCCCAGGTGTGCTCACACTGCTGACATGAGATCAGTTGGACATGGGGAGTGGGCACACTGGGTGGGTGGACTTGAGTGTTCTGCCAGAATGGGCTAGAAATGCCAGCCCAGAATGGCCTCTTTGGCAGAAGGTGCTGTCCTGAGAGTCACTTGTAGTCACTTTGGTTCCCCAAGATGGTGATTACATTGATGCTAGAAACACATGATGGTGACAGTAGAGTGGGGACATTCCTTTAATGGGACAGAACTCCTTTGGTCCACCCCAAAAATATGTCACTGCTGAGCCAGTAAGAGATGGCTTGAAAGCTGCCCCTTTTGTCCCCTGTGTCGGCCTCAGGCTGGATCTGCTATGCTGAGAAGACCCACGGGAACGCCATCATCCCTTACATCAGCACTGCCCGATCTCCACAGCAGGTTATGGGGTCTCTGGTCAAGGACTTCTTTGCCCAGCAGCAGGTAACAGGGACATTCAGCTATGAATAATTCAGTGTCACTGTCTTGAAAGATGATCTAAGACCTGTAGTGTCCAAGGACCTATTCACAGATTCATGGTCATGCCCTGGCTACGATGTCTGCAACGTCACTTTGCCTCACCCTAACAGGATCCCTTTACTGCTGGAGTCGAGCAGTGACCCCACATTCTCATGTCTCTCTATGCAGCATGTGACCCCCAACAAGATCTACCATGTGACAGTGATGCCCTGCTATGACAAAAAGCTGGAAGCGTCCAGACCCGACTTTTTCAACCAAGAGCAGCAGACACGCGATGTAGATTGTGTTGTCACGACAGGTATGGGTCCTGCCACCCTGAGCCCCCGCACCTCCAGGTGGTATCCCCGAGCCCAGGGAACAGGCTGGCATTACCTAGGTCCTAGAGCTCTAGAGCTGCCATCCCATAGGCTCTAGAGCTGCCATTTCGTGTGCAGTGTGCCCCAGGGCCTGACATGAGGCAAGGCCCCTCCTTTGGAGCCAGGTTGATATTTGCAACTGTCCTGTCATCTCAGGGACCTGCAGCAGACAAGTACCCCAGCACTACCAGTATTTGCTCTAAAATGGTCTGTACAAGGAAATGGTTGGAGAGTCTTATCAGCCCATCGTTGAGTCTGATTCACATTGGTCACCCCATTTTTGAGTTGAGCAGCCTCACATAGTCTCCAAATACTTAAAAGACAGAAAAATAAATGTCTGGAAGCCCAGACACTCAGAGGCATGTCTTCCTGCATGAACATGTGCCCAGATATAACAGGTGCACTGCTGGGGGAGTACCTGGAGATATGCGTGTCCAAGCCCCACCTTGTCACTGTGAGGGTGGGTGCAGTCCTGAGGCAGCGAGGTGGCTCTTCTGAGGGTCTCCAGAAGTGGAGACCTCTTCCTTACTCTTGTGGCCAGATTTGTCCTCCACCAACAAGCCAGGGGGTGGTCATTTGAGCCTTGAGTGCCAAATTACAGGTCGCTAGAGATACAGATGACGGAGTGTTCCTCAACATTCTCTATTTTTACTGAGATCCCAGCTAATAAGTATCTTTACTGTGGTTTCATTGTAGGAGAAGTTTTCAAGTTGCTGGAAGAAGAAGGGGTCTCACTGTCAGAACTGGAACCAGCCCCCCTGGATGGTCTGTAAGTCGCTACCTGTCATAGCAGAAGGAACAGACATACAACCAATGTCAGCACTCTCAACATTGGGAATCGCAGGTGTCCTAGCAGGCAGCAAAAGCATGTGGTAGTGGGCAGTGTCTCCCTCCCCTCCTCATCCCATCACAACTTCCCTCTAGTTGGTTCCATGCTCCCCTGTGGTCTATCCTGGTGTCCACAGAGATGGTCAGATTCATGAGCTGGACTATGGACAGTTAACTTGTGGTTATCAGAGCTGACCCCAATTTGATACAGGTCTGAGGTACCCAGAACAGGTGACTCAATGGACGGGATAGCCCTCTCCCACCTGAGCCGCCACCTCACATACCAACAAAGCCACCAGGGGCTTATGACTTGTTTCCATTTAGAAAGCAAACCCCCTCAACCATGAGAAACAGAGGTCACCCCGAAGCCTTGGCAGATAGCAGCCCCGCTGCCACCTGAGGCCTTGCCCTCCTCCCCAGGTACAGCAGCGTGTCCACCCAGGAACCCACCAGCCATCGAGGTGGGGGCTCAGGTGGCTACCTGGAGCATGTGTTCCGGCATGCAGCCCAGGAGCTCTTTGGAATCCATGTGGATGAGGTCACCTACAGACCACTGAGGTCAGTGGGAGGGGCTGCAGTTGAGGCAGCCTTGGCCCTGGGTCCCCTCACTGAGGTAAGCTCAGTGGAAAATGGGGATCTGGGTTTGGCACAGACCCTGAGGCATTGGGCGGGCGTTAGCCCTTGTTTCCAGCTTCCCTGAGTGGGCCAGAACTCTCTGGGCCTCAGTCTCCCCATTGTAGGGATCAGTGTCCCCTGCCTACACCATAGCAGTCGAGAGCCCTGAAAGGCTGGTGGTGGCAGGGTGGTGTACCCTACACAGACAGACATGTCTCCACAGAGGGAGGGTGGTGCTTTATGTCTGATCTCACCACTTTGCTCAGCCATCCTGGAAGGTGGGGTTCCCATTCTACAAATCAAGAAACAGGCTGGTAGTGAGGTCACTTGCTAACTCATGGAAGTAAGCTTTCTGCCTTCCCTCTCCATTACTGTCTCCCACTGGGAACAGGTGAGCTTGGCAACCACATCTGTGGGGTGGGGTTGAGCACAGTATCTGCCCCTCCAGGAACAAGGACTTCCAGGAGGTGACGCTGGAGAGTGAGGGCCGAGTCCTACTGCACTTCGCCGTGGCTTATGGCTTCCGCAATATCCAGAACCTGGTGCAGAAGCTCAAGCGAGGGCGCTGCCCATACCATTATGTGGAGGTCATGGCTTGCCCTGCAGGTAGCCACAGCAGGCCCACTCTGCACAGATTGCATGGGGATTAGTGCTGCAGGCAGCATCCTGCAGGGCAGGAGGGGTGGAAGTGGGGTCCTTACCCCTGGCGTTCGAACACCTTTCCCATACCACGCCCTCGCCCATCCCACTCTGCTGCAGGTTGTTTGAATGGTGGAGGCCAGCTCAAGGCCCCTGACACACCCGGCAAGGAGCTTCTTCAGCATGTTGAGAGGCTGTACAGCATGGTCAGGACAGAGGAGCCAGAGGATGTACCTGGGGTCCAGGAGCTCTACCGGCACTGGCTGCATGGCAAAGACTCAGAGCAGGCCAGCCACCTATTACACACAAGCTACCATGCGGTAGAGAAGGCCAGCTCTGGCCTCAGCATCAGGTGGTAGGAGAGCCCACTGCAGCCACTGCCAGGACCCCTTGGAAGGCCACGCTGGGTCTCCAATAGGGAAGTCACCTTGAGACCCCAGAGCTTCCCCCGCAAATGCTGGGTGAGCTGCGAAGATGCACTAGAACCTGTGTAGAGATAAGACTCAGGAACCCACAGCCAGTAAAGTTGACCTCTAGCCTGCACTCACCTGGACTCTCTAGCACTGGAGGCCAGAGGGTCCACAGGGTTATGGAACCTCTTCATAGGCCCATGTCCGTGGCAGTTCCCTTGCTTCTCCTGGTTGTGGTGGTCCAAGTGTGTGTGACACTTTCAGCCAGTCCTAAGGAGCATAAGGCAGAGCAGAAGTAGGGGTTTGTTTGTTTGTTTCCCATTTCTAGAGTTATCCCTGAAGCTGGGGTGTGAATGGGCCAGACTTGCCAGGCTGGTCAAGCTTGCAGCCCAGCATGGAGAACCCGATTGCACTTGGCAGCAGAGGACACTGGCAAGAAAGGGGCTCCCAGCCCATGACACTCCATGCTAGGGAAGTGGTACCCACTCTACCTGGCACTAAATTTTTATTTTGACAAAGCTGTGGCCTCCAGGGCCCGAGGACCTGTGTTTTCTGAGCCAAGATCCAGGTGGGAAGCAAGTTCTGTGGTGCCTCAGTTACCTCTCTGGTTGAGTCCTATCTCCACCGCTGGTTCCTCACTGGGGTGAGAGAGAGGAAGAGGACAAACTGGGCTCAGCCTATCAGGCCCATCCCCACTGAGCCCCACCTCTAATAAAGAGACCTCCCTCTGAAAATGGCTTCTAAGAGCTTCTGCCAGCATTGAAAAGGCCTTTCAAAGCTTTAGTTAAAGTTCAAAAGCCCTGTGCACCCCATTAGGCTATTTCCCAAACACTTAGGTTGTGGGGCAAGTCCACCACCGGGAAGTACCAGAGTGTCCACCTTCTGAGGCTGGGTAGCCAGTTGGACGGGACTTGGGATGGCTCTGGAGGCAACCCTCCCATGGGCCCAGTCATCCCAAGGGCCAAAGAAGGTAGAAATGTACTTCCTGGTCCCACCGCGGGTCCACAAAACGCTCACTTTGGTTAGAGTATGCTCCGGAATCCCCACTGCCGGGCCAGGAGTGCCCCCCAGGCCTGTGGCTGCAGAGGCTCAGCTGCCTGCTCAAAGCTAGTCAGCTCCTGAGCACCTCCAGGACCACCTTCCTGGTGAACTTGCTCACAGGCTCCTCCCTGTGGAGAAAGGGGGCACCAACAGGGCTCAAGGGGAATTGCTGGGCAGGTGCTGGCGGAAGATGCTTAACTGAGCAGCTTCTCCCCAATGCCTGTCAGCCCAGTAACCAGTCCCCCAACACCTTACTCTGTATCCAGATGCCTGCCAAGGAGGCACTACGCCAGCCTGCTCTGAAGTGCAGTCCCTGGGGAGAGCCCAAGGCCTCCGGAGACACTGGTTCATGCCTTGCCATATGCTCTTAGCCTGCCTCACAGGAAGGCCCAGGACACCAGCTAGTACACCACCCTTAGGAAGGGGTTGTAGAGATGCTCCTCACCCAGAGTGGATGGGACTGTGGATATGTCTTCCTCATCCCTCTTCTGGAATAACCACAAGCCCTTGTCACACCTTGCCTGAGAACCTCAGGCACCTTGACTCCATTCAGCACCAACCTGGGGACTAGAGCAGTGGAGAGGCTGCCTTGCCCAGTCCAGCCCCAGCCCATATCCTGAGGGCAGCCACTCATGGGCCAGTCCTATAGGCTGCCCTATTCCCTGTCCTCAGGTCACCAACCCTTCCCCTCATCAATGGGAACCCCTCAGCCAGTCATGGCAGACTGACCTTGTAGTTTCATCCCTGGATCCCAGTCCTACCCCCACCCTCCAGCTCTCTTCACTGTTGAGAGGGGAGTAGTCACCACACCTTGACCCAGGACAGCTTGGCCCTCACATGGTTATTGCAGGTCTATCTGTGCAAACTTGAGGTGGCCCAGTGTGTGCTCATGGCCACAGAACACCTTCTGGAGAAAGGCACTTGGGGTACACAGCACGGGAACAGGCGCTCACCCTGGCTGGCCTGGCAAGCTCCCTCCTGTGCACCCTCTCCCCACACCCAATCTGCCCTGAGCATTTATTCTGCACTCTTGGCATACAGCAAGTGCACCCTTCCTAAGGGTGGTGTACTAGCCAGTGTCCTGGGCCTTCCTGTGGGGCAGGCTGGGAGCATAAGGCAAGGTATTAGCCACTGTGTCTCAGGAGGCCTTGGGCTCTCCTCAGGGTCTGCACTTCAGAGCAGGCTGGCACAGTGCCTCGTTGGCAGGCATTTGGACACAGAGGAAGGACACAGCCTGTGGGTCATGCAGGGAGGCTGGAACCTGAAGGAGGGGAAGGGACAGGCAATTCACTGCCTCAGGGGGCAGGGCACCCAGTGTCTGCCAGTCTCCTGGGCTGTGCTCTTCAGGTGCCAACTGCAGCAGGCCAAGAAAAGCATGTCCACTGAGGAGAAGAGTGGGTCAGAGGAAGTGGAATGGGATCAGAGGGAGGTGAGTGCGGGGCAGCACTATCTGAGAACACGGGCAGTCAGATCTGGACACTTGTCCTCCCACAGGAAATAGCTCACGTGGCTGGAGGTGTGGCCCAGTGTCAGGAGGCAGCACACATGGATGGCCCCAAACTGCAGAGCAGGTGGGCATGTGAGACCAGTGGCCTCGTGCCTCAACCTTTTTGACACCAGGGACCATTTCTCCTATGAGAATCTAATCCCTGATTCAAGGTGGAGCTGAGACAGTGATGCTAGTGCTGGGGAGCGGCTACAAATACAAATGAAGCTGCGCTTGCTCACTAGCCGCTCACCTCCTGCTGTGCAGCCTGGCTTCTAACAGGCCACAGATGGTACTGGTCCATGGCCCCGGGGGATGTGGCACACTCATTCCTTACCATGCACCAGCCTATGGGTCAGTGTGCAAATGCACTCGTCCCAGCACTGCCAGCCTGAGCCAGAGACAAGCCAGCTCTGCATATCCCCAAGCATAGTTCCTACAGATGAGTGGGAGCAGGATCACACTGGGGCCGGGGTGGAGTAGAGGCTGTAGAGCCTTGGTCTGCACCAATTGCACTCAACAGTAGTGGTGGGTAGTCAGTATGGTTTGGTGGTCAGTGATACTCCCAGCCTACTCTCTCCAGCAGCTGAAAGGGTTGGGAGTTAGGGAGATGCAAAGGGTCCAGGTTTGGCATAAACAGCGCCTCAGGCAGGCCAAGACAGGCGGCGGGGTAGGGGAGATACAGCAATTACTAAGGGCCCAGTGTGTACAGACCTGTTAGGTACCAGAGGAAGGGGAAAGAGGAGGGCTTGACCTCAAAGGAAGCCCAAGATATAATAAGGAAACCCTAAACGCCAAACCTCCAGAGATTAGAAAACAGAAAGGGTCTGCTTCAACCAAGGTGGTCGGGGAACCTCTAGGAAGGGGGACTGGTGGGTCACCACCCAAAATGCCTGGGCCCAAAGCCTGTCACCTTTCTAAGCACAGCCACATCCTCCCACATGTGCTTCTCAATGACCGATGCATGTAATTGTCCTCAAGCACAGTGATGACCTTGACCTTTGTGGTCGCAGGACTCAGCCATTCCGAGCCTCCTCCCCAGTCTTCAGAGCTCCTTCCTCAGGGTTGGGCTTCCCTCTCCGGACCTGAGGCAGGGCTGTGCGCAGAGGGGTCATTACCACGCGCGCGCGCGCACACACACTCTAGAGGTCAGAAAAGGAGCCCCGCTCCCTGCTCGAAGAACGTGCCTGTGGAATCCCTGACTCCGGGTTCAAGTTGAACAGCGGTTGCAAACTCCAGGTCCTCGCCAAGCCACAACCGGTCGTAGGATCCGCCCCTCCTATGCCACTCAGCCTTTCCCTAGGCCACGCCCTCTCCCTGCGGGCTCCGCCCGCAGCTTAAGTTGCGGTCCTGGTAGGCCACGTCTCCCTCAACAGGCTCTGCCCCTATCCAGGCCTGCCCCGCCCACCCGGCTGCTTCTGCGTTGCGCAAGGCCGGCCCCCGACTGTCCCTTCATGGCCTCTTACTTACCCACAAAGATTGCGCCAGCCAGCTTCGCGGCCCCGAACGACGGCGGACGAGGCGGACTTCGAGTGCTGATCACTGGTCCCTTACACAGCGCGGCGCCTGGCTTGGCCGCCGCTAACGGCCCTCACCCTGCCTGGCCTAGAACCTGCGCTCGGCGGGGACCCAAAGCCCGGCAATCGGAGAGCGCGTGCTTGGGTGGGGGCCTCACGCACGTCCTGCCCATCGCGCCCCGTGCTTCGGCACTTCCTCCGCGAAGCCCTACTCTATCTTCCCGATCCCCACCCCAGATGTCTACATTCCTTTCCTTCACGCTGGGGGTGCAGGAATCTGTCCAGTTTGTTTGCCTGCCTGTCCCAGCGCTCACCCAACACTGGCAGGAACACAGAAGGTGCTAATGAGCGTGCGAACCTATATGGTAGGACAGGGTACTATGCGTGAAGATAACAGTAACAGCAACGGTAACTCCTTTTCGTGCGCGCTGTCCCCCATCTACCCAGGCTGGGTGCTTTCAAGCACCTCTTGTTCCATCCGCGCCCCAGATGAATGCAGCGGAGCTGGTCTGCATTTCCCAGGTGAAGAAATTGAAGCCACACCACACACACACAAAAAAAGTCGACATATATGGAAAGAACTGAGAATTCCTCCCACCTCTCCAACCACTGAACTGCCCTGTCTGCCCTCATGGGCGGGTGGGAGAGGCGTGCCTGGGAGACTCCTGGGACCAAGAGAAGCCTTGGCAACACAAACCACGGTGTCGCAGCAACAGGCCAGTAGGTGAGGCTGCACTGGCCTTGGGGCAGCCAGAGTACCTTCTGTCTATGGAGCATGCAGCAGCCCTAGGCCCCAGACCGGGGGCCCCACCTGGGCCCACTCAGAAAGTGAGTCCTCCCAGGATGCTGCTGCTTCTGCCATGGGGTTGGGGTTTTCCCTGTCCCCTCAGGGAGGGGGCAGGTACCCATGGCCTGGGCCTGATCCTAGCCTTGGGCCTGGTTCCCCCAGCTCAGCTAGGTTTGCTGTATGTGCATGGATGGCTAGTGGCTCCAAGGGAATGGAAGCCACAGCCCAGCCTGAGACGCATCTGGTGGGATGGGTGGTGGTCCCGCCCCAGGTTCTACCACTAACTGAGGACTGGCTGCTAGGAGTCCCTGGAGGTACCCCAGCTGGGGCCACCAGCCTTAAGACAGAGCTTCCCTCAGAGCTGGAGCTGAGTGAGAAGCAGCAGCTGCAGGTGAGTGTGGAGGCCTTGAGAAGCTGGCAGGAGGGTGGGTCCCTGCAGGTACTACCTCTCACCTTGGGCACCCACAGATCTCTAAGGAGCTGGTTGACCTGCAAATCACAACCCATCGCCTGCAAGAGCAACATGAGGCTGAAATCTTTGAGCTGAAGTGTGAGGTGGGTACTGATGGGTGCCCATATGTGCCTTCCCAAGTGCTTGGGGTGAATGCACACTTAGGACCAGTGCCCTCACATGACTGTGCACACCCATGCAGTGTCTGAGTCCCTAAATGTCCTGCATATGTTTTGTGTCCATGTGTGCCAAGATGGATGTTGACCTGCCCCAGGTGGCTCAGAGGCAAATACACCTGCTCATCCTGGTCGCCCCATAGGTTCTGCAGTTGGAGAGCCGGGTGCTGGAGCTGGAGCTACATGGAAGGCGTGCAGCCCCAACAGAGGCTGATCCAGAGCCCTGCCAGGTGCCCACACAGAAGCTTGGGTACAAAGCTAAAAGGCAGGGTCACTCTGACCACTGCAGACTCCAGGCCACCATGAGTGCATGCAGGGCCTAGCTGGGTGGGAGCAGAATAAGGGTGCAGTGCAGCAGGGGTGCAGTGAAGCTGGGACCTGCTCTCCCATACAGGTACAGCCCAAGGACTTCCGAACCCCTAAGGACAAGCAGCAGAAGCTAGGGAATGGCATGAGTGTGCAGTAACCTAGCCTGGAAGCCTATCCAGGTTTCTCCCAGACCAGGGTTGGGGTGGGACAGTGCAGGGGACCCAGAACTTGAGGTCAGCCCTGTGAACCTCACAGCTGCAGAGAGAAGTGAAGCAGGCAATGGAGCAGCAGAGGGCCCGGCAGCAAGCACTGGAGACACACGTGTGAGTGGCTGTTCCCAAGGGGCAGAGGAAGTCCCCTTCCTTGGGTCCAGCAGAGTCTCATACCTATGTCCACAGGGTAGCCCTGGGCCAACAACTACAGGGGGCCCAAGAGAAAGCCAAGACAGCTGGGCAACAACTAGCTGCACAAGCCATGGTGAGGCTCAGCCATACCCCATTGGGGGTAGGGATCCTATAAACTCAGCAGAAGTCCACCTTAGGGAGCATAGTTTCAAGGCCACTTCCACCCCCTAGGTGTTGTCCACATGCCAGGGCCAGCTCCGCCAGACTGAGGCTGAGAACTCCCGGCTACAGCTGCAACTCAAGAAGCTGAATGAGGAATACGCCATCCGGTTGCGGCGTTGTGTCCAAGCCCTGGCAGTGAGTGATAGGCAGAATGGCCTTGTGCTGGGTGAGAGGCCCCTGGGTTCTGGGGAGCCTAAGCCTGGCTGGGTTTTGCTGAACTGTTTTAGAGACCCTGTGGGCCCCACCTGATGCCCTACCAGACCTGTTCCAAGGAGGGAATTGCAGGGGAGGGGTGTGGGCCCAACCAAGCCCCAGCCCTGTCCCATCACTTCCAGGAATACACAGATGGTGCAGGCCAGGCACCTACAGCTGCAGCCCTTCGGACATTCCTCAAAAGCACTCTGGAGGACATCCGAGAAGCACACCACAGTCGTGAGCAACAGTTGGCCCGGGCTGCTCGAGACTACCGCAAGCGTCTGGCAGATCTGAGCCGAAGGCATGAAGAACTGCTGGTCAGCCACAGGTAGGCCCCCCCTTCCCTGAGATGGGAATCTGGGACGAGGTGACTCTACATGACCTGGCATGTCGCTTAGTGTACAGCAGGCATTACTGCACCCCAACGGGGCACCTGAGATCCCCAAAGCTACCTTTGATGCCGCCACCTTGGATCTGAAGCCACTGCCCCTGCACTTGGTCACCAAGCTCAGCCACCTGTGGGAGGACCAGGCAAGGCTGGAGACACAGCTCCAGGCTCAGGTGACCCTCCCTGTTGCCCCATTCTGGCCTTGGGACAAAGAGTCCAGACTCCCTCTAGAGCCCCCACCCTAGGGCCTCCTAGTAGTCCTTATTCTGCCAAGGACTCAAAGGGCTCAAGACACTGCTCTTGTTCCCACAGAAGGAACCTGGAGAAACTTCCCAGGGGAGTACATCAGAGCCACAGTGTCCTGCTGTGGTTGTTGGAGGAAACAGCAGGTGATGATTATTCTACCCAACTTTTAACTGCTGGGCAGGGTTCTGGTTGCAGTAGTGAACAAGGTGGCCCATCTCTGCCCTTAGCTCTAGGTCTGTACGGGAGACACTAATAATTACAGAAAAGCTAAGTGCCTGGGGTAAGAGGGACCCTGACCAGAGAGAGGCTGACCTCAAATGGGAAGGTCAGGGAAAGCCTGGGGGAAGGGAAGCTTCAGTTGAGCCTGGAGGACAGGGCAGGAACAGGCTACCTGGTGCCTTCTACAGCCGTCTGTGGACCTCCATATTTCTAAATGCAATAGACAGGGGCTTATACAGGCCCACCTCCTAGGGTTTTGGAAAACAAACCCCCAGCATGGGAGAGGGGCCCCCCATCAGCATCCCTACAATGGAAACACTGTCAAGCTGGCCTTCTGGCTTAACTCTCCTTGAGCAGCCAGTGAGCCCTCTGTGCCTGGGCTGCTCTGCCCTACCCAACATAAAAAAATGGCTCCAAGGCCTGGGCAGGGCCCACAGTAGCAGGTGGGCCCATGCTGTCCTGAACTTGGCCCCAGGAAGCACCTCAAAGATCTAGGTGCCCCAACTTGAGCAAGGTCACTGGTCAGCACCTGTGCCAGCCCTAATTTCCACTGCCATTCTCCCCTCACAGGAGCTTGGAAGCTGCCTCCTGGGCCCACATGTATCAGAAGCTCCAAGACTTCTCCCGTGGCACCCAGGTAGTGAGTGGGTAAGGTCTAGTGGGGAAGTGCTCCTCACACTTTGTTTTGGCTCATGGTTTATGAACTCCCATGCCAGGCAGAGCTGGAACAGGAGCGGGCACAGCTGTTAGTACGGGCCATGATGGCTGAGGAGCAAGTTTCTGAGCTCAAGCAATATGTGGACCAGCACTTAGGCAGGTGGGTTCTTGGGCAGGTGGGATGTAAGTATGTCCCAAACACTTGAGGCAGGGCTTGTCTACAGCCAAGCAGGTGACTAAACCTGGTTTCTCTGAGCAGGTACAAACAGGAGATCCTGAGGCTGAGGAAGCTTATAGGTACAGAGGACCTCCAGAAAGTGGGGGCTGCACCTCCAGCCAAGCCTCAGCGCCCAAAGAATCGCAGCCGATAGCTGGTCATCATATAAACTCAGAGCACAGCTCTTCCTACCCAATATGGAGCCCTCCTTACAGCCCCACCTTGGGAACTGATTCCCGCCAGCCCTCCAACCAAAAAGAGTCGGGGTGGAGCCCACTGAGTCTTTATTGTGTCCATGTGGTCAGCCAGTCTGAGGCTCAGGGGCTCTAGGGACCAAGACAGAACTGGGTGCTGGGGCAGTCTGCACAGCTGGCCCACCACTGTGGATGTCATAGGCCCAAACACGGTCCAGGCCCTCACCCACCACGGCCACAGGCTGCCAGGTTGGGAGGGGGAAGCGCCCTGACACCACACGGGCCCCTTGGGGCAACTCTGCCTGCAACTTGTCTTCCAGCAATGGGAGCTGTGGGAGAGAGCAAGAGGGTGGAGTAAACAGGGTGGAACATGGCTGCTCCTTCCCAGCTCCTCCAGGGCCAACACATATGCTGGAGTGGCCTGGGTCTCCCCTGGGGCTAGCAAACCCCAGACCTACCACACTGGGGGCCAGGAACACAGACACATTGTAGCAGTCCCTCAGGCTCACCTATGGGAAGAAGAGGTCACCTCAGAAGGGAATGGGACCCCAGCCGGGGAAGAGGTCTGGTGGGCATAGGGTTATCACAGCTTCTGAGTGCCAGCCTCCAGCCTGTCCAGGTGGCAGGGGTTCCTGGGGCTGTCAGCAGGGTGGCTGTGCCAGAACTGGAAGCATGGAGATCAGGTGTGGGGTCTGAGGGGATCCAGGACTCCTCAGGTTACCTTCCAGAGGTCCTCACGGTGGTAGTGGACACTGCCGGCACAGCCTGCCCTCCAGGCATACAGCCGTGCCAGTCCGACCAGCCACGGGTTCAGCTCGTAGCCCACAGCTGGGCGGAGACCACACCTGTGGGCAGCCAGCACCTGTGGGCACCAAGAGCATCAGGCCCAGAAAATGGAAGGTGTGTTAGTGGGAGAGCCATGAGGATCCCTCACACACAACACACACACACACTCCTTACAATCCTGCCATCACCAGAGCCCAGGTCCACCAGTTTTCCAGAACGACCTCGAAGCAGCAACAACACGTGCTCCACCTGCCGCACACTCGCCCCAACATAGGGTACCTAGGCAAGAGGAGGAAGTGGGCTGGGACGGCTAGAGTCCATTAGCCACTCACAGGTCTGGTTTCCAGACCTGAATCACACTACATGGGGGACGGAGGCTGCCCCGGGCTTCCTTTCTTAGTTGCCTTACCAGAAGCAGGTTCCAACCCACAGCCCGGCTGGCCCTTGAGTGCAGCACCTTCCTGTCTCCCCTCACACCCGGGCTCAGCTCCACAATACAGGCATCTCCAGCCTTGGCCCCGCCCACCAGCTAGAGCGCCGTCCCACAAGACCAGCAGCCACGCCCCGCTAGAAACTGAGCGCGCCCGAGGGTCCGGAGCCAGTACCTCCGTAGGCCCCACCAAGGAATCCCACCGAGCGGCATGGGTCCTGCCTCTCACCTGCAGCCGCAGCGGCACTCGGCGGAAGCCCGGCTGCAGTAGCAGCGCCCACACGGCGTAGGCGGCCAGGCCGGACCCTGCGGCCACTTGCAGCAGCTCTAGTGCGCTCAGCTGCCGCTCGCGCAGCTCTGTCAGCGCCTCGGCGGGGTTGTCCTGCTCCATAGCCGCGGGATACGCGGCTCAGGACTATGTCCCAGACCCTCACACCATCCAGCGCGACACCGGAAGTAGCGGGGTGGAGGCTCTGGCAACGCCGGAAGGGGCCGAAGCCGACCGGGCTGGTCCCTTCGCGTTCCGCTCTGCAGAGGCCCAGGGACCCTACCTGGCGCTCATCCAAACACATTGAGATGGCCATCGCCCCAAAAGGTACTACAGCCAGCAGCTAGACCCTATGGCACTCGGATGCCCCTCCCCCTTGTTTCAGAGCCATTTCTGCTACTGTCTTTTTAAGGCCAGCGAAAAGTCATGGGATTCCCCACTAATCATCTTGTACCCAAGTAGTAGATGCCCTCCTGAATTCTCATCATTCTTATCATCATCAGTCGCTTCATCTATGAAATCCCCTTGCTGACCGCTCCTCGTATAACTCGCTGTATTAATCTTGACCTGGCTATCATCCCTTCGCTGACAAAACCCCTCACAACGGCTTGACACTGACAAATCACCTTTTGACTCCACTTGATAACTTATAGGAAGTTTCTCTAACCAATGTAGATTTTTCATAGTCTACTTATAGTTCTTGTTTAAAAGATGAAAATAGTAAATACTGGGCTGGGTATGCCATTGTAACTCCTTTTGAAGTCATCAAGGCGGCACCTTTGCCTCTGGCCACCTCTGCCCAACAGACTGAATTGTACAGTTTACTCTGTATGCTCTAGCGAAGGGCAAAACTGCAAACATTTATACCAATAGTCTCTATGCCTTTGGTGTAGTTCAAGACCTTGGATTGCAATGGAAATAGTGGGGTTTTCTTAACCTTAAATGGGGAAACAATTAAAAATGGTTCTTATGTCCAAAATCTATTAGATGCCATACTCCTACCAGCTGCCTTGGCTATTAAGATACTTGGGCATTCCAAACTTGACTCCCTAGAGGCTAAAGGAAACCTCCTCGCTGATATATTTCCACCAAGAACAGTGCTCTCTCTTAAAGGAACCAACAGCCAAACCTCTGTCATGGTCCAAAGGAATGTTCCCTCAAATGCTTATTTAGAGAAATTGATTAGAGATACCTAAAAATTGGCCCCAGAAGAGGAAAAAGGATATTGGAAATCTAATAATTGTTGGTTCAATGAAAACAGAACTCTGGCTTGGGCCAAATAATGACCCACTCCTGACAAATTCTAAAATTCCCAGTACTGACTACTGTACATGCACTGAATCGTGGGTCTACTGATAAAATGATAAACTTTATAAACCAGTACTGGTGGGAAAATATTAATAACACAAAAAACACCTACTTTTCTTGCCTCACATACCCAAAATACAACCCAGGGAAAACTGTCCACAGATATTTTCAATTGCCCAATGAACCATTTGAGATTTGGCAAATGGACTTTATTCAGCTACCCCATTTTCATGGATACAAATGTGTCTCGGTAATTTGTGTTTTTCCACTGAGTCAAAGTCTTTCCATGTGGATTAACTACTATCTCTTCAGTGCCTAATCCTACTGGGAAAAAAATCATCCCTACCTGGGAAACCCCTCTTGAGCTCCATAGAGGCGGAGGAACCCATTTTACTGGTCAGATACTATGGCAAGACTGTGTTGTTTGGTCAGTTCTATGGCATTTTCACTGTGCTTAATCATTCTCAGGCTTTAGGACTAGTTGAATAAACCAGGGGCATCATCAAAACTAAATTGGCAAAAAAATTTGTGGAAAACCCTCCAAATACGTTGGCCAAAGTATTGCCATTGGCCTTTCTAAATCTCAGCTCTATCCTCTTTGGAACTCAAAAATTCTCACCCTTGGAGATAGTCACAGAGTGCTGATGATCTAGTCCCTGCCTCTTTGGATACACAGCTGATAAAAGGAGATATACTTCAATATTGCAAAAGCCTAATTATGTCCGTTGAAAATAACCATGTTTTAGTTTGCAATAGCAAACACTATGTGTTGCACATGGATAAATTATTCTGGAGAAACAGAAACCCACTTAGACAAAATTAGAGAAAAAGCAAATTTCACCTGACTCACCATTGAGATCTCCTTTGACCTATTTAGCTGGTTACCTCAGGTTTGGGCTCCCAGTTTAGGACCATTATATAAACTGGATTTTATTCTGCTCATTTTGTATAATTATTTTCAAACTTTGTACCAGCTGCCTGTCAAGCATTAAGCTCCTGCAGAAATGATGCACTAAATAAAATAATGCAGAATCAGTGCTTCAAGATGATCAAGATGACCCTGATAGAAGATAGACTTTAGATGGGAATGCCCAAGCGTTCCTCTTACCCTTATTACTCAAATGTGACCTCAGTGGTTTCTGATCGCTTTGCACTTTCCCTCTGACATGGACATGATAATCAGGAAAGATCCTTCCTGGCACAGAGGGACAAATACCACTAAATGTGGAAAAACTGATTATTGGTCAGTGATACTTTCAGAGAAAGATCTTGATCAAAGAGGGGAAATGTGAAAATGAATAAAGGAAACCTCATAAAATTGGAGTCAGGAAGCTTTGAAGGAAGAGCTCTCACACACTACCAGTCGCTGCACATTGCAGACTCAAACAGGAAGAAGCCTACTTTACTACTGGAGCAGGAGAGATTTTCTCCTTACCCAGCAACAGCCTAGCCAATGAGAAACCACCACACTCAGTCAACAGGAAGCCACCACTACCCTGAACTCTTAGTCTCCTCCTCTGGACTTTTGCTTATAATCAATCACCCCTCTGAACTCCCTCCTTTTTCTCTATAAAATGATATCCTCCTTTGTTCTCCAGACTTGCCCTTGGTTCACCATAGTTTGCAAGCCAAAAATTGCAATTCCGTCATTCCCAAATAAATTCACTTTCGCTGGTAAAATAAGGCTATTTTATTTTCAAGGTTGACAGTGGGAAAGGGGCTCACTGGAGGTGGGATAGCCTCCAGGCCTGGCCACCCTGGCTCACAGCTAGGCCACAGCTCTGTCTCAGAGAGACTAGAAGGGGTCTCTGCCAATCAGGACACCGCAAAAATCAGCCAAGCCTAGAAGCAGTTTCTCTCTCTGGCTGAAAGCCATTAGCCCAAGTGGGCAAGAAACAGGATGCACTGGGGTCTAAGGGAGAGAGGGTGGTGGAAGTTGGAACTCAGCTAAGGGATAAGAAGGAGGAGGCCGTTTGAGTAGACCCGAGAAGACACATGTTGGCTCCCTGTGAGTATGGTGGAAAGGAAGCCAAATGTGAGGGGCCAGGGATTCTGGCAGTCGATCTGGCCATGGTAGTTAAAGAAAGAGCCCCCAGGAGCTGAGACCACCTTCCTTCTCCACAAAACATCAAAAATAAATTGAGTTCTTGGAGGTGACCTGTCAAAGCCTGGGGATAGGAGAGGAAAGTGGGGATATAGAGCCAGGACCTCTTCATCACCCCATCAAAAGGCCATAAATATCAAGAGCTTGTCTGAACACAGGCCCTGGCCTGGGTACTCAGCCATCCATAATTCTGGTCAGAATCCCCAGCAGGGACAGAGGATGCTTCAGACACTGGGCACACCCAAGACCCTGCTCCCAACCCCCAAGTACAAAGTGCCTCACATACTTGCTTACACTAGGCCCCAGCTGCCACCAGACCTGAAAGACAGGTGTCCCTGGTTGGTAGGAAATCCCAGGGCCCTGCTACCAAGACCTGAGCCCTGGAGAGGAGATCCAGATCCACCTGGCTCAGAGCATCCCATTTCCTTGGGGCTGTCACAGAACCCTACCTAGAAAGGAAGGGTGTGTCCTGGGCTCTAGGCTGGGGGGAATCCTACACAGCACTTGTCTCTTGTTCCTTCATTATCCCCAGTGCCTAGAGCAGCACCTGACATCAAAATGTACTCAGTAAAAGCTTGTTTACTAAGTGCATGCACCTAACTGGCTTCCCAACATACAACTCCTGTTGTCATTTGTCACTCTGCTCCTCGGCCTGTGGGCACTGGACAGCCAGTGCATGCCATGTGAATGCACATGCCCAGAGGTGCCCCTCAGGTGCCCTGAAGACTAGCTCCCATAGCTCCAGCTTGCATGCTCACCAACAGTTACCCTTAGCCACCCACTCAGGGCAAGCATAAAGCCCCTGGTCTGACTTTTAAGGCTTCAGTGGCCCTGTTAGCCACACCCACTTCTGCCCTTTGTGCACCTCTGGGAGGAGTGCTGGTTGCAGCCAGTGTGTGCATAGGAAGCTCAGGCATATCCTGGGGCAGGTGGGTAGAAGCCAAAACCCAACATAGGGCCAACCCTGGAGCAGCTGCCCCACATTTTTGTGGACAGGTGGTCCGAGAGGTAGTCCAGTCACCACTAAGTGTGGCAGGGCCTCCTTCTGAATGAGAGGGTGTGGAGAGCTAACCAGAGAATCAGGGCAGGGCCAAGGGTGAGGGTACTGCTTAGCCCTGGGGGTACCCTCCTTGGGGCCTGCCCAAGTCAGGGTGCCCTTACTTCCTCCTCCTCTGGTCTTCGCTGGGATATTCCCTTGTGGGAAAGGAGGACTGACAGGATGCTAGGGTCAGCAGTTCATGAGAGGTCTAGGCTGGAGACCAAAATGTAGGGGTCAGTAGCATGTTGATGGTATTTATACCCAAGAGTTTGAGGAGGTGAGAGGGAGTGGCAAGAAGCCTCAGGAGGGGAGGGGCAGAAAGCCTAGTGGGGCCTCCCTTGTAGGGCTGTGCTCGCCCCAACCCTGTAATTCTCATTAGCCAACAGTGAGTAAAAGAACTCCCCCATACACGTACTGCTTCAGAAAGCCATCCTATGGGAAATCCAGAGTTTCCCCAGAGTGTCCAGAGGAGGGGGTCCTATGTGTGGGCCCTGTACAGCTTCAGTTGCTGCCTGAAAGATGGTAGGACCCCTGGCCTCCACCTGAGCCCTTAGCCCCTTCAACAGCAAATAAAGTAGGTGAGAATGGGAAGCTGTTTCTAGGGCTCAGCCCAGGCATCCCCAAGAGTTAAGCTGTGGCTCTCTTTTCCAGGAGTTATGGAGTTAGGGTGGGCAAGATGAGCTCATTCAAGGATCAGAAGCCCTGGCATACCAGGGGCTTTCAGCTTCAGGCCGCCAACTTTGTCCAGAACCACTGGCCCTTTCTGTGGCTGAAGCTGAGGAGGAAGGCAGGGATAGCAATAGTGGGGCCAGTGGCAAGGAATGATCCTTAGAGGCCCCATTGTGTGCCCCTCCCACCAGAAATGGGCAACGAGTAGGACCCCACAGGAGTAACCCATACCACACGGGTTCCACACGATGTCAGGATGCTCCACATATCACAGGGGTCGCAGGGGCCTTAGGACAGAGGGGCCTATTCTTCTCCAAGAGCGGGATAGGACCAGAATGACTGCTGAGCTCCCATCAGACCACCGAGGGATATCAGTACCCCACCAGATTGCAACCCCTTTTCTCCCAGAGTGAAAGTGATATTGGCCTTCCTGCCCCCAAAAGGGACACAACCTGCCTCAGATTTTGGGAGTGATGGCCCATTTTCCACTCCTACTCTGAGCTGAGGAAGTACCTAGCATTTGGAGCAGGAGCAACAGAGCTGAGGCTCATGCGAGTAGGAGGTTGCAGGGACATCCCACTTAGCAGCAGCCTCTCCTTGGAGCATGGGCTGCTGTCCCATTCACTAGCTGGGTGGCGTTAGACAAGGCCTCCTGCTGTGTAAAGTAGGAATCAGAGCAGTTCCAGGGCTGGGCTCAGGCACAAAACACTTGACCTATGTTGGCTAGTGAAATCAATGTTCTTATTAGTTATGACTATTCACTTAGAAGCAGTTGGTACTATGATGCCCTCTGGAGACCGTCCCTTCCCCAGCCACCCTCCTCCTGGACTCTCCCTGAAGCCCTGTTCCCAGGCTCCCTCAGTCCAGCAGCATCTCACAGGAGTGGAGGTGGTTAGCATGGGCAGCTGCATAGGCATGCAGGTGCACAGCCAAGCCAGGCCTCACCAAAGCAGCTCTGGCCCATGAAGAGAAAGGTTTCCAGGCCAGGGCTGACACCACAGTGTAGTGGGGTGCAAATGGAGGCCTGCACCTAGCTCCCAGAGCCCCCTACCTGGAACAGTGGCAGTCTGGTGGAGAAATGAGCAACTGTAATGTTGATAATGGACTCCTGCAGCTCCATGTCATGGACACCCCCGTGGATGGTCCCATATCTGTGGGGAGACACTTTGGCCAGTGGCTGGCATGTGGGGGAGGGTAGGCCCCAGGCTCCCTTACCCCTTTTTTTCCAAATGAACACTCACCAAAGTTGCTGGTACATGAGGCCAGGAGGAACGCCACATCACTACAGGGCCTGCAAGCACCTGGCATGCAGAGGAGTTGGTGAGCGTAGGCCCTTCCTGGTCTTGGACCATCTGAGGCCACCCCAACCAGCCAGAGACTGAAGGGTGAGGGCAAGTGACCAGAACTCCCTCACGGCCTAATGGCAGCTGGAGATCTGTGGGAACACATATGCATACACCATGAAGACCTCCTGCTCTCCAGGTGATGCTTGCAGGCTCATGTGTGCACAGATGTGGGCCTGGGGGTTGTGCCCAGCAGGTGAGAACTCACCTACCTGAAGCTCAGTGTCCAGGTGTACACTCTCTCATACTCATCTCGCATATGTGGCAACCCCTATGGCCTCCCAGAGCTTTCTCTTGGGCCCAGAGACACCAGCCTGGTCCAGGCTCGGGATGGGGGTGGAACAGGAGCATTTGTTGGGCTCTGTAGTCTCTGGCCTGGAGCTGGTGGCAGAACAAAGAGACTCCACTCCCTGTGGTGGTCAGGCTCCAAACTCCAGGACAGCAAAGAGCTGGGCCTGCTGTCCTACAGAAAGGCAGGGGCATCTCCATGGTGACAGACTCTCACTGCATTTTTGTTGTATTGGGCTGGGGGAGGGGAGGGGAGGTCTTCCCTGGGCCAGCGAGTCCTGAACTGCTTTGACCCGGCGGCTTTAATTCTGTATGGCCTTCATCATTTCCTTCTTCCGCCCCTTAGGGACCAGAAACGGGCATTGCCCTGCCTGGCCTCCTCTTCCCCCCATTCTGTCCCTTGCCCATTCTTTCCTTAAGATGAGTCATGGAGGAATGCCCGCCCTCCCTCTGACTTGTCCCGGCGCTACTACACACTGTATGGTATCTGACAAGCGCCTCAGTTTCTTCCTCTGTGCAATGGGGAAGACAGGCATTTCCCACCCTGCCCAGGTAGAGTTTGACTTCATGACTTCCATCCCTCCCCAACCAGACCGTCACTCACCATCCGCTCCTAGACCGTGGGCCTGCGGAGGCAGCTCCAAACGCCTGTCCTTGCTCAGATCGAAACGCAAGGAGGCCACGCGGCTGCTAATGTCGCGGTGCCGGGTGGCCTGCAGAAAGAGAACCCTACCCTCGCGGGGACCCCAGCGCACGCATCGGCCCTTGGACGGGCCAGGCCCTCAGCCAGCAGCAGTAGCTCCAGGTCGCTGCCCGCCCGCTCCACGAATACCTGGGCGCCCGCAAAGGGCTGCGCCAGCCGTAGGCAGGCGATGCGAGCCCGCGCGCTGGAATCGGAGCCGCCCAGGGTCAGGCGCAGCGCGCCCGCCGGGTACAGCCACTCAGTCTCGAACTTCTACACAGGCCAGGGCCAGCGGCCCCACACTGCCGAGCTCTTGGGTCAGGCCACTGTGGACAGCAGCGCGGCACTAAGGCGGGCGTCCCGCGTCCCTAACCGACCCTGCCCCTCTCCTGCACCCGCTCCCTGCAGGCACAGAGCGCGTTCACTTTGTGGAGGAGGAAACTGAGGCCCAGCATCCTTTGCACTCCGGAGGGAGGTCAGGGATTTAGTGCCAGGGCGGAGCGACCGACTCCCAACCCAAAGAGCGGACTACACCATCCCGCAGGCCCCTCCTAGGGAAGAGCGCAGACCTGGGGGCTGCTCCCGGAGGTCGTACCTGCCTCTCCAGCTGCGGCGGTCCTTCGAATAACCCGCGCTGGCGGTCATGGCCAAGAGAGCGCAGCACAGCGCGCAGAGTAGCGCAGGAGGCTGCGTGGCGCTGGGAACTGGGAGGCTAGAGCGACCGGTCACACCGACCCTAGCCGCACGCAGCCCACTGCTGCCACAGCTCAGAAGCGCAGCCAGCAGGACGTCGGAGCTACCCAGGCAGGCAGCCAATCGCCGCGCGGCCCCGGAACTTTCCTCCAATCGCAGCGGTGCTCGCGGGGGTGGGATGAAAAGCCGGAGTCATCGCAGGCGCCAGTAAGGAGGCTCCCAGCTCTGCGAACTGTGTCGCCCCTTGAGGTACCCCCGCCACCGGCCTCGACTTGTACGCAGTCCTGGTCCGGTGCATGTCTTCTGAGCCCTTGGTCGCGGAAAGGGGTAGGTTTAGTGTCCACCGGAACCTGGGGTGCTCATTATGCGTGGTCCCTTCCAAGAGTGGCTCTCAGAACACATCTCCTTCCCTGGACCCAACCAATCCCAGGAGGATGTGGCTACCCAAGGGAGGAGGGGCCAGGTGCTGGGGCTGCTGGGCACCGTGAAATAACAAAAGTGGATGGGCAGCCCTGAGCCACAACATCATGCCCCCAGGAGATCAGGACATGGACTGTCCAAAATGAAAGGAGAGGAATGGTGGGGAAGCACAGAGATTCCCACAGCCAGGATTTCGCCTGAGGGTAGGAGGTGGAAAGTGGCTGGCCAAGGGGACTAGAAAGATTCCTGGCTGACTGAGGAGCAGATGGCCTGGGCAAAGGCCAAGTGGACAGCTCTTGACAACCTGGGAAATCTCTGGGTCAGCTAACAGAGTCCTTAGCCACAAAGCCAGGAGTCCAACCTCATACTAGAACCCTTGGAGTCAATGAGAACTTTAGCCGGATCTGTGGGAACCAGCATAGACTCTGCCATCTGTGGGTATGAACTCTCCACCCCACTGTCCCTGCACTCTAGCCTTCCTGCTATGCCTAGGCTTGAGTGTGTGGCTGACAGATGAGGGCAAATGGCCCAAGAGGAAGTGAGAGATTGGAGTTGCTGCTAAACTGAGCATACCAGACTGCCCCCTCCCCTGGCCCCAAGTCCCTCTCAGGCCAAAGAGTAGTGAGACACCTATAGGGCTCAGCTGGTGGGCCGAGAACCAGCTGTCATTATCATGATAGCCAAAGATGGATGCAACCCGAGTGCCCATCAACAAATGAATGGAGAAACAAAATGTGGTCCATTCATAGGTGGTATATGATTCAGCCTTAAAAAAAAAAAAGGAAATTCTGACACATGCTAAAATATGTATGAACCTGGAGTACATTGTGCTCAGTGAAATAAACCACTCACAAAAGGAGAAATACTGTGTGATTCCACTTCTGTGAGGTTCCTAATTCAGAAACAAAGTCAAATAATGGGTACTGGGGCTAGGAGAGGTTGGGGGTAGGGAGTTAGTGCTTAATGGGGTTAGAGACTTAGTTTGGGGAGATGAAAACATTCTTGAGATAGATGGTGGTGATGGTTGCATTACAGTGTGAAAGTATGTAACACTACTGAACTGTACACCCCAAAATGGTTAAGATGGTTGTTTTGTTATGTGTATTCTACCCAATAAAGAATAAAAAGAAAAGGGGTAGACAGGGCCTGGGGCTGGATACTAGAAGACAAAAGAGATCCTGTAAAGGAAGGGAGGAATCAGGTCAGCTGCTACTGCTGCACTTACTGAGGCCATGGGTCCACTTAGGGCTGGTCACTAGGGCCTTGGCCTCACCTGCCTTGGCTTCACCTGCCCTGGCCTCTGAGGCAGGGAGTGGGCTCTGGATGCCCTCTAGTGGCAGAGTGAAGAAATGGCCTCAGGCCCACCCCCTGCCCACCTAGGGCCCCTGGCTTTCCACTCCAACCTTACCCCCAGAGAATGGACCAATGTCTGTGGATGCAACGGAGAGGTTTTAGACAGGTAACCTGGTCTGAAATGGGCACACTCCTGGCCCTGGGCTGTCTCCTCAACACCAGGTTTCCCCTACCTTGCCCCAGCCTTCTTATTTGAGGGGCCCAGGGATGATGCTGTCACCTGCAGACCTGGACAGCATCAGCTACCTGTGCTCACAAGTTCCAGCCTGGGTAGTGTTAGCCATCAGAAGTCTTCTGCCTATGGGACAGAGAGCCCGAAGGCCATGCTGGGGGTATAGGACCAGATACACTGAAGGTACCCAGTAAATATTTGGAGAATGAGTGTGTATGCCAATGAGTGAATGAATGAGTGAATGGATGAATGACATCCCATATCTCAAGTAACTCCTCTGATGTCTACACTGATTTTGGGGTCTCCTTCACATCCCTCAGTTCTAGACCCTTCAGTGCCCTGACCCTCCAAAAGGGGCCTCTCTTCATTTCCACCCAAAACCTAGGTCCTGGCAAGGGACTGGAGCTGATGCTAGGACAAGGAGCAATGTCAGAGGTGAGCCCTGCCCTGAATGGTGCCTGGAACAGGTGGCCCTGAACTCCATCAGGGGAGGCAACCCCACAGGGTGAAAGGCACCTACCCAGAAGCCCAAAGTGCTAGGGGTACAGGCAAGGAGCACTCATGACCAAGGTAGGAGCTAGGCTAGTTTGGGATCTGGGGAGCAATACAAAGCCAGAGAAGAGTGCCTCGGGACAGGTGAACAGAGGGCAAGGGCCCCAACAACACAATAGAGCTCAGGGCAAACCAGGTCCCAGGAAGCTGGCCAGTAGAAAGTGAGCAGGGCCAGTTCAAAGCTCATTGGCCAGGGGAGAGTTTGGACTTGGCCTCAAGAGAACAGCAAACAGAAACCCTTCAGGAATTGAGAGAGCCTAGAAAGATGGGTCAAGCCTCCCACTTGCCCAAGACTTCCCACCTGGGCTCCTGCTTCAGCAAAAGAGGGGCAGAGGGAGAGATATGGGCCAAGCAGAGGCCATCCCCACCCATGTCCCCAGCTGAGCCTATGGCTACCCATACCCCTGCAGCCAAGACCTCCTGAATGTGCTGCTCTAGCTGACCTAGTGCAGGGTGCTATCCCCTAGGTGGGGCTGAGGAATGGAGACAGCAGGCAACAGTTTCCATAACTGAGGGCCTGGGAGTGCTAGGAACCCACCAGAACCTGGGCCACCCAGTGATGTGCTCCAATGGTACCATGAGCACTGGCCTAGATAACGCACCCCTGCCCAGCCTGACCTAGGCAACCCCAGGGTGCTGCAGTGACCAGCCCTCTCAGAGACACCATCAGAAAGATGATTGTACCTGCCAACTCTTCCAGGCAACCTGTGCAACTTCTGGCACTCCTTCACCTACATCCTATTTCCCTACCCCAATCCCAAGCGGAATCTAGTCTTGACCTCCCACAAGCTTGCACCTCGGGACACAGAGCAAGATTCCTGTATATGGAGTGTTTTTCTCCCTGTGACAAGAAATCTACCCCCACACATACACCTTGCATCTTCCTGAGGAGCCAAAAATGCAGCTGCAGACTGATTTGCAGCTGAGCTAAAAATAATTGCCAGACTCCAGCCGGGGCTGGGAAAATATCCCATTGCTAGGAGACAACCGTTACTGGGAGACCGCCATTGCTAGGCGACGGTGTTGCCTTGGTGACGACTGGGCCCTGAGTCATCCTCAGCCCTGTCTGCTCCGCCCCCTTGCCCCTGGTGAGTCCAGCGTGGGTCCCAGGAGAAGGGAAGGCAGGGAGTAGAAGCTGGAAGGCAGCAGAGAAGCCCATTGCCTGCTATTTGCCACCCACGGCCACCATGGCCACTTTAGGCTGAGAGATTCTCACTCTTATGGGCACGTACTCTGGCTGTGGAGTAGCAAGAACAGCCAAACAAACCTGCAGCTTGCCTGCCCAACAAGAATCCCTTCCCAGGCATTCTTGGGGCCTCTGCCTCTGGGTGAGGGGCTGAGGCAGTGAAGGGCCCAGTGTCTGTCTCATAGCTCCATAGCATGAGGCTTCAGAGCCAGCCTAGTCACTATAGGGCATGGGGTCCTCACCATCATGCTGAGCTAGGACCTTCAGGCCACCCTCTGGGACCTCAAACCCACTTCTCAGGAGAAGTACTTGCCTAAGGCCCTACCCAGAAAGAGAGTATTTGGGCCCAGGTAGGTGGCTCCAAGGGCACACATACATACCACTCCAGAGTCCCCCAAGGAGAGTCCTGATGACCTCCTGTGAGGGTGTTTCAGAGGTGCCACCCTTAGCCTTGAGTACCACAAGGGGTTACCCTATCACAGGCATCCCCATTCCCATGTGACAGGGGCTCCCTCTCTCTTAGCCCCCAAGGTCTCAGGGTAGGATGTGCCAACAGCCTTCAGTCCTTATTGCCCATGACTCCAGAACTGGAATCCCTTAGCAGCCTGGACTGGGGAAGATTCCTCCATGCCCAGGTATCAATATAAGGGCTGCTCCAGGTGACAGAATAGTCCAGGTAAGAGAATGTCCCAGGTGAGAGGTGCTCCAGGTGAGTTGATGCTTTACGTGAGGGACTGGTACCATCCTGGCCCTGGAAAAGGCCAGGATGGTAGAAGCTACAAGAGTAAGGGGCAAGGCCGTGGGCTGGCAGGGCTGGAGACTCAGGGCTTCACAGGCTGCAGAACAGAGGCCTGGGAGGATGGTGACCATATCTATACTGTAAAGCAATACCTCTGTACTACAGAGAGAACAGGGGGGAGGCATTGGGAAGAGACCAGTGAGGAGGTAGCTGCCATTAGCCATGGAGGAGAAGGACGCCCCTCCCTAGGGGTGACAAAGGTAGAGAGATGAGCAGTCCACAAGTATTCAAGAGGCAGGCCTTCCATAGCAGCGTATTATATCCCTTTGAGTAACTGCTCTTTGCTCAGATTCTTCCACGGCAAGTAGACTTCTCAGGTTCCTTTGAGGGCAGAACTTGCTCTCTGCCTGAGGTCCTGGCCCCTGCTGAGGGGCAAGAGCCCCCTCGAAGCCTAAAGTAAAACCCTGCCTGCCAATCAGGACAACATGCATGCCAGGGTCCATGCCAACCTAGGCCTCTGCACATGGGGTGGAAGCTGAGATGAAGGCCAGCCTGCCAGACCTGCACGCTGGAGGTTACTGGATGGATTGGACAGCACTCTTTTTCAGTCACCCCAAGTGTTTTCACACATCCCATCTTGCCTGCCCATGCCAAGCCTCCTCTGAATCATGTGAGCATTGTGATTCTTTAATTCCTGCCACACAGGAGAGCGGCCTTCACCCCAGTTAGTGCCCCACACACAGCAAGAACAACAAACAGCTCAAAACAGCTAGGGTCCAGCCAGCCTGATTCCCCCTCCTGTTGCCTCCATCTCACACCAGCCCCAACTTCTGGTCAAAATGCTAACATCGAACACCAGCTGGTTTCATTTCTACGAAGACACTATCTTAAGGAGACTCTCTCCCAGCCCAGAGTCTCTTCCCCAAATGCAAAGACCCCTCTTGCTCTCCCCACACCTGGTCCCTCTGCTGTCTCTGCTCCCAGGAGACCTCAGGATGAGCACTATTAGCCTCCATCTCCTCCCTGAGCCTGCTGGGGCTTCTCCAGTGGCCCAGACAGCCCTCTACACCTACCTGCCATACCCCACCCCTTCTCTCTCTCCCAGCCTTCTCCCTACAAAGCAGCTGCCACCTCCCCATCCAATCTATTCCAGAGAGAACTTGCCAGGCTCCTTAAGGCCTCAGGACCTTTGTACACCCATTCCTGGACCACTTCCTCACACTCCCACCCTTGAGGTCTCAGCTTAAATGTCATGTCCTCAGGAGCCCTACCACCACCACCCTCACAGATCACCATCACATGGCCCTCTTGAACTTTCATCACTCTCAAAATAGTCATTCTCTGAAATGATCTGTTGGTCACTTGCTTCTCAGCTCTGAGGGTGTGTAAGTGTGTCCCCCACTGAGGGGGTTTTCTAGGCCTGGCACCCAGAAGGTGCACAGGAGATGTGAAGGCCTTGAAGGAAGACTGGATGCGGGCTCCACAGGAGGGGTGGTAAGGGTGCGGTTCCAATCGTTCTCTCCTCCGCAGGTGGCAGCCAAAGGCTGGGACACAAGGGGCCGACCAGAACCCCTTAGGACTGTGCACCCCAGGGCCAACCCCCGGGACCAAGGGGCTCGAGTCCTCCCTCTTAGCCCTGCAGAACTTGGGGTCCCCACAGCTCCTCTCCGTCAGGCCTCACTCCAGGCCCGTTGTGCGGCCGCATGCCTTGCCCTCTCTTTCCTCTCTCTCCTGTCCTCCTCTGCCCTCCCCTCCCATCCCCGCGCAGCCGCGCGCCCGGGTTTGTTATTGCGAGGGCGCCCGCGGCGAAGATGGGGGTGGGGTGCGTGCCGGGGCTGGCGCGTGCCCGTGGGCGCCGCGTTGGGAGCGCGCTGTGCGCGCGGCAGGGCGGGGCGGGCGGGGCGGGGCTCGGCATCCTCCGCTCCCCCGACCCGTGCTACCCAACTCGGATTGGCTCCCCGCACCGGGAGCGCGCGAGGGCGCGGCGCTTAGGGCCAGGCGGGGGGCGCGCGCGGCGCCGCCCGCGGCCTCGGAGGAGCGCAGGGAGGAGGGCGGAGGAGGAGCGCCGGGAGGAGGGCGAGGGGAGGGAGGAGGCGCCCGCCCGGCTCCCTGCAAAGCGGCCTTATTTATCTGGGCACAGTCTCAGCCTCCCCGGTGGGAGGCTCAAGGCGGCCCATCCTCTCCCACCGGGGAGCTCTTCTTGGGGCGCGGCCGAGGGGGCCGGCCAGGCTGGGGCGCGGGGTGCGGCCGGGCCCTGCCGGCCAGGCCAGCACCTCGGCCGCCTCCCTGCTTCGCCGGCGCCCATGCCAGGCTACCCATAACGGGAGGACGCCCTGCGAACAGCGTGGCATGAGCCAGGAGCCCGTGCCGAGGTAAGGTGTGCGTTCGGGGCCAGGCTGCAGGGCCGAGAGGGGCCAGCATACGCCACCGCGGCAGTCACAATGAGGAGGGGTCGGGGAGGGGGCTTGGGATGGCACCTCCGCCACCTGCAGAGGGCTTATGTAAGCGCAGCCCCTTCCCTGTCCATGGCTGCTGGGCCTTGGGCCCTGCCCGGCCTTCCCACGGCCCCTTACCCCAGTGGCGGGCCTGGTCGAGGCCCACTCCCTATGGCAACTGGACCAAGACTGTGGGTCGGTGCCACCTAACGGTGGCCGTGTGGAAGCAGAATTGCAGGCCCCCAGCCCACTTGTCTTGGTGAGGTCTTGGACCATCCCTGAGCTCTGGGCTCCCCACCTCAGCACCAGGAGACCCTGGGCCTATGAGAGAGGTGTTAGATAAAATTACACTCCAGGAGGAGCCATGTGGATACATGGCTAGAGGGCCTGTCTGCCCCTGGACACCTGACCCAGGGCCTGTGTGGAGCTGCCACAGTGGGAGGTAGAGGGGAAGGAAGGGGATGGAGCACCTGCCTGGTTTTGGAGGAGGGGTCAGGCCTTGGCCAGTGCTGAAGGGCCTGAAAAGGGGAAGTGGGCACCTAGAGATTTGCTGGGGAGGGGTCTTATACCCCTGGAGTTTGAGTGGGTATGGAGAGTCTCGCACCCATCACCCCAGAAGGAGAGAAAGCCTGGCTATCAGAGCCTCAAGGAGCCCATTGCCCAGTGGCCACTCCTCTAGCCCCTCCCGGCCTCAGCACAGGAAGCTTCCCCTCTATGGAGAGAGCAGATGGTGGATGCCACCTCACTTGCCCCCTCCTTCAGGCCCCTCCCCACACCCAATGCCTCCCAGGGCCCAGTGACCAGAGTCAGTTCAGGCCTTTCTGATGCCAGACAGGGCACAGGGTCCCTTCTTCCATCCGACTACTTTGAGGGCTGCTGGATAGCAGCCTGGGCACAGAAGGCCTAGGCCGGGCTGGACCTGAGAGGTTTGGGGTCTCACAGGTCAGGGCAGAGGCCTGATAACAGACCCATTGGTTCAGCAGGAGGTGGCCACAGGGGTGAACCAGAGCTGTGTGGAGAGGAGGGAAAGTCAAGCCCCAGTCATAAACATGGGCAGTACAGGGCAGGCTGTTTAGGCCCCAGGTGACCCCAGGTCTCAGCTGCCCCAGTGCCTGCCCCCTTCACTACCTGACTCCCCCCACCTTAACCATCCCTCACTTTGGGCCAGGTGTATGAACACCTCTAACAGTGGGGAGGTTCATGGGACAGGCACCACCCTCCAGTTCATGCCCACTTTCAGATCACTTGAGCAAGTCCTATCTTCTACTGATGAGAAGGAAACAAGTGGTCCAGGGATGGGTGGAACCTGGGGCCCTCAAGATAGCTGGGCCCAGGCCCAGGAAGGTCTGCACTGATGAAATACAGAGAGATATCTCACCCTGATGTCAGAGAAGGGGCTCCTTGGCTGGCATTGTGTCGCGCCTGAAGCCCCATCTCATCTCACTTGAGAGGCCTCTGCTGTGTCTCAGAGGCTGGCATGAGGGAGGAGTGGAGGTGGCAGTGAAGGAAGGTCTGTGAGGTCAGCAGGTGGCTCAGAACCTTCCCCACAAGTGGACTGGAGGAGCTTCAACCAGACCAGCTTAAAAGGTGGGCTCAGGCCACCTTCGCCCATTTAGCAAGAAAGTGAGGGAGGGATCGAGGCAGCCGCCCACAGCAGCAAGCACTAGATGCCCCAGGACTGGGTTCTGGAGGTCTCAGGTCCTTCAGAGCAGAGGAACTGAGACAAGGCCTGGAACCCAGTGTCCACTCCCAAGGTATCCAGTCCTCTACATGGCTGATCTGCCCCTGAGTTTGGCCAAAAGACTGCTGGAGCATGAACTTAGGTCTCTCTTGAGGCCATGTGCTCCCTTCCCAGATCTGCCTTCCCAGTGCATGGGTGGGGCAGTGTGCACCCCAGAAGCATTTCTGAGCTGAGGGAAGAGGGGAGTGCTACTGCTAGGACATGTGCAAAGTGGCAGAAATGTGAATGTGCCTGAGTCATGGGGATTGTCATGGAGTGTGTCAGCCTGTGCGCCATGTCCCCAATCCCAAGCTGCCCTGATTCTCACCTAAACACCTTGGGCTGCCACCACAACTTGATCTATGTGAATTTTTATGGCTACCCTTGTTCTGCTCAGCTTCATGGCCGTTGGCAGGCAGGGAGAATTGGTCAGTGCAGGTTTTACTGACCAATAAGGAGGTGCAGGCCTCCCAGCATCCAGGGCAGGCTGTGTCAGATGGAGACATCAGAAATGGGGAAGAGACCTCCAAGGTAGGGACCATGAGGGGCAGAGATTTTCCTGGGAATGAGCAATCCAAAAGAAGTGTCCCAGTGGTGGACATGCAGCTTGCAGGCTCTGGAAGGAGAGCAAGAGTGAAAAGTACAATTGTGGCAGAGACCACCAGCCCAGGGTTCTAGGCTGGGAAGGCACAGAGAATGGAAGAAGCAGAACAGGACAGGGAAAGGAGGCCACAGGAGGTGCACCTGGCCAGAGGCAGGCCAGCTCAGGGTTCTGGGTTACTATCTGGACCATTGTGCCTGGCCTGGGCTTTGGGAGTCAGACAGTTGGGGGTCTTGGGGTCAAATCCCAGTTTTGTGTGACTTCTGAAATTTCACTCTCAGGCCTACTTTCCCCACTATGGTCAGGTAGTGTATGAAGAGCTCAGACCAGCAGTGAGAAGTGTGGTGTTGGGAAGGACAGGACCCCCCACTTTGCTCCCTCTAGTAGTGCCTGGTCCCTTCCCTTCAGGTCTGGCCAGATTATGGGGTACAGGCAGCCAGCTTCCTTAACCCTGAAGCTCCTAAGGGGCGTCTCAACCAAAAAGGAGATATGAGCTGTCCTCTGCCCAAGGATCTGAATAACTACAAGGCCCATGACCAAATCCAGGGTCTCAAAGGTCTTCTCAGAGACTCTGGCATCAACCCAACTCCAGTGTCCTCCCTGTAGACACTGGACTGTGTCACAACCAGGATTATTGAATTGAGCTGCAGCTTTCCCACTGACAGCCCTTCTTATAATCTGACCTGTCCTATCAAGACTGATGGGCCTCAGGCATGACTCTGCTAACTGGACTGCCATTTCCCATTAAATTATTCGTTCAGTTCTGGTAGCACTGAGAGGCCCCTACACCATAGTGCCAGATGTCCTTAAGGAGCCCCCAGCAAAAGGTAGAGAGTGATGATAGCTCAACTGATGACAGACCCTGGAGTTGCTTTCTCAGTGCTGGGAATTCCACAGGGTGAGGCAGGGGTGGCATTCATACCAAAGGATGGAGGAGAAGGGGCTTGGAGGATTAAGAAGCAGGGAGGCCTTCTGAGCAAGCACGGGGGGCAGCATGTGCCCAGGCAGAGATGGAGAGGAGAAGAGGAATGCAAGAAAGGAGTCAGCTGGTGGGATGCGGGTAGGACCAGAGATGAGGTTGTAAGGTGGACTTGCTGGGTCCCAGGACCTAGTGACGACCTAAAGAAGAATCAGTTTCTTATGAAGCCCCAGCACGGCCATCTGCAGACTGTCAGCCTGGAAGTCACCAAGTTCTGGAGTCCTCATAGGAGCCCCCACAACCCTACCAGGCTTTGTAGGTCTACTCTGACCCCCATGCTTCACAGTGAGTCTGCTGGGGAAACACAGGCTCTTCCAAGTGGTACCTTGGTCCAGCTCTGCTCTGGGTGATGGGGACAAGACCAAGTAGTGACCACCATCTCCCTCCTTCTCCTGGGGTGAGCTCAGGAGCCTCAAGTCTCTGCAGCCTATCCCGGGAGGGGCCTCCTCAGAATTTCACTTTACACTGAGGAACAACCCACCAGGGCTGAGGCTGACAACAGTGCAAGTATGGGCATCTTTTTTAAAAGCCTCTTTTCCCATAATTAGCTCCTGATGTTTATCCTTAATGGGAGAGGTGGCCCCCAGTAGACTGGCAGCTTCCCCTATCCTCTCCTGGCAGGAAACTCCAAGCAGGTCCTCCAAGCCCTACTGAGTGCAGTGGGGCAGTCATAAATTTCAGAAGGTGGGGGCTGTGCAACCCATCTGGCTTTGTGGGTAGGGACAGGACCAGGCAGAGGGGCCCATGTCCCAGGTTCCCAGGGACCTCTTGCCCAACTGGCAGGAAGATCCATCTAACCATGAGCTCACCTTTCTCCCAAAGCCCTAACCTCTTGGTCACGGTGGGACTGTTTCCAGTTTTGAGCTACAGAGTGGGGAATCCTCAAACTGGGTCAATGAGGCTGGAGTATAAGGAGGAGTTGGAGTGCAGCGGGACCATGGACAAGGTTGGGGGACAGTAGGGCTACTACTAAGGGTGACAGCTCCAATCCAGAAGTGGAGGTAGAGTGTGGGGAGGGCTGACTGACAGGCAGGGACATGTGCCTATGGCTAGGGACAGGAGTGTGGGATGAGGGACAGCCAGGCCTCAGACACTCTGTCCAGGTTGCTGAGGGTCATCCTTGTTCTGCCCCCTTCTGTGGGCTTTCTGCCAGGGGCTGGATTGTTTTCACAAGTTTGACCCTGAAGCCTGGGTGGTGGAGATGAGATTGTGGGCGTGTGCAAATGTGAGCTACAGTGGGGAAAGGGAAGGAAGCCTCGCAGGTGCCCGGGCATCCACGTGCATCCCCCCAACTCAGGCGCTCCACGTGAACACCCATGGTTGGGAGCATTTTCAACCTAAATCGGCACTGCTCTTGAGTTATTTCTCCCCTGGTGCCGCCTCCGCCGCCTCTGCGAGATCTTATACGAGCGGGGCGGCTTCTCCTCTCTTCCCTGCATCCTCTCTGCTTCCAGGGCCCCTCCCTGCTAATCTGAATTTGCCAAATCCGACCCCCACCCCACACCACACCACTAGCCGCTGTCCGCTGTGGAGGCTTGCCGGGCCTGGCCTCCGAGCACGCGCACAGCGACCAGGCGCGGGGACCGGGGGCGGGGGGGGGGGGGCGCTGTCCATGGTGCTGCGCGCCGGGCCGGCCGCGTGCGTCTGGTCTGTAGGAAGCTGCGGAGACCTGGTGGGCCGCGCGCCTTGAGCCATGAAATCATGGCGCCCCGCTCCCGGGACACAGAAGGTATTCAAGCTGGGGCTGCCTTAGCAGCCCACAGGAGGGAGTTGCCAGGACCGCCTCTCTCATGGACATAGGAGTGGGGTCCAGTCGTGGGTTTCATCCTGTCCCTCCATGAGGCACTGTTGGCCATGATGGTCCTCTCCTCCTGTATGGCATTAAGGGATCTAGGGCAGCCTTTCTATCAGGCCACCCCCACCACTGTGGGCAAACTAACTCTCAGAGCCTCAGGTTCCTAATCTGAAAATAAGGGTAACAGTAGCGGCCACCCTCCCACATCCCAGGGCTGCTGTGAGGTTGAAATCCATGATCATCCCAGTGGGCAGTTGGCAGATGGTATGGATGACATTTATCAGCATGTGTGAGCTCATCAGCTACCTGATCATGAGCTGTAGTGAGGGGGCAGCCAAGGTGCGGGAGCCTCTTCTGGGGAGGGAGGGTCCAGGGTGGACTACCACCCTAGGGCCTCATGGCTGCCAGGGCAGGAAGGTCCTTGGGCCAAAAGCTGAGTTGGCAGCCATGAGGACCACGTGTCCCAAGTCTGTACTCCCCTTCCCATATGTGGAATGCTGACAAAGTTCAGGTGTTCAGGGCTTGGAAACAATGGAAGGTGTGTGGTGCTAGAAAGAGCAGGGCAAGACTGCCCTCTTACCTCTCTCCCTCCCTCTCAGTGGCTCCTGTCCCCTTCCACTCAGGTGGGCCATGGGGCTCAGAAGCAACACCCTCATCACTTTCTAGGTGCTCATTGCAAGCCATGTACTATGCTTAGCTCTTTATACATGCTGTCCCTTAATGAAGGAATATCATCACCTCCTAGACTTTGAAGTGAGGAAAGTGAGGTTTGGAGAAGGGAATGCCTTACCCAGACCACTCAGCCAATGTATGGTCTGTTCTGAGTCCAAGGTGTGTTAACTGGAGCCTGTGTGGGTAAGCACTGAGTGCATAGCTTTCTAGCTGTAGATTTGGTATGGGGTGGGCCAGATCTAGAATGTGGAGCAAAGGGTGGCACAGTGAGGATCCAAATGTTTCTTCTCTCCAGGACTGTGTTTTTCCCAGTGCCCTTTGCCACCCATTCACAGCCTTAGTGGCCTGAGAAGGGGAGCCAGCATGGTCTCAGCCCCACCCTGGGGAACTCCCTTCACACAGCCTTCCATAGCCAGCTCTGGTCTAACCCTCAACTCCACCACTGATTATGACCTCAAGCAAGCAATTCACATCGCCCAGCCTTGGTTTCCTCATCTGGTCAATGAGTACAGTCGGTATACCATCGTCTTCAATGAATTAAATGGTGGAATAAAGAGACAGAATATGTCCAGGGCTCACTGTGCTAGCATCACAGTAAGCACTGGGAAGACACCTGCACTTTCTTTGAGTAGATTCTGAGCTATGGAACCTACTGTAATCCCTGAGGTTCTCAGGGGCTGGTGTGTAAGTCTCAGAGTACTGGAAACATACTAGAGAGCCGTGCTGGGACACCACAGTGGAAGGGCCAGAGACTGCCCCAAATCCGCTCCTCAGTTTCACAGCCTTGAGCAGTGGAAGCAGGCCTGGCAGGCACTGATGGTAGGCATCAGGGTAGCAAAGGTGAGAGGGAACAGTCACAAGTTAGTGTCTCTTTCCACTTCTGTTTCTCATGTGTAAAACAGGAACCATAGTATTTAGGTGCTGAACATCTCTGTGAGTGGGTGCAGATTGGGCTCAGTGCATACAGTAGGTGCTCAGAGACTAGCCCTGTCCTGTTGCTGCTCAGTTAGGGAGGGAGGCTTGCACTTAGATCCTTTCTGTAGGGTGGTTCTGGGAGTGCTGTGGGAGAGGACGCCCAGGGATAATAAGGGGCCCAGCTCTGCCCCATCTTCTAGGAGGGAACATGGAACTCACTCCCCACTCTGGACCCCTGTCTGCAGAGTAAGCGAGGAAGATGTCCAGCCCTGGAGTCAACGGCGACCCCAAGCCCCCATGCTTGCCTCGAAACGGTTTGGTGAAGCTGCCGGGCCAGCCCAACGGCCTGGGCACAGCCAGTATCACCAAGGGCACGCCAGCTGCCAAGAACCGCCCCTGCCAGCCACTGCCCCCGCCCACCCTCCCACCACCCAGTCTGGCTGCCCCAATGCCCCGGGCTGCCCTGGCTGGGGGCCTGTGTCCCCCAGCAGGGCTCCCCCTTGGGGGACCAGCCTCAGCCCCAGTACCCGGACCCCCAGTGGAGCGGCCACCGCTGGCCACAGACGAAAAGATCCTCAATGGCCTCTTTTGGTACTTCTCGGCCTGCGAGAAGTGTGTGCTGGCCCAGGTGTGCAAGGCCTGGCGGCGTGTGCTCTACCAGCCCAAGTTCTGGGTGGGCCTCACACCTGTGCTGCATGCCAAGGAGCTCTACAATGTGCTGCCTGGTGGTGAGAAGGAGTTCGTGAACCTGCAGGGCTTTGCTGCACGTGGCTTTGAGGGTTTCTGCTTGGTTGGCGTTTCCGATCTGGACATCTGTGAGTTCATCGACAACTATGCCCTCTCCAAGAAGGGTGTCAAGGCTATGAGCCTCAAGCGCTCTACCATCACTGATGCTGGCCTGGAGGTGTGTCCCACCACTAGCTCAGAAGGGACAGGGATGGGGGGAAGGGCCAGATAGCAGTAAAGATGCAGGTGTGAGGGTTGGGGGAGGTGGGAAGTGGCCCCCAGAGGAAGCTCGGGCACACAAAGGGAAATGTAGCTGAGGGCTGTGCCCATGCTCTGAGGGGGATTGTGGCTCTGGAGTGGGGAGAAGCAGAACTGGCTACATAATTTGAGCAAGCCAGTCTAAGATGAAAATGATTTAAGAATTTCACAATAAGGACAGCATAGCAGTTCATTAAATGTGGGGCCTTTCTGAACACAGGCCCTGGATGCCAGTGAAGTTGGCCTAGGGTGGGGAGGATACCGGAGGAGGTGGAGGTAGTAGGGGCAAAGGTTAGAGGAGCAGCTGTGCAGTTGGCCCATTCTCCAGGACCTGAACTCTAATCATCAAATCATTAACACCTACTGCTTCAGGCACCTGCTCTAGCCAGGCCTTAGGCTCCAGGTTCCCCTATGCCCTGCCTCCTTAAGAGTATAGTTGAGGTGTAACAGACACACTGTAAAGTGTACTAGTCTAAGAGTATAGCTCAATGCATGTTTAATCTCACCTACACTCTGGAGAACACTACTTCTTGCCCCATAGCAGGCTCCTTCTGCCCTATCTCCTACCCTGCTTACCACACCCTGCAAGGAGGGGCACATTCATGGAGTCAAGGTAGGCTTTCACAGTGGAGGTAGTAGAGGTGAGGTCAGGCCTCCTGACCCTGAACCTGCTGGCCTACAGGTGATGCTGGAGCAGATGCAGGGCGTGGTGCGCCTCGAGCTGTCAGGCTGCAATGACTTCACTGAGGCGGGGCTGTGGTCCAGCCTGAGCGCACGCATCACCTCACTCAGTGTGAGTGACTGCATCAACGTGGCCGACGACGCCATTGCAGCCATATCACAGCTGCTGCCCAACCTGGCGGAGCTGAGCTTGCAGGCCTACCATGTGACGGACACGGCGCTGGCCTACTTCACGGCGCGACAGGGCCATAGCACGCACACCCTGCGCCTCCTGTCCTGCTGGGAGATCACCAACCACGGTGTGGTCAATGTGGTGCACAGCCTGCCCAACCTCACTGTACTTAGCCTTTCCGGCTGCTCTAAGGTCACCGACGATGGTGTGGAGCTTGTGGCTGAGAATCTGCGCAAGCTGCGCAGCCTCGACCTCTCCTGGTGCCCGCGCATCACAGACATGGCTCTGGAGTATGTGGCCTGCGACCTGCACCGCCTGGAGGAGCTTGTGCTGGACAGGTGTGTGCATCCCTCACCCTCAGGCCGTGGAGGGTGGGACCTGAGGCTGACTGGACCTTCTAAGCAGTGAGCCCAGGCTAGTGGACAGCCCTGTAGGTAGAGTGGGTCGGGAGTGGGTTGAGGGGAAGGGCTATAGAAAAGGAACTATTATGAGTAGGGAAGAAGATGAGTTCATGCCAGGGACACTGGGTTTGGCGGGGAAGGAAGGGGTAGGAGCTGAGGGGCAGGGCGAGGTGTTCTGAAGGTGGGCAGCCCCCTTCTGTTGCAACCGCAGGTGTGTACGCATCACGGACACTGGCCTCAGCTATTTGTCCACCATGTCGTCCCTCCGCAGCCTCTACCTGAGATGGTGCTGCCAGGTACTGGCCTTCCATGCCTCCGGAGATTGGGGAGTAGTCTGGGGAGGTGGGGGGCGCTGGGAAAGCCCCCACCTAGACAGTCCTCTGACCTGGTCTGGGTCCACTCAGATTCTTATAAGGAAGTCTGGGATCCCTCCACACCCAGCAGCTGACATAAGCAAAGGGCGTGGAGTTCCCTGAGCCCTCACCAGCACTCCCCACCTGCCTCCTGGCTCCGTGGGGGAACTGAGAAACCTCCGTTTTGAACCCTGCTCCCTGCCCCTCCAGCAGCTTCAGGCCTGTGGCCTGACCCCAGGAGTGGGGCTCCTAGAGGGCACTAGGGAAATAGTTAACTCGCCCCACCCTCCCGCCCAGGTGCAGGACTTCGGGCTGAAGCACCTCCTGGCCATGAGGAGTTTGCGTCTCCTGTCTCTGGCAGGTGAGACCCCCCTGACACGCCCTGGACAGTGACCATCACCCCCCACACACACACACCTAGTCCTACTCCGCCAACCCTGCGGAGTCCCTTGTGCGTATTCACACTTGGGGCTGACTCGCTATCCGATGTCCGGATCAGGAGGGAAAGGTCGGGTAGTAGGCTCTAGCCTCCACCCTCCGGGCCCCTCCACCCCTCATCGAGCCGTGGGGCCGCTCCCACTCAGCCACTTCTCTGCTTCCCCCGCCCCGCCCCACCACAGGCTGCCCGCTGCTGACCACCACCGGACTTTCGGGCCTGGTGCAGCTTCAGGAACTGGAGGAGCTGGAGCTGACCAACTGCCCCGGGGCCACCCCCGAGCTCTTCAAGTACTTCTCGCAGCACCTGCCCCGCTGCCTCGTCATCGAGTAGCGCGGAGCCTCCTCGCCCCCGTCGCAGGAACCCGCCACGCTCTGGGCGGAGACGCGGGGGCGCCGCTGAGCCCCATCTCCTTGCCATGCCCTCAGGGGAGCCCCCACACCCAGCGCGGGAGCCGGGACAAACCGAGGGAAAGTTCCGCCGCGCTCCCCTCGGCCCCTCCGCTCCTCTCCTGGCCCCGCCCGGGCAGGAAGGGGCAGCGGGCGGGGCCAGCCCCACGCACGCACGCACGCACACTCGGGGATTTGTGCATGCCCCTCGTGCCCGCCCTGCACGCCCACCCTCCACCACGCCGCAGCCGCCTCCATCATTCGCCCGCCCGCTGGGGGTGGGAGGGCCAGGCCCGATCCTGGGGGAGGGGGGATGGCATTTTAAGCTCGCCAGAGGGCCGCCCTTACCGCCTTCCCCGCCACACCCTACTGCCTCTCAGCTGTCCCCCTATCCCGGGCAGGGCCCGAGGGGATTGAGGGGGGCTGGGTCCCCCAGGACACAGTGGCCCGGAAGAGCCCCATGGGTTGCCCGCATCTTCCACCGTGTCGCGCCTGGATTCCTCTGAGGGTTGCGAAGGGAAACAGGCCACCGCCAAAGCCATGGCCCGCTGAGGAGCCCAAGTCCCATTTGCCCTTCCCCCCACCTCATGCCAGCTTAACCCAAGCAACAGCGACCTCCCCTCTTGCCACTGTGTAAAGCAGTCCTGCTCGCCCCACCCCCACCCACAGGTCTACAAGTCCTTGGGGCCCTGGCCAAGCTGGGGCAAAACTGGGTCGGGAAAGAGGCAGAGTGGATAACAATAACCTTGGCATAATCAAAATTAGCCCAGCCAGCAACAGTCCACCTCCACCCAGAGGTGGTACAGATAACTTGAGAGACCCCAAACTGGAGCAAACTTAGGGCCTGCAGGCCTTGGGAGCAGTCCTGTGTGGACCATACACTGCAACCCCTGTAGCCAGCTGGGCCCAGGACCCTCAATGCCAACCACACTTCACCCTGGGCAAGTTACTGTCAGGTGGAAGCCAGAAAAGTGGACCCCAGCCAAGGATCAGGGTCAGCGCCAGCCAGTGACTGCTATCTTCCAGTGGCCCGCACATCCTCAGCACCCAGAGGAGGAAGGGCTCCTTTCTAGCTGCACCCCGACCCAAGTTCCCAAACCTCTGCTTGCCCACATGGGCTCTGACTGTGTTCTGTCCGATCCCAAGATATTTGGAAGTCCTAGGGGATGCTGGCACATCTTGGCAATTGCTGAGGAGGGGGCTGGGACCCCTTTCCATTCCAACCTTGAACCCCAGGAGATACAACACCCACACCTAATCTTGGGACACCCCTGCCCCCATCTGGTTGGAAGAGAGTAACCAGTTTCCAGAGAGTGAGAGAGAAAGAGCGAGAGAGAAAGAGCGAGCAAGAGATGCTATTGAAGCAGAGAAACAGTTCAACAGCCCAAAGATCTCTCTGCCCCCAGAGTGCCAGCAGGAGGCTCCTGGGTTGAGGTGGTCAGGAGCCAGTTTCTTCAGCCCTTCCTCCCCACAGTTCCCTAGTGGAGAGGTAGCAGCTGTTCATTTGTCCAAAGTATTAATGCAACTGAAGCTGTGATATTTCCAACGACTGTAGGAGGAAAATTTAAGGGGAGAGAGGAAACAAAACCAACCAACCCCTAAGATCATTTTCTTATTGTACATAACGACCTCATTCTCCTGTATATGCGGAAGATATAACCTTATATTTGGTAAGTGTTTCTTGTGCTATTTTATCACGTGACCTGTTTATAAAAATATATATTAAAAAAAGTTGTAAAAACACGACTGAGGTGTTTTTAGATCATCAGACCATGGCGAGGGGAAAGTATATCAGCCCTGAGGGGCTCAAGTTTCTGTATTATTGCGCACCCTCAACTCATCAAATTTGGTTCTTTCAACAAAAATGTAGGGGCCAGCTGCCACTGTGCCAGACTGGAAACCCAGCACTAACAGAGAAGTCCCTTAAGCTCATTGCTTAAGTGGGGAGAGAGAAAGACACTAAAGTCATTACATATAATAGCCTCTCCAAAATATTTGGAATCTAGCCCATCCTTAAAGAAGGGCAAAAATGAGCCCTGTTACATGCACAGTGTAACTGAGTTTAAGAGAGGGACAGGGATGTCCCAAAAGATCACACACTGCAGCATGGACAAACTAGAACTCATACCCAGGAGAGAAAGGGAGGCTCAGAGAGGGTGATTGAATTGGGTTGTGTGAACAAGCTGTGTCAGGCACTGGAGATTGTGGAGACCAAGAAAGACGTGAGCCTTGCCTAGTGTTCACACTCGTGTGCGACGACCAGTAAACAAAGGGAAGGGTTGTGATGAGCTCTGTGAAGGTAATAGTGACTGGAGAGGCCACAGTAGATGCAGTGTCCAGAGAAGGCCTCTGAGAGCGGGACACTTAAGCTGAACCTTCAAGGGTGAAGAGGCGCGTTCTGGAGGGGAGAGAGACTAGCACCGGTGATCGCTGCGAAGCAGCAAAGAACTTGACGAGCTGGAAGCCGCTGTGGCTTGAGGTGAGCCGGGAGAGGCAAAGGCGGGGAGGTTGGGATTTATCCACAGCGTGGTAGGGAGCTATGGGGCGCCTAAATTCGAAGAGTGGTACCTGGCTGCTGTACAGGCTTCAAATGACGGATAACGAGGGACAAGGGGAAAGCCATTAGGAAAACCTGCTCCTGGGGTCCAAGGGAGGAGAATGAGGGAGGTGGAGACGTTTGCAGGGATTTGGGACTCGTTTAGGGATGTATGGACTTGCTGACGGACACTGGGGTAAAGATAAGCACTGGTATTAAAATACTGCAAGGGAAAAAAAAAAGCACTGAGGCGAAATCAAGGGAGCCTCTCTAACTGAATCCTGAACTAAAACTCCACCTCCACTGGTGCAGTTCCCCCATCCGGAACTTTTGTAGTGTGGGTACTCGCTTCCGCCGAGGAGGAGACAAGAACACTCCTTCCGGCGAGGGGCGGGAAACAGACTGCTTTCGGCGCGGCCGTTTCGGTCCGCCCCGGCCGGAAAAATTTATTGAATTGTTCAGGTGCTCGCGAAGGGAGTGGATTCTTCGGTTCTTCTGGCTCTGTTCCCGCTGCCTCCGTTCCTCCACGCCACCGCAACCTCCGCGCTGCTGGCGTGTCCTGCCTCCTGTCCAGCCCCTCAGGCTCTGTTAACAGCTGGGTCCTTGAAGTTCCTCTGTGTCCCTCTAGCCCTTCTGGCCCATCCCCGGAGACCCGGGAACCGACTATGTGGATGATGGTAACCGCCTCACTTCTCTGCCGGGATTGATTGACCAGTGAAGGTCTAGTGACCGCCCAGATCTGACTGGGGGAATGGAAAGGTGGCCTGTGCTGGGACTGACCAGGTAGGGTCTCCCCCAGAAGTCAGACATGGATCGGACTGACCAGCCTCAGGGCAGCTACGGCACCTTCTGACCACCCAGCCAGACTTGATTGACTAACGGTGGACTGCACTGGAGGGACTCACCAAGACTAACCCAGGCTTAACCAGTTTTGGGAGATCCAACTAGGGAGAAGAGTCTGAACTGACAGCCCCCTTCACCAGCTTACCTGGCCAGCCAACTTCACGGACTTCCTGCCCCTACCACTTGTGCAGCCATGGAGAAGATGTCCCGCGTGACCACAGCCCTGAGCGGCAGTGCGTTGACAGGCCACACCATGCACTGCCACCTTGATGCACCAGCCAATGCCATCAGTGTGTGCCGAGATGCAGCCCAGGTGGTCGTAGCAGGCCGCAGTATTTTCAAGATCTATGCCATAGAGGAGGAGCAATTTGTAGAGAAGCTGAACCTGCGTGTGGGCCGCAAGCCCTCGCTCAACCTGAGCTGTGCTGATGTTGTCTGGCACCAGATGGATGAGAACCTGTTGGCCACAGCAGCCACCAATGGTGTAGTGGTTACATGGAACCTGGGCCGGCCATCCCGTAATAAGCAGGACCAGCTGTTCACAGAGCATAAACGCACCGTGAACAAAGTATGCTTCCACCCCTCTGAGGCCCATGTGCTGCTCAGTGGCTCCCAAGATGGCTTCATGAAGTGCTTCGACCTCCGCAAGAAAGACTCTGTTAGCACCTTCTCAGGTGAGCCCCTCAGAAGCAGGTTGGGCAGGAGTACATCTTTGCAGGCTGCTGGTCTGTCCAGGCAGGCTAAGAAGTGCTTCGTGCTTTAGCGGCCCTCAGAAATACTCCTAGAGGGCTTCCTGGAGGAGAAGCCAGCTGAGCTGGCACTGGAAGAGTGGGTGGGGGTTAGCAGGGGAGGGACAAGGGCAGATCTGGTTTAGGTGTGAGAGGTACGGAGAGTGTGGTTGCAGATCTGATGCACCTGTGGGGCCAGCAGGAGTCGAGGCTGAGTTTGGGATGAGGGAAAGGGCAGAGCCTAAGCAGGCCCACAGCACACCTGTGTGGTTGAACAGAGCGTTGTTTCTCTGCCTCTTCTTCCCTTGCCTTAGAGCTCCAAGTTACTTCATTGCAGGAAGTCCACCAGGACCTCCAGAGTCCACAGTCCAGGGATACAGAGGAAATGGGTTACATTTCCTGGTCACCCCTATGGTTATTTTCCCAGCACCTCAGCTCCCTGACAGTGGCTTTGAGCCATCTCTCTTTTGTCCACTTTAGTGAAATCAAATGAAGACAATGCAGAGGCCTTAGAGAATTGGGGGGCCTCCTAAGACAGACTCTGAGCTACCTGTGCTGGAGGAAAGCTGGACACTGCTCTTAAAGGCTCTTGGTGTGGTAGTTTACAGGGGTGGACATGGACCCAAGGCCTTCAGTCCTCTGAGACTGACCCAGAGCTCCAGCTCAAGGTGAAGGGGCTGGGCGGAGGCTGGGGGATCCTCATCCATGCCTCCTTAAGGGGCCTCAGGACTCCTAAGGAAGTGTGGACAGGCAGCCCAGTAAAGTTCTTGTTCATCCAATGTTCTGATACTCAGTCCTGAAGCTGGGCCACAGCTTTGTGCAAGGACTGACATCACACAAAGAATCCAGGGAAAATTGAGGTCCGGGAGTTCATGTCAGAAACCACACACTGCCTGCTGTCCTGCTTCCTGGCCCAGGCTGTTGTGTTTGCTCTGTAAGGCCTCTCCTTGCCCTGTTTGCCCTAGGCAGTCCTAGTGGGGGGTGGTCCACAGCCACCCAAGGGCTCCATTCTTGGCCAGTCTTCCTCCTGGAACCCTCTCTGGGCTGCCCTCATCTTCTCTCTTCATTTACATCCTGTCCACAGGCCAGTCTGAGAGTGTGCGGGATGTCCAATTCAGCATCCGGGACTACTTTACCTTTGCTTCCACCTTTGAGAATGGCAATGTGCAGCTCTGGGACATTCGGCGGCCTGACCGCTGTGAGAGGATGTTCACAGCCCACAATGGGCCTGTCTTCTGCTGTGACTGGCACCCTGAGGACAGGTATGGGGTGGGGTAGGTGCAGGGGCAGCTGGGAAGGATGGGTGGGGCTCACGGAAGGGCTCTCTCACTGCCTCAAGTCTTGTGAGACAGAGTGGGGAGCCCTCCCACCCCAGGAGAGGAAACTTGAGGACTTCATGGGCCTTCTGTAGGGGCTGGCTGGCCACAGGTGGGCGTGACAAGATGGTGAAGGTCTGGGACATGACCACACACCGTGCCAAGGAGGTGCACTGCGTGCAAACCATTGCCTCAGTGGCCAGAGTCAAGTGGCGGCCCGAGTGTCGCCACCACCTGGCCACATGCTCCATGATGGTGGACCACAACATTTACGTGTGGGATGTGCGCAGGCCCTTTGTGCCTGCAGCCATGTTTGAGGAGCACCGTGACGTCACAACAGGCATAGCCTGGCGCCATCCACACGACCCTTCCTTCCTGCTCTCTGGCTCGAAAGACAGCACACTGTGTCAACACTTGTTCCGTGACGCCAGCCAACCCGTTGAGCGTGCCAACCCTGAGGGCCTGTGCTATGGCCTCTTTGGGGACCTCGCCTTTGCTGCCAAGGAGAGCTTAGTGGCCACTGAGTCAGGGCGCAAGCCCTATGCTGGTGATCGACGTCACCCCATATTTTTCAAGCGCAAGATGGATCCTGCTGAACCCTTTGCAGGGCTTGCCTCCAGTGCCCTCAGCGTCTTTGAGATGGAGCCTGGTAGTGGCAGCATGAGCTGGTTTGTGGACACAGCTGAACGTTATGCCCTAGCTGGCCGGCCACTGGCTGAGCTCTGTGACCACAATGCAAAAGTGGCTCGGGAGCTTGGCCGAAACCAGGTAGGTGTAGTTAGGCTGAGGAGAACCCAGGCGGGGCCATGACCTTGGGGCAAGGTCAGGGGCTTCTCCAACTGCTGCATCCAGACCCTGCCCTGAGTTGAGTGCTTAGCTTGGCCACTGCCAACACCAGCCCTCACCTGCTCTAATAACTGAGCACACCTAGGGCCCCAGAGCAGGGCAAATACCAGGGCCATCTGGGGGTGCAGGTCTGGGGCATTGTGGGGCTTAAGCCCCCTCTTCTGGTTCATTCTTGCTTTCAGACTTCCTCAGGTATCTGGTCCTGTAGAAGTCCACACTGCCTCTGATTACCTCTCTGGGACCCCAGGCTCATTTTTACATTGGCTGCCTCCCACATCTCCTTCCTTCTGTGCTCTGCAGGATGGAGGCTGGGATTTTTATCTTTTCCATGGGCCTTGGTTTCCCTACCTGGGGTCGGCCAGGACATTGCATCCCTGGGGCAGCTGAACTCTGAGGGTTTGTGGTTCCATCCAGGCAAAGGGGGTACCTGCATGGGGCACCAGGGACCCAGGACCCCAGTGAGTGACAAGTGCCCACTCTTAGGTGGCGCAGACGTGGACTATGCTACGGATTATCTACTGCAGCCCTGGCCTGGTGCCAACCACCAACCTCAACCACAGCGTAGGCAAGGGTAGCTCCTGTGGCCTGCCCCTTATGAACAGGTAAACCTCTAGTGGCGCTCCCCAAAGGGTGGGACTGCTGGAACCCACCCACACATCGGACCTCCCTGCCCCCAGTTTCAACCTAAAGGATATGTCCCAAGGACTGGGCAGTGAGACCTGGTTGGACCGCAGCAAGGGTGACACACGGAGCGACACAGTGTTGCTTGACTCCTCAGCCACGCTCATCACCAATGAGGGTAGGTTGAAGGGCAGCACAGGGCATTGTTGGGAGTGGGTCAATCCATCCCAGAATGAGCCTCCAGTGTAAATCTCGCCTTTTCCTTCCCTCGTGGGCAGACAACGAGGAGACTGAGGGCAGCGATGTGCCTGCCGACTACCTGCTGGGTGATGTAGATGGTGAGGAAGACGAGTTGTACCTTCTGGATCCAGAACATGCGCACAGTGAGTGAAGGGTAGGAGGGGCAGAGCTGGGAAGTGGAGTGAGAGGCTCAGATCCTGCCTCCCCGACCCCTGCCTTGCAGCTGAGGAGCCTGAGTACGTGCTACCCCAGGAAGCTTTCCCACTGCGCCACGAGATTGTGGACACACCACCAGGCCCTGAACACCTGCAGGATAAGGCCGATTCACCGCATGTGAGTGGCAGTGAGGCAGATGTAGCTTCTCTGGCACCAATGGACTCCTCCTTCTCACTCATCTCTGTCTCACACGCACTCTACGATAGCCGCCTGCCACCCGACTTCTTCAGCACCTTGGTGTGTGACATGCTGCGCTTCTATGCTGAGCAGGGTGATGTGCAGATGGCTGTGTCTGTGCTCATCGTGCTGGGTGAACGTGTACGGAAGGACATTGACGAGCAGACCCAGGTGGGCAACCAGGCCTGGGGGCGGGCATCCCTGTACACCCCACCTACACCCACACCCAGCATGCTGGGGTGAAACCCCTCAATGTGCCCATGACCCTGGCCTTCTGCCTCCCTCCTTTTTCTTTGCACCACCAGGAGCACTGGTACACGTCCTACATTGACCTGCTGCAGCGCTTCTGCCTCTGGAATGTGTCCAACCAGGTGGTTAAACTCAGCACCAGTCGTGCCATTAGCTGTCTCAACCAGGCCTCCACCACCTTGCATGTCAACTGTAGCCACTGTAAGCGGCCCATGAGCAGCCGTGGCTGGGTCTGTGACAGATGCCACCGCTGCGCCAGCATGTGTGCAGTCTGCCACCACGTGGTCAAAGGTCTGTTCGTGTGGTGCCAGGGCTGCAGCCACGGGGGCCACCTGCAGCACATCATGAAGTGGCTGGAAGGCAGCTCCCACTGCCCTGCAGGCTGTGGCCACCTGTGCGAATACTCCTAATTGTCCTGCCCAACCCCAGGAAAGGAGGGGGCTGGGGCTTGTAAACCAAATAAAGGAAGCGGGAGCCACAGTCTGAGGCTGCCTATTACCCAGTCGGTTGCGCTCCTGGCTACCCTGTCCTTGCTCTGGCGGGGCGGGAGGCAATGTAGCCGTTAGAGCTGCCAGAAGTTGCTAGGACCTCTCTACAGCCTTACTTCTACTTTCCGGAAATGCCGCCCCGTTGGGGGCGGGTCAACGGCGGTCGCTTCCGGGAGCCGTCCCGACACCCCGGGTATTTCCAAGACGACAGAGTTCCCGGTTTGCCTCGCGGTGGCTTGCTCATGGCGCTGAGGGTGCAGCTGCTCCTGTTCGTGATCTGGACGCTGGCGGATCCGGCTCGGCTCGGCTCCGACTCGGAGGGCGATGGAGGGTGGTGAGCAGCGACGGGTGGGCGGGGCAGGAGCGCGCTACGGGGCGGCCCAGGGCGTTGACCCGCTATGTCTGCAGGCAGCAGCGCGGGCCTCGGGAGGCAGCGGCGGTGGCGGAGGAGGAGCGCTGCACTGTGGAACGCCGGGCCAACCTCAGCTACGCCGAGTTCGTTCAGTAGTACGTGCATCCTCCCATACTGGCTACATTCCCCACGCCCGAAAACCTGTGCAGGAGCTTCGTTACCCTGGATCGATGGTGTCACGCCTTTGACGGCCGTGTGCCTAGACTACCAAGGCCGCCTCCCCAAAATCTCGAGCAAGCTCGTGTGGGCGGGGCCGGAGGAGGGCAGGACTCAGACCCGACTGTGGCTTTCTGCCTTTCCTTCCAGCTATGCCTTCTCCAGACCCGTCATCCTGCAGGGGCTCACAGACAACTCAGTGAGTGCTTGTGCTCCTCCTGACAATCCCTTGCCTGTGATGGGCCGGGCCCTTAAGTCCTTTCCCCACCCCCACAGAGATTCCGAGCACTCTGCTCCCGGGAAAGGTTGCTGGCCTCGTTTGGGAACAACGTAGTGCGGCTGAGTACTGCCAACACCTACTCCTACCAGAAAGGTGAGGTGCCCCTCCTTGTAGCCCAGCCTGCTTGCTGGCATCCTGAGCAGCACCAGCCAGTCCTGACTGGTCCTTTTCTGCAGTGGATCTACCCTTCCAGGAGTATGTGGAGCAGCTGCTGCACCCCCAGGATCCCACCTCCCTGGGTAATGGTGAGCCAGACTTGGGCAGTAGTTGGATGGGGAGGAGGCACTTGGCACTGCCCAGGTGCCAGGATCCCTGTACCTCCTATGTTCTCTGCTGACAGACACCCTGTACTTCTTTGGGGACAACAACTTCACTGAATGGGCATCACTTTTTCAGCACTACTCCCCACCCACATTCAGTCTGCTGGGTACCACTCCTGCTTACAGCTTTGGGATTGCAGGTGGGTGCCCTGCAAGATCAGATAGGGGGGTGGGGAAGGTGCAGATTGGGTTTGATTGCCAGCTACTCGTTATTGACTCCACAGGAACTGGCTCTGGTGTACCCTTCCACTGGCACGGGCCTGGGTTCTCAGAAGTGATCTATGGCCGCAAGGTCAGCATAGGGTGGTGGCTGAGACTTGGGGCTCATAGACCATAACACACATTGACATTGCTGCTCCTGCTCCCAGCGCTGGTTCCTGTACCCCCCCGATAAAACACCCGAGTTTCACCCCAACAAGACGACACTGTCCTGGCTCCAGAACATATACCCAGCCCTGACACCGTCTGCACGGCCCCTGGAATGTACTATCCAGGCTGGTGAGGTCAGTAGTTGGTAGGAGGAGCCTGGGCTGGGCTGGGCTGGGCTGAGGGCCCCAACTAAACCCTGTGCCCTACCCCATCCAGGTGCTGTATTTTCCTGACCGATGGTGGCATGCCACACTCAACCTTGACACCAGTGTTTTCATCTCTACCTTCCTTAGCTAGCCAGAGCAGGCAGCTGGCGAGCCCCGTCGCACACCAGCACACACCCCTACAACTGCTCACAGGTTTTATTACAGGGACAATGGTGGCAGAAGCAGCCTCAGCCCAACCCACCCTAGCCTGCTGTTTTTGGCTCAGAAGAGGGACAAGGGAAGCTCATGGCCTAACAGCAGAACTGATGGGGAGGATGGGGTAGGGATACCAGAGCAGGGATCCAGGGACACAAACTATGTACAGGGACTGGGGGATAAGGCCCCAAAACCCAGGACCTCCTGGGCCAAGGTTCCAGGCTAGGTGGGGCGAGTAGCCCTCCCGCTCTCCCTGCCTCAGTAGTCCTCCACCCAGCCGTTCTCAGAGATGAACGCATCGATGACCTCTTTCATGGCCAGGTTGGGAATGAGCTGTTCCTGGGTCAGGGGGCTCCGGGTCACAGGATCAAAATGGCCCACGCGCTGCAGTGACAACAGGGTCAGAAGGTACTTAGTGGGCCTAAGCCCTGCCCCCAGCACCTGTGGGCCCTCACCTGCAGGTGCTCCTCGATGTCCTTTCGGTCATAGGTGATGCCACTAGGTGTGATGCATGGCTCCCGCATTAGCTCGAAGCTGATCTTACCACACAAATAGTCAGGGATGTCTCGTTTCTGCATCATACCAGGTCAAGTCAGGGACCAGGAAGGGGACACTACTCCAATTCCTACTACCCACAGCCCCAGAGAACAGGACAACTCACCTTTCTCTTCTCATCCACTTGGGAAAAGAGCTCATCCATATCTGCTAAGTATTTGTCCTGCAAAAACCGAGCATCCACACATGGGCCAGATACTCCTTCTCCTTTCCCCAGACATGCACACAGACCCAATAGCCAGGGGCACCCTCAAGTCACATGCACACAAACACACACAGACCCACATGTGGGCCAGGGCACCCTCACGTGCTTGGCCTCGATGCAGGCCTGCTGGGCCCGGATGTGGCCATCGTCCTCATCACCCTCATGGTTCCGCTGACACTCTTCCAGCTCCCTGGGGTTTGACCAAGGAGCTGGTCAGAGACAGGTTTGGCCAGGAAAGGTCAGACTCCACCCCAACCCCAGGCTTATTCAAGCCTTGTCCCCTTCTTTCTGTTCACCGGTGTTGGTTTTCATTAAATATTTGTGTTTGTGACTCAAAAGGGCTGACTTGCAGGGCGGGGGTGTTGGGGCCTGCCACCACAGCCCACCTTTCACGCTCTGCCACAATGAGTCGTGTGAGGTAGGAGTGCAGCTCATTCTCTTGGTGGATGCGCCGCTCCTCGATGCTATTCCAGCGCTTCTTCTTGGCGATTCGCAGAGCGCTGGGGATGTCGTCCCCAAAGTTAAGCCGCTGCTCCTTAGCCAGATTGTAGGCTGAGGAAAGAGGCTTCAGGTCCTCCTCTGGTCAGTCCACCCTCCCGGCCCCAGGCACCCTCATAACCAGCCAGCCTGTAAGCCTACCTCGCTGCAGGTTGGCGATGGCCTCATCATAGCTCTCCATCTCCAGCTGGCATTGCCCCAGGAAGAAGTGTGCCTTCACAGACTGCCCATCCAGCTCCAGGGCACGCCGGCAATCAGCCAGGGCCTGTTCATGCTGCTGCATCTTCAGGTAGCACAGTGCACGGTTGGTGTAATACACAGCCACCAGGGGATTCCGGGTCTGGAGACCAGGGCCCGCCAGTCAGCAGGAGGGCGCAAGCTCAGCCTGTCCCTGTCCCAAGCCCTGTCCTGGCTTGAGGCCCATGGTTGGAATCAAGACACTAGGTTTCTCAGCTTCGAAGCTCCTAGGCACTGAGAATGGGTGGAGAGTGTGTCCTGGCCCCGAAGTCTGTCTGAACCCACCCTCCTAACTGGAGATTTTGTAAAGGTAAGTTTCCCAGATCTGTGGAGACCCCGAGCCCCAGGCTCTGCAGGCCTCAAGCGCCCTGAAGCTCTCACCCACCACAGTTCTCTGGCACAGGGCTCCAGAGCTGGGACCTCGGCTTTTTTGGAACGAAATCATCGTTGAGTTCTCTGAGCCCAAACGCCCCTCCCCCGAAAGGCCAAGACCCTCCGAAGGTCCAGCAGGGAGAACTGGGCAGGCCCCGCCCCCTTCCCTGGCCGGGACGCTGGTCCCCTCCCTCGGCTTCAGCGCACTCACGATCGCGCGGCCGTAGCAGGCCGCCGCCTCCGGGTACTTGCGGCCCACGAAGAGCCGGTTGCCCTGCTCCTTTAACTCCTGCGCGCTCGGGCTCTTCTCAGGGCTTCCACCGGCGGCGCCCAGCCGCGCGCTGCTCTCCTTCTCCTCCTTGCCTTTCATGGCGCCGCGCGGCACGGCCTGGGCTCCGTTCCCAGGCTCCGCGCCCGGCCCACCCTGTGCCCGCAGCCCGAGCCCGCAGCCCGAGCCCGCGATCCGCTCGGGCCCGGTCCAGCGATCCGCCACCGGAACTTCCGGCCCCGCGGGGAGGGGCTAGTGAGGCGAACGGACCCGCGCGGGTGGGCGGGGTCGCGCGTGCGCCTGACGGTCTGTGGGGGGGAGTGAGGCAGGAGTGTACTCCGCAACGCAACCCGGGGCGTCGGCAGTCAGAAGAGCCGAGGGCTGCTCCAGGTGGCTCTGCACCTCGCATTTGGGGTTCTTCCTCCCAGAAGTTGGCCAAGCTCACGCCCGCATCTTGTCCCGCTTCACCCGAGACCCAGCCCGTGAACATGGCGTCCACCCGCGGGTTGTGGGCTTGTGAGGACCCTAGCCGCTGGGCCGCCATTCTGGCACGCCACGAGGAGGTGGTGAGAGCGCGCGCGGGCCCCCAGCGGCAACTGGAAGCCCTGGACCGATGGTAGGGCGGTGGAGGCATCGTTAGGGCGGGCGATCCCTGTTGTCCGGACTCCCCGTCACTGCCCTTCCCTAGGTATCGAGAGGATTTGCCCGCAGCCATCAAGGGCCGAGCGGAGAAGCACGTGACACGAGGCGAGCTAGAGCGCCTGCTGGCCTGGAAGCTGGCGGTGAGGGGCTTCCACGTGGGGGGCGGAACGTCGACCCGCGGGCCCGCCTTCTGACGACTGGGCTTCCACTTGTGGGCGGCTCCATGTGGCGTGGGGTGGAGCTCTCTCCTAGAGGCGGGTCCTCACGTTATGGGGAGGACCCTCCTGGCAAGGTCCACCACCAGTGACCACCCCATCCGATCCGACTCGGCCGCAGAGGGGCCGTTTCCGGCCGCGCCTGCAACAGCTGGTGGCCACCAACCCCCCGGAGCTGGTGGTGAAGCGCTCTGCCGCTGCCTTCAACCTCCTGCCAGACATGCAGGCAGCGGTCACAGAATTGTGCGCCCTCAGGGGTGTGGGCCCTGCTACTGCCTCGGGTTAGTTGGGAGAGCTATCACACCGGCGGGGTTGCGGGCCTCTTAGTGTTTTTGTTTGATGTGGGCCGATGGCCACGTCCATGACACGGAGAGTCACTGAGAAATGGTAGTTCACACTGAGGTTGTCCTGAGACTGGTGGTGTCTGAGTGCTGGCCTTTCACTACCCCCAGCGGTCCTGGCTGTTGGAGCTCCTGAGGTGGCAGCCTTCATGTCTGATGAGGCCGTATCCTCAGTGCCTGGCCTGCCAGCCCTGCAGTACACTCTCAAGCATTACTTGCTGTACTTGCGCCAGGTGCAGGAGCGTGCCACAGCCCTGAATGGAGGTGAGGGGACTGTTGGTGGGCTAGGAGGGTATCCAGAACTTTTGTCAAGGTGGACTGTCCTGCAGGGCAGGGTGGTCAGTGCCCTGGGCCCCAGACTCCCTCTGTGCCTCCCTAGGTAGTACCTCAGGGTTGTGGACCCCTCATCGTGTAGAGACAGCTTTGTGGACCTGGGCTGTGGGGCAGAAGCTATGCCCGCACCTGCTGCCCAACCTCAGCCCCAGCTCAGCCACCCCTGAGGATACGAGGCCATCAAAGAAGCACAGGACCCAGGCCAACTGAACTTGGCTGTGGCTCAGGACCTTCTCACCTGCTATGTCGCTGCAGAAGCTCAATAAATGCCTGCTAAACTCACTTCTGACTATGAGGCCTACAGTTTCTCTCCAGGGGATCCCACCTCCCATATAGACACACCTCATACCAAGTACAGAGGAGCAAAGGAGAATCCAGGATGCCCGTATAGAGGAAAGAGCCCTCACAGGCCAATCAGCAAGTGAGGGGGAGGCCAGATTAGCCCCCAGAGCCCTCGTACAGCCACCTGGTGCTGTGTAAAATATTTATTCATTCTCCAAAAAGGCTGAGACTGTTAGTCCTGGGGGGGGAGGCTGGGACAGGGTCTCCTCTGGGGTCACCCTTGCAACCTCCACCACCCGGCTTGGCCCAGCAGTCTTAACCCCCCTTCCCAAGGCCTAGGAAGGGGCCAGGGCTGGTATAAGGCTTAGCCTGAATTCAGTGGGCCACAGGGGCCACCTGCCCTCATGGGACAAGCAGCCTCTAGAGATACATTCACAGAGGGCAGGCATGCAGGCCACCCCCTGGCCCATGCGTCCCCCAGGAGTCCATCAGGGCGGCGGGGGGATGTGGGCACCCAGCAAGTCATAGGCGAAGACATTCCAGAAGATGGCGAAGAGCAAGAAGGTGCCATAGGCAAGCAGCACCACCCACCAGCCGCACTGGTCCCGCAGGCGCTCCTCGTAGCTGCGCAGGATGGTCAGGCCCATGCTGACCCCCACCACGGCACCAGCCAGATGTGCCATGAAGCTAGGCTGTGGGCCTGAGGCAGGCAGTGGTGGGGAGAAGCGCAGCCACACAGCCCGGCCCACCTCGGAACTCACTGTAGAGGGAGGTGGCAGGTGGAAGGTACCTGGGCCATGAGCTGAGCCTCCCCACCCAGACCCCAGCCCCCTACTTACTGCACACCAGGGCCAGCACCATCCTCAGCAGCTTGTAGGGACACCTCATCCCAGCCCAGTTCTGATGGGGTGTGAGAGAGGCTGTGAGACAAGCCTTGTGGGCCCCTCCCCACATCCCACCTAGGCTGTCCCATTACCATGACGACGTTAGCCAGGTGTGCAGAGCACAGAGCGTAGACCCCGCCAGAGCCCCCCACTACAGGGGCCCGCATGTCAGTAATAGAGACAGTCAGGGAGCCTGTATAAAGCAAGTGGACAGCTGTGAGAATGAGGCCCACAAGTGAGGTGGCCAGGGGGTACACGCCTGTCTCACCTGCCAGCACACCGGCCAAGTAGAGCAGGCTGATGCGGAGCAGGCCGTGCACCATCTCCAGGGGCACCCCGATCATCAGCTGCAGGAGAGCGTTGAACCCTAGCTGTTCCAACCTGGCCGTGTAGGGGCAAGCAGGTATGAGGTTTGAGATCAGTCATCAGGCCCCCAGCCCTAGCCTCAAAGTGCTAAAATCTGATTCAATCTGGGGTACTGGAAGTGGGCCCCCACTCACCCGACGTGCATGAACATGTAGGTAAGAAAGCGCCAGGCCCGAGCTCGGTGGCCAGGGTGGTATACAAGGGGGCTCTTCATGTACTCGGGGTGGTAGGTCTGCAGCACCCATTTGTTGAGGCGGGCCCCATAGCACAGGAACACAATGATCTGGGAGAAATGAGCATTAGAGCCAAGCTGGGCCAGGCCAGGGATACAGGAGGTGAATAGAGAGGCTCACCTGAGCAAGGGTGACTGAGGCCATAAACACAGGAGGTGGGCAGCTGCGATGCCGGTAGAAGTACCAGTGGCGGTCTACCTCCCGGGGCAAGATCTCGTAGGCCACATAGCGCACGAACCGTTTGTAGACACCTAGGCCTGGCTCATCCAGCAGCCCATCCTGGGGTAGTGCCCGCTGTCCATTGGCAATGGCCCGCTTGAAGCTGCTTGAACGCTTGCTACTGATCTGGGGCGGGGGGTGGGAGCTAAGCATGGGACATTGTATTCCCTCTACCACCTACATGCCCCACCTGGGCCACCCAGGTCCTCACAGGGTCTGAAGCCCTCCCCACTGCAAGGGGAAAGGCAGGGAAGAGGGGCTGCCTGCCCTCCCAACTCTAGCCAGGGCTAGACACTGTACTGGCCAAGGCCTGGAACCCCGCCCCAGCTGCCCACCCACTGTGGCACTGACCAGGTCCACCAGTTCCTGGTAGCAGACCTGGCCCCGATCGTTGCTCTGGGCCAGGGCCACCAGCATGTCCAGCTTGGCTGGGTCCAGGGGCAGCTCATGGCTGTGCACCAGGCCAGTGAAGGTGTCCGCACCGATGAAGCCTGTGTTCTCAGGGTCCAGCTGCTGGAGTGGGGTGGGACCACCCGCCAAGGCCTGAGGGTAGGCCCAGCCCACAGACCAAAGGGCTGGGCCAGGCCAGCTGGGAAAGGCAGTCTCCCAATACCCTTGGGTCAGGCTTCTGTGCCCTGACATGGTCCCAGGAGCTCCCAGGGCACTGGTGCTTGGGTTCCAGGACGCCAGGGGTCTCCCCACCTCCTTTCCACCCTGCCCATCCTAGAAGGGTAAGGCCAAGGTCTGAGGACTATCCCCCTCACCTCCCACCCCATGCTAGGCGTCCTGATCTGGCTCACCCTCTCCGGGGGTCTCAGGCAGCAGGACCAAGGTCTTGCAGGAGGGGGCTTGGGGGAGCAGGAGAGAGCAGGGGCGGGACTGGGGCTCTATGAGAGCTCGAGCTCGGTTCCCCTAGCCCAGCCCAACAGCGAAGGGCCGCCGCGGGGGCGGTGCCGGCATCCCCTCCTCCCCACGCACCTGCTCCTGGATAAGCTGCAGCAGTGAGCTTCTGTCCATAGAGCCAGGCCGGGCCCAGGGCCGGGGTCGGCGGCCGTGGCCGGGAGGGGCTGCTCTGCGGACAACTCCGCTCCGCCCCAGCCCGTGTGCTCCGCCCGCCCGCTCCGCACCGCGTCACGGAGCAGCCGGCCGCCGCTGCCGCTGCCGCCCGCCACGCGCGGCCGGAACACGCGCGCGCCCAGCACGTGGACGCGCTCCCGGGCTGGAACAGCTCCGAACCAGCGCCCGGGTCCCCGCGCCTGTTCACTGCATGCCCATTCCCCTCACCCCTGCACCCCACTCTGACAGAGCACTCTGATCCTCCAGCGGGAACAGGAGCTGGGAAACTGAGTCACAGGCAGCACCCAAGCACTTCCTGTGCACACCCTTTTGCCTGGGCATCTTCTTGGGTAAGCCTTCCCAGACCACCTTACTACCTGTGACTCTCCAGGCAGGGGTGCTAGCAAAGGTAGGGAAACTAGCAAAAGTAGCAAAGGTAGGGAAGGCCTCTGCAGCTGCCCCTGCTCAGTCTGCCACACCAAACCCTGGCACACACCTGGGCCTGGACGCCCCTTACTGTTCCTGCAGCTTGGACGTTGGACAGTGACAGTGGGGCCTCCAGCCCCAGAAGGATACTAGGGGGATGTGCTCAAACAGACTAGTGGACATCAGGGCAGAGGTCCCACTGTCACTATCTGCAGCTAAGCTGCGGCTGAGGTAGGGAGAGGCCCTAGTTCCTGGAGAGGGCAGGTAGACCCCTCTAACAGAGGTGACAGACTAAGGAAGTGTTAACATAGCAAACCCTCCAAGGACCACTCAGAACCCTGATGCCATGGAGCCATCAATACTGGTAGCTGGGCCTCACGAGAGAGGCTGGAAATAGCATCCTACTCTGCCCTCTAGCAGGCAAGAACTGCACTGTGCAGCGAGGCAATAGAGCTAGGAAGTTAGGATGGTGGAGGAATAACCTCAAGAGTCTGACCCCAGACCCTTGAGTCAGGCCTGCGCATCCCTGGGGGGTAGGCCGTTGTTCCTATGTCCTAGGAATAGCCTGTTAGGACTCTGGGAGGGGCCCTGGCCTAGAAGGGGGCTACCTGTATGGAATGACTGAAGGCAGGAGGGGCACTGGTCTGGGTGGCCAGGGTCTTCTACCCAGCCCTGCCATGGGCTGTCTCTGCTCCAGGCACCAGAACACATGCCAAGCATGTACCTGAGACAGGAAGTGTCCAAGCCTAACTAACCATAAATTGAACCCTATCTTCACCAAGGGTTTTCTGTCCTCTTTCCCTCAGGTTGGGGCCTCTGGCTATCCTTGCCCAATAGGAGAGACAGAGGCCTCTGGTCAAGGAGTGAGAAGTACAAGGCAGATCTTCCACACCCAGGGGCCAACCCGCTCACCAGAAGCAGAACATTTCGGCACATGCCAGTACCACCTCAGAATCCCAGGTCCTCCCCAAAGCTCAGCCTGGCTGAGGGGATGGATGATGATGTTTGGGGAGGAGTCTGCCATCAGGAGGACCTCCAGCATCAAGTCCCCTCAGGAAAGCATGGACCTCAATGAAGAGGCCCCCAAGCCACGGCTGGGCCATAACTGGACCTCACACTGGTCTGAGGGTGGTCTTAGGCCTAGAGGGGAGGCATGGGAGTCAAGAGTGAAGTTTCCAGCTCACACTAAAACGAAGAATGTGATTCAAGAAAAGCCATCTTCAGAAAGTAGAGTCCAAGAGTCCAAAAGACACTGAAGTTTAATCAGGAAACCCAACCTCATGTCTCCCATGAAGGGTGCAACCCTGGACCAGTCTCCTAATGTAGTGGGGAGGGGACCATACAGTGGTCCAGCCACTCCTGCCTCCACCCCCCAATTTTGGTCCAAAGTGCTGCCCTCTGACTTCCTTCGTACCCACTGGCTATCTGGGACCAGAAGCAGTAGAGCCCTGAGAATTCAGGTCTTGGGTCAATGGTTTCCTCAACCATGTCCTGCAGTTCCTCCAACACGATGCCCACAAAGGTAGGTGATGCTGGGCAGGACATAGGCTGGTGGGACCTGGGGAGCCACCCTTGACACTGGGCAGTGAGCAGGCTGTCTTCAGAAACAATGTTTTGACTCTGGAAGCCCCAACAAGCGGGTGGCCCCACGCCAGCACCCTGGGTTCCTGAGATCAGACTGCACGGCTCTGGGGCCTCATCGGCTCTTCACCAGAACTCTGTAGAGTGAGAAACTGAGGATGGCAGCAACAGCAGTCCCAACAGCCCCTAGTGTCAACCGGAGCCAGAAGGAGGTGGTGTGCAGCTCCCCATGGACCAGGTGTCTGCAGGAGAAAGAAGTTGGCTGGAGACACCCTCAGGGTGCTGCCCAGATTCTTGCTGCTGTACCTGCCCTCAACCTGTCTCCTGGAAAGTCAGAGCTCCACAGAGCTGCTCCCTGTAGCTAGCAGTGAGACCATGCCCTGCCAGGGCATCAACACCTAAAGCCCAACCTGCAACCCTGACTCCAGTCCCCAACATCATAGCTATTCCACTCTTGGTGGCAGGGACCATTGGTACCTTGGGATGGGGACAGGTTTCCCACCACAGACACTATAGCAATGGTACCCACGGGAAGGTGGCCATGGTGGCAAGCTGGGTGAAGATGGCTGTGCTGGGCTCTGCTGGGCCAGTGCAAGAGAACAAAGTGGGGGCAGGTAGCCGATGCCTGCGGCAAAATTCAGCTGGAGATAGGCCAGGCAGCGAGACACTTTCAGGCAGGTCAGCTTTGGAGGAGACGAAGAGGCAGGGGGTCTGCCTGTCCATGTAATGGCGCTGTGGAGTGAGGGGCCAAGTGAGGGCACAGTCTGATGGTGGGTGAAGGTGCTGGGGGACCTCACCCATGGATGTGCTGCCCACAGAACCCTGGGGCAGGTAGGGCTTGCCTTGTAGACGCTGGTGCAGAGTGCAAATGACTGGGGGTCACTACCATCGAACATCAAGCAGGCGACATCACAGGCAGCGTCATGTGTGGAGGCCAGTAGGCTGTCTGCATTTACCTCACATAGCTGGACAGAGGGTGGCCAAAGGGAAGGGGGCTCAGTCGCTCAGGATGCATTGGGGCTGTCCAGTGTGCACCTGGGTCTACAGCAGGAACCCCTAACCCCCAGCACTCACTATCAGATACTTTTCTTGCCCGTTGACCTGCACCGTGTCAATGGCGTAGATGGCAGGCTCCTCGCAGAGCTCCTTGGCATCCTGATGCTGAGGAGGGAGATACCTGAAGCCTGGTGATCTTGATGCTCCTCAGAGGCCCTATGCCCTGGAAGCTCCAGGCAGGAGCTGGGTCCCCTCACCCAGCACATAAAGCTCACCCTTAAGCCACGGCCAAGGAAGGCCTGCAGAAAGGCAGATTTGCCCACTCCTCGGGCCCCCACCACATTGCACAGGAGAACATTCCTTTGTGTCTGTCCCTTCTCCTGGTCCAGCTTCTTCTCACGAGTGACTGTGGGTGGATGGCAAAGACAACCAAGAATGAGAGGCTGCCAGGGAGGGACTGGGCCAGGCTAGCTCAAGGGTATGGGCTCACCTGTGATGGCATGGGCCTGGGAGTCCTGCTTGCAAAGGGTGGGGTAGCCCAGGTAGCCAAGGTGCTCGAGACAGCGCTGGACATCCAGATAGGTCACCAGTCTGGGACAGAAGTGAATGAGAGGTAGCATCATGGAGAGGCAGCAGTGTGTGGCAGGTGGGGGCAGGTGGGGGGCTGTGCTTACGTCCACTGGCAGAGGTACCCATGCAGGGGCAGCAGGCCTGCTTCGGTACGAACTGTGTACAGGAACTGGGGACCCCAGGGCGGGGCTGGGAACACACTGAAGAGGCCCTGAAGCTCTGCCGGTGAGAGGGCACCATCATGGTCCTGTGGGCAGAAGGGCTATGATGACACTGGCTGGGAGGCCAACATAGGAAGCTCAGTAGAGTCACTGCATCCTCACCTGGTCATGCTTCTCAAACACCCTCTGCACAAACTGGTAGCCAAAATGGTTGAGCTCTGTGCTGCAGCCAGGGGGCACGTGGAGCCTGTGGGGTCATGGGGTCATCAGGTTCCCACCATGCTTGGCACACTGCCCATCTGTGTGGTGGGACCTCCCTGTGCACTAAACTGAACCTGGGAGGTTCCTGCACGTGCCTCCTTTGGCCAAGCACCATCGCAAAGAAGCAGGCAGAAATGTAGCTGGGGGTGGGCAGCGCACCTGCTCTGCATGGATCCCAGTCTGCCTGTCCACAGCAGGGCACCTCCAACATAGGCTATCTTGGCCGTGCTCTGCCGGAGCGAGGGCTCCAACTCCACCCCGGCCCCATGTGACACTGAGACCCACCCACCACTCACGGAGGGAAGAGATAGTCAGAGGATAGCTCCAGTGTATCCCCGTAGCCAAAGCGCCGCAGGATGGTCCATGTGGTCTCGTGGCGGCCACGCTGGATAAAGAGCGTGTTCAGGAAGAGGAAGCCTGCTCAGAAAGGGGCAGAGGAGGTGGTACTGGGTACTGCCCGGCCCCCACCCCACCCTGGGAAACAGGCATGGTGCCAGGTCTCACCATCCAGGGTCAGCCGGTTGTCCCGCACACCTCCTGCTACATTCTTTCGCACCACCATCTTCACATCTTCTAGGGCCTGCGGGGCCAAAGGGTGCCCAAAACAGGACTTCTGCCTCCAAGAGAAAGACACTGTTAGTCAACTAGCCACCCCAGTGATTGCTCCGCCTGATTATGAATGGTGTCTGAGGCATGGAGCCTGGCTGTGGCCTGAGTAGGTAGGTGCCACTAGGAGAGGAACAGGGGGACCACCTGGAAAGCATTGAGTTCCTCATCACTGAGTGCCTGGTCCAGATCCTGGTCTGAGAGCCTGAAGATTCGCGTGAGGGCCTGGGTGCATGCGGGCCTCAGCTGCAAGGACAGCTTGCTCAGCATGATGCCTCCCAAGGCTCCCACCTGCTGGCCACCCCCTGTGCCCACTGCCCACCTGCTTGGTCTCAGGGTCATAGAGCGGGGCCGTGGGGTGCAGCACAGCCTTCTGTGCATAGTAGAACAGCTCTGAGATGTTCCTCAGGTTCTTGGCCGAGCACTGGGAGCCACCAGGACAGACTCAGAGAGGTGCCTGATGCTGGGAGACTCAAAGGGTCCCGGACAGAGATGCAGGAACAAGTGGTCGGCAACCCCCACCCAAAGGAAGTGGGGCCCCACCTGCCCTCAACAAGACAGCTTGCCTGAGATCCCAGGCCACCAGCACATGAGCGCCTGCTGTAGGTCCTGGCCCCTGCCCCTCCTCTTCTCCACCTCAGTAACCCCTACCCTGCCCTGCCCACCAGCTCACTTCCACACAGGTCTCAATCTCAGGAAACTGGCTCATGATGGGCAGTACAGCCTCCATGGAGCTCCCCGGCCGCAAGTCTGACTTGTTGCCCACCAGGATGATAGGGATCCTGGGGAGAAGTCCACAGTCACCAGGGATAAGAGAGCTGGCAGAGACCACCCTCCCTCAGGCCCTGCCCATTACCTGGGCCCCGTCTTGGTCTCTCCATTCACCAGCGGGATCCATTTGGTTCGGATCTAAAAGGCAAGACCCGGTATGAGGTGAAGGTGCCACACAGCTCAAGGCTTTCATGTGGAACTTGAGCCTAACCTGAGGAAGATGGGGGAAAGTTGAGGCCCACTGAGGGCCAAAGTTACAGCAACTGCGAACTAGGCCAGTGGGAACTAGGCCAGTGGGATGTAGCAACTGGCAGGTGCAACCTTATCTGATTCTAGCAGTTCTCAAACACTACCAAGGGGCCTAAGTCAGCAGCCCAGGGCAGCCTCTTTTACAAGCCTAAGTAGTTCAGACTTGTGGCTGTCTATGCTCTCTATGGTCACATGGGGCTCCCCTGGAGAAGCTGTGGGGTCCTAGCCACAGGCTCCCAGAACCCAGGGTGGCTCCAAGAGGCTCCTCAAAGTACTCATTAGAGATAGGGCCAGCCATAGATGTGAGTCACCCCAGAGCTGCTTCAGCTGAGCATCCATCTGGGGTCCACGCAGAAGTTAGGTTGATGATCAAGCTGTGTGCCAGTGACAGGGACCCAGGATGGATATGGAGCTCTCTCACCTTCTCGATGGTGTCTTCCTCGGAAACGTCGTATACCACACATACCACATTTGCCTATGGGGGAGGACAGGTGGCACAGTATTACCAGAAGCTTCATGTCTATACCACCCCAGCATTCAAAGGCAAGCTCAGAGACCCAGGAAGCCATTCTTCTCTGGTACTCACTAGCCAGTATTCTTTGGCCATGTCATTGAGACGATGACATGAACAAAGACCTGCTCAAACCTCAGACAAGCCCCTCCCTGCTCACTTCCAGGCCCCAGCTCCAGTCAGTCCCCTGGAGAACTCAGGAAAGACCCCCAAAACCTGGCACCCCATCCCTCATCTTGGTCAGTCCCCTGTCAGTCTGGTCAGTCCCTTGGAGAATTCCGGAAAGACCCCCAAAACCTGGCACCCCATCCCTCATCTTGGTCCTTCACTCCTGTATTACTAGTACTGAGACAATAATGAGAACAACAGCATAAGGGATGATGAAGGCAAGAAGACTGCTTGTGCGTAGCTGTGGTCTGTACTCTTGCCCAGTGGTGCCCCAAGACAGTAAAGAACATAGCAGGACAGGACAAAGCTAAAAGGGCAGCTTCCCCCAAGAGCTTGGCCCATGCACATATCTTCCAAATAATAGGTGAAAAGAGGACTGTTCAGCCTATAGCTCTGATCACAGTACCCACCTCAGCCCAAAGGACCAGGGTAGTGGACTGCATTACAGGGTGGTGGTGTGGTAGGTAGCCAGGGCACAGAGCTACTTAAGGGATCACTTTGAAGGATACTGAGGTCTGTTTCCCAGTAACCACTGGAAGAGTGAATAATGGGTGTGGAGAGCCATAGGGCTGGCCAGCTATATGGGTAGGAGAAAGGGATGGTCACTCTTTCCCCCAGTTCTCAGCAAGGTGTGTCACAGGAACCCCATAACTTAGTGCTGAGAGGTCACAGCAGAATTAGCAAAACTGCAGACTCCCTGAGCACCTCAATCCAATCCCTGAGAAAGGCGCTCATCAGGCCTAGGAAGCAGCCTGCCCCCAGGGCCTGAGCACTGATTCCCCCATGCCTGACGTCCACTTCCTGAGCTCTCAGGATGCACACTGCACCTTGTGAATCTCGTCCTGGAGCTCCTCAACCGTCTGCTCAGCTTCTGGATGGAAGAGATCGCACTGCAGTCCTGCCCTAAATGTGACTCCTGGGCAGAATCCTGGGGTGGGATGGGGTGGGGAGGTTCCGCTCTACCTGAGGAATCCACGATGTGGGTGGGCACCTTCTCTGGGGTGACGTCTGCGGGAATGGTGATCTCTTCTGCACGGGGCGGGACCTGAAGCAGAGTGGTCTTGAGGGTGGCCCGGGAATGGAGGGAGGTCCACCCTGGGGCCTCAGTCCCCTCCTCTGCGTGACCACGGGAGGGGCACTCAGCAACGCTGCTCTCACCTCCTCCGGGAATTCCTCGCCCACCAGCGACAGGATCAGCGACGTCTTCCCCACCTGGGCTGCGCAGGGCGGCGCGGTCAGCACAGCGGCCAAGGTCGCGGCGCTCCCGCTCTGGAGAGGTCAGGCTCCTACCCCTGTGGCCCCGATTCCCACCCCGGGCCCGGGAGCCTACCCTCGCCCAGCAGTAGGATGCGCACGTCCCGCTTCATGGTGGCCGTCTGGAGCTACAAACTGATGCTGGCACACACCCGGCCCCAACCCCTGCCCACACCCGGGATTCTGACCGCGCTCTCCGGGAGTCCACACTTCCGCCCCCGCCGGTGCAGCTACACTAACGAGCCGTGCAGAGCAGAGCGGCCGGGCTGCGCGGCGGCGCCACCGCGTGGGTTCGCCGGGCACTGCAGGAGCTGCGCCAGCCAGAGAGGCGGGGTTTCTACTCCAGGTACGGCTCTGCACCAGCAGCTGTGGGCTCAGCCATGACTGCCCCACTCCAAGCAGGTCAATTCTTGAAGGTGGAGGGAGCAGGAGTTCTGGGGTTTGGCCAGAGATTAAGCTCAGGCCAGGCAGGAGAGCCAGGTGGAAGGGAGTAAAAGCCTGGAGTGACCAGTAGACAATACCACAATACAACATCCACATTTATTTCAACTATACAGGCAGAAATATAAAAGTACTCAGGCAAAGAGCTAACAAGCCCTTTACATTTGTTTAGGGTCTAGGTAATTTACACACACAGTCCTAAGCCTGTTTGGTGTGGAGGGGCTGGGCCTACCTAGCCATCCTGGCCCAGCATTAAGTCCTCCACTAACTCAGCTTCTTGACAAGAGCCTTTGCTCAGGCCAGGTACCCATTGTGACCAGCAAGGAACACCTGACCCCAACATCTCTACTGTGGCTCAGTAGCCCGTGACCTCCCACACCAAGATCTCATTGTGGGCCACTGTGAAGAGCAGATGGGCAGATGGGGTGAACCTGCAAAACTGTACACAGTCATCGTGGCCAGCAAAGTCCTGTGTGGCTTCCGTCACGCAGTCCACCAACCTCAGCACACGCTCTGTAGGCAGATGGCAAAGGGTGGTCCCTGTGCTTATGTTTGCAGCTCCAGGGCCTAGGAGTGCCCCTACCCATCCTGGCTCTCTCCAGGTGGTGCCAGTGCCACTTGGGAATCTGTGAATGGCCTGTATTCTCCATGCCCAGAGCTGTCTGTCGCTGGGACTGGGGCAGCAGAGCCAAGCGAGACCCTTAAGTGTTGAAGCGTCTCAGAACAAGGGCTTGCCAGGCCCCAAGCTGGACAGCTGGGTCCATTTAGGCCCCAGTGCTGGGTGCTGCACTCGCCATCCTACACTCCTTATCTCCTGACCTTACGACACCCCTGGGGCAGGTATCCTCACTCCATTTTAGAGACAAGAAAACCCAGGATGTAGAGGTGAGGGGCATGTCTCAGTGTGAGGAACAGGTAAGTCTACTTGGCCTCACTCAAGACAAGCTAGAGTCCAATATCCACCAGAACTCACCAGTGAAGCCAATGGCTATGAGGTGGGCTCCAGGGGACAGGCTCAGGGATATAGCGAAGAATGGCAGAGGGATCTTCTCCACTACCTGTGGGCAGCAAATGTGAGGCACTGGGTGGTGGCTCCCATGGCCCCAGGCACCCACCCCTCCCAGCACCACAGGGGCGTGCACATGCCTGCTTCTGGTGGAGGCTGTAGAAGATCACCTCTGGATGTGGGCCAAGGCCTGTACACACCAGCAATGCCCTATCCCAGGGGCAGAAGGCAGCAAGAGAGGGTGGTGGGCAACCTGGATCCTGAGGAGGAGTACAGCATGCTGTGGCAAGGTGGGCAGGTACTATCCCTGCCCAAGGTGTCACCAGGACCCTCACCTCTACGAGGGTGGGCGCTGGAAAGCTCAACCAGTCCACGAGCTCACAGTGGCCCTGCAGCCAGTCGGAGGCCCAGATGCTGACCCGCTGGTCTCTGCTGGCGGCCAACCACAAGTCTGTGCCCTCCACCCCGAACTCTCTATACTGCAAGAGTAAGAAAAGGTAGGTATTTCCTGACACACTTTGCTCAATCCCCTTCCCTGCCAGCACCACCTAGATGAGGCCTTGCCAGTTCATGAGGCCACTTCACCTTCTTGTTCGTGCTCTGGATGGTGGAGATCGGGGCACCCCGGTGGTCACTCAGTACACGTAAGGTCATCCCTGTGCGGGGGCAGCTCACAGCTATAAGCCCATCCTTGTCTCCAGAGAGGATAGTCTGACCTGGGCCAGGAAGGGCTCACTCTGTTACACTGTGAGCCCCCAGCCCAAAGGTGTGACCTGGGCCAGGCGGAGGCCTTCCTGTCACCCTTTAAGCTCCCAGCCCCTCACCATTAGTAGAGAAGAAAATGGCCGTCAGTGCGGTAGGATGGGGGTGCATCTTGAGCTCCATTGCGGTCTGGGAGATGTTGAAGACACGAAGTGTGCCATCGCTATAACCTGCTGCCACGTGTTGCTGCTCTGGGTGTCCACAAGAAGTAGGGCTCCAAGCCAGGCAGAGGCAACTCTGGGGAACCCCAGTGGGGAAAGATCAGCACTCCCCTAGGGAGCACGACAAGGGCCCAGCCCCAAGGCCACAGACGCTGAGGCTGGAAGCAGGATGCAGCTGCCAGAGCCCTTGAGTGGACAGTTAGGGCCCTAGGATAAGGGCTCCACATACTCATAACACGCACCCCTAGCCTCTGGAACCCCAAGTACCTGGTTCAGCACCTGGAACTGGATCACCAGCTCCATGTTGGCCAAGGACCACACCCTCACACTTCCATCATCTCCACACGTGGCACAGTGGGATTCACTCGGACTGAAGACCACCTCGTTCACCTGTAGGTAGTAGCCAGCCAGCCCTACTTGAGGCGTGGCCTTTGGGCAGAGAGGGAACACAGCAGGGCCACATCGTTCTTAGGACAGTATGTGTCTCCTTCTCAAGCCTACCTGGCCACAGCCATCTTCACATGGAGAAAGAAACTGTCCCGACCTCCCTCCCAAGTGACCCACACGAGACCTGAGTGGAATCTGAATAGCAAGGAACCCAAAGGCCATTGAATCTGACTGTCCCCTTGCTAAGACAGCAGAGAAGTGTTCCGGAAGAACCTAAAATGTGGTGATGAAACATGTCCTTAGAGGGCTGCAGACTAAAGGTAAAGGAAGCACAAAACACACTCTGGGCCATTTCAAGGGCCTCACCATTGGTGGTGGTAATGGTATGGCTTTTCCTGAGATTATCATGTGTGCATTGAGGGAGAAAGGAGGCATGAGAATCAGGTTTTAGTGTGGAAAATAGGGAATACAGACACCATACACCAATGAGGTGAAGTACAATGGCCTGGTCTTGCATTGTATGAATTCATTGTATACTTTATCTTAAGTAATAATAATTTAGCTCTGTTCAGCTGAGAAGTGATGGACTCTTCTGGGAGCAACTGCAGAGGGAGAGCCTGGACCTTGTCATTCCACATGAGCGGGAAATCACTAGTGACTATAAGTTCAAGGACTCGGGACTCAAACGCCCTGCCCCGGTGGACAGAACAAAATCATATGTTCTAACTATACAATGGAACGGTATTTGGTAATAAAAAGAAGTGAAGCACTGATACCAGCTGATAGGACACAGATTAACCTTGAGAACATGATGCTCAGTGAGAGAAGCCAGGCAAAAAGGACCACAATGTGTGATTCTGAGGTAAATCCAGAGTTGTGAGTGGTTGTCAGGGAATGGGTAAGGGGCGGGGGTGGTGGTGGTGGTGGTGAGTACTTAACAGGTATGGGTTTTCCTTTTGGGATGATGAAAATGCTCTAAAACTGACTGTGGCAATGGCTGCACAATTCTATAAATATACGGAAAACTACTGACTTTAAATGGCTAAGGTGTGTGTTGTGTAAATTACCCCAACATAAAGCTGTTCCCAGAAAACAAGTAAACTGTTTAGTCATCACTCCTCTCAAATGTTATTTGTTTGATGGCTACCGTTATCTTCAAACAAATGTATATGTAAATTAAAGAATAGAAAAAAGAACTCAGTAGCCAAATCAAACCATTTGCCACTGGCTGAAGCCAGGGCTCTGTGAGCAGTGACCTCAGGGAGGCCCGGCCCACGTCGACCCACTAGCTCTAGACTTGAAAAGTAAATGCATTGGCCATTGGCAGAACCAACCGACACTCAGAAACCTGGTCCATAAAGGAGAACTAGCTACCCTGCTCTTTCTACCCTGGCTCTGCCTGAGGAAACCCAACACTCAACAAGGCCAGTTTTCTCTCCTGGAGAAACATTAGACTATTGCTACCTGCAACTCCAATGAGGTGACAGGTCACTCTGGACAAGAGCAGCACTGAAAGGCAAGGCAGCCCCATGTGCTTCCTCACTGGAGACACAGCTCACTCACCCAGAAAGAGCTATGGGACTGATACATCCAGACCTCTCAGACCTAGGGAACAAGGGTGCAGAAAGGGAGGTCCAACCCTGCTCTGTGGGAGGCTCTGGGATGGATGACCAGGTTTCCTCACCAAGTAAGTTTCAAGAAAAAAAAAAAAGCAGCAGAAGAAAGAGAAAGGACCGAGAAGAGGCGAGGTCTGTGGTGCTGACACAACTGGACTTTACGTGGACTATGTCCACATGGAATGAACATGAACCTAGGTGTACGTAGTCCTTACCTTGAGAATTTGAAACGTTTACATGTGAATCAACCTAACAGCTGGGCTTGTACTGGGAACAATGAGGAGGGAGGACAGACAGAGGGGAGTGAACATGGGGCTCACAGCCCTGCCTCTGTCCAGGACAGAAACCCCCTCAGACATCTTCAACAGTAAGCTGGTGGCCTGGCAGCCTCACCTTGCTCCTGTGGCCACTGATGAGGCGGGTGCTGGTACCCTCAGCCCAGTTGACATACCAGAGCGTGCCCGCTGTGGTACCTACTACGCCCATGTCCATGCTGTCGTGGAAGACGGCGCTCACGATGGCCCCATCCAGGGTCAGCTCGCGCTCCATGAACACAGAGCTAGAACTGGAGGAGAGTAATGAGTTGCAAGGGTGGCAACAACAACAGTCCTAGAGCCTAATGCTTCTAGGATATATCCCTGTCCTTAGGCTCTAGCCTCACCCAAGCATGTCCCCATGGAGGGCAGGCACTGCTGGCGATGGAGCGCTAGCCTGTAGCACTGATCAAGGACACTGGCTTCTTGACTCAGAGGCTCACCTGGCACTGGAGCCCTTGCACCTCAGCTCTGGCACAGCTCCCACGGCCCACAGGCGCAGGCGCCTAGTGTTGCTGCCACTGACCAGCCGTGAGCCCGAGCACAGCAGCACTCCTAGGAGACAGAAGGTAGCATGAGCTGCTTATCCTGATACCTAGGACTCAAGACAGAGCCCTACCGTCCCACCACCAGAGCTCCCATGGAGAGGCCAAGCACCTAGATGAAGGGATCTACAGGGGCTCCTCAGGCACTCACCGATCTCACCGTTGTCTGCCCCCCAGGCCAGGAAGCAGCGTCGGGCACGGGTGTCCCAGACACAGATCTGGCCAGCATTGGAGCCACAGTATAGAAGGGGCTCGGCCCCATAGCACAGTGAGGTCAGCTCACCTGCTCCCACTGCCTCAGGGATGGGCTCTTGGTGTACCTGGAGGCACACAAAGGCAGTGTGGGTCAGTGATGTCCCAGGGCCCAGCCAGACCCCATCCTCCAAAACCACCTCTAAATCCCAGTACCTGGAGGTTGATGTCGGACCCACAGTGCTGCATGAGCCACAAGGTGAGGGCACCCTGGCCCACACAGGCAAGCTCACTAGTGTCCCAGGGGTTGAAGGCCACGCCATGCACTGGCTCTAGCAGGTGGGTGGAGGACACAAGCTCATAGGTTGCTGTGCTCCACAAGGCCAGGGTGCAGTCCCTATAGTCCCCTGGGGAAATGCATGGTGGTCATGTCAGCTGTCCAGGGGACCCAGAATAGGCAGGAGAGTCCAGAGGCCACTGCCCTCTGCCCCCTACCCCTGCACAGCTAACCCAGTGTGACAAGAAGCCTGTCATCCAGTGAGAAAGCTAGGGCTTGCACGGCAGTACAGTGATGAGAAAGCAGCTGCTGGCAGGAACCCCCAGGCACATCCCAGACTCGGATCTGGCAGCAGGAGGTGGAGCCACCTCGGCCTGAGGCAGAGGCCAGGACCTGGTGGGCATGCAGAGAGGTCAGTGGGGCAGGGGAAGTCCAGGGCCCACCCTGTGACATGCACTATAGCCCCAGGTAAGGATGGCCACCTGGGCGTCATGGCTGAGGGCCAGTGTGGAGATCTCCTCGGGGTGTCCAAACCAGTGCTGCTGGGCACCAGAGTGCAGGTCTTCCACCACCACCAGGCGGCCGCATGTGTAAGCAAAGAAGCCTATAGGCAGGGAGGGTGCCCCAGAGCTGCTCAGCTGTAGCCCTGTCATCATTCCCATTAGTTTAAACAGTTAAGGGGGACATGCTGAGCCTCCCAGGAAACTGCTCAGAAGAGGCACAGGGAACATGAGCTAGAGCACCAGGAGGTGTTACAAGAGAAACACCGCCTCTCAGTCTCAACGACTCTCCATGCTGGTGCTCACTTCTCCTGGAGCCTGGCCTGGGGTGGACAGAGCTGGGCCCTGCCCTATAGCTTGTGGGCTGGGAGCCAGAGTGGGCTGTGACCCCTACCTGTGTCTGGCCTCCAGATCATGTTGGCCCGCCCATTCCCGTTATAGCCCACAACGGTCTTCAGATGCAGCAGCTTGTCTCCAGTAGTGGGGAAGGAGACATTCTGTGAGGAAGTGGTACAAGGACGCTGGTGAGCAGCATAGCACCTGGCTACCCCTCACCACCTCAGACTGTGCCCCATCAGGCTGGGGCCTGGGACAAAGATGCTCCTGGAATGGGATGAATGACAGGAGTGTGGGCCCCAAAGCCTTCATATGAGAGATCAACCAGAGACAAGAGCTGAATGCAGATAGAGAAGCAGGAGTGGGAGATGTGGGAAGTCCCTGGAGTGTGGGGAGGCCAGGCAGGAGTGGCAAGACCCAGGGGACTCTCAGCAACAGGGTAAGCGAGGAGGTGGAGTAGGGGTGGGAGGGAGCCAGAACCATGGGGTGGGAATGGTAAACTTAGCAGAATACTGCCCAGATCCACTCTGTCAGTGTGACAGTGAGAACATGGGGTGAGGGTGGAGGAGTACCCATGGGGTGACTGCTGCCAACACCTGGACTGCTGACAGCTTTGGGAGCAGCCCCAAGGAGACCCCAGGGAACCTTGTATACTGGGGTGTCCACCTGTGGCAGGGGCTGTGAGGACCCAACCCTCAGCCAACCTTGGCCATCTGGGAGGCCTTATAGCGTGCTGTGAAGTGCTTGTAGGAGTCTGGGCGAACAGCAGGCTGGGCCCTGGCTCTCCTGGTGCTTTGGGCACCTGGCAGTGAAAAGAAAGAGGCCACAGGATGTCAAACCACACACAATGATTCAGACCTCTCCCTATATACAAGTCATCTGACCCTGGCTGGACAAAAAAAGTACCTGACCCAAGATACACGTTCAGGGTCAGAAGAAGCAGATAAGCCATATCCCACGGCTTGTCTGGCCTGGCAGGGGCCTCAGGATCATCTATTTGTGCTGTAGGTGACCAGGCCTCATCTCATGGGGCAAATCCCAATCTGTTAGCCAGCCAGGGCTGCCTTAGGCCACCTGGGGCCCACAGGCACCTGAATCTGGCTAGGCCAGGTCATGAGTGTCCTCACCCTACCCTGCTTACTAAGCCAGCCACAGGTGTGAGACAGCATACCAAAGCTACAAAGGCTGCCTGCAGCTCCCAAGGCCCCATCTCCGGCCCGATAGGCCTCCTTCTGCACGAGCACGGGTGGGCCTGCGGTCTGGTGGAGCCCCTCAGCACCATGGCTCTCCTCAGAGGGTCCTTCATCATCTAACACAGAAAATGTGCCTGGGGATGGGGGAGAGAGACAGTGAGAGGAGGGCAGAGCCCCCTGAATCTCTACCCTTCCCCATAGGCCTGGAGTAGCATGCAAGCATGCCGGATGGAAGCAGTACACACATGTCCACCCAGGTATTCCTGGGACCCCTGCCCTTACCATCACTGCCCTCAGAGGGCCCAGCACAAATGCCCAGCCAGGGTGGGGGTGTCTGGGATGGCACGGGCACCTGCTGCCGGGGAAGCTCATTGGCCCCAGACACTGGGTCCTCCAGCTGTCTTGCATTCAAGCCTGAGAACAGAAAAAGCTGGACTATGTTCAGGGCCTGAGGAGGACAAAGTGCATAGGGAAAAGTGTGCTTAGTCCCCATCCTCCACTCTTCACTGGGACCCCAGGACAGGAAGTGGCACCATGCCACCCACAGGGGCTATAGCGCTACCACCAGATGTCACCATAGACTTCCATCATGGTAGGACCACTCACCAGCATCACAGGTCAGGGGGGCTCCAGGTGAGCCTCGGATACTGCAGAGGCAACAAGAGAGGGTATTGGTGGGGAGGGTAGGGCAAAAGGCCTAGCAGATTCTGGTTAAGTGGAGGCACTTGCCTTCCTGAGGATGACTTCTCAGGGAGGGCCAGGATGTCCCAGAGGAAGATGGCATCACCCACGCTAAGGAGCTGCTGCTGGTCGGGAGTGAAGGCCACAGCCTGCACAGGCTCTGAGTGGCCAATGTACACCTGGGGGCAGCATGTCACATACAGAGACCCCTGAGGCCTGGCCAAACTGGTGACTGAGCAAGACACCTTCGTGTGGTTTCACACTTGGTGTGTTGTCCTCCACCCTTCCTCCCACCTGCCCACCTGAGCCCACCTCTGCCACACACCTGGCAGTCAGGGCCAGTCTTCATTGAGTAGTCCCACACCTTGATGGCCCGGTCAGCAGCAGTCAGCAGGAAGCGAGCATCGCCACTGAGAGCCAGAGAGGGGCAGGCCATAGGGTAGACGCCAGACAACTGCAAGAGATTGTTTTCGTGGGAGGAGAAGATCAAAACACATGGGTCCCCTAGACTGGGAAAACCTCCCTTCTCAAAAAATACACCTCTCAGGAGCGGCAGGCAGCTCAGAACCTCTCCTCCTCAAGCTACTGGAGACACTAAAGTCAGAGCCCAGAGGTCAGGAGAGGCCAAGCTGCTGGCCAAGGCCCTGGGCTCACCTCTCGGACCACACGGCCTGAAGTGGAGTCTAGCACCACAACCTTGTTGGATGATGTGGACACCAGCAGGTGGCTAGGGGGTGCAGGGCCGAAGCAGAGGGCGACAGCTGAGTCCACGCGGCTGCTGCCCATATCCAGGGTACTGACATCAACCTGCAGCAACTAGGGGATGGCAACAAGTAGCCACCAGCCATGACCTCTGGGCAGAGCTTGAGCCCCCAGAGCCAGGGCACAGGAGGCAGGCAGTGCCCCCACACATACAACCCTCCCTACCCAGCCCTAGCTGGGCAACTGTGTCCTCTGTGCCTGAGAATAACAGGACCTGGGTCATCTCTGCAGTGAGCATGGCCTTCCACCTGCCCCCTTGATGCTCTCTCTATCCACTCAAGGCCAAGAAGAGCCCATTCGTCCCCTCCATCCCATCTTGGTAGAATCCAGAGGAATCATCTGACAGCAAGTTGGGGTACCCATGGGGTCTGCCAGGCAGGCTGGTGCAGCCCCACTCACTCTGGACACACAGAGGACTCTGGTTAACTCACATTATCCAGTGAAGATGCATCCATAATGGTCACTGTGTACTTAGAGGGACCAATGAAGGCCAGCAGGTGGCTGTCCCCACTAATTGTCAGGACGTTGGGACTCAAGCAGGTATCCTGGCACACCACATTAGCTGCCAACATCATGGGGGCAGGTAGTCAGCTAGGTGTGGAGGAGTACCCGGAGCAGACACAAACCTGCCCACAACTGCAGAAACCAGCCCAGGGGCCTGGACATCAGAGCACCAAGACACCCCGGGCCCCAGAGATTATCAGGATAACTGGGGTTCTCCTGAGCCAGGAGTGACCCTCAAGTGACCAGCTGGCTGGCCCAAGTTATGGTGCCCACAGGAGGGGCAGATGCCCTTGGGTGGGCCAACCCTCTGCTGGTCTGGTGTTCAGGTTGTTCTCCTGGAATGAGGCAGGCACAGGCCCCCTTCAACCTTCAGTGTTGAGTAGCTGGTGTGTCCTAAAGCCACACTTGCCCTGGGGGTCTAGGTAGAGGCCACAGAAGGCAATTTACTAGTCAGTGACACTAGGCAAGCCCCACCCCCACAGGAACCTGAAGATGGAAAGATTGGAAGGTTGGGTTGGGGCCGGGCATGAGGGCCTGACCTGCCACATTCAGGACTCGAGAACAGGTGGTGACACAGTGGTACTGGCTCAGGGTGCCCTGAGAGCAGGTGCTGAACAGAAGGCTGCCATCAGGGCTGGCAACCAGGCCGGTGATGGCTCCTCGGTGACACCTGTATCACACAGATATGCCTGCTACCTTGTCCCTGAGCTGCACCATCCCAGACCTGGGCCTGGCCAAGTCCCCAAGGGGCAGCAGAGGACAAGGGTTTCTTGTGGACAGCATTACCCTACCCTACCCAGGTATGCTACCCACAAACTTCCACCATGGGCATCTATGGTGCCAGGGACCAGCAGGGTACTCACCTGTGCTCCACTAGGACCTCAGTAGCCTCAAGGCTGAAGGAGCGGATGGCCCCACTGCTGAAGCCACAAAATAAGGTTGGCTGCGTGGGGTGGAAGGCGACCGCACACGGGGCCTCCTCAGGTGACGTGAAGTCATAGAGCTGGAGGATGGAGACAGGCACGGTGGAGGCTGTCAGATGACTAGAAGAACCTGAGAAAGTGTCTCTCCTTAGGTGTCCCGAACCCATGGACCCCAAACAGAGGCTAAAGGACCAAGGGCACTGCAGGCCCTCCCCATCCATCCCCCACCTGCCTGGGCCCTGCCCCCAGGCCTCAGTGTAGCCTGTGGCCCTGCAGTCCCTTCCTCTAGGCCACCACCTACCTGCTGCAGAGTTGCCAGGTCCCAGATGCGGACAGTGTGATCCCGGGACACAGTGGCCAGCTGCCTCCGGCTGCACTCAATGGCAAGGGCCAGCACCAGGGCAGTGTGGGAGCGTATCAGCACACTGTACTCCTGGGACGGTATGTCCAGGAAGCCCAGGTGGCCCGAAGAGGTGGTAGATAGCACATGCAGGCCATTAGGACTGAGGCGGACTGAGCTGATGGGGCCCTCGTGCTCTGCAGGGTAGGCAGGTGACCCCCCACAGGCCTGAATCAGGTTGGGCCAGGCACCAGGGCCAGCTGGCTACATCCAGGCTACACTTCCCTCCCAGCCCCACAGGACATAAACCTATCCCTTTATTTGCTGCCCAAAACCCCATCTTCCCATGGACAGGGACAGGAAGCTCCCCCATGACCACCCACTCCTGGGCTCAGCAATGATGGGGCCCAGGCTCCAGACGCAGCCTCTCAGAGCCCCATGACTGCCAATCAGCCTAAGAATGGCCCAAGGTCATGGCCCTCCCTCAGTGACCATGGTGGTGAGGTGCTATCTTGGCCCCACCTGCCTCCAAGAGCACAGAGGAGAAGTCCAGGGGCCAGAGGCGCAAGTAGCCATCCTCGGAGCCCACAGCACATGCAGCCTGGGAGACACTGAGGCTGCTGATGGCGATGCCAGGGCCTGGGGGAAAGGAAGCATCAGCAAAAGTACAGGGCTGGTCCCCCAATGTAGCAAAGGCCACGTACCTGAACTGAAGGTCTGCTTCTGTAGGAGGGGGCTGCCAGGGGTCTGCGTGGGCAGGAGACGGCGAGTGTGCTGCACAGCCATGTGCTGGTGGTCGATCTCCAGGATGTGGCCACTGCGGCTGCACACATAGCTGCCCAGGAAGGTGACAAGTGAGGGCCGAAGGGGCAGGTAGAAAGACTTACGGTAAAAGAGCTCTACTCACAGTGTGCGGCTGTCCTGGGCCTGCCCAAAGGCCAAATCAGTGAACTCCAGTGCATGGTGCTCCCCCAGGTCCACAGGGCAGGAGCGAAGACCCCTACCTCGAAGCCGCCACAGTCGAACACTGCCCCGCCCACAAGACACCATCCTGCAAGGGGTATGAGGGTGAGTGCCACCAAATCCCCATAGAGAGACTGATGCTCCTGTGGACAGGGGCCTGAGCCAGGGAGGAGGAACAGGCTCAGTGGCTCCATCCCCATCTGGGCTGCCAGGGTCCCATTCCAGCACCAAAGGTAGGCAAGAGGCCTGGTCACCTGGTTTCATCAAAAGAGGCAACCTCGAAAGCCTGGATGTCAATGTCGGTGTGCACCTTCGTGAGAATGACAGCCTCGCCACCTTGTCTCACCTGGTCCACGTCCCACACCACCACCATCTGCAATGAGCCAATGCTGAGCCCCAGCTGCACCTGCCTGCCCTGCCAGACCTCCACTAGGCTCTTCTTTCCTACAAGCACCTACTTGAGCTCTCTGCTGGTAAGGGTATGGGTAGGACAGCGCCTTTGGCCCAGAGGAAACTACACATGCCCACCCTGGCTTCTGTAGACACGTGAGATTGACTCGTCCGCAGAAACAAACAGAAAACACTAACCCACAAGCAGGGAGAAGGCTCCGAAATAAGACACCAAACACTTCAGACATAAAACTGGGCTACTCCATAACTCCAGGACATACCATCAAAAATAGTGAGATGAGTTATATAAATGTTGATTTCATCCACAAGGGGTGTGAAACACAAGACACTCTGCAGCGTGTGGGATGGGGGCCTTGTGGCAGAACCTCTGCAGGGTCAGTGGGAGGCCAGCAGGGGAGGCCTTTAGGGGAAGATTGCTTCCTATACAATTCAGACTTTGCCCCAACTCCCCGGGCTGCCCCTTTACCGTCCTCCCGTGGTGGTCCTTGCCAACCCCACAGAGCAGCGCCCCACTGTTGGAGAAGCTGTAGATGTGGAGAAAGTGGTCAGTGTCACTATGACTGGCTCCCACCCACCTCAGAGGCCCTTCACCCACCTGAGGGAGCAGACAGTGTGCATAGGGCTCCGGAACAGAGAAAGGCAGCCCCCAGTCTGGAAGTCCCATAGGCGTAGCATGCTGGGGGTCTGTGCCTGGGCTGAGGCCAGAAGAGAGTTGCTTCCATCCAGTGCCAGGGCAGAGACCTGGGGAGAAGGCAGGTTAAGAGAAGTTGTGTAGTCTAAGGCATGAGCCACACCTGGGCTGGGTGACGCCCACCTTGTCTGTGTGGCCGAGGAAGAAGCGCTGCTCACAGGAGTCAATGTGCAGGACCACGATGACCGCATGGCAGGGGTACACGACAGCAGACCCATCCTTGGTCCACAGGGCCTATGCATGGGGGCCAGGGGCTAGGGTCATGGGCTGGCCTTGACTCACTACTGTGAAAAACCCTTCCCCCTATAAAGTGTACAGAAGTCAATGGGATACATGCACCAAATGAACAGAGAAAACTTGTAGACACATGAACACACGCGTATGCACAAGCACGTGCAGAGCCATCTGTACGCCTTGTCTACAATACAAGAAACTTTGGGGTTCAGACAATGAAAGACCAAAGAGCCCACAAATACTTGGAGCTTATATCCAGGAGGGCCTAACAACTAAAGGCCTCCTCTCCCACTGCCCCCTACACTCTATGGGGACCCACAAGTAGTACACACACCAGCTCCGCATGGCTGCATCAAAGATTTTAAGGGTGAGAGTTTGTAGGGCTCTGGAAGCTCAAACACTCGGACCAGCACTGACCCAGCCAGTGCACGAGGGAACAAAAGGAAACCTGAGAGGACAGGTCACTGAGGAAGCACTGAGCCACACTATAGACATGGGTGGGAGCCAGATGTTCATGCAGCAATCTCAAGGGATACAGGGCCTTGCCAATGTCCACCCATGTATGCGACACGCATCCAACCCAACGAAAACATGGGACTCCTTACCCATTTGGTGCTGTGGCCCCCAAAGCCGATGATCCCTTTAAGCCTCAAGACAGGATCTGGCAGGAAGCTCTAAAACAGGCAAACTCACAGTGAGACTCCAAGAGGCAAGACCCCATCCCACCAGGGCTGCCCTACTGGGCTGGTTCCTGCCTCCTGAGAAGTTATCTGGTCCTGAGTGGCCTCAGTTGCCTGCTGTGTCAAGAAGCCAGGATTCGAGCCACAGTGTCAGATCCTCCAAGCACCCCAGGTGCTGCCACTGCCTTTGGTCTGAGGCTCTCACAGACTACCTCAGGGCTGGGAGTTGGTACCTGGGCACCAGTCCCTCCTTATTCTGTTGGGATTTTTTTCCCCCTTATTCTTTGTTCAAAAGGATTCTTGTCCAAAGCCGCCTCCTGACCACTCTGCTTTCTGCCACTGAGCTGAATGAGAAAGGGCCTCAAGGGCCTATATGCCCACACTCAGCTTGTGGGAGGCATGGGCCCAACAGTCCCAGCCCCACCCACCACTATGGGAGGATCCACCCCTGCTTTCCTTGGGACAGGCACTTACCTCATTCATGGCCACATCTTCCAGATCTGTGGCCACTACAGCCAACTTACAGACAGACACCTGAAGGCCGTTACCAGCAGCATGCTTATCAGTGGCATCCATGCAGGCTGAGGGCTCTTGACTATGGCCATTGGGGCTACTCATGCTGGAGACCTCTGAACGCTTACAGGACAGGCTTTCCTCTGGAAGGGGCCCAGGTGCCGAGGGGGCCCAGCAGGACTGTAGGGGAAGTGTCCATCAGACCCTGGGGCTACCACCCCCAAGCTCTACCTCTGAGAGTACAGGTACTCACAACTGTGGGACCAAGCATCTGGACCTCAGGGGACACTCTGTCTTGTTTGGGCTTGCTGAAGGTCACCAAGTGAGGGAGAAGCTGTGGCACATGCCTCGGAAAGACTGCAATGAAGCAAAGGGCTGCAGAAGCCATTGAGCAAAGTGCAGAAGCCTGAAGAGGATGTGGCCGAAGGCACCAGTCAGGGCAGCAGTGAGAGAAGCCACCCTGACAGCTGCAGCCCACTACTGTACCTGGCCCCAGCACCCCTCCCAGCTGGAGAGCTTGGGGCCACCAGGCACCCTAAACACAGCCTCCCAAACAGCTCTGGAACGTCAGGGTGACCTCCAGGCTAGCCCTGGCCCTGCAGGCACTGTACCACCCCAGAAAGAACCAGACCCCTCTACCACCAAGACTGTGCACCCCACAAGCCCACCTGCCTTAGGAGGAAAACAGCTCTTCTGAACCGGCTCAGAGGATGCTGCTGAACTCTTGCTTGGAAACCTCGGTGGGGTAGAGGGAGAGTCAGTGTTAGGGCAACCCTGCCCTCCTCTACCAGCCTCCCTGAGACCACTGGAGCTGCTCACCGGATATGGACATAGCGGTCGTGCCAGCTCTCCCCTTTTGGCACTGGGAACGCCATTTCTCTTGGCACAGGAGTGACAGGAAGCCTTGCTTGCCGGGCCTCGGTAACAGTGACAGCTAAAAAAAGCAGAGTTGCCCCCACGTCTAGAAAAGCCCTTACAGCTCCCTCTCCCAGCACAGGTGAGATTCGGCACCAGGTGCCTTCAGGGTATTGTCCAGCCACCTGCCCAACCACCACCTCCCCCCATGAGTATTTCAGAGCTAGAGGCTCAAAGCAGCACGGCCTGGGCATCTTCATCGAGGGCCAGGGCCCCTTCTGGGCAGAGAACTTAGGGGAAGGGATGGAGTTGGAGCAGCCCACTTGTAGGTTAAGCATAGCACGTGGGGTAAAGCCCTCACCTGGGTCGAAGCACAGATCGCTGGTGTAGAGGCTCCGAACTAGCAGACTGGAACACAGCCGGATTCTCTTGAGGTGGCTGTAGCATAGATTCAAGTAGACCAGGAGGATGTCGCGCAGGTCCAGCTGCAGGCAGGTCCAGCGGGCACCAGGGGGAGCCACACCTGCCAGGTCTACAGGAGGCAAGCCAAGGTCAGCGATCACCCTCTTACTAGCCAGCCCACAGTGCCTTCTATTCTTGGCCTGCCCCTATTTCCATGGCCAAAACGATGCACCTCAACCTGAGATGGTCACCCACAGACCATGAAGGAGCCTAACTGTGCCTACCCCACCTCCCTCTCTGCCCTCAAACTGCCTCCCCTGGACCATCCATGTCCCATTCTTGCCCCATCTCTGTGTCACCTTTCCTGGACATCCCAGCCTCACAGATAAAGGGGAATTGAAGCCATGTAGCTGTGGACTTGAACTCCTTGAAAAGGTTAGAAAGGGACACGCGGATGACCTGGCCATCCTGCAGGGACAAAGAATGGCCATAAGAAGACAAGAAGGGGCAGCAGGGGTGCAGAACCCCCATGCACAGCCCCCACTCCTGAATTCTGTACCTTGGTGGACAAGTCCAGGTGGATGATGAAATGCTTGGAGGACAGGGGTCGGAAAAGCACGTACAGGTATCGTCCAGTCAGCCCTAGGGACTGGGTGCTAGTTTTGGGGAGCTGGATGTAATTGCTGGCAGAGACAGAACCCCGTATACGATACACTGTGCACTTTAGAGTCTTGTCCTGGAAAAAAAGACGGGAATCAGTGTATCTCACAGACCTTGGAGCACCAGGAGGGTTGCAGCCCACGAGACTCTCGGGAGGTGGGGCAAAGTGTCCCAGGCAGAGAGGAGGGCCCCCCATTCCTGCAGCCAGGTCTCCTGGCCCACGTACCATCACAGTCGCCACATCGCCCTCCTTAGTGGACCGCTTCCATTCGTCCACCTTGAAGTGTCTGAAGACGTTGAGAAATGGGTGCTCCCACACTGGGAGGATATGGAGGCGTGAGGATCTGCCTCCCCCGCCACCCCCCGCCGCGGTGCCAGACCAAGGGTGGGGCTTCGCACTGCCTAAAGAGGGGCCGAGGCCTAGGTCTGCGCGCCCTCCAGTGGTTACAGCAATCACAGCATGAGGACTAGGCTCGGGGCAAGTCTTACTATCAAACTGCCCGTGGGCATACGACGCGGCACTGTTGGAGCCAGGCCGTAGGCTCAGTGTGCGCCAGACGTCAGACCCTGCGCTCGCCCCCGGCCCTGCCAGCCGCGTGCCCCTCAGACTCCCAGGCCTGGACCCTCCCCGTCCGCCAGCTAGAGGTTTACCTCGCGCCATGGCGCCGCTACTCGCACTTCCCGCCTCCGCCGCCGCGCGCCTCACGCAGGGCACGCAGCGCGCGCCTAGCAACGGCCGCCTGGCAACGGCGCCACTTCCGTCTTTACGACGGCTGGGCCACGTGACCTCGGGGCGGGGCGGCAACCCGCACCTCAACCTCAGGTTCGCCCCCTAGCTGTTTACAGCCCCTTGGGAGGGCCCTGAGACCCTGTGTGGCCTGCTCATGCCACTCGTCCGCAGTCGCGCCCTGGGTCAGACTTTGTTATCAGGCCTGTGGCCACTCCCAAGCCGGGACCCTGTAGGGGCCTCTAGCATAACCAGCTAGATCGTGGAGTTCCTAACTTTTTCTGGGGCTCATCTGTATGTCAGAAATGAGATGTCTGCACAAGGGCCATCCACACCTACTGACAGCCCAGTCCTCTGAAGACAGCGTGCACACTGGGGTTACGCCACTTCATCCTGTCAGCTACAGGTGAGGTCACACACCCAACAAGCTAAGCAGTATCCGCCAGGGCTCCCTCTGAACCTGTGAGTCACCTTCGCCCACTGTCTCACAGCCAGGCCTGGGAAACAGGACAAGGGGTCCTGAGACCTGGCCCCAATTCTGGGAGGCTGGGACCCGTATCCTAAGGCCAGTTACATTACATCTCTGGGCCTCTAGGCAGGGCTCAGGAACTTGACAACACCAACAGGGAAAGGAGAGGTCAGGAGTGGGTGTCATGTGGGACAGAGTTCAAAGGAGGACGAGATGGCCTTGGCACCTCTGTCAGGAGGACACAGGAGGGCAGCTGGGTAAGGCAATGAGGGCCAGTACTGCAATGTGGAAAGACAGGGCTACAAGGGAGATTGGCCTGCAAAATGAAGATCCTTCTACCCATCATGTACCAAGTAGAGGCCATTCCGAAAAGGCAGTTTCTCAACTTTATTAGGCTGGAGTTCTGCCCTGCCAGCACCAGGGGCTGGTCCTTGGGCACAGTGAGCAAGATTGAGGTCAGACACAGTTAGCCCCTGGCCCCTGATAGCCTGGGACAGCTGGGCCAACAGGTGCAAAAGTCCAAACGCTGGCACTTCAGGTGTGGCCGGCATCCAGCCAGGCCCAGGGTGAAGCACAGCCTGCCGCAGCACATAAACAGGGTGCCATGGTCCTCTCCTAGCAGAAGGTCCGCCATGGGGCAGGGCCAGGCCCTATGGAGACAGCATTCCTTCTGAGGCAGCAGCTATGAGCAATTAGTGATTCTGGCCAGGAACTGCTGCGCCCACCACTCGTCCAGGTCGATGGGCACAAAGTCTGTGGGCAGAGCAGAAGGCTGGGCACTGGTGTGGCCTCTCAGACCTGTGGACATCTCTCCCCTCAAGCTGACCATAAGACCCTCACCCGGACCCCAAATGTAGAAGGCAACTGGGAAGATATGGGTCAGGTGCCAGTCTCCTCCCATATCCCCTGGGGCTAGAACCCGGAAGGCCCAGATTAGGGTGGGAGGGACTGGAGGGGACTCCCTGTGGGGGAGGGCTCACTCTGCAGTCGGGGGTTGGGGGTCCTCTCCACGTACTGCACAGTCCTCAGACCACTCTCACCGGCTGGGCCACCACCCAGCTGCTGCTCCACTTGCTGCCAGGCTGTAGGGAAAAGGCAGTCAGTTTGAGCCTGGCACCCTGTCTCCCTAGGGCTTAGTGGCCACTCTGGACCCCAGCCCAGAAGTAGGAATGGGCAGTCCTCTGGATGGTCACAAGACAAACAGGCAAAGAGCCAGGAAGAGCCCAGCCCTCTGGCAGCTTCGAGTCAGGTTACAGTGGGGAAGACCAGTGGCCCAGGTCTCACACTTAAGCCTCCACACTACCTTCGGACACAAAGCGGACATTCTCCTCGTGGGCCAATGTGTAGGTCTCCTGGGTCCCCTCGATGGATGGGGATGTGGTGGGGGGACGCCGGCCATTCACCCGATTGAACACGAGCCTTGGCCCCAGACTGTGAAAAGGGGAGGAGATGGTTGGTGACTGTTCCAAGCCCAGGTGCTGCCTGGCAGTGTTCTAGGAGCAGCCTCAGGCCACACCCACTGCTACCAGGCTAGATGGTCCTGACCAGGCCCAGTCTCAGTACGGCCCTGAACCTCAGGGCAGCTGCGTGCTGCATCAAGTGGTTAAGGCCTCTCTTCTGCAGGCCCAAGCCCTCAACAGCTGAGCTCACACCTGCAGCCCCTGGCTCTGAGGTACACCTGTGACTTCTGGCCAGGGGGGCCCCCAGTTGCCTGTACCCCAGGTCCCCAGCAGGGATCCATGCTCAAGGCATGAAGGTGCCCCTCCAAGGGTCTCTCAGGCATCCCCCCGCCACCCACTTCCCCTGGACTGGCCAGGCCTACAACAGCCCGGGTTCTAACTGGAGCCATGACCAGGTCACTCTGTCCCAACTCCACCCTCCAAGCACAGTTCTTGGCTATATTCTCCCCACAGAAGCCTCTCCATCTTGCCAACAGCTCAGTGTGGTAAGGACCCAAACCAGAGCCCAGTGGTCTCTGCTCCAGGTCCGAAGGGATGGTACCCAGTGTCGGCTGAGCCATCCTACATGGGGAGGGTGTGACTACAACCCTGGCCCATCTTCGCAGGCCCAGGCGAGGGCAACACTCTTGCCCATGGGGATGAGAATGCTGAGGAGATGGACACCAGGTGCTGGAGCTCAGCCTGGTAAATATGCTGCATCCAGATGGCCACTGGGCCCATCCCAGCCAGCTGGGCCCAGGGCAGTGATGGGCCGTGGAAGGAGCAGGGCCGCACCTACAGCAGGAGGTGGGAGCCGGGAGTCCTGGGCTGCACGTGCCACTCCGCCAGGCACTCGCCTGCTCGCAATCCTGGGCTCAGGTGCCCCACCGCCGCTCGGACTTCCTCCTCGGCCGAGAAGGGAACTAAAATAAAGAGGAGCGTCTTGAGGGGCACCGGTCCCGCCAGCTCTGGGCCACAGGGAAACTAGAGGGGTAGGGCCCCTCCCAGTCTGAGCTTCACAAACCAAAAGGTATGACTCGGACAGCCCCTCACCTGCCACACCTCCACCCCGCACCCTGCAAGACTGCAAGCTCCAGGAAAGTTGCAGGCCGGACATTGAAGAAGGAAAGAAAGAAGGAAATTGTAGCCCAGGGCTGTGGATCATAGGGACCAAGGTGGTGGCTGGCACCTGCCTGCCCCTCCAGCCTGGCTACCCCTTGCCAGCAGTACTGTGGTTACATAAGGGTGCTCCATAGGCCCTCTGGGGGAAAGGGCACAAGCTCCCATGTGCTCATGTTCCTGTGGATAAAGGCCATCTTGTGCCCACTTCCCAGGGATGCTGCCCACAACCAAGCTCCAGTCCATAGTACCAGAGTCCCTGCTCAGAGCCCATAGGGGCATCCTCTCACTTGATCCCCTCCACTACCCCAAGGTAGACCCCACACCATTTCTCAGCCCAGGTACCTGGGCTCAAGAGGGAAGTGACTTGTCCAAAGTGACAAGCCGTGAGTGGATAGCAGTATCAGGACTTGTCTTCATATCTATCTGGCTCCAAAGCCCACAGCTCAATACAGCTCCCAGACACCTCCCCCAGCCACCTGTGTTTCTGTCTGCCCCTGCATATCTGGTGGTCACATCATCCCATTTTATCTTCTGCCCCAATAGTCAATAACACCACCTTCATTGATCTTATTCTGTCTCCTGACTGTCTCTGGTTGGGAGGGAGAGCTTGTCAGAAGCATAGACACATGTGGCCTATTTACTACCACAGGCAGTGCCCAGACTCATGCCTGGCCAGAACCCACGCCCCTCTGTTATACAAGGGGGTCAGACACTGAGCATCTGTGGAGCACCAGGCATGCAACCTACAGCACTGACCCAGACACTCCCTTCCTCCTGGGCAAGTTGGTGACAGGGATACGGGGTGGTGAAAAGGCACTGCAGAGAAAAACAGCAGAGAAGGTGGACAGGAAGTCTCGGTTGAGCAACTTTAGAGGATGGGCCCCTGAGAAACTATGGGAGCAGGAGTAGATGCTCCTACAGGTGGAAGACAGCTGGCTACTCTGGCCTACCAATGGGGGCCCTTCAAGGCCACAGGGACTGGGAGTGGGCGGCTCAGGGAAGGAGGAGTGACCAAGGAGGGAAGGGAAGCCAGCACAGCCAGTACATGATCTGCCTGCTCAGCACTCTTCTGCACCCAGCAGGACATAGTGTCATCCTGTGTGGCCAGCCCTGCTCCCTCAGGCCAGGCTTGTCAGCACCCCACTGACCCTGGACCTGGCAGGCTGCAGTGTGCCTAGCTGGCTCAGGGCATGCTGAAGACAGAGGTAAGGCCTCCTAGGTGTTTTAAGGGCTCTACTATCTTTCCTATTAGGTCTTTCCCAGCACCCTCAACCTTGCCACAGATTCACCTTGCCTTCCCCAGCAACGAGTCCATGGAGAGGAAGGTGATAAATTTCTCCAGGTAAGAAAATGGGGAGCACCCTGGGTCACTCCAGCTCCAAGCTCCCTGACTGGGTGCCAGTAGTAGCTACACACCTTTGCCTCACTTCTGAGGTAAGACAGCTGTGAAGTCCAAGGCCCAGGTGACAAGGCACTGTCACAGCACAGCCTGGGTCCCAGGGAGCACCTCTGAAGACCCACTAACGTCCCTCCCCAGGAACACCTGTGGCTGGCCTAGGATCTAGCCCCACAGTGTCAATATGCCCCCAGCAAGAGGCCCCTGGGCACTTAGCCCAGAAGGGTACCCACAGGCTGCCTCCACCTGTGATATCTGAGGCCTATAACTGAGAAGGAGAAACAGGCTGAACCCCGCCTCCCCCCCACCACACACACACACTCCCCTGACCTCCTGGCTGACCTTGAAGGTTGTTTATCCTCAACTTGAGAAGTCTCCCTCACCAGCAACCTCCTCCTCAGGCCCTCCTCAACACTCCAAGGGCCTGAGTCTGTGGCCCCAACCCCTGCTCAGCCCATGTGGAACTAGACCAAAGCCCTGAGCCCAGGAAATGCATAGACTACCTTAAGTCGAGGTCAGGACTTGAGCCAAAAATGTATAAGGTTCAGACCTGGGGGAAGGAGATTTGATCTCCAGGTTACAGTAGTGTGGAGGCCAAAGTGTACCAGACTGAGCCTCCCATGCCCTCAGGCTCTTGGCACCAACAAACCTGCTGGTCAGAAAAGGCAGAAAACTGCAGGCTCCAGTTAGCCCTGAGCATCTGCGGGGGGCCTCCAGCGCTCCGCCAGTGTGTCTGGGATGAAGGGCAGAGGAGGGCAGTGGCCTGGCAGGGCCAGAGGGAAACACGTGCACCTCACCCCCACCATGCTTTGCAAGCACGGGGCTTGCCGCTGCCAGAGACAGGAGGCCTTGAGGGCTAGCGCCCCAACCACCTAGGAAGGTGAATAGCGAGCAGCTAGCCTCAAACCTTGGCCTCGGAGTTCAAGGTTGCCCAGGCATCTGACTCAGATGCCTGGAACCCCTCCAACCATGAAGCTGTTCGGCCTTCTCCCTACTCGGGGCTCTCAGGGGTCCCTCAGGGCCAGAAGTGTGGGCGTCCAAACATATCCGGCCTAGCTCCCTTCAACTCAGCCAGGTGCCAGGTGAGGCGGAAGCGCAGAGCAGCCGGGGCCAGAGCTGCCGGCGCGGGCCTGGGAGGGCGTGGGCGGGGTCTCCGCGCCCCGCCCCTTCGCGCCCTTCGGCCCTGGAACATGTGGCCCAGTCCCTGCTAACCTTTCCCCAAGGTCACCCTCCCGGCCCTACGGGGGCCGGCGTGGGAGGGAAAGTCCGGGCTCCAGTGGGGCCGCGCGCGTCTCACCTCGACAGGGGCCAGGGTCCTGGTGGCTGCGCCGGCGGGAGCGGCGAAGTGGGCGGCGCGGGCTGCCGGCATTTCAGGAGCTCGCCGAGCCTGCTCTCCACTTGCTGCTGCGTGGGCCCTGCGAGTACAGAGAGAGAGCACGTCAGCTGCAGTTGCGCCGGGACCTTGATCTGTCCAGGCGCGCAGAGCCCCCCTCCATCCGGCGGTGCCTGCCGCCCGCCCCTGTGCACCTGTGCGGCGCTGCGCGACCAGCTTGCTGGGCCCCTTGGTGATGGTGTACATGGTGCAGAGGGGCCGACGCGCGCACTGCTCGAACGCACGCTCTCGCCTCCTCGCCCGCCAGCCCGCGGCCAAGGCCCGCACCCTCTGCTTAGGATCGCGTTAGGCCGGCGCCGAGGGCGCTGCCCCTTTAACAGGCAGCCCAACGCGGCGGGGGAAGGGGCGGGTCCGTTACACGCCCCCGGCCCTTAAAGGGCCCGCACGGCTCGGGATGGCCCTGGGGCACGCGGCGGGGGCGGTGCTCCAGCTCCTTGGGAGACTCACACAACCCTGAGCGGCGAGGCCGGGGCGGGACCCGCTGGAACAAGCGCTCCGCCCCACTGGCCCAAGACGAAGGCAAAGGTAGTGTCTTCGGTCCTGGGGCACACGTTCGTCGCCCTGCCACGAGGCCCGATGAGCTGTGGGGCACCCAGAGCATTGGCGAAGCTCTGGCCTAAGGTGCCTGCCGGGTCAACAGTGATGTCCCAAGGAGCCAACACCTCAGCCATTGACAGGCGCTGGGGTGCTCTGTGCGCACCCAGTAAACGGTACTCCCACTTTTGTCAGTGGCCTCAGCCAGCATGCCTGAATGGGTCGGGCCAGTGTGAGGGGTTCCCCTTGGCCTGGGTCTTTGGACTGAGAGGATCGGAGTCAAGATAAAGGGATCAGCTTCCTGGGTTTGCACAGAGACTCGAGGACACCCTGGGAATCTCCCACCCCAGGAGACAATAGCAGTGGGTACATTCTGTTCTGCATCTTAGCCTCCCATGCCCAAGTGTACCCCAGGGAACGGGTGGCCACTTAGCAATACAGGAACAGTGTGGGGATGGGTGGAATGTGGGAAGAGAAAAGGTAAGAGCCCAGCTTGCCAGTCTCTTGCATGGGAGAGCTGTCTCCCCCCACCCCCACCAACTCCCAACCCCCAATCCCCGCCCCCAAACTCTCCCAGGCAGTGAAGTCTGCTACAAGACACACTGTACTGACAGTGCCTTAAAGCTTATCAGACCTCCAGGGTGCCTGAACCAGACCTGCCCAGAGGGGATGGGCACACTTGGTAGCTGTATCTAGGAGGGCTGTACCCTACAGGATTCCTACTGAGAATCAGAGGAAGGTCCTTCCCCTTCCTCTAAGTTCACAGGCTATTCAAGGCTGCCCCAGGCTGTAGGTTGGAGGATCTTGGCATGGGGAGGGAGAACCACAACACTCTGGGTTTGGGAGCCTGAGGGCCTAGAGGCACCTCATTATCTTCCATTTGGCTGAGTTTAATCCTTAACAGTTTACCATCCAAGAAAACAAACTTTGCCCACAGGTGCCCAGGAGTCATGGAATCTGTCCCTAGGCTTGTGTGACCACCTTGGGCCCTCAGGTCTCCTGCACTGCTCTCACAAATATCTAAGGAGGGTCTGCTGGCTGGCACCAGGGCCTGGAGTGTCCACTGGGGCCTTGTCTCCACTGCTGCCCCAGGGGGCTTGCCCTGAACACAATGAACCAGTGGGTTCCTGGAATAAACCCAGCCCCCTCCCCCTCACAACCCACCTTCAGAGTAGAATGGCCTGAAGCTTCCCACCCAGGCAAGGCTAAGAGGCCAGAGCAGACATCAAGGAGAGACCATAACAGGGAAAGGAGAGAGAGGTAGCTCCTGGCTGAAGTGGGGTAGTGGGTGGGGGTTGGCAGCGAACCTGCAAGAGGAACCTCCATCCTACCTGCTCTGTGCTGTAGCCCTCCCCAGCTACCCCATGTGCTCATGTGGGGTAATCAGGCCTGCTTAGGGTCCCTCAGGGAAGCTTGCATCCCAGGGGTGGTTGGCCTGTCTTTCTTCTCATGTGCCCCAACACATAGCCCCTTGGCTCTGCATCCTGTCCTAAGCAAGGCTGAAATACAAATGCCCCCCTCCTGCTTCCTTTTCAGGTGGGTCAGGCTGGGCTAGGCTGTGACCCTGAGAGGCGAGACGGGGCCCAGACCCCAAACAAGAGCATGTCCAGGGAATCCAGGCCCCCTTTCCATATCTGTGGTGCCCATACCTCCCCTTGAGCAGCATCAAGGCTAGCATGGTCCTGCATCATCTGTGCTGGCTGCCCTGGCCTTTCTGGCGGCCTTATGCATGAGGCTAAATCACACACTGGAGAAACAGCACAGGGTGAAGGGTCTGAGGGGGGGCTGTATCCTGAGGGTTTGCGTTCCTAGCAGAGGGAGCAAAGCCCAGCAGGGGGTGGAGTCACTGCCCCCCTAGCCAACACAAACTGTCTTGAGAGCTCCTGCTTCCCAGGCACCCCCATAGGCTGGCCTGGGTGAGGAGAAGGACAGCGCCTATTGACAGGCACAGGCCTGGCCTTTGTTTAAACCTTCTGGAGGCCAATACCCCAAGCCCTAATGTCCTGGCCCTGCCCATAGGCCTTGTCTGAGGTCAAGGATTGAGTCCAAAGCCCTGGGAAGGGCCCAGGGGAGAGCAGCCCAACTGAAATGGTCCTGACAGAGGGGAGGAGAGAGGGTGCAGGACGAGCAGGGTGCTGGAGGGTTTGGAGGGTTGGTAGGGTGGGAGAGCCCAGTGGTTTTTTCCAAGAAACACTGAACTAAGGGAGCAGAGGGAACAGAAAGGAAGAAGGCCAAGTTGTGAGAGACACCAGCCAGGGCAGCCTGGCCTTCCCCCATGGGAAAGCCTTACCAGCCTTACAGTTTCCAGGACCCAACTATGAGCACTATAGCAGTCCTGGCCTAGGAATGGAGCCAAGGGACATGGAATGGGCCCAGCCAGAGCTCCTAAGAGCTCAGCTTGGTTCTCCTGGACAGGCAGGAACCCCAGTCAGCACAAGGTTCTTCCTTCCCAGCCTCCTTTGCCTTCTCCTGTGTGGAGAGACTGTTCAAAGATGTGACTGCTTTGGGACCCTCAAGCTAGATCTAGCCAGACTAGAGATGGCATCCCGCAAATCCCCTCAGAGATTGTCAGATTAACACCCCCTCCCCATCCTAGGTGTGCTGGTTTGTGCTGGTTTCTGGATTAGGCCATTGCCCTTCCCTAGGCAACATATAAGACAATTTTTCCTTATCTGGGGTGGGTCATGACCCAGTACCCCCATCCATCTTGCCCTGCCCTACTCTTAGTGCCTGCTGTGTCATCTTGCCACCACACAAGACATACCTCTTATGTAAGTTTCCCTTAATGAACCCTTGATGGAATGATAGAGTTGTCAACTTCTTTCTTTGTTCTCTTGGCCCAGGAAATTTTACTTAACACCCTGAATCACACTATCCATGATGGCAGGTCGGCCTACAAGGGCCTTGCAGAGACAGCATTTTGCAGCGAGCAACATTCTGATTATTGGAGAGGTTAGGAACCCACTCTAGGAGGCTGGAGACTGGGACCAAAGGGAGGGGCCTCACCCAACAAGCAGAAAAAATGGTTGTTAGGGTAAGAAAAAGCCTTTACATCACAGACCCCAATCATTATAATAAAAACAAGTTCTGCTTTTCTCTTTAAAAAGGCTCTAGATGCAAAACTAAAATTTTATGTCAAAGAAGAAAGAAGCTTGTTTTCAGTCATTCTCAATCACTTAACAGTTCTGAAATCCAGACCCTCACAAACCCAGACTGGAAGTTGAGCTTCTGCCTATGGATGGGTGCTCCCACATCCACTGCCCAGCTTGTAGGGATTGCTTGGCCCATTCCCAAACCCAAGTGCAGTGGGTTGAATGGTGGTCCCCAAAAGATATGTGTACCTAGAACCTCAGAATGTGACCTTAGGCAAAGATTTTGAGATAAGGTCATCCTGGATTAGTATGGGCCCTAAATCCAATGAGTGTCACTGTAAGAGAAAAGAGATGGATATTTGGTCATAGAGACACACAGAGGAGAGAGCCAGTGAAGATGGAGGCAGAGACTGAAGTGAGGTGACTGCAAGCCCAAGAACACCTGAAGCCTCCAGGAGCAGGAGCAGTAAGGAAAAAGCTTCCTGTGGACTTTGAAGGAACTGACATCTTTATTTTGGACTTTTGGAAATCATGAGAGAATAAATGTATATTGTTTTAAGCCACTAAGTTTTGAAATAATTTGTTACAGCAGACATATCAAGGGGTGTGATAGCAGGTGAGAGAACTGGAGAGGAAGCACCCAGAGTGCATAGAGGCCCTGGGAGGAAGCGAGGACACCCATTAGGATGGGGAGGGTTTTCAGTGAATGGTGGGCACCTGGGCCTTGACCATGTTGTTGGCACCAGCCATCTTGGGTCCATCACTTGGGAAGGCTTGTTCCATAGCCCTTTGTGGGTGAGCACAATTGGGAGGAGGTAGGAATCTTTGCCCAAGAGCCCCTCCCTCACTAGGTGTTTCCTGAGCACATCCCTTGTGCCAGGTCCCAAGACAGGTGGTGGTGGAGGGTACAGCTTCCTGGAGGTAGAAGTGCAGTACAGGATGTGTGTCACATGCAGGAGGAAGTACATCCTGGTCCTGGATTTAGGCCAGGGGCCAAAGCCAGAGGAAAGTATTGCAGTATAGGCAGAAAGGCCAGTATCTTGTGTCCCCTCAAGGCTCTCAGGGCACTAGAGGTTTCCCATGCCACAGTACCTTTCACTCAGTAGGAGACAAGCCCCTCATGAAGGCCACCTGGGAGTCAAATTCAGTCTCAGGAGAGGACACTTCTGGGCCAACAATAATCCAGCCTCAGGAGACACAACCCCAGGAGACACCACTGAGCACAGGCTGGGGGGTGGGACACTTCCAGGGGTCTGCCGTTCAGCATCCCGTGGGGGTCCTAGACCCTCCCAGAGTCTGACACACATCCATTGCATTCCAGAATATGTGTGCTCACATGTGTTCAGACAAGCTCACACATGCATACACACACACACACACACACAGAGGCATTCACTGCAGCAAAGGTTGCCACTCAGCCTTGTCCACCTGCTTCTTTCTCAGGCTCTGAGCTTGGTGAGTGCTGAGATCAAACGTCAGCTCACACAGCATCTAGCCTAGAATGATGGACGTGGCAGGCGTTTATCAACCTGAGATCAAATGCTGTTAAACAGAAGTAGTTGCTGGGCATTTGAGCAGTTCCTTAAAGCAGTGCATATGACAAGCGAGAAAGCCAAGAGATCAGTCAGTCTCATGCTCCTCCCAATAGGGCATGGGATGTAAAGGAAAACTTCTTTTTCTACACCTTTCACACTTCTGACAGCAAATGTGTGAGTTTTACTCACTGATCAATTCTCCATTTCTCTGCGGGCAGAGAAATGTGTCCTACAATTTCTATGTGTCCTACAATTTAACTCGATTCTGACACTAACTGCCCAGCTTTAGTGCAGACCCCATAGGCTGAGAGCTCAGTCCTCCAAGAGCATGTCTCTAGGTGGAAGAGGAGTGGTTAAGGGGCCTGAGTGATGAGGGGCGTAGGCAGTGAGACCTCTGGTGACCACTGGTCACAGGAGGGGGTCAGGAGCAGGGATGTGCATTGAGAGTCACCTCTCCTCCAACTGGGGACACGGAAAATGCTCAGCCAACAAACCAAGAGAAAGTGAGGCAAAAGGCAAGTCAGGTAAGGAAATCTCGGCACTGTGAAATGGGAAGGACCGCTAAAGGAGGATGGTAGTTTCAATGCAGAATGCCAATGGGCTTGCCTGGTGGCAGGGAGGCCGCCCACTGAGTGGGGTATCCCGGGGGACGCTGTGCGGACCAGCCAACCCTACAGCATTTCCCTCTACGTCTGACCATACCCATACCCCTGGCCCCTGGTCCCATGGTGCACGTCACCTGGAGGGCAATCCCAGGCTAAAGAGCGCTGGCCAGAGTGGCGTCTGTTATGGAGATACCGCTCGTGAAAAATTGCCCAGCAAAAGAGATTAGCTAGTTTTGACTTCAGGGCACGGCCCTCAGCTTGCGAAACAGGGCCCCTCTGAAACTGGGAACCAGGGTGACACCTGTGAAAGCACGCTGGACACAAGTCCCCCTCAGATTTGATTCAGGGGTCACTGACTCCTCACAATGTCCGTGGTAATCTCAATGTCATTGAGAAGCCCTGTGCATCACAGGGTACCCCTCTTTCAGACCCGCCCAGTTCCTGCAGGCTGGGACCGCCCGCGCCCACCCGCAACCCTGCTCATCCGCAACTCTGTTCACCAGAAGCTCTGTCCCAATAGGAGCCCCACCTTGGCCCCGCCCCGCCATAGGCTCCGGAAGGTGCGCGATTGCCATGGTTTCCATGGGGCAGGTCCAAATTGAGGCCGTCGTCAAACCCGTGTCTCTCATCCCGGCTCCTTTCCCTCGAGCGCTGTGCGTTGAAAGGACACTGAGAGACTCCTACTGTCAGGGACCCCGTCCAACCGGCTCTCCTACCCTAATTGCCCACTGCGGAATGCTAAGCCCGGCCTTGACAACCGCGGTGGCAGTGGCATAGCGCATGTACCATGGTGTTCCTGAGCCCGAGGCGGTTGCGTCACAATCTCCTAAGTCTTTCGAACGAGCTTGTCGTCAGCGAGCGCCGCTGGTGTAGTGGTATCATGCAAGATTCCCATTCTTGCGACCCGGGTTCGATTCCCGGGCGGCGCACATTGCTTTTAGGTTTTCTTTTTCCCCATCTCAAGAAATAGATTTTCAGTCATAACAAATTTTAAAACGAGAAAAAAAAACAAAAAACAAGGGGAACCCATTTCTGTACAGCACTAACAAGACAGTTTCATAGAGTGACAAGCGTTATGAAAATATTAGGACGTCAATGGAGATAGGGTGCTAAGCTGAGGAGAGCCCGCAAACCAGCCATCTAAGCTTGCGAGCCCTTCCCCCGCGCGCCTCCTGTGGCTACGGGCCCTTTAACCTGCCGCGCGTGGCCTCCTGGAAATTGTAGTCCGGGTAGGGGGAGCTTCACGGAGGCTGGACTACAACTCCCATCGGGCTTCGCGGGGGCTGGACTACTAGCGGACCAACTCTGCGGTCGCGATGTTGGTGGCGGCGGCTGCTGACCGGAACAAGGATCCCATCTTGCGTGTGCTGCAGCAGTACGTGGACCCGGCCCAGCGCGGCGTCCGTGTGCTTGAGGTGGCCTCGGGCTCCGGCCAGCACGCGGCACACTTTGCGCGGGCCTTCCCCCACGCCGAGTGGCAGCCGTCTGACGTGGACCAGCGCTGCCTGGACAGGTGCGGGGGAAGGCGGGACCCCGGGTGGTGAAAGTGGGCCCGGTCCCGCTGTCCCAGCTCCCCACGCCACAGTGACCTCTGTGAGCAAGGCTGCAGGGGGAATCAGGAACAGGTGCACAGGCCACCTCTACCCACGTGTTGCCCTTCCACAGCATCTCGGCCACCACTCAGGCCCAGGGGCTGTCCAACGTGAAGGCCCCGTTGTACCTGGACGTGACCTGGGACTGGGAGCAATGGGGCGGGATCCTGCCGCAATCACTGGACCTGCTGCTCTGCATCAACATGATCCACATCAGTCCCCTGAACTGCACTGAGGTCTGTGGGAGCTTGGGTGAGCCACCTGAGGACAAGCCACCTGCAACATGGGGCACTCCTCCCCCTGCATTGGGAGGGAGCAGGGTACCAGGTTTGCCTGGTATCATAGGGCACTGAGGCCCCAGGAGATCAGGTTGGGTCTCCAGCCCCCAGTCCAGGGCTGTTTTGGAGGCCTCACTGCCAACCTGCCTCCCTCCTCCTCAGGGGCTCTTCAGAGCAGCAGGACATTTGCTCAAACCCAAGGCACTGCTCATCACCTATGGGGTGAGTGCTCCTGCCGGAGATGTGCCTCCACTGGCTGGATGATTCCAGCCAGACTCAGCCATCCATCCCCTCCTTTCTGGACTCTCCATATTGTGTCAATATTTTCAGTTGCCCTCTCCCTAACTACCTGTCACCATTAAACATGCCCAGATCCTCCTTTCTCAAAGTCTCCCTGCACCCCCTTAGCTCACCAGCTGGTCCTCGCTGTCTCTTTCTTGGGGTTAGGGAATGGTATGTCCTTTCCATCCTCTGGTGCCAGCCTGAAAGTCTGCAGGATGGCTTAACCTGGGGCTGTGGGCAGAGCCCTGTCCTTCTGTCTCCACAGCCCTATGCTATCAATGGGAAGATCTCTCCCCAGAGTAATGTGGACTTTGACCTGACCCTCAGATGCAGGTTAGAGCTGAGCGGGAGGGAGACCTGGCTGGGAGGGCAGGTGGCTGGGTGACACCCAAGCCACACCCCCACTTCTCCCCCGCACCACCACCCCATTCAGGAACCCAGACTGGGGGCTGCGGGACACAGCCCTCTTGGAGGACCTGGGTCAGGCCAGCGGTCTGCTCCTGGAGAGGATGGTAGGTGGGGAGGGCTGGGAGCATGGGTGGCCTTTCTGGGTAGCTTCTCTGGAGGCTGCTTCTCCAGCCAAAGCATTTCTCCCAGGTGGACATGCCAGCCAACAACAAGTGCCTGATTTTCCGGAAAGAGTAACTCTTCTCCCAAATGCCTGTGACCCCAACGAAGCCCCTTCTGGGACAAACCCAGATAGTCAGCCTCCTCCTTCCCTGGGCCAGGCCATGGAGACTGGCCTTGTCTAGACTGGGGGCTCCTGGCCAGTGGCCAGGGGACTGCTGAGGGTGTGGGAATAAAGTGTTTCCTGCTGTCCTATTGCTGGTGCACACTACATCTCCTCAAACACTCTGGTGGTGCTGGGTGCGCAGGCTGTGTCTCTGAGTGCCTTATATTGAGGGCAGGAGGGGTTTGGCATGTGGGGTGAAGACTTTGGGACATCTTGGCCCCTGCTGCTCCTTTTGGGCAACAGAGAAGGAAAAGAGGACCCAGGGATTGCTGAGGCAGAACTAAGCTGGCTGCTTGGCCAGCCACAGGAGTGGCACCCATCTTGAGGCTTCATTCTGGCTTGTGCTGGAGGGAGACAGGAGGCTCCCCATAGGGGAACTGGTGCTCTCTGGTGATCCCTGGTGATCTTAGACTGCAGCCAAAGCCCATGTGGTGGCTGGAACCTAGATTACAGACTGGGTTGGGGAAGGGTAGTACCACTGGGAGGCTCAGCACCAGCAGGTCATTAGGTCTTTCCTGGGTAACATTTTTATTTGGTGGGACCTGCGGGGACTGGAGGGCAGGGGCAACCAGAGCGCTGTGTGGGCAGGACTAGTCCTGGAAGCGGTTGAGCAGCTCACAGGCCCTCTTCTCAAGGAGCTCTGAGATTTTCTTGACCCGTTTCTCACTGGCGGTGCGGACATAGCTGCCAGCATCCAGAACAGCCACACCGTCTCGCACCTCACCCATGATGACCAGTGGGCCATCACCAGCTGTCACGTTTGGGCAGGGACAGGCCCAGTCCATGCCACTCAGTGTCACCTCTAGGTACTTGGTGCCCAAGAACCTGAGGCCCATCTTGTCGTCCTTGAGCACATCATCTAGGGCCACGCGGGCAATGCTGCCGCCACCTGATTCGGGCTCCTCCAGCACCTCAGTGAGACGCCCCACAATGGCAAAGTCGCTGCGGCACAGGCTTAGCGCCATCTTGCTCCTGAGGCGACAGGCCCGGCAGGGTGGTGTGCGTGGCACGGGGCAGGTGTCCTCACAGCTTTCTCGGCTCTCAAAGTTGTTGCTGTTGCCTTCACAGCCACTGTACACAAAGGGATGGCACTGTTGCAGCAGCGGGCTGTAGGCCCAGCGTGGCTCCCAGCCCTGGCAGGGTCCCTGCACGGCTGGCAGCACACAGGTGTCTCCAGGGCCACGGGCACAGGCCTGCTGGCACGCCTCAAAGGTCTCAAAGCCCTGTGTGCCCCCGTCACAGCTACCAACTGGGAAAGTCATGCAGCTGCCCCGCTGTGGGTCAAAGTGCCAGAGGACATGGCTGGAGGGGGGGCCAGCACAGGCCTGTGTGTTGGGCAAGCATTCGGCCAGGGTGGGGGCACTGGGGGCCTTGTCCCTGGCCAGCTCTCGCTGGACCACAGAGAGTGGGAAGTCGGCCCGCAGCAGGCCGGCAGCGTTGCGTGCAGTGCAGGTGTAGAGGCCAGCATCCTCGGGCTGGGCGTTGTAAAGCACCAACTGCCCAATGCTAGTGACCACCACATTGCCATACATCTGGTCTGGCCGCATGATCAGGTTCTCCCGCTGGTCACTCTGCTTCTCCCAGGTCACAGCAGGTGGTGGGTGGCCACTGACATCACAGTGGAGGCTGGCAGTGCCCCCTACATACACCACCTGTGGGGAAGGGCTGCTGTAGAGGGCAGGTGGCACTGGGGCATCCCCAGGCGTTGGGCGGGCAGTGGTTTCAGGTGGCCCTGGGCTGCTGGGTGGCCAGCTAAGGATGTGCTTGCAGGGCACGACGTGCAGGCGGAGGCCACGTAGGCAGGCCTCAGCGTCCATGTAGCAGCGATTGTAGTAGGTGAGGCCGTCGGAAGCGCAGGTGAAACTGGGCTCCTTCTCACAGCGGTCACGACAGCGACACACGGGTTGCCCATCCCAGATATCGCAGTTGGAGCCCTGCTGTGGGCATGCAAAGCCCTCACATGAGGCCATCAATGTGGGTGTAGCCAGGCCGCCATCAGGGAAGCGGGCAGCCACACAGCTCTGAAGCCCGCACACATTGGTGCAGCACTTCTCAGCAGCCACGCAGTCCTGGGGGTTGAGGGACAGCTCAGCATGTGCCCTAACATTCCCCACCTAGCCAGGGCTCTGGCTTGCTGGACAGGGTGCACCCTACTGCATCTCCCTGAGCCTCAGTTTCCCTTCTGGAAAGCTGAGCAGGTTTGCACAAATTTGCTTTCCATTCAATGAAGCAAGCTACAGCTGCTTCAGAGGCCAGTTCTGTGTGTCATCTCACAAAACCTCACTGAATCCTCGGCCCCTGTGCCCCAAAGCAGGTTGTATTATTACTCCCATAGTACAAACAAGGAAACTGAGGGCCAGAGAAGATGGGCAGCATGATAAAAGCCACTTTGGGGGGATGCAGAGCTGGGCTGCAAAGGCAGGACATCCAAACGTAGCCCCTGCCTTCCTACCTGGCTGGTCCTGAGAACAACTGGCCCCAGGGCAGGGATGAGCAGGTTCGGGGAGTGAAGAGGACAAAGACTGGGGATATCCCGAGACCCTCATATAGGCCATGGACTGAAACCCTGGCTGGAGTGTGGGAGCCAAGGAGGAAGTAGATCCCTGTGGCTGGGGTCCCCTCTGTAGGCAAGGCCTGGGGTCATGGGTGAGGTCTGGTCTTTCTCCAGGCCATCCTAATTCCCTGCCCTCCCCCCACACCACCAGGGTAGGTGAGGACAGAGCCCATGCTCACCTGGTCCCCGACGCACTCACGCTCACAGGTGCTCTGGGCGTCCACCCACAGATTGGGGCTGAGCTGGTTGGGGCACACACCCAGGTGGCTCCCGGGCCCCTGTGGCAGGCTGGCCCCTGAGGTCAGCCCAACCATTAGTAGTGGCAGGAGCAGCCTCTGGGCCGACATGGGGACCACTGGGTCAGGGGGTGGGGATATGTGACCACCAGCCCCTCGGGCCCCGCCAACCACGCCCTGCAGGCATTCACCTTCTAGGCCTGTTGTCGGCGCCCCTGCCCTCGGGCTCCTGGCAGATCCTCCAGGCTCCCTTTGGTCCCCAAGGTCTGAGCCCACAGCCGATGCTCCGTTTCAATACCCAGGCGGAAAAGAGTTGAGTGGGTTCCAGATCTCTGAGCTCTGGTGTTGCCCCTACTCAGCCTGGCCCCTCTGTGGTCAGCGCAGGGCAGGGGGCGGGGAGGGGGGAAGGATAGGGAGGGGCTGAGGCCTAGAAGCAAGGAGGCACTGGCCAAGAGGGGCAAGGGGCGGAGAAGGGCCGACTCTGGCCAGAAAGGGGAGGGGAGGGGACACTGTAACCGGAGCCCCTCCTCTCTACAGGCCCTGGTCTCAGGAGATCAAAGCTGCCTGGCAGACCCTCTCAGCGCAGGTTCAGGACAGGGAAGGGGGAAGGGAGATCAAATGCAGGGGCTGCCAGAATCCGCCCTTCCAAATTCTTCCCAGGGGTCTGGGGCCCCAGAACATCTGCTCTGAGACTGGATGGAAAACGTCCCGTGACCCTGTGTCTGACCTTATGACCCAAGAGGCAGAGTAATAAGAGCCTGGTCTGGTCAGAATGAGACCAAGAGACGCCCAGGTCCAGAGGACGCCATTGGTCAGCCCTGTGGGGGGGCCACTGGGCCAGACTTTGGACAGGGCTCAAGGCCCAGGACCCTCCCACAAAGCTGCAGCCAGAGGTATGGTCCCTGAGTGTTGAGATCATGTTCAGTGATCGTCCCCCAATCCCTGCTGAACTTGAGTGTCCATTGTACCCCAGGGCCTGAGTCCTCCAGGTTGGGGTGAGTCTCTGGGGATGGCCCATCCAAGGTTATCTGCTACATCCCTGGCTCCATGCCCACCACCCTCTCAGGCAGCAGTAAAATCAGTGCTTAGGCCCTGCCAGGACCATTAGTGAGGGCTCAGATCCCTGGCTCCAGCCTTGGGGGCAGTGGGGAACAGGTGGTCCTGCTAGCTATCTGTTTTGCTCCCCCACAGGACAAGCTGGAGTGGGCTGCCTGCTTGGAAATGCAGCTCACCCTGTAACTGGAGAGGCTGCAACAGGAATGCTCAGCCCTTACAACAGGACATGTACCAGTCAGCATGGCTGGTCACATGGGACAGAGGGGTCCACAAAGCTGTGCTAGACCCATCGTATCAGAGTGCAGACCCACCTCCACCGCATCACACCTCCAACCCACCAGCCAGTTAAAACCAGACTTTAATTCACATAAAATACAGCCTGGAGGTCAGAGCTGAATTACATTTACTGTACAAAGAAACAAAAACAGTCCAAAAGGAGCTCAGGAATGGTGTGAGTGTCAGCAGTGAAGGGTAGTGTTTACGTGGTAAATGCAGGACAGTCCACACCCTCAAAATAAAGTCTGCGTGATTTCGTTCAAAGTCCAAAGAAATAGGTCAGGTTGGTAGGACAGGACAGGTGGGGCCTCCTCTGCCTGATCCTGCTGGTGGCCAGGCCTCAGCTGGGGTCGCCAGGAGCCCCTGCTTACACAGGCCTTGGCCCCTGCCCCAACTTGTATCCTAGAACAGCAGGCATGGGGACTGCCCCAGGGGAAACCCACTGTAGAGGAGTCCCAGAGAGAGGGGGGTCTCAGGCCTAGGGAGGCCCCAGCAGGAGGTAGAGTTGAGCACCAGTGTGACCGACGGCCATGTCACCAGCCAGGAGGGTGGAAAGAGGCCAGGGCCAGGCCTCCAGCTCAGGGCTAGCTGCCAGGTTCTGGAGGAGGGGACTTGGGTCCACTGCTGTGGCCGCTCCACGTGGCATCACTAAGAAATGGGTCAGAATGGTTCTGGTGACGTGACCTCACAGAGGGGCGATGCCGAGCAAGCAGCAGCTATGGAGTGACACCCAAGGTCGTCAGAGAACAGAAGCTGGCGAGAGTCAGGTCCAGACACTCAGGAAGCAAGAGAGTGGTGACTCAGTCCAGACCTGCAGAGTACCTGGCCGTCCCTCAAGTATTTATCACCTACAGACAGCTCTGCATCTTCACATGGAGAAATGTTGAGCCCGTCTCATATAGCAACATATGTAAACATGACCAAAGGTGCCCCCACGTGAGGAAGGATGTGGGGCATACCCCACTTCTCCTTTCTCAGAAACATCAGCAGTCCTCTTGGGAGCCCACGGCTCCATGACACATGGCAACATTGCCCAGGAAGGCTGGCAGGAACCCAAGAAGTTGCAGCCCCACTGTGCAGACTGTCAGACCACCCCCACACCACTGCCCAGCACTGTGTGGTGGGCACACCGGTCACCATGCTCAGAACGTCCAGCATGGGTAGTGGGGTCCAAGTTTGCTGCCCAGAGCTCATGTGTCCCCACAGGCCTCTGCATAGCCCACACCCCATGTGAAGTGTATGGAACAGTGGATTCCTTCCCATCTTTGCCTCAAATCCCTCCCTAATATCCCAAAGCTTGTTTCCACATGCCCATTTGGGCTCACCCCATGGCTGCATTAAGGCTTCCCTGTCGGCCCTTTAAAAAGGTACAAAAGTGGTGAAATGTCTCCTATATAAATAAGAAAGCGAGCCAGGCCCTGTGGGACCCCAGGATAGTCCCCTCAAGGTGGAATCAGGCAGAGCACATGGGGATCTGGGCTCGCTCCGCAGCGCAGCCTCTGCTGTCCTACAGGGCTCATTTGGCTGAGAACACCTGCCCGCTAGGTGTGTCCCACGCTCCCAGGAGGGGCCATGTGGCCAAAGTCTACCCTGCACACGGCGCCGTCCCAGCACTTTGCCAGAAGCTTCCCCAAGCCTGAGCCCTCACTCCTCGAGCGTGTCTGGACAGGTGGCCCCTGCCTGCCCTGCTAAGAGATCTTGCAGTTGCTCCTGGAGCAGTTCTGGGGTGGGCTATGTGGGGGGCGGATAGACTTGGACCTCTTGAGGCTGTTGCCCTTGCTGCCACCAACCCCTGCCCCACTGGCCAGTGAGTAAGAACGCCCATGCATCATGACAGCATTCATGCCATTGGCCATTGAGAAGGACTTGAGGTGGCTCTTGATGGTGACAGGCAGAGGGAGCTTGTCGATGAGGTGCACGGGGGTACAGGAGACGATGGCACGGCAGCAGAGGTCCTGCAGGCTGAACACTGGGAAGTGCAGAAAGGAGGTATGTAAGCCCTCAGAGGTCAAACTATGAGGAAAGGGGGTCAGACCATGGGTAGAGTGGTCAGATAATGGAGGGAGTTCAGGCTGCGGGGAAGGCAGTGAGGTACCAAGAGTCTAAGGCCCCGAGGTACGGGGGACACTTAGAGTTGAGTAGTCTCATCTGGTCAGATGAGCACAAGTGATGCTCAGTTGGGGGTTGAGGTTTTTGGACCTGGATCCTGGACACCCCACCACTCTAGCTTGTACCAGGTGCCACCAGAAGCAGCCACTGGCTTTCTCCCTAGAGCTGCACACTGAGAAGTACCCTGGGAGATCCTGCTTCTGAGGGATGAGCCAGCTCTGCCTCCAGTGAGCTTGGCAGGAGACTGAAGCTTCCAGAAACACTGGCCACCTCTGGCATCTCTGGGAGAACATGGCTTGAGCTCGTGGCACAGGGAAAGGTACAGTCAGACTCTTTACAGCTCAGCTCTAGGAGGGAGGGGTTGGAAGCCGCTCCCCTGCTTGTTCTGGGATACACCAGGGCCCATGGCACCACCCCCAGCAAGAGGGCATCATTAGGGGTAATAATTCTAACACCCCAAACAAAACACATGCAGGAAGCAAGTTAGTTCAGCCATGGCACATCGTGGGAGGCTCACTACTGGGGAGCCTGAACCCCTGAGAGGGACTACGCCCTCTGAAGGGCCGCCTGACTTGTGCCCTCAATAATCAATTCTCAGGCCCCAGGGGCCCCAACAGTTGTGCCTCACCTCGGTTAGGCCTCCAGATCTTCTCCATGCCGTGCCGCATGAGAACGATACGGGACAGCTCAGTAAAAGACTCGGTGACATTGAAGTTGCACAGAGGGCTGACCTCGAAGAAGGTCATGCAGTTCTTCTCTGCATAGGCGCGTGCCTGCTCCGTTGGGACTTGCCGCTTGAAGGCCAGGTGTAGCCGGTTCCCAACCAGGATCCGGGGAACTCCAGGTGCATGCTTGGGGAGCACAAGACTCAGCATAGGCATGAACGTGGGATGCCCCACTCCCGGCTGTCCCCCACTCCCTGATTCTATGATGGATGGGGTTCAGACCTGTGAGGCACAGCACCCCAGCCTTCAAGTGCCATAGCAGTCAGTGCTCAAGAGGATGCACAGAGCTGGGAGGGGCGACAAATGGGGGGCCGCAAGAGGCTTCTGTGGGGAATGGGAGCACACGTGCCCCAGGGAGGGGGTGACCATGAAGGGAGTGTCTGCAGGTGCATACCTACCTCGTCAATCTCCTTGATCCACCGGTCAATGCCATCAAAGGACCAGCGGTTGGTGATGTCATACACCAGGAGGATCCCCTGCAAGGGAGATGTGGGCATCACAAGGCTGAGGGGTTGGCCAGATGGAAGGCTCTTGTTCTTGCATGGATTCCCAGCATGAACATGAACCCTCCCTCCTAGCACAGGGAGGGGAAGGATATTCAGCACAGCCAGAAAGCTTTCAGGGGACTGCATGACTATTCAACAAATGGGAGTGTGGACAATGCACCGTGAGGCATCCTGTTGCACTTAAGAAGGGCTTTTGGTATTGGGCACTGCTTCTTCTCACTATGGCCAGGCCCACGTGGCCCTGGGCATCCTCATATGGGGTGGCAGCAATGTCTTCTGACAGTCAAGGATCTTGTGGGTGCAATGCTGCCCTTTCCCTCCCCTTGGGGACTCAGCTGGGACAGAACCAGCATTTTTTAACCTCTTTCTTCCAAACTCATTGTAAGCACTACCCTGTGACCATTTAAAAGTTATGAGAGCTAAGACAGGTGCACACAGGTCTACAGTAAAGGGCAGGTCCTACAGATAATTCTGGTGGCAGATGTGGAAGGCGTCCCAGACGCTCTGTTCAATAATGCACTCTGCCTTGAGGTTCCAAGAGAACTTGATTGGAGGTGTTTGAGTTTTCCAACCCAAACCTGCAGAGCAGAACATCAGTCACTCCAGTAGTTGTGTGTGCAGCCCCAGTGGCCAGAAGAGGATTTGCTATAGGACTTTCCAAGTCACATCTCTTAGAGACTAATTGCTTGTAGCCGACCTCTGGGCTATTGACACCTGCCCTAAATGTCTCAGCAGTGACTTGCAACAGGCCTCAGGAAGGTGACTCCAAAATGCCCCAGTCCCACCCCGCATCTGGCCCTGCACTCTACTCTGAAGCAAATTCACACCCTCCCCATCTCACTGAGTCTTTGTTTGGTCTATGTTTCCATCTCAAAATGAGCAATTTTAAAAATCTTTCCCCTTAAAAATGTCCTTCAAATTTTTGGAAGACTTAAGTGTACCCCTAGGTCCTGTTAGGACAAATGTGGAAATTACTTTAACATCCACCCAGTGGCTCCTCTCTCTGGACGGAAAGCCTGGGGTTGGGTAGGGATGGTATTGGCGCTCCAAATCCCCTCCTAAAAAATTACTGTGGCTGCATCTGAAGACCAGCCCTCTCAGCTGTTCATCATAGCATGAAACAAACTGCACGTGCAGTCAGAGGGCTACAGAGGAAGTTGAAGTGCAGACATGCCTCGCTGATGATAAAAATAACAACAGTGCATCTCAGAGCAAATGTGCCAGTCCCAGGCAGGTGCACAACTGACAGAAGTGCAGATCCCAAATGCTATGAACAGTATGGTGTTTTTAAACAAAATATAAACATACAGCACACCACAAAGAAAAAATTTCTATGGATGTAACCACACATCAAAAGGCTGGATGAGGGCTTATTATGTTCTTGCTCATGCTTACCTATGTAATGTTGAAAAGCTCAAACTAGTTGAGCAGAAGCCCATCTCTTGGGCTCAACTTCAACTGTACCCCAAAGCTGTTGGGGAACCCTTGATTGCTTCTCCAGGTGGCACCAGCCTCTTCCAGACACCACCTTGCTAGGGCTGCCCAAGTCTAATGGGTAGGGATTATGACAGAGGAGATCCACCAACCCCCAGGCACAGGGAGGAAGGACACAGAGCTGGTCACAGTGCAGGCAGCAGGGACCACAGTGATCACTGTCTCGGCAGGGAAACCAAAGAGAGGGTATTAGTTACCAGAATCACCTCCCTCAAGGAGGTCAGTTGTATGTCTTGAAGCAGTGGAGGGATAAACAGATCCTCAATATATATATATTTTTTTGAATAATAAAAGTAACACATGCTCACATTTTTAAAAATTAGTATTTTAGAGTATGAATAGCAGCTTTCCTTCTCCTCTAGTCTCCCCACTCCTCCATAAATAACCTATTGTTTCTGGATGTTTCTACACAGTGCTGCTCACTCCAAATACAAACAGGTCACAGTGCAAACCACCCAGTCCCCACCTGGGCCTTTCCCCACAGTGGCTGCACCCCCACCAAGCTCATTAGTCAGTGCTGCTGTTGGCTTGCAGGTAATTCATCACATATTATTATAAATTTCCGAGCACATACAGCTTGACCTATAAGAAGAAGAACTGCTGGACCCAGGAGTAGATGTCCTTATTGTCAAAGGTATTTATCGAGTTATAGTTTATATACCTGAAAAAGCACAAATTTTATGTATGAACAGTTTGATGAATCTGGACAAATATATATACCTGCACAACCACCAACCCAACCAAGGTAAAGAGGTGCATTTTTAAAAAATTAAAATTAAATGTTGACATGTGTAATGCATTTGTATGGTACAGCTCCCAAGGAACACAGGCTGCACATGGAAGCATCTGCCCACGCCCACAAGCACCCAGGCTCTTCCCAGAAGCAAGTGATGCACTGAAAGTAGGGAGCAACTGTCAAACGGTCTTTGGCTCATATGCCTGCCCACCTGGGCAGTGACAAGGGGAACGCTGGTGTCCTAATTAGTACTTGCTGAATGATAACTGCATGCTCCATTCCATTTTCTACATGAAACCCCTTTTTGTATGAATGAATCAATCACTCTCTATCCAGAAGGAGACTAGCACCTGGCCCTGCTCTCCCTGGCCCTGCTAGTCCAGATGACCCCAAGTCCTCAACTAAACAGGACAGTCCCCTGTCCCCAGCTCCATTAGCACACTGAGCCCAGGGGACCCACTGTTTCTGACAGCAGCATGTGCCAGCCTCCCAGGGTGACAAGTGGCTACCTCAGCAACGGAAAATGAAGGCCATGGGTCTAAGAGGTCAGGAACAGAAAGGTTACTCATGGTAAGAACAAGACAGGTGACAGCAGCCAAGGGTTGGCGGTAGCTTTTGTGACCTGGGCCCTGAGGGACTCACAAGGCCTCTCCACTCTTAACCGAGAGTGGGAGAGTATCAGGAAATACAAAACTCGACTGGGAAAGATGGTCTTGCTACTCTGCATACGAAACCACTTACCTTGGATACCTAGCCTTTCAGTCTGCACTGCCGCCACCAGGCAGGATGGAAATGAGACAGGGAACAGCAATGCTACTGAGACAATAGCACCTAAGAGAAGCCTAGAGCTCAGAGTCTATTACCCATCACCCAGGCCCCAGGTATGCAACTGGCTCCTCAAGCCCAGAAGTGATAAAACAAACAAACAAACAAACAAACAAACAAACAAAACCCTACAGAATTAAAGCAAGAGCAACAACCAACACACAACTAACTGGGCTGGATATTTCTGAGAGAACAGGGACATGATGACACAGTGTTTGCTTCACCAAAACACTGTATAATCTGGCAAATGCCCAGGCTTGTTAAGTATCCTCAATTAGCTGAAAGGAAATGACTGCAGTCTGTTCCAGGTTTATACCCAGAGCATGTGGAACCTCTCAGGTTTGATCTCAGTGCCTTCTTGATGTTGAGTTCCATAGGCAGTACTTGCTACTTACCCTCACACCTCTGATGCTGATGTGGGGTGCTGACAAATGCCCCCAAGCTGTGATCCACACCCTGATTATTTAGGATCAGCTGCTCCAGGTGGAACTGCTAGGTGAACAGAACACCAGCACATACTGGGGGGAAATCAAGCTAGAGCTCCAGGTGCCAACAACCATACCACTGTGAGAACTCCCAGAGGAGCCACCAAGCCCAGCCAGGGGTCCTCGGCCCCCACTCAGCATCTCCCCACCTCCCACCATGTCTGAGAAATCCCTACTAAGGAAGGCCCTGGAGAAGGGTGCTGGTCAGGGGTCCCCCAACAACACTTAAGTGGTTTTAGTGAGACCCCTGCCACAGACTTCTGCCTCCTGAGGTACCATGAAGCAGAAAGAACAGAAGTACAGGGTATCAGGCCAGCTGCAGATTTCATCAATCTTGACCCACAAGCAAAAAGGACATCACATGAGGCTCCACATGAGCCCAAGCCAGAGTGAGAATATGATAGGAAGCTCCTGCTGAGTGCAGGCCCACCTGGAACCTGTGGCCGACAAAGCCAGGGGCCCAAAAATGCACCCAAACACCCCCACTCAAATGAGTGGGTGCTGCTTCTGGTGGAGGACCCTGCCTGGGGAGGTCTGAACTGGTCAGGTCTGAACTCGCGGGTCTCCTTGGCAATTTTGGAAGTCGAGGTGGTGGGGGGGGGGGGCGGTCATGGACTCCTCTGCATTGTAGACAGGACTGGTCTTGTGTCCAGAATCCTCATGTTGACATGGCAGTGACAGCCTAGAGCTGGTTTGTTCATGCAACTACTTCTCTCCTCTCCTTTTAGCCTTGAATCATATACAGATCCACTCAGCATGCAAGCATCTTGTAGGGCCCAGAGGACATAGAGAGGGACAAGCAAGCCGCTGCATGCTCCCCTGGGGTGCCCCTGCACACCACCCCAGGGTGGCCCCATTCCCCTGTACACCCATCCAACTTGGGTGCACTTTCATGGCAGCCCCTGGGACAGCCCCTCCCACAGTGGCTCCAATGCTCAGTCCCATAGTCCTGATTAGGAATCCAGCCCAGTCAGCCCTGGCAGCCACCCGCCCTGAGATGGACCTGGCTTCCCTGGCAGCCTCCCTGCTCCACAAGTGAAGGTCTTAAGTGAAGGGGAAGTCATTTCGGTTTCTAGTGAGCCAGATGACCAAGCAGAGTTTCCACAGTACGGGGTTCCCAGCACACCTCCCATGGTACCAGCCACAGGAGTTGGTGGGGACACAGAGTGGAAACAGAGAGTGGGGACATAGGAAGTTGGTACCCTCTGACGACTGAGGCCCCTAGCTCAGAGGGCAGCCTACTGGAAACCTGATGTCAAAACACCAAAACTTCCTTAGAAAGAGTCACACGTGTAGGGTCTGACAGCACAGAAACATGAGTTGTCCCTCTGGAGAGCGGCACTGGCAGTGTTGCTGGTCTTACCTGTGCGCCCCTGGAGTAGGACCTGAAGATGGTGCAGAACCTGCCCTGGCCTGATGTGTCCCTGAAACACAGGGGCATTGGACAGGGACGGTCAGTAGAATGCAGCCTGTGGGACTCTGGCATGTGCAACATGATCCCTCCTAGGGGCTCAGTCCCTGGCCCCCTTCCCCTTCCCCTCCACAGCTCACAATGGCCATCGTCTGTGGGCCTGGGTGCTCAGGGACACTGTCCTGCCAGGCTGGAGAACCCCAACCCTGTTAGGAATTTATACTTGACTGCAAGGTTCTAGAAAATGCTCCTTAGGGTGTAGCAAAGGAAGAGGAAGGAGGGGCTGTGGCCACTGAAAATGAGCCTTTGTGGGCAAAGGGAGCTGGGCTTTATCAGAAGAAACAGCCCTGGACCTTTTGGTTTCTGTATCACCAAACAGAATCCATTCCACGTTTACACAGGACCTCCTTAAACAGCTATTCCAAATGAAATGTAAATAGGACTCCTTCCTGTTCCTCTAAGGATTTTTGACACTTCCTTTAGCTTCAGAGGCCCCATCAATAACTCTGAAGTGCTGTAGCACCCCTGACCCCAGGCACCACTGCCCTGCACAGCCCCTGACTCACCAGAGCTCCAGTTTGACCCGCCGGCCGTCCAACAAGATGGTAGTCGTCTTGTAGTCGATACCTGCGAGGAAGCAGAAGGTGGCTGAAGGTAAGGCCTGGGGACAAGCCCACCAAGACCTGCTTCACCAGGGCTCAGTCTCACAGCCCAGCAAAGCCGGGTGAAGTGGCCTGCTGCCCCAGCTGGAGCCTTCTTGTGGCTCCAGTCCAGCAATGCGAGCATGCTGGGCACCACAGCACAGGCCAAAGAGAGGGTGGCAGAGGAATGGAGTCCGGCACACGCAAAAGAGGACAGCTCATCTTCAACTGACCCACTTTGTATGGATTTCAAGTCGAATTCTCGAAGGCTAATAACATTTTCAAGTTCTTAGGTTCACCGTAGCTGCCAAGTACTGACAACTGGAGCATGTTGGAGTATTAAGGGTAAAGTAATTTCTAAAATGCCATTTCTCTGGAGAGCTCTCTGCAAAACCTATATATGCCATAACTTTCTTTCTTTTCTTTTTTTTTTTAATACTTTTATGGGAAAAAAGTCCAAAAAAAGTTGGTAGGCACAGGGAGTGCTAGACATGTTATCTTACATGTAAGATCTTTAACTGGTTTATGGACCTTCTGAAAACTTCTAAAAGCTCAGTGTTTCTTCCTCCTCTCTTAAGCCTTAAAAATGTCACCAGTTTCATGACTTTATCTATCACTTGTTCCAAGAGGGCTTGGAAATGGGCATTTTAACACAGGTGTCACTCTCACCCAGTGTGTGTGCACGCACACGCACACGTCAGAGGGCCTGCACTCCCTAAGGCATCTGTGCCTGCATCCTGGCTGTGCTTCTGCCTGGCCAGCTCCTAACCACACAGCAAAACCTGGCTCCCATGCATCAAAGGACACTTGACAGAATAAAAATGCAACCTAAGAAATGGGAGAAAATATTGGGAAACCACATATCTGACATATCAGGAATATATACAGAAATTTTACAACTCAACAACAAAAAAACCCACCCAATTAAAAACTGGGCAAAAGACTTGAATAGATATTTCTCTAAAGAAATACCCACAAATGACCACAAACACATGAAAAAAATGCTTAACACCATTTCTCATCAAAGAAATGCAAATCAAATCACAATGAGAGATCAACTAACACCTATTTAAATTATTACAAAAAAAATAGAAAATGACAAAGGTTGGTAAGGATGTAGAGAAATCTGAACCCGTGTCTACTACTTATTGGTAGGAGTGTAAAATAGTGTTTACTATAGAAAACAGTCTGGCAGTTCCTCAAAGAATTAAACACAGAATTATCATATGATCCAGAAATTCCACTTCTGAGTTTACACCCAAAAGAAGCAAAAGCAGGAAATGGAACATGTATGTATTTGTATACCCATGTTCATGGCGGCGTTGTTCACAAAGGTGGAAATTACCCAAGTGTCCATCGAGGGATGAATGGACTAACAAAATGGTCTATACATATAACAGAATACAATTCAGCTTTAAAAGGGAATGAAATTCTGATGCATGCTATAATATGGATGAACCTTGAGGACACTATGCTCAGGGAAATAAGCCAGACACAGGACAAATACTGTATGATTCCATGTGTGTTATGTCCCTAGAGGAGTCAGATTCATAGAGACAGAAAATAGATTACAGTTTACCAGAGCTTGGGGGACACGGATGGGGAGTCAGCGTTTAATAAGACAGAGCTTCAGTCTGGGAAGATGGAAAAGTTCTGGAGATGGATGGTGATGATGGTCTTAAAACGGTGTAAATGTACTTAATGCTTCTGACCTGTACAACTAAAAATAACTAAAATAATAAATTTTATGTTATGTATATTTTACCACAAGTTTTTTTTAAAGTAAGAGAAAATTCTCTTGCACACATTCTCAAGTAAAAGATCTATTCTTCAGGAAGAAACAGAACTCAGGCCTGTCTCCAATGTCCTCCTCTGCACTTGTGCTTCCCCCCAGTTCTTGTCTGCTAATAACCAGCTTCTTTGGTGGAAACTCCTGAATTCTCTATCAAACAACAAGTACAGATTTGGCCCAGGTCTCGCCTCCTCTCAGTCCTAGCTCCAGTTTCTGTGAGATGGACCCTGTGAGGGTAATTTCCAAAAAGCCTGTGGATGTGGATGTCCATCCTCAAGGCGGTAACCCCTCCATGTGGCAATCAGCCCAGCAGACTTGGGCTGAGGCGACTGGACACTGTTCTGGCCCCCACCCCGAGGCCAGCTACCACGAAAGGTGTGGTACTGCAGCCAAGCCACCGGAGGTTGCACTGTGGCCCAAAGGCTCAGCAAGGAGCTACAGGCAGGACAGGGCACCTAAGAAGGGCTAAGAGACAGGGTACAGGGAGCAGGCTGCCTTCCTCCGCCCGCCTCCAGGAAGGACTAGCACCTCAGCAGGGCCTTGCTTGGCCTCCTCCTATAACTAGCATCATGCGCTTCACTGACCCATCTGCTCACATTCCACTCAGGACAACATGGCATTAACTTCAGTTTGTGTCAGAAAGGATGCAGTCCCTGCTCTCTAGTGATTCTGCTCAATGCTTGCCAAACACATGCGCGGGATCCATGTGGACAGGCACTCAGAGCTGGGAACTGGTATCAAGGAGAAGCAGCTCTTCTCCTGATGCCCCTCCTGCTGCACAGCCCCACCTCCCTACCACTGGGTCAGAGAGCTCGTCAAGGAACAGGATTCTTAGGGAACACTACAGAGCAGAAGCTGAAATTCGATGGTTGAATGATGTCACCACTGGTGATTTAGACTCACAGGCGGAGGCAGCGTTCTCTGGCACACTCTGGTCCCACCCAGCCTCTAGGGACAGGTGGCCTCCATGTCTGGTGCCAGTATGGGCAACCCCAAGAAAGCTGAGTACCTCTGAGAGGAGACTGAGGAAATAGGGCAGCAGGTCCCTACTGTGGACAACAGGGTCCAGCTGAGGGTGGCTGGGGAGCCAATATGTCAAGACTGGTTCAGGGAGGAGGGGAGCACAGAGGCCCCTTGGCAGACATGCTCACTTGGCAATCGAAAAAAATTCAAACATATTCTTCATACTTACTCTGCCTCTCACATCCCAAATCTGGATTAAAACTTACGGTGAGCTTTATAAACTCACAGAAAAGACATAGCAAACCCAGAGAGAACCCAGAGAGAGATACCTATAGAAGGGCAAAGTCTCCCTGCTGTAAAGATGGGTGTCAACCAAACTTCACTGTGAATCAGTTGTGACAATTCTTAGGTCTGAAGACTGTTGCTGGAGAATTTCAATCACTTCCTCCTCACTTCACACCATTAGTCCTTAAATATTGAGCAGCTCTTTGAAAAAATTTTGACCAGAGGTTTCATTCAAAATATTTAACACCTTGTACAGCACAGTCATGACCATTCAGAAGAAAAATCAGCTATTGGAAGCTAGAACCTCTGCTGGTGCCCAGAGGTCAACCAGGTCTCTTGGGAACTGGAGCAGCTCACAGAGAGGGGCCACATAAGATGACCAGATCTCAGGCCCTAGGACTGCAGACACACCCTGGGTGGACAAGTGCTTGGGGAGGCCACCGAGGGCCAGTGGCAGGTGACCAAAGGCTCCAGGGGAGATGAGTGTTCTGATTCCCAGTCCTTCTCAAGTGTCCTTTTTACTCAGAAAGCTTTAGGGCATTTATCTGTCCAGTGTTCTGGGGGCACTTTTCGCCTTTAGGTCCCCAATTCACTCCTCTAGCCACACACTCCTCTGTCCTACATCCTGGCCTCTCATTAGCCAGTTTTCTCATCTTTTCTCCCATTTCTGTCTTTTTGCTCCACTTTCTGGGAGATATCTTCATCTTTATCTTCCTGTCCTTCTATGATCTTATTAAAAAATATGCTATTTTTCATTTAAATTCTAAAAGCTCTTTCTGGTCCTCTGGAAAGTTCCTTTCTAATAGCATCCTGTTCTTGGTTCTTAAATGCAGTATCCCTATACCTCAGACATTAGTTATAAGATTGTTAAGGTCCTCGGATGTCTTTCCTCACTGTGGGGTGACCTCTGGTTGTCCATTCACTCCTCAGAGATCCTAAAAAGCCACAAGAAGTTCTGCGTAACTTTGGCTTGTGAACTGGGCTTATGATGAAATCGCCAGGTACCTCGGGGTGTGTGGCACTTACATTTCTTGGGCTAATGACTGTTCCAGCAAAGACTGTCTGTGGCCATGGGCTTCCGAGCACTAGGGGTGGGGGGATAGCCAGGGTCTCCCCATTTGGAATGGACCTGCACTCAGCCCTCTACTGTGCCCGATTTTCCCAAACAGTGACTTCCTGTGTCCCTGCTGGGGGCAGTCCAGCCATTTGTCCCCCACCTCGATTTCAGCCTACCCCCCTTGGGCTGAGTTCAGAGGAGCCTGGGAACATGGGGTGTGGGGTCCAGAGCTGTAGGGTCCCCACCAGCCCCTCGCAGCCCAGGCTTCAGCTCTCTGCACTCAGCTGTGGCAGCAGCACCTGTTTTCCAAATGGTCAAACTCTCTCACCTGATAGATTCACATGTTTTTAATAATGTCTTTTCTATTATTTTCATGGGGTTTCTGAAGGGAGTAGCAATTTGCTTGACATAAACCACTTTATAACTTCTGTTATATACCAGGCATTGTTCTGGGAGCTAATGGACTCATGTCGCTGCCCAGCTACCCTGTGCCATGTTTTACAGGGCTGCCACCACCTTGCAAATGACAGGAGGCCGCGTTTCATTTGTTCAGAATTTTAGCAAGAATTGTTCACCATTTTAGAAGAAAAACCACATCACACTCATAGTGATACCTATACCAGGTATATATATATTTTTGAAAATCTGAATATTTAATAAAAAATTGAAAATAAATTAACAAAACCTACATGTATCCACATAGATAAATGTTTAAAAATATCATGTTCAGTCCCAGAATGATATATCCACTTTGGTACCATTCACCAGGTACACTTTTACTGTCACCTCAGCATCTAGTACAACTGTACCCAAGCACTGATTTCCTGAAATATAAATGATCTTACAATGCCTTGTACTCCTTTCTTTCTCCTTTGTATTATAAATATACGTATGCATGCACATGTCTGTTTTAGTTCTGAGTATAAATAGAATGCATTATCTATGAATACTTTCTTTTTCACGACAGTAAAAGAGACAGTAAAGGAGATGCTGCAAAGCACTCGTCTAGAAGGACCTTCCAGGGCTCAGCACAGCACGAGCTGGCGACCTCCCAATACTGTGTCCCTGCATCGCTGGTCTCAGCCCCTGACAACAGCCAAGGCAGGGAGGTGCACAGAGTAGCTCACCAGATCCAGAAAAATTCTGATAAAGGCTAAAGTTGCAGGAACATTAGAATTACCTGGCTGCTGACTCTGCTGCCCTTCAAAGAGGTATTTCATAGCATGGATTCAGAAAAAAGAAATAGAAGAGGACAGAAGAATGGTACAAAAAAAAAGCATCAACTTTCTAGAATGTCACTTTGTTTTCCAACAGTCACTCATGTCCTGGTGATTTGGGGAGTTTACCCTCCGACCCGCTGAGACCCACCTTGGCAGCAGCTATAAGAACTGTGGGAGGCCTATGTGGCCTCCCATTCTCAGGAGTGGGACATTTGCCACCTGAGTGGGGTATCCATACTCATGTGGCCAGCCTGTTAAGGATAATCTGGTGCATAAGCCACTCTCCTTGGGCTGACTATTCTCCTATACAACACAGTGGCCTCTCTGCTGGCTGAAGTTGAGGTGTGGTGTTCTACCAGTAGTCACCAGACTGAGCAGGCTGGAAGTCACGCTTTCCTCCTCCATGTCCCTTCCTTTAGAGTTTCATAATGCTTTGAATGTCTGTTAGTACTGATGCAGAAAAACAGATTCCCAAGAAACCCACCCCCAGTACAGCCCTAGGAAATTATGAAGTAATCAGGGCAAAAGAACAGACATACATGAACAAGAACCAAAAATTCTCAGCCGTCTGTTTTGATTTGCCCACTCAGCTTTGTTTTGGGTGCATAAATCAAGATTTTTGGATGTTCTTAAGTTCAATTTTCCACTGTTCAGCAGGAGCAGGAGCCGGTCAGAATGAAGACTGCTATGCACAATTTAGCTGACCTCTGGGTGAGAGCACATCCCACACACCTGCTTAACTAGCACATTTGCTGCCACCTCCTTTTCTTTTGAGGTTCCAGTCTTTTATGAAGAAACGGCAGGTTAGTGTGTAAATATCCACTATTTTCCAACATAATTAAAAGCCATGGGAGGATTTTTTAAAAATTCATAACAATGAACAACAACAACAACAAAACGATTAATATAAGAATGAATTAGGAATGAAATAGAAAATGCTAACTGATGTCTTCTGTTGCAGTGTTTAAATTGAGCACCAGAAACTAGAATGCTGGCTAGTGTTCCAGGGAAAGGAAACCATTCCCAGCAGATTCTCCCCTCTGCGCAGCCCCTCGGTGGGGCAAGAGGCATTCCTGGGCAGTGTGGACCATAAACGCCACACCCTCACAGCGAGAGGCAGGTGACCTGGCTGAACTCACGTCACCTAATGACTTCATGGAAGGCTGCAGCGCAGCCCAGCCCAGCTCTTCCACACTGGCAGGAGATGCTATCGTGTCAAAAGCTCAGATTGTTGGTTTTCTACATAGTTCCAAGATCGCAGAACCTCTCAGGAAGCATGGCTCCAGCCAGGTTGCCTGAATGAAGTGTGACGTGACATCCAACTAGTAGTGTAAGGGTGCTATCCCAAACCCAGGAGGGGCAGCTGTTGTTTCTTAGTGTAACTCCTTAGGGAGGGAAAATAAGCTCTCAAGGGCAGACAAAAGGCACAACAATAACATCAGGTCTTCTAGGAACCAGAAAAAGCTTTCCATAACACAGGCAGCCGGAAGTGCCCTGGGATCCACACACCAGCCGTCCTGGCAGCCCCAGGCCCAGGCGGTCCTTTGGACATACATAGAGTCCAAGACACCTGATCAGCCTTCACATGTCCTCTCGTACAGGTAAGGCCACAGCACATGCTTTTGCCAAGGAAATAAATGCGCCTCGTATCGCAGAATGTGTTGGAACAGAAAGATTCCACACATCCCAGTGGGCATATGACAGAGACAATACTGCGTGGTGTGGCGGGCAATCTCTGGTGGGTCCAGGATCCTACCTCCTGGCACACATGCCCCTGGTTACACCCCTTTCCTTGAGGGTGGTGGGAGCTAAGACTTGCTTCTGACCCCAAGTAGGGCCAAGGTGATTGGATGTCCCCTCCAAAATCACGTTACACGAGACTCCTATAGGCAGATTCTCTCCCTTGCTGGCTCAATGAACAAGCTGCCCTATGGAGAGGTCCACATGGCCAGGAACCTACAGCAGCTAGGTTCTACCAACAACCACATGAGCTTAGAAGGGATTCTACCCCAGCCCACACCTGACTACAGCTTGTGAGGACCCAACTAAGCTGTGCCCAGATTCTGGAACCACAAAAACTATGCACTAATAAGTAGGTGCTATTTTAAGATGCTCAGTTTGTGGTAATTTCTTAGTTGGCTCAGGCTGCTGTAACAGGATATTACAGACTAGGAGGGAGAGTGGTGTGTATAAACAACAGAAATTTATTTCTCATAGTTCTGGAGGCTATGCGTCCAAGACAATGGTACCAGCAAAGCCCTTGTCTGGTGAGAGTCCACTTGCTGAGTCCTCACATGGTGGAATGGGTGAGGGAGCTCTGTGGGGTCTTTTATAAAACACTAATCTCCTTTGTGAGCTCCACCCTAAAACTCTAACCACCTCCCAAAGGCCCCACCTCCTAATCCCACTGCCTTGGGGGTTAGGTTTCTACACATTGATTTTGAGGGAACCCAAACATTCAGTCCACTGGTAACTAATACAGTAGTATCTAACAGAAATGCAAACATACACTCCTCTGACCAGCCATTGCACTTACAAAAATCTATCAAAACAACAAAAGAACTTTTTAGAAAGCTGTGGTGAACAGAGTAACAGCCCCCGGAGAAGTCCACATTCTAATCCTAGAACCCATAAATATGCTCACTACTGGGCAAAGGGGCGGGTCATGGACCTTGAGAAGGGTGGGCTCAGTGTCATCAGGAGTCCTTAAAGCCAAGGACCCTCTCTTCCTGCTGAGTCAGAGAGATAAGATGGAATGAGAGACTCAAAACTTGGGAGGGCCCTGACCTGGCTTTGAAGATGGACTATGGGGAACATGAGTGAAGAATGAGGGCGATCCCTAGATGCTGGGACAGCCCTCAGTTTACAGCCAGCAAAGAAAAGGGATCTTGGTCCCACAGCCACAAAGAACTGAATTCTGCCAATGACTCAATGAGCAAGGAAACATATCTCACCTAGAGCCTGCAGAAAGCAGCCAACACCCTGGCTGTTGACTTATGACCTACAGAACCATAAAATAAAGTTACAGCAGTAACAGAAAAGAAATATCCAGGTACAAAAGTAACTAAAGGCTATTTACTGTGGCATTATTTTTTATTATAAATAAACTGGATACAAAATAAAAATCCATGTACTGTAGAATGGTTAAGTAACAGAAAGTAATCCACAAAAGGCGGCTATATGGCTATTATAAAGGAACAGGCACCTGCTGAAATGAAAACACAATGAGACCTCTTTATACTGCTTTGGAAAACTGTTTGTTGATATCTACTAGGGCTGAACATATTGTGTACCCTACAACCCAGCAATCCAACTCCTCATAGTATTCTTGACAGAAATGTATGCACATACGCACCAAAAACATGCACGGACATAACTTGTTTTATTGAGCTTCACAATTATTGTGTTTTTTTACAAACTGAATGCAAGACCCCTTCAACAGCAAAGATTACAACTCGTTTTATTGAGGTGATCTGGAATAGATTCCACAATATCTCTGAGGTATGCTTGTATGAGAATTTTCATAGGAGCACTATTCAGAATAATCCAAACATGGAAACTATCCAAAAGCCAAAATCAGTAAATAACCAAAACTGTATTGATAGGTAAATGGATAAACAAATATATGCCTGCAAAGGAATGCTACTCGGGAATAATAAGGGAAGAACATAAATGAATTTCACATACGTTATGTTGAGTGAAACAAACAAAAGATAAGAAAGAACGCAGTACTGCAGTACCGTATGATTCAATTTACAGGAAATTCTGGAGAGGCAAAGCACATTAGAGTGACAGGAAGCAGACCAGTAGGGCCTGGGGGACTGACTTCCAAGGAGCAGAAGAGAACTCTCAGGGGAGGTGGAAACGTTCCAGGTCTCGATTAGGGCAGTGGTTATATAGTATATACACTTGTCAAAACTCATCCAACTGTATGCTTAAAATGGGTACATTTTATTGTAGGTAAATTATAACTCAATAAAATTTATTTTTTTAAAAAGTAACCCACAAGGTACTGATCTGCTTAGAGTTTAGATTAGTAAGCCTTTTGACCATAAGTGGCTGAATTACTTTACAAAATGGGTTTGAATAAAGATCGGAGCCAGATGTGAACACCTGTCCCCTAATGTGCTGACTGCACAGAAATTCTGGGATCAAGGACGATCTGCAGGTCTCCCACGTCTGCCTTCCTACGGGCTGGGGTGTGCCACCACAGGCACACATATAAAGCCTGTCGCTGAGGAGAGGAGGAAGGGGGCTGCCTGGTGAAGGAGGGAAAGGGAAGCAGAAGTTACCTAATAAATTTAGAAATGCCTTTGTGTCTACACCAGCATGCCGATTACAGGAGAAACTCTGGGCAGTTTGTGGACTGGTTTCCTCTGAAGGAAGAACTTTTCCTCAATGCCTAAAAATCCACATGAAACCAAACCAAAGCAAAGCCTCTGCTGTTCATAAAGAACAAATAGGTTCACATATAGAACCTGGTGAAATACAGGACACTTAAACAATCATAATTTCCAAACATAGAGATAACCATCGTTAATGTTTTCATGTATTTCACTCTACAATTCTTTCATTTGACACCCACTGATACACTAATTAGGAATATTTTTTCCCACTTAATAACAAAGATTTCCCCATATCCTTGCATATTTATTAAATATTCCTCAAACCAGCATATTTCAAGGATGTATAATAATCTCACCCTATGAATATAACATATTTCTGCTGCTGAACCCTTAGGCTATTTCAGATTTTTTTTTAAGTTGAAGTATTTTTAAAAATATTATTTTATATTATTTTCAGGTACACAATACAACGGTTAGACGTTTATAAATTTATGAAGTGATTCCCCCAGGTTACTCTAGTACTCATCTGGCACTACACACAGTCATCACAGTGCTGTATTCTACATCCCCATGACTGTAATTACTGATTTGTACTTCATCCCTTCACCTTTTCACTCAGCCCCCCAACACCTCTCCCCTCTGGTAATCACCAGTTTGTTCTCTGTATCTGTAAGTCTGTTTTCATTTAGTTTGTTCGTTTCTTTTGTTCCGTAGATTCTATATATAAGTGAAGTCATGTGGATTTTATCTTTCTCTGTCTGACTTATTTCACTTAGCATAATACCCTCTAAGTCCATCCATGTCATTGTAAAGGGTAAGACTTCATTTTTTATGGCTGAGTAACATTCCACTTCATATATGTGCCAATAACTTCTTTATCCAATCATCTATTGATGGGCACTTAGGTTGCTTCCATATCTTGGCTATTGTAATAGTGAACAGTGCTACAGTGAACAGAGGGTGCATAGATCTTTATGAATTAGTGTTTTGATTTTCTTTGGATAAATACCCAGAAGTGCAATTGCTGGGACAAAAGGTAGTTCTATTTTTAATTTTTTGAAGAACCTCTGAACTGTTTTCCGTAGTAGCTGTAACAATTTGCAATCCCACCAACAGTATACAAGGGTTCCCTTTCTCCATCAGGTTTTTTATTTTTATTTAAAAACTAAACAAAACACACAAATCCTTGGTTTTCTCTAGTTGTGTTCCATTTTTCCCCAGGAAAGATCCTAATTACTCAGTCAAAAGGCAAGACTTCTTAAGGCTCTGGATTCATGGGGCAGAGTCCCTTAAAGAGAGCACCACATACGCCCCTGGGGCACTTCTAGTGCTCAGTGTTATCAGACTTGCTCTGTGATAGACTTACAGGTGAGTGTTCCATCCTATTTAATTTTAAGGTTAAACAGCTTTCCATGCATTTTTCATGAGAATATTCTCTCTGCAACTCTGTAATCCTGGCCAAGTGACTTAAAATGAGGAAAATTACTCTCACTAACACTACTACCACCTAGTTGTTCCCATCCATTGAGGGGCCTGGTCACTGCTAATATGGCAACCCCAGTGACTGAAAGCTGTGTGCATACACATGTGTTTGTACAAAAATGGGCGTGCACCCAGGACCATCGGCTCCTGTGGGAGACAACTTCTGCAGGTTGACGAGGATTCCATTTGCCACACTGCTCCTGAGATCTGTGCCCAGGGATAGGCCTCCCCCTGTTCAAACTGTGTCTGTAAGAAAACTAGACTCAGCAACTAAAGCCTTCTAGCAGTTTGAGTACTGCCAATACTGACCAGGGAAGAGAGGTCAAAACAATGGGAAACAAATCAATACAAAACAACTGGGTAAAAATAGGAGACTCACTGAATGAGTGCTAAGTGGTGCATCTGTAATAACGGCACCAGGCACAAGGGCTTCAGGGACACCACATTACAAAAGTACAACAGTCCATGGGCAGGGTGGATGATCATGGCTGCTGCTGAGTTAGAGCCCCCAATTTCTCTGCAATGGTGCCGGGTTTACCTGTCCCCCATTCCTCCCCTACCTTCTAAAGAACACATGTCCACAGTCAATGAGGTACTTGATATTCCCATTTTGGCAGAAGACAAGCATGCAGTGTGGACATCAGAGCTGCCCATCACTACTGGCTCTACGAAAGTACGATTATAACCAGGAAACCTGAGTTACCATCTCAAAGTTGGAGTTCACTTTATTCACTTATGTTTACCCTCACTTCCCACCCAAAGGATGACCCCACACACCTGATATTGGCTCAGCCCCTTTCCTGGTCTCTGTTGCCTGTGCTCATAGTCCAAACATCCTGCTCCTGAGGGCCCAGGGTGATAAATCCTGCCCCACAGTCCTCCTTTCTCCCATTCTTTCTGCAGCTTATTCCACGCCAGGGGGCTGGACAATGAGACCTTCCCCCACTTTCTCTAAACGCCCAATGGATGACACCCTGACCAATGTAGTCCCAGGTGTCACAACAACCATCAAGAGGTGTACCATTAGCTGGCTACAACTCCACCACTTTCTCCTCCTTCTCATCTAGGCCTCACACCAGGTTAAGTGGCCAGCTTTTCAGGTACCAGCAATTTCTCACCTTACCAATTATAATTCAAATAGAACGGGAAGAGAAAGTGCCTGGGGGACCCTCCTGCCTACTTCCCCACTCCCTAGTAGGGTTTCCTTCCTGAAACATGTTTCTATTTAGTTCATCATCCAATCCACAAACTTGATGATGGGAACAATGACATGTGTGTACACAACATGACACAGCAGTGTCACTGTGACCACACAACCCTGAAAGAGGGACCCAGCTCTGTACAGCAGTGCATCTGCTGTGGAAGCCTTTTCCTGTTATCTGCTTGAATGTATGGCAAGTGCTAAAAATTGGGGAAAAACTTAACATTGAAAATATTCTACCTACTAACTTGTTTTTTGAAAATTCAGGAAAGGCCACACCAGTCCAGATTACAAATCAGCCCAGTTAGCGTAAACTGAAGTAGGCAAGGAATCCTGTCTCTCCCAGCCTGTCACTCTTTTAGGTAGGGGCAGGTTGATTTTTACACCACACACAGCAGGTGAGTGTCTCTGGCAAAGGGGCAGACAGGCAGATGGGTCTACAAATTGCCCTATGTGGCCTTCTGGAAATCTCTCTAGAAACCCACCCATGGTTTGCTGCTCTGGTTGGCAGCTTATCTGGAAGCTCTCAGGGCTCTGCTGCTCTGTTGGGCAGTGCCAAGAGGGAGGCAGCAGGGCAAGAGCAGTGAGGGAGAACAAATGGGCCTCAGTGACTGGTCCCAGGCTCCAAGGCAGAGGGAGGAGGCTTGTCCTGGATCAGGGACAGAGGTGCCAGAAAGAAGGAAAGAAAAATTGTTTGGGATGCACTGAGAACATGCAAGGAAAACATACAGGAAGCACTGAAGAGGAGCGTTGTGATCACTGGGGAGAGGAGCCAGGTCCAGCGTAGAGGTGAGAATGTGAGGGCGCCTAGTGAGAAGAGGGTCTCCCCCACCAACCACAGCATCAGGATCCCAGAGAAGGGGGTCAGACAGCTAGTACCTAGGAAGACCGAGGGTGTCGGGCCCCAAGCTGCCTGTGACAGCTGCAAGCTCTCAGCCTGACTCTCAGTTCTTCATCTGTAAAATGGGATGATGACAGTGCCTCTATCACAGGGTGGTGGTGAGGACTAGATGAGGAGCAGCTCCGAGGAGTTTGGCTCTGGGCCTGGTACATGTCATGTTCAGGCCAAGGCCTGCTTTGGAACATGGCATCTGACAGAGGAAAAGCAAACTCCCAATAAAAGACCCAGAAAATGGGCAAAACCCAGACATGAGGGCCCAACCAAGTACAGACAAGAGAGAGACTGGGAGGGGCTATGTGGTGACCACAGAACAGGGACTCTGAGCTGTTCATTTATAATATACATCTAGTTAGCGCCTCCTATGTGTAAGTCTCATGCTAGTATTGAGCACAAAGCAACAGAGGACTAGCCACCTGGGGTGTATAGGTCAGAGGCATAACCTGACTCATGAAAACAGCATGGAACATCTCAAGACACAGTGTCCACTGAGGTTTAAACTGAGGAGAGAAACCCATTTTCAGCTAGGTGAGAAAAGACATTTGGAATTGTCCAGTGCAGAGCTATGGAGTTGGTGGATGAGGTGAGCTCTGGCCTGGCTGCCAGGTTGCTGACGTGGGCCACAGCCCACATTCTGACATGCTGGGGGCACAGGCACATAGCATCTTGCCCCATGGGGGCACAGCAGTATCACAGAAATAACCAGCAGGCCCAAATATTCATGGCAGATCTCAGTACTTGTCTGGCTTTGTCCACAGCCATCACAATCACCTCCTTTCTCCCTCCCTGCACATCCTAAGATCAAAGAATTTGGGCATCCTGCACACAAGGAAGCTCCCACCAACACTGATTTTAGAGAAGCAGACAAGGAGAGATGCAGTTATACCCACTATCGAGTCTTCTAAGACATGGGCATATCAACACTACAACACATCTTCCTGTTAACCCTCAATCTTCAAAGTAAATATCTGTGAGAGCAAAGCAAAGAGAACAAAACTGTCTTAATCAGGACCTTCACTACCCTCAGTAAAATGGGACGGGCTGTGTACTAGGGTGCACCCAGCATGCCACCTCAGCCCCCCCCCCCACCTCGGAGCAGTCAGATCTGGTGATGCAATGGAGAGTAGAGCTGCTCAGAGAATGTTCTACCTCCTTCCTGCCAGTTCCACAACCCAGTCTCCTTGCCACTTATGCTCTGGAGCCTATTTCCCCAGCAGACAGCCCAGTGGAACCTCTATGCAGTGTTCTGCTCTGCCTGAGGAGAGCACAGATCCTCCCCTAAAACCACTGCTGTGTATTAAGAAGAGAAAGCAAACCTCCTGAGAGGAAGGTCTCCAGGTTTATGGAAACCTATAAGCATGGCACACATCAGCATCACCAGACACCAAGAGCCACTATGGGCTCCCGCAGTAGTCGTCACGTTGTCACATATGGCTCATCACTGCTTCAGGTGCCAGTGCTAGAAAAGGCTGTTTTGATGACTCACACGTTTGTGAAGCTGGGGAGAGCAACACACACTCATGTACCTGTGTGAAGAACAAGCTAGACAAGACTTCAATGTGGGCAAGTCATCTGGCCCAAGGAAAGGGAGTTGGTTACAAATCCATCACTGGGCGGGGATCTCCCTGCCATGGGTAATCTGCTCCTAGTCAGAAGGACCACTGGAGTTTAAGACAAAAACAAGAAGCCTGAAAACATGCTGAAGGTTTTTAACAACTTAAAAAAAAAAAATACATGTATATTCTTTGTAAGAGGATTGAAAATAAAAAAACTTCTAAATATTGCAACTCTTTCAAAAAACAAATCTCCACGATAATGAATCCTGAGAACAAGATGCTACAGAGTTTCCAAAAACCCCAAAAGTGACCCTTAGGAAAACTTTGGAGAAGCAAAAAGAAGTACACTTAGTCCACCAACTTCACCCTGATAAACAATAGTGGGCCTTTGAGTCAGCAAGCTGAGGCCCTGACCACAAAGACCCACTCATCATGTTGTGCATGTCTTAAACTTGAGGGTCCCTAGACACAGGGGCCAGGCACTGTGCCTTCTCTGCTTGATGCCAATGGGAGGCCTACAGGGGCCTCTGAGTGTGCCCTGGTCCTAAGAGCACATGAAACCTTTCTAAGAGTGGTCTTTCTTCACCATTTCTGGCAGATGGCCCTCCGCTGGACCAAACACCTCTGCTATCTCAGGCAGGTCTCCACATTTTACTCAATATCGGCCCTGCTTCAGTCAGCATGTCATAGGAAGTGTGGCAATGAATTGCTATTTGACAGAGGTGAGTCCTATCTCTCTGACTAGTGGCTCTGTGTTTCCTGAATGCTTGCTGCACCCAACTAGAGTACCTAATGGTGAGACTGAGCTGACCCTCAGAAACATAAATCTATGTCCCAGGAAAACACTGCTGCCCCTGACAAAGCCCAACCCCTCTCACAATCTTCTCATGTTCTTTCGAACACATACCACCAGCAGCCCAGGAGCAGTGCTCCAGCAAGCAATACTACTACTGGAAAAGCAACTCAACTACCCACTGAGATAGCAGAGGCACCTCTGATGGTTGCTGCCAAGGGCCTATTAAGGTGGCAGTGGCTGGTGAAGGGGTCTGCTAAAACCTCAACAGAGGCCTTCACTCACACACCCCTGGCGGACCTCACACTTTTCTTTCTTCACCTAAAAACAAAGCCAAGGCTCCTCCCTTCTTGCCTTCCAGAACTCTCCTCTAAAACTAGGACTGAGAGCACGTGCCTCAGGAGGTGGCACAGTGTGAATCTGGCACAACTGCACACTGCTGAAGCTGATAGAACAGGAAGGGCATTAAGCTAGTCCAGGCAATCCAACAACCCTGACAAGTCCTAAAATGGAAGGGTCAGAAAAACAGCATCCACACTCTCAGTTGCCCACAGGCAAGCAATTTAACAAACAGCAAATGCTCAGAGCAGTCAGACAGGACTGACAAGAGCCCAAGAAACAAAGCAACAAAGGGTGTGGAGAGCAAAAACTTGAAGTAAAATTAGTTGGACAAGACAGAATTTCCAGAAGCACAAAAGGTCCTTGGAGAGACTCGACACTGACATACTATAAGCAGAGTCCCTAGTTCTAAGGAAACACCCATGTGGCCTGGGACAAGGTCCTCATCACAGAAGGGGGACTGGCCACACTGCTTTGCTGGCCAAGATAATTATATTTTTTACATTAAGTACATAAATCAAGGGGCTCTCAGACAAGTGCTAGTGATGTGTACTTGCTATGTATTTTAGCCATGAAATCAGATACTTTAAAAGAATGTTAATGTTGTAAATGGGGCATTTTCTTCCAGCAGAATGTGTTGATTCCCTGAGCACTGAGTAAACACCTCAGGGGAACAGCCTGCCTTCAAGGAACACCCCCACCTGTGCACATGAGACACAAGGTCGTGAGAAAACCCTGGCCATTCGTGGTACACACTGTCACAGGTTCTCCACCTTGACCGCACAGAACCTGGGCAGCTGTGATGCCTCCACAACTGGATGCTCCCCAAGCCCCACTCAGGTAGGTACGTCCTTCCTCCAGCTCCTAAACAACCCTTTCTTCACACACTTCCTCGGTAAGTTGTCACCCTGCAGCCACCAAGCTGCTCTGATGACCTATGATAAAAGCCCTTCTCTAGAAAGCTCACAGCAAAATCTCAGTCTCCCATTAACTCGTTAGCCTCTAAAAATGCCTCAAGCTGATACTTAAAGCGACAAACTGTAAGCTCAGAATACAGCTTCTTTCTCCCAGTCTCCGGCCTTCATTAGCGTTAAAAATGGTGAGAAAGAAAACAGATTGCAAATTGCCGCAGGCTCGCTCCCTGCCAGGCAGTGTTAGGCTTTAGCCACAGTGAAGAGATGAAAAAGGCAAGGCGCTGATCCTTGGCTCTTAATTGCAGTCTAACCAGCGAGGGCAAATGGCTGGCTGGCGCAGTTCACATTATAGACCCGACGTGACAGGAGTTGGCAGATCAGGCCCACCGGGCAAGGCGCCTCCCAGGCCAGCTAACTGTGGGGGCTGCGTGGTGCTCACGCCGCCTCAGAACAGCCCTGCCGCCGTGCGCCCTGCGCTCTTCCCGAGAGAAGACCGGGGGCGGCTCCCCGAGGGCTGGTCGGCGGCAGGGCCTCCTTACCGTTGCTGTAGGCGTACGGAGACTCGGCAGCACCGTCTTGCAGGCTCTCCAGGATCTCGCCCTTGCCAACGTCGCTGTCGCCCACCAGAAGGAACTTGAGCAGGTAGTCGTAGCTCTTGACCGGGCTGCCCTGCGTCCCCATCCTCGCTCACGCGCGCGCAGGCCGCGCCCGCATGCCCACGGCGCCGGCCGCGGGAGCACGGCGGAGAGGAGGCCTCCGACCGACCTGTGAGGACGAAGCTCGGGTGAGCGGGGGCTGGCGCAGTCCAGTCGGCGAGAACCAGGTCGCCCCCGACTGTCGCTCGGACCGCCCGGGACGCAGAGCGGAGGCGCGCCCGCCACCCGCACCTGTTCCGCCGCCTGACTCACCTCAGAGCTGCCGCCGCCCCGCCGCTTCCCGCACGGCGCCGCACAGCCCCCCGCCCCGCCTCGCCCCCAGCCCGCGCGCCACCATTGGCCACCCGCTGCCTGCTTACCCCGGCCCATTGGCCCACGCGCACGTCCTTCACGACAGCCTGCCTCCACCGTTTCCCACAAGCGCAGAGAAGCCTATGGTCGCCCCTCCCCATCGCCGTCCCATGCCACCTCCCCGCTATTGCCATTGGTCACCTACCGCCCCTTTCCTGAAATCATTGGTACGTGTATACGTCCGTCAAGATCGCCCGCCCTCCCATTTTTCCCCACACACAGTTGAGAAGATTCTGACCGCCTCGCCTCTTGCCATCGCCATTGGCCACTCGCCTCCCACTTTCCCGGAACCACTGGTCCGTTTGCACGTCAGTCAGCACTACACCGCCCCGCCCCCTTCGCAGAGCATCCAGGAGTCACCCGCAACCCCTCCCACTGCCCGCACCACACCGTGGCCCTCGCCTGCCCCTTCCCCGTCGCCATTGGCTACCGCTGCCAATTCTCTCAGAGACACTGGACCAAAACACGTCGATCACGGCCCTATGCCACTTTGTGCTTTCCACCCTTTTCCCTACATGCTCACCAATCAGGAGTTTGGAACTCCGGGTTGTTTGTGCATGCCTCCCTTCTTGCAGGATGGTGGCATAGCAGGAAGCTATGATGCTGGTAGGGGGCAGAGGCTAGCCAGGGAGGGACAGAACCACTAGAAACATGGAAGGACCTGCTTGTGCATTTCCTCAGGCTATATCTTCCCTCCCAGAGATGACAGGACTGGGTCTGGGGGTACTAAATCCTCTAGTAAGCTGCGGCAGGCTGCTTCCACAGAGACCACAAAGATTGCGCCGTGGCCCCCCAGGCGAACTGCTCTCGGAAGCCGCCCTCCCCGCCGTGGGGGCGTGGCGGAGTGAAGGTGGCAAATCGGCCCTGGAGCCCAAGGAGGCGGGACTTCCTCTGATAACAGGGGGCGGTGCCGAGGGGGCGGTGGCTGGCTGGAGGTCGTGGTTGCCACAGCTATGAGGTGCGGGGCAAGAGGTGCGGCCTGCGGCGTGTGTCTTCGTCCCGGCATGGCCGTAGGTCACAGCGCGGGGCTATGGAGGCCTAACCTTCTAGAACCTCGGCGGCTCCGCGGGTGGGTGACTCTTCGGCCGTCAGAGATGATCGCAGCACAGGCGCGAGCTGCGGAGTGACAGAGCCCTGTACCAAAGTGCTCGCGGCAGATGCCTAGCGGAGTCTGGGTCAGGTCAGGTGGGACTCAGAAGCGCCCACGACGCGGAGTCAGTATGTGGGGCTCTGAGGCTTGCCTAGTGACTTTGGGGTTGTTTACGGGATGGAGGGTTATTTTTCTTAAAGGGCAAAGAAGAATGAAAAGCCTCTGAACACGTGTGAAGATGTGAGATTTCACTCTTCGAAATGGAAATTAAAATAAAATAATATCCTTTTCACCCATCAGATTGGCAGTGTTGCATGCAGGACAGGATGTGAGGAACAGCCCTCAGGGAGGTTGGAGGCTACTAATTCCACATTTGATTTAGGATGGAGAAGTCCTCAGAACTCAAAGAATTTCACTGCAGTGTTGTAGTGATGATGAAAGTCAGGAAACTATCTAGAGTCCCCTAACAGGGAGCTGTTATATCAACCAGGTGAGCAAGTTAAGGTGCAGTCAGCACTGATATGAAAAAAGGAAGAAAATGACAGTACAGTATGTCCTGTGTAATTTCAATATTTATGATTTTAAAAAACTAACAAATCATTTCATTCTGGATTTACATAAAAAGAAACAGAATGCTCGTGTAGGAAAAGTTCTGGAAAGATGCTCACCAAAGGGACAGCATTGTTTCCTCTAGGGTTGATGATCAAGAGTGACTTTCTCTTCACTGATGACATTTTTTATGAGACTATATTCACATATAACTTATAAGTAACTCAAAAAGTTAAGCATAAAATTACCATACAATGCAAGAATTCCACTGCTAGAGAAATGAAAACATAACATCCACACAAAAACTTATACATGAATGTTCACAGCAGCATTATTCACAATTGCCATAAAGTGGTAATAACTGAAACATTCACTGATAGATCAATGGATAAACAAAATATGGTATATCCACACAGTGTCTATATTCATCCATAAAAAGGAATAAAGTACTGATAAATATTACATTCCATTTATATGAAATGCCCAGAATAGGCAAATCCATAGACAGAAAGTAGATTAGTGGTTGCCAGGGCCTAGGATAAGGGAAAATGGTGCATGACTGCTTAAGCAGTGATGAAAATGTTCTAAAATTGGTGATGGTTATACTACTTGGTAAAATTACTAAAAATCATTCAATTGTGCACCTCAAACGGGTGAATTTTATAATATGTAAAATACGCCCTCAATAAAGCTCTTAAAAAATAAGTCAAAAGAATTGTCAAAACAGAGCCAAGTACAGCCCTCATTAGACCAGGTGGAGAGTGGTGCACACTAGGGAAAAACTACACGAGAACTAGATCTTCCTAAAAAGCAGATCTGTGCAGAGGGAACAAGCATGTTATCATAGCAGTCACACCCCAGTGTGCTGCTCTGAGGACAGCCAGCTAGCAGGTCCATCCAACTGGGGGGGAACAAGCAGCAAGAACTTTCCTCCCAAAAAGTCACTGCATCTGTATCATACCTTCCAAAAATAGGTGGTCTTCACAGATAGCAGACTCCTGCATGGGCAGCCCCATTCCAAGTGACCCTCGCCCCACTCCAAAGCTGCTGACAACCTTTACTGAGCAGTGAGTCACTTGGACACTGCCTTTTCATTATGGCATGGTACCTGAAGAGGCTTCCTAAGGAGCAGGCCCCTCTGTTTGGTGGGCAGCACCTGATGAGTGCCTGGGCCTTCCTTACTGGCCTTCAGTGAGCCTCCTGCCGGTGTCCTCCTGGCCCTCTGGGGAAGCAGGAAGCTATGATGCTGGTAGGGGGCAGAGGCTAGCCAGGGAGGGACAGAGCCACTAGGAACATGGAAGGACCTGTTTGTGCATTTCCTCAGGCCATATCTTCCCTCCCAGGGAGTGGCTGTTCCTTGGAAGCTGGGTTCCAAGCAGACATGGCCTCCAATGTTTACAGAAAAGGCATATCCACTCACAGCACACAATGTTTACCAAAACAACAGCCAATAGGCAGTCTTGTTGGCCCTCAGCTGGCCAGGGGCAGAGGACTAAGACCCCAGAGAGGCCAGGGACTGATGCAGCACAGGGGAGCCAGCAGCTGGTGCTTGTTCACCCCTGACCCTCCACCTGGCAGGTCAGGGAAGGCCCTTGGGGTCATCATGCCAGGGATCACTGTGCCCAGCTTTAAGCCTACCTCTGCCTTGGCCCTGCCCATTCTTTGCTCTGAAGTCACCCAGGCCCCTCTCCAGGAACTGCAAGCACCATGAAGTTAATGTTTCCTTCTCGATTTCTGAGGCTGCCTGGAAGGAATGGTTGGTGATAAACTATTATCATCTCCTTTCCAGAGAATTTAAATCAAAAGTGCCCTCTTACCTCTCAGGACCTCCCCTGAAGGGGCTCCAGCAGCCGTAGGCCTGTTCTCCATTGCCCAGGACAAAGCAACGCACTTTCTGACTGAGTTCCCAGCAGAGCATGTGGAGCATACATCCCTGCTTTGTAGGCTGGGAACCTGTCCATGGGGTGTGATTCTGGGAGCAGGCCTCAGCGACCTCCTATCCGAGACTTGGTCCTTTACTGGGATCCTGTCTCAGATCCCCAGCCTGAGAGCAGAAAGGCACCACAGGAACCCACAGGGTCTGAGGCAGCAGGGCCCAGTTATGGGGGAATGGCTAGAGGTACCACTTCTTGGTATCCAGGAGGACTTGTGGACAGAGTAGCTGGCTTCCCAAGCAGCAACATGCCTTTGTACAAGGATGTCCTGGAGTCCTGGGGGACTGAAGAAAGTATAGGACAGCATCCCAGCCATAGGACAGCATCCCAGCCACTGAAGGGCCTTAGGCCAAGGATGAAGCAGCCTACGTGGCCCTCTGCTTTTAAGTCCTGGGTCTGCCCTGCTGAGCAGCCTGCATGTTGGGTGATTAAGGAAGTCCGGGAAGTGTTTCCCCTGTAGCTCCCACACCCACAGGCTCTGGACAGGATGGGGCTAGGGCTCCAGACTCAGTCTCTGTCCAAGTGGGGAGTTGGGGGACAAAGGGAGAGGTCTGGGATATCTTTGCCCTTCACCTCCAGGAGACCCACTGCCCTCTATGCTGTACTCCAAGCCCTCCTTTTTATGTATCTGGGGTTCAACCAATGGAGCAAACAGACCTTGGCCCCAAAGATGCCTTGGTCTAGGCCTGGTGCCAAGGAAAGGCCCCATTAAGTCTCACAGGTGGATAAAGCCAAAAACCTTGTGTATGTCTGGCATGAACCAGGCCTGGTAGCAGAGCTGACAATTAGGAGATAGACAGGCAACCCAGCACCCAGCACAGAGGGTAACTGCTGTGATGTGGCTACCACTTTGTAGTGGTCTGAGCCAAGCAGAAGGACCCTCACCTGGTGGAAGCCCCAAGAGGAGGGGTAAAGGGGCAAAAGTGGGCAATGATGGTTGGCCACAGAAGGTAGGAAGAGAATTCACTGAATCCCAGAAATGCAGGTGGTGGAGGCTGTTCTCATAAGGTGCTAGGGGTGCAGTCCCTGCCCACCAGGACCTATGAAGGAGCAGGCCTGGGAGTTGCTGAATGACTTCCCTGGGCTCTAGCCCCTCTTCTACACAACAAGTGCAAAGGAGGCTACCTGAGGGTCCTGGAGGCTGTAAGACAGTCAGGGAGTACCCTACCCTGCATAGAGTCCTTGAGTGTCAGGTGATGACATATTCATCAGAGCCAGGAGTGGTTTAGCCCTCGCCTGCTGGGAGGCCTGTGCTCCAGCCCTGGGAGACCCCATGCAAGGGCAAGGCCAAAGCCCAAGAGCAAGTGACCCTGGCTCCACTCACCCACTCCAGGATATCTTCAAAGGGCCACGGCCTACATACTGACCCATCAGACCTGTAAAGAGGCCTGCTCCATGAGACAGGGCTCCCAATTCTCTTCGTGTTGGCATCACAGGAAAAGATGAGGTTGTCATCTCAGAACACAGTGGGGGCCAGCTGTCCCATCACCCCAGGAGAAGCCCTCCCGCCACCCCAGACCCACTGTACACGGGGCAATGGGAAGGTAGAATGGCCCACTCAAACACATGCGAGGCTTTAATGTCACAGCAGAGAAAGGCAGAGCCAGGACTAGTCCCACTGGACACTGAGCTGGTAGAGACTTCCCCAGGGGTCCCCCACTGTGGCTGGCAGCCAAGGAGTGTGGGCAGGAGAAGCAGATAGTTCCGAGAGCCCATGATGAACAGGGAGCACTTCCCCTCACTGCCTATACGACAGTTTCCAATTCCAAGATGACAAACTGCATGTGATACCATCACATCTTCAGGCTTCCTCCCCCTGGGGATTCCAGGGCTCACATCCACACAGACTCTGTAGCCAGCCAGCAGGCAGATGCAACCTAAGAGCCAGGACCACTCCCTAGGCCATAAAAGCATCTGCCCAGGAGCAGCCTGCTTCCACAAGAAGCCAGTGAGGGAAGGTGGAAGATTTGTCCAAGGAGTCTATTGCTGCAGGGGCACACAGCAGGCGCAGGGCAGAAACTGGACAGCTGGGCAGGTGGCACTAAGCTTCCAGCAAGGCACCACCGGGCACCCCGTGTAGTCTGGCTTCATACGGGGTCCCCCAAAGACCTGTGGGTGGCTCCTCCTGCAAAGCAATCTCCCCAGGAAGCATCACAAGTAATCCTGTGCAGTTCAGTGTGTGAGGCATGGCCATCCAGCTTCCTGAAGGGCCCTGGCTCATTGGAGCTGCTGGTGTGGGTTAGTGTTCAGCGACTGCTTGGATCCCCCAGATTGGCTGGCCACTGCTCCACTGAGGCAGCTGGGAGGTGTCAGTGACCCAGGAACTCATCTGTAGAAAAACCCCCAAGGAAGGAGATGCCTGGGGATCAGAGTCTCAAGGACTGTTGAGTGCAACCTGGGAGGGGTCCCTTCACCCCATGACAGGGTGGGGTCACCGTGGAGCAACCAGGGAGACCTGCCAGCTCACCCCATTGGGCAGAGGCGGGGCTCTGCAAACCCCTCCCAGGCGGGGTCTGGGTTTGAAGAGGGCAGGCAGGTTTTAGGCTGACAGTGCAATCACAACAGATCGAAGGTAGGTCCTGAGACAAATGGTGTTCATGATGGAGCACAAGTCGGCTGACCTGGCTGGCCACCCCTAAATTCTCCTGCTCACCACCCCCGACCTTGACTTCAACCTCAGAGTCTGGAGGAGATGTGACAAGCAGGCCCCGGCAGGGACTGCAGAGGTCCCCAACAACTGGAGGCAAGGAAGGCAGAGAACAGGGCCACATACTGCCCAACAGTCAGTGCCACCCTGACAAGGTGGAGGGCTGACCTTGGTCATGCAGTGGTGCTAGGCAGGCTGGTGGCCTTGGTTCTTCAGTCCTCCTTGTCCCCTCTCTGCCTCCAGGGGTAGATGAGCTCCCCGAAGAATAACTTGCGACATAAAGAGCCCCAGGAGTGCTTGGGGTGGCAGCCACAGCTAGGGAGGCGGTAGGTGTGCACCACACGACCATATGGCAAGGGGTTTATCTGGAAGCACAAGGGCAGTGGTTGAGCTTTCTGGGCCTGGCAAGCCCTCGTGGAGGGTTAGGGGTCCCTGGTCTGGACAACTGTGGAGTAGGGCCAGCTCCGTGCCACTATTAGTGTTCTTGCCTATGGTCCACAGGGTAGATGAGCAGCTCTGGTGGGAATGCTCTACTCTGGGCAAGCTGCAGAGAAGAGAGGTGGCTGGGCTGGCAAAGTACAGACCCCTGTACTCCAGGACTTAGGCAGCTCCCAGGAGCATCCTCAAGTGGGACTCAGAACATACTGCACATCGAGAAAACCACACAGGGTCCTGACTGCCTTAGCATCGAGAAAACCACACAGGGTCCTGACTGCCTGATCTCTCCCAATGATCATTAGGCCAATCCCACCTGCCTGGACCTGATACTGGAGCCCAGTGAGTCACCCAATGGGTCACCCGTCAAGTAGGTTGATCCCTCCTGCAGGCTGGGGGCCCCCAAGAGTACTTCAAATAAAGGAGCCCAAGAGAAAACACATGTGTGTTCTAATGCCTTCATCAAATCCATGTCATTCTGCCTAGAACAAGAGCTCGTGGGGCCCCAGGAAGGTGACAGGGATGCAGGGCCAAAACAGCCAAAGGTATATGACACTATGCAGGGGATCTCATCCATGGGCTCTGCTGGGGAAGTTTCCAGGCAGATGGTTGGTGCCCAGAGGCCTTGAGAATGAGGGAGTCTCCCCTTGGGCCCTGCCCCTCAGCTCTGCTGGGCTCTCTTGCCTGCATCTTAGCCAGCGTCTGTGATACCTCACAACTAGGACAGCACAGAGGGCCCTGACCCCAGCTGCCCTGGAACATAGACAGCATCTTAGAGGGCATGGAGTCCGTCCAAGAGCAGTAGTGTGAGGTGTTTGCAAAGGCCTCACCTGCATCAGGAGGCGGAGGGGCCTGCCAACCTCATGATCCAAGACTCGGAACTTCACACCAGCTGTAAGAACAAGGGAACCATGAGGGCGGGCGGTAGCCCAACAAGGCTCTCGGGGCCCATAAGACAGCCACTATTAGTCCTCCTCCTCTTTGTGTCAGCAGAGGCAGGTGTGGGCACAGGGGCTCTGGCAGTAAAGGCCCCTTCCTCTCTGGGCAGCACTCAGAGGGCTGCCTGGGCTCTTCTGCCCCTCCCATCCTTCCCATCTGCCTCTCTGAGTGGGTTGCTGGGCTGTTGTCAAAGCCCCCTGCACAACTCCACTGAAAAGGAAAAAACAAGTGCCTGGCCAACAGGGAAGAGCAGCTGGGCGGCAGGCATAGCCTGTGCTGCTTTCTGATGAGATGTGGGTTTCCCCACAGAGCCAATGGGCACTAGCTGGGTGGCGGCTGTCCTAAATGCCTTCCAATTTCTGTGACCCACTGGGATCCACCATGCCCCTGGCCGGCAGTTTGGACCCCTAAGCCTGGGGATTCCCAGGTGGAAGGTTTTTTGAAAAGAGAAACAGTAGCTAATTATCTTTTGATGAAGAGGCCCCAAGGCAAACTCAGGGAAGAAGAGAGGAGGCAGAGGCATCTGTGGCCTTTCATGTAAGTTGAAACAACTCTGCTCTGGCCACTAGCCAGGGTCTGGGGGAGTAGAGTACTGCATCTTAGCTCTCCACCTGCCTTATCCTGGCATTCTGAGGTGTGGGTGGAGGCTCAGGGCTGAATGAGCATGGGCAGTACAATAGATAGGTCCCTGTCCTGGTCACCTGCAGTGAAAGTGGCTTGGAAAAAGGGTTTGAGGGCATCCAGCAAGCAGCCTTTAGGTCCAAAGCCTGTGGAAGACCCATATTCATGTCCTCTGGCTCTGAGCTGGCTGGAAGCAAACTGGGTGCAGGGCCTCCTGGGCATTGTGGTCACTTTGGAGGCCATTTGAACAGCTGCTGGATAGGTGCTATACTAGAACTCCCTGAGCTCTCTGATATGTTCCAAGTCCCTGCACCAATCTGCAAGCTTATGATCAGTTAAGTTGGCCTTCCAAGTTTTGCAGTGGGGGTGGCCTTCTCTCAGGGGCATGTAGGGGCATGCTAGCATGCAGCTAGCATGCAAATGGACAGCCACCTGCAAATGGACAGCCACCTAGGGGGTGTTGTCCCAGTAGGTAGTGGTCTGCTGGAAACGGGGCAAGAGGGCACTCTTGTCACATGGATCTGGTCAGTCCAACGTACTCTATCCTGGCCTGACCCTCCAAGGTTGAGAGGTGCCAGCAGACACACATAGCCCCACACAACTACATGGGGACACATCTTCTCTGAGCCATGTTCAGATACCACCTATACCACTACAGATCTCAGGGAAGCTGTTCACACTGTCACAGAAAAGGGTGAAAAAAAGGAAGGGCCACTTCTCTGGTCTCTGAACCTGAGCACTAACTGAGCCTTCTCCCACCTGCTCACTGCAGGCAGCTAGTCCAGAAGATGCCCTAGGACCGTGGGTCTTTGTCTTCCCTGCCCACCCACCTCACACACACCACCACTTCCAGGCAGGAGGCACACATGGTACAATTGGTGCTTCTGCAGGGCTCACAGGCATGCACCCCCCTACATCCACTACACAGACCTACCTGCAAGCCTGTAGGGCCGACAAAGCCGGAGGCCAAGTGCATACAGTGGCAGGGAGTTGATGAGGTCCACGAGCAGATGGATCAGGCCCTGTACAGTGACCACCAGGAGCCGGAGCTGCAGCACAGATGGTGCTCAGGGCCTCTGAGCTGGGATCATGGCCAGAGCCACACAGGCATGCCCATAGCAGAGCAGCCCAATGGGTCCTGGGTCACAATGTAGGGTGACCAGGGACTCAAGAGCCTTGGGAGATCATGAATCCCATGCTGAACCTGAGCCCAAGCATGAGAAAGCAGGGAAGCAGTAGGCAGGAGGGTCAGCCCTCCCAACAAGTCAGAGGAGACAGTGCTCCAACCCAGGAAAGTGAGCTACTGGCCACTCGGTGGAAGCCACCTAGGTGCTGTTCCCTTTCTGCTGTCCAAACCACCCCATTTTAGGTACTAAAAGAACACCATTATGACCCACCCACCATGGGTCCCGGCCTCCCTGTGCTCAACCATATCCCAGAGCAGTGGGTAGTATCCCCCCAGGGTAGGACCCTACCCACTCCAAGGCCCAACACACTGCCCAGAGTGTCTAGAACAGCCATAACACCACATGGCTTACAGCAGTGGATGATGGCCTGCCCAGGAATGGCAGGCTGGCAGTGACCATTCTAAGCACTGTGGGCAAAGCCCCTTGGGCAGGTGCCACACCCAGAGCCCCCCATGGCTTACCAGGGTGAACACCAGGTAGTACAGTGCCGTAGTGGGCAGCAGGAAGATGAGGACAGTGAAGAGCAAAGTCCCAATGAACAGCTGCCGGGAGAAGTGATACCAACATCAGCATCAATTGGAACCCCAAGTCAATGACCACTGCACTGACCACACCCCTGCTGCCCATTCCCATCAAGCCCATCCTGTAACTAAGCAGAAATGGGATGCCTGCTGGTGGGACACTTGCTTCCTGAGACAACCCGGGAAAGCCCACTCTCAATAGCTCTTTCCAGTACTAGGAGGGCTATAACTGTGTGCCCTCCAGACTTGGTGACACATGGCAGACAGAATCAGGGGACAGAGGACCAGCCAAAAGGGTATATAGCCATACACACTAAAGACAGAAGGGTTGTGAAAATTAGGCAGAAAAAATATGCCCTGAAGGATAGCACTCAGGGTCTGTGTGTCAGGTATGAACAAACTAATAGGATGAGCCAGAGCCAAGCCCACTGCCTGGTTCACCCCCATGGCCCACTGTCAAAGTCTACTCCAGGTCCACTGCACATGTCACTACCAGTGCCCACAGTCCAGTGACTCCCTGGGATGCAGCAGCCTCCTGAGAGCAGGGTCTATTGCCTGCCTAGGGCAGGGTTCTGCACTGTCTAAAAGTCCCACATACACCCTGCCACTTGCAGACTCCCCACATTTCCCAAGGTTGATGTCTACCCTGTGGCAGGTGACCTACAGGACAGGAGTATAGCTGCCCCCTTGTGGTGCCCAAGCAGCTGCCAAGCCCATTCAGAGGGGTCAGTTGGACTGGAGCTAGGAGTGGTCATCTGTAGATCATGCTGATTAGCTGGAGCCAGGGTGCCCCTCCCTGCAGTCCTGCCCAGTACCTGGTCCAGGTCATAGGAGCAAGAGTCCACCCTCTGGCGCAGAACATTCCACTTCTTTCCTCGGAACAGGCGCCAGAGTGAAGATAAGCCATAGATCTTCAGGCAGTACAGCCTGCAGACATGGGTGCAATCAGGGGCAGGCCTGGGAGCCAAGCCAAACCTGTACCTGCCCAGCCCCAGTAGCCTGTCTGTGGCACCCACTATGTGGAAGGCTGTACTAGGCCAGCCTATAGGGGCAGGAAGCACATACCCACCTGGCTCCATAGACATAGAAGCAGTAGATGTGGAAAGTGAGGAGGGCGATGATGTCCGACAGGATGGAGAGGGCGATCGTCAGGCCCAGGCAGGCTGAGAGGCCCACATGCCATAGAATTCGCTCAATGAAGGGTGACATGAGGTGGATGTAGCCTAGGAAGATAGGGGTTGACTCTGAGGGGCTGCCCAAGAAGATCCTGGTCCTCGCCAAGTCCTTACTGTGGTTGGTACCTGAGGCTCCAGGAAATTATGTGTGACAGACTATGCCACTGGCTATCTCTTGGCAGAGCAGCCCATCCACCATAGAAGGGTTCCACATACCCAGAATGGGGAGAAGGCAGGAAGGACCAAGAGAAGAGCACTAGGTCTGGGCCCCACTGCCCTACTTGGCCAGGGCCTGTGTCCCTGGGAGTTTAGGCATCAGAAGCCAACTCAGGGGTCACTGAGCCAGGTGAAGCCCCTAGGCGTGCCCGCCTGCCAGCACTCACTGATCCACAGGTGGATGTGGTACAGGAAGAAGCGGCCTAGCACCTGGTCCAGTGCCCGGTTCATCTTGAGCCCAGCTGGTGCACCCATCAGCCACTGCAGCAGATGCTGGAGCTCCTCTGCCACACGCTGTGAGAACACAGAGGGACGTGTTGTCTAAAAACTGGGCCCCATCCTGGCTAGCCCATCTGCACAGGGCAAAGGTGAACTGAGTTCTGGATTGCCATCTCCTATGATGATGGGCACATAAGGTTTAACATACTTGTCTAGCCATAAAACCCCTCTTCATAAATGTTCTGGAATGCGGGGCTGATGGGCATGACCTACAAGGCTGATAGTCTGCCCCTGGCCCACTGGACACATGGCCCATGATGGGTGTCAACCTTCAAATGAGGTGTCTTTACCCCCATCTCACCACTCTAGCTGCCGGACCCACAGAAGCCCTTGGCCCCAGGCACTAGGACATGGGACAGACCAAGGCTCACCATGAATCCTGCAAGGAGAGCCCATAGGCTCACCCAGTCTTCCTCTGCCAAGGACCCACCCCACTACGTGCCATAGCAGAGGCCTAGGTCTTCCCTGAGTGGGTGACCTCAGGTGAACGTGATAGTGCCAAGCCTGTCAGGGGCCCAGGTAGCAGGTGAAAGGGCTGGAGGGCCCCTAGAGAAAAGGACAGATGGAAACTCAGAGTCAAGATCAATGCCGAGTGAGAGCCAGAGATATCACGGGGACACTCACAGCTTCTCCAGAAGCTGACCAGCATCTTGGCTGCCCTTGGAGGAAAGCCAAAGTCCAGGGGCTGTGCTGGCCCCAGTGGGCAGGCCCTGAGGACCCTCTGCCTTATTACCAATGCTGAGGCCACAGGAGTAACATCTCTGCCCCACAGTCAGAGGTCTGCTATCACTCCCTTCTCCCACCGCCTTGCCTACATCTCCCAACCCTGTGTGAAGGCTTCAGCCATGTCAGGAGCTGAGAAGGGGGAACATTTTTTATAAATAGAGCTTATTTAAAATTTAAAGGATAAGAGCTTGGTGGCAGGAAGAGGCTTTCATTTTTAAATTAAATATTTATACTTCTGAGCAGTTTTGCAAAAGGGAGGTATAGAATGAAGCTGGCCAACAGACAGAGTATGGATGAGCAGGTAAAGTAGCCAAGCCCCCTTCCAACCTCCAGGTCCTCCTTTGTCCTTTCTCCTTCCTCTTGGCCAGACCATCCCAAGAAGCCATGGGGATTCTGGGCCTGTGAGGGCTCCTGCCCACAGGGTCTGGCCCAGGCACAAGCAGGCCCAGTAAACACCCAAGGCTGGATACTGATGATAACCAGCAGAGGCTGAGCCCACAGGAGCCACTCAGTCAGGCCTCAGCTTCTTGACCACAGGAGGTCCCTGCGAGGCCTGGGAGTAGCTCCAGGGGCCAGAGGGACTGCCCTAAGTAGAAAGACAAGCTCCCAACAGAAGTGACAAGGCCTTTGGATCTGAGGAAGGGAGCTAGAGAAGCTGAGGCTTGTAGCCAGCATGGAAATGCAGCAAGTGGACACTGGAAGACAACCATGGCGGGGAGAAGGGGGAGTGGCACTCAGGCCCTGGAAACGTTGCCTAGATATGTAAGGCAAGTCCGTTTGCACAGAAGATGAGTTGGTGCCTCTCTCAGCACAGGAACCACAGAACGACATGACCACCAAACCAGGAGGCCAGAACTCAACTGCACACAGACAGCCCTGGACACACGGAAGGTTTCCATGATGCTGACCATGCAGAGGACCTAAGCCAAAAGACAGCTACACCAAAGAGCCAGGAGAGCAGAAACAGTTGCACACTGGGGGAGGCAACAGGGATCTCGTGACACAGAGCCTGGCAGGGGCAGGTGGGCTCCCCCTAAAAGCCTCTACCACAAGGTGGCCCCCAGACAAAGCCACCTTTAGGAAGGAAAGGTGGAGGCCAGGTGCCTCAATGTGACCCAGTGTGAGAGGGTGGGCACCTGGCAGGACTAAGTCTCTGCAGCCCCTGTGAGACATAGTAGCTCCTAGGGAACTGGTCTGGGGTCAGTGATGAGAACTGCTCTGGCCAACTGAGGGGCCTCTGCTACCCTCAGGCAGGGCCCCACCCCAAACCCTGGAATCAGGTGCCAGAATCCACACCTGGCTCCATCCCAACCAACTCACGTCAGCCACAGGGACGAGGGCATCGGCCAGCTGCCCGATGCGGTCTTTCCCATGAAGCCAGGACAACAGCGTAAGGCCGAGGGCCACATCGAGGAACACGGAGACAAGGACGTTGGCCTTCCTAGAAGGAGGGTTCCAGCGGGAGTGGGTGGTGAGGGTGGCCTGGCCAGAAAGGGTCAGCACACATGGATTTGGTGCAGAGATGGGGGTGGGGAAGTGGCTGGGCCGGTGGGGAATCTGGCTGTTGCAGAGAAGACCCAGGGCGGACCCCGTACCTCATCAGCTGGGAGGGGTTCTCGGCTTTCTGGGGGCTAAAGACGAGCTTGAGCTGTTCTAGCCGATGCTTCAGCTGCTCACATGTGGAGAGCTTGCTCCAGATGAAGGACAATGGCCACAGCTTGAATACCCTGCAAAGGAGCAGAGAAGGATGGGCCTTCAGCTCTTCCTAGGACTCTCCTGCCAGTCAGGAAGTGAAGGCTACCTCGGTGTTGCCAACATTCTTCACTGTACAGATAAGAAGTGCCAGGCCAGGCTCAGTCCAAGGCCCTGTTGTCCCCAAACACTCCTGAATTCAGCAAGGCAGAAACAGGTGGGGGGACCCAGAGAGGCAGCCCAGCAGGGCTCATGGTACATTCATCACCATTAACTAGAAACCTGACTGTCTCACAAAGCGCTGACCCCAGGGTAAACCTGCACCCTAGGAGTAGAGAGAATACACTGTCCCACCACCCAGTGCCTTGCCCTGCTGGATGGGTGACCCTCGTCAAGGGTCTCTGGGCTGCCCTGGCTGCCCAATAAGACTGATTTCTCACCAGGCGTAGGAAGCACTGAGACACTTCCATAGATGTTCAAACATTGATGCTTGAAAGCAAAGGTGAAGAAAGTGACAAAACACAACTCAAGTGTGCTCAGAGCCCCTTTCCACTCATGGCCTTGCTGCTGGCAGGAGAAAGAAAAGGCATGTTCAAAGTGCAGAGCCACCAACTAGTGAGCACTTGGACTCTCAAGAATTGACCTCAAGAGGTCTCAGCCTTGAAAGGTTTAAATCAGGGGTCCCCAACCTCTGGCCAGGTACTGGTCGGTGGCCTGTTAGGAACAAGACCTCACAGCAGGTGGTAAGCAGTGGGCTGGGGGAGAGAGTGAGCGAAGCTTCGTCAGTATTTGCTGCTGCTCCCCAGCACTAGCATCACCGCCTCAGCTCTACCTCAGATCACCAGGCATTAGATTCTCATAGGAGCACTGGTCCCTGGTACTAAAAAAGTTGGAGACCTCTAGTTTAAAGGTTTTATCTCCAATCAAGTGGCTTTAAACCAATTCCAAGAATAAAATGCACGCAGCATACACTCCTCCCTCCTCAACTCCAATCAAGTGGAATGTGGCCTCAGACAGCTGCACAGAGACCCGTACCAGAAAAGTGGTCTCCCCAAGGCTCAGACCAGCCCTGGGCAGCCTGAGCCTCAACAGCACCCCTGAGCCTGCCCTGGGGTGAGGGTGGGGAGGGGCCTTTGCTATTGCACAATGATAGCCATGCCTCATATAAACATCCCTGTACTGTAACCACCACCATTCAATGATGAACACCTGATGGATGGGTTAATCCGTATTTGGGGCATCTGAGCAACTTTCTTGGGTGCTTTGAAAGCTGATAAATGCTAAGAACCTTCTCTCCCCAAAAATGCACCTAGGCCCAGACACATTTTCATATACTTCTTTCCAAGGGAGTTGTGAAGCTCCAAAATCTCACCCCTGGCAGCCCCCATAACCCAAGGTGTTGTCTATACACAGCTGCCAAGGGCTCTCTGCCAGGACAGACCCAAGTACTCCTGGAACCCTTGGTTATGAGGGTCAGTCCCAAATCCAGACAACCTGAACTCCTGGACCTAAGGAGAAGGGGTGCCTGAGGGTGCAGCACAGCTGCTCCCCCACACCGCCCCCCCAGGGAGACTGCTTCTCACAGAGAAAGGGGCCCCTGTAGCTCAACCCCAGGCTCTGTGGTTAAGTAACCAGAACACTCTAGTGCTGCCTCAGCATTCCCCAGGGCCTTCAGGGGGATCTGCAAATCTTTTGACTGGGCCCACAGCCGGGAGTGTTCTGGGTGATTTTGGAGAGTGGCTGAGGCTGGGGAGTACCAGCCCACACCCATGGCTGTCAGTGAGTGGATACACTCCCATGGCCTCCTGGGCTGCTTCTCCTGCGGGTGTTGGCGCCAGGAAAGAGGGCAGGCCTGCGTGTTCAGTACAGACAACTCCCAGGGAGGGTGAACACCGCCCCTCAGGTGGCAACAAACCAGTCTGTCTATTGTTTCATCTCCATCTCAGGGGCTGGAACTATCTGAGGTTCACACAGTACCCCTACGTGGTGGGTCCCACACAACCTCTGACACTGCCAGGGGCACCAGAACAGCAGCCACCACCAGAACATCCTCTGAGATACCAAGGGAGGAAACCTGGGAGAGGTGAGGTAAGGGAAGGAAGCTATAAATCTCAGAAGGGCCTGTCTGGGCCTCCATGCCCCCCCTGCACACTGAGGGGTGAACCTAGGACTTAGGAGCCTGACTCTTTCCTACCCTGGCCCCAGGGGCACCTACCAGCAGGTACTGACAGCTGAAATGAGTGACAGCAGGCAGGTCAGCAGCAGGCAGATGGGTCCTGAGGCCCGCTTGGCCAGCTCCACGAGGATGCTGGCCTCTACACCCTCCGACTGCCAGTGACTCAGCCGTACAGGGCCCTCATCAAATCGGTCACTTCGGAAGAGCACCTCACTGCGAGCCACCGTGTCAAAGACAGCAGCCAGGCCCCCAGCACTGGCTGTGGCATCCCCAGCCTGGCGGTCAGGCAGGGCTGCGGGTGGGTGTAGCTGGGACAGCAGCACCTTGCGTTGGTCGTAGAAGACGAGCATGACCTGGTCTTCACCGGGGGCACCAAAGGAGGTGGGCACCTGCCGGCGGGTGGCCTTGCAGCTCCAGAACTTGCTGCCCCTCTCCCGGCACAGCTGGAGCCAGGGCTCATGGGAGAAGATGGCACCCAGGCCCTCCAGGAAGTGGCCCAGGCTTTCCTCGGGTTCTTGCCGATGGTGGCACCAGGTGCCTAGCACAGCTATGCTCACTCGGCTGGCCTGCTGCACCTGGGCCAGAAGCTCCTTGACCTGCATGGGGATGAAGGGAAAATGCACCACAGCCAGGATCACAGCACTGCTCTGCTCCGGGACCCACCGTCCCACCAGTAGGCCGCTGTCTGCTGAGGCACAGCATGTGGGGAAGAAAGCCTTGAGCACCATGCTGGGGACACTGGAAGAAAGAAGAGAGGCTCAGCTCAGAGCTGCTGCTGCTGCCACTATGCCTTCATGGCCCCAGGGTGGCTGGAAGCTCTGTGGCTGGAGGCCATAGCCAATGTATGGCACAGACACTGTGATGGACCCGTCCACATGGCCACAGGGCTCACAAGTGTGGGTGACCCGGTTTTGAATTTGGTCAGAAAGGCTGGTGAGGGGTCCCCCCAGCTGTCCGTCTCCCATGGGTGCTGCTCTCACCTGTAAACACAGGCCCCAATCACCCCTCACCTCCACCCCAAGGCAAATCAATGCTTTCCCCCATTTCAGAGAGAAGCAGTCTGAAACAAGACAAGGTTACGTGACCTACTTAGTGCTACTCACGGGGTATGCGAAGCTGAACAAAAGGTTTTAACTTTTGTTTTTAAAGAAACTGATTAGTTTTTTACGTGTAGCACATGGAAAAATATACAATCTCATTAACAATTAAAGTACTGCAAATTAAAACTCTAATGAATCTTGATTTACTAAACTTGCAAGAATAAAGATGAAAATTTAAACAAATTGCTGCTGGCTAAGGGTAACTAGATATGTGTACACTTCTGGCAGCTGTGGGCACTGGTACTGGCATCTCAGAAGATGCCCCAACCCACCGCCCTGCCCCATGAGATCCCTGGAGGAGCCTTGGAGCTCAGGAAACAGGCTCAGCTCTCACTGGGCTTCTGCTTCTACTCTGACCGTCCAGCCTATGGCTGTGAGGATCCTGCCCTCAGAGCTCTATTCATAGGGGTAACAATAAGGTAGTGTTTCCTCTTGTCACAGCAAGCACCTCCTTCAGGAAATATCCTTCCAACCAGGTAGTTATCCAGAGATACAGGTGGGAGAAGTTAACTGGTCCTAGAGAGACCCCAACATCTTCTCTCATGACGAGAGAAGCAAGCCTTTCTGGTCTCTCATTACTTTTATATGGCCTCTGAGCAGCAAGAACAGCCCAAGTGGCTGTAATTCCTATGGGATGCTGAGCCTTAACATGCCCAAAAGTATGCTCACTGGGAATAAGGGTTTTTCAACAAACACCTCATTCTTCCATCTTAGCCCCTCCAAGATGGGGCCTGAGAGACAGCAAGCCATCATCTAGCACAGAGCTGAGGGCATTCACCTTGGAGCATGCCCTTTCTCAGACACTGACTGCCTCCATCTCATCAGCACAAAGGGCAGAGCAGCCACCCTGAGAGAGAGACATTGGCCTTAGACTAAGTCTGGGCCTCTTGGCCCCAGTGCTCACCAGGCCCTTGGGGACACACATGTTGGGGCAGTGTGACATTGTAGGAGGCACAGGGAGCTTCCTAAGCATCAGGGGATTCTGGAAGGGGGTCCATACAGATACAAACACCCAGACTTTAAGAGGCCACTGGTACAGCTGCTTTCCTCCTCTGCAGGCAGCTCAGCCTGGGGCTGGAGGGTTGAGGCCTTTCCTGGCCAGCTTGTAAAAGGGTCCTCTCACAGCTGTGGGTTCCAGCTGAAAAGTGCCCCTCTGAGTCCAGCAGTAGCAGTAACAGCAGCAGCAGGGCTCGAAATGCCCTTTCCCCAGAGACCAGGGAGGGCAGTTAACAGTGGGTGCTGGCAGGCCATATCCTGGAGCCTGACAGCAGCCCCAGGCCAAATCCCTGTGGCCATCATCAAGGGCATCCAGGGCCAACTTGTCTTCTTGATCCTGCTATAGGGGCTGCTTCCAATGGCATTGTGAGAGGTACAGAGCAATTTTGCCTGTGAGGCACCAGGCATATCTGGCTTGGCAACCACTATGGTGAACCAAGCAGTACAGTCCAAGTCGCTCAGTGCCAGCCTGTCAGGAAATAACACCATCACACCCTGCTTGGGGACCCCTTCTCAGGAGCTAAGGAAAACTGCCCATGGCTACTGTCGGCAAAGAAGCACAACTTGCCTAATAGCAAACAGATGCTCTCAGGGAGGTTGGTTACATAGTGTTTGTTCACTTTGGGTAAAATCCAGTCGTACACATAAAATTTGTGCACTTTCTTTGTGTGTATTATGCTTTATCTACAAAGTTTACAAAAAAGAAAAAAGAAAGAAAAGAAAAAAGCAGCAGCTCCTTATGTCTAAGAGCAGAGGGCAGAAGTTGATGTTCTTATCCGTGGGGTAGTGAGAAAGAACTCTTAACAGATTATGGGGCAAATTCCCATCCTCGCTTCTACCTCAGCCTCTGGGAGTGATGAACACAAAGAAGTCTGCTTAGATCAGAGGGCTAGAAAGAGATGAAAGAGCAGGCAATCGATAACAGAGGTGCAGATGGGAGAAAGCAGGGCAGTAACTTGGGCAATGTGCACATCTTTAAAGACTGAAATTTAAAAAACAACAACAACAAGGGCACACTCCTGAAAAGGCCTCCCCTGTTAAAAATGACACCCAGTTCCATTATGAAACAGCCCGTTCCTAGATCAGCCTGTCTACCTTATGAAGTAGAAGCTGTATTGCCCTCTCATTCTCTGCCTCAACAGATTCCAGGGGAAAAGCTCAGGTACGACTGGCCATGAACATCTCACTGGCTGACATTCTCCTCTGTGAAGCCTCCTCATCGCTGTTTCTCAATAGCTCTCAAGAATTCATTTTTACTCCATATCTTTTATGTTTTTTTTCCACGTTTTGTGAATAGTGCTTCCCCCCCCCTCATTTCAGAAGAATGAACATGAATCTAGAATTCTGGTTTTTGCCTTTTACTGTAGTCAGAGACAACTATAAAGTGCTGACAGCAAGTTCCACTGACCCTGAATCCCCTTCAGAAGAGTCTACAGAAGGCTCAAGTTGGGGTGGATCAGAGGGAACCGGTGGGGGCCCTTCACCCTATCAGGTGTTGGGACCAGACTCGCTGCCAAGGGCCCCCACGCGGCTTGGCTACAAATCCTCCCAGATCTGGGTGAACGGGCTCCTGGGGCAGTGGGCTGGCAGAAGCCGTTCACTGCCCTCCTACGTCGCAGGCTTGCCCTGGGCGGCGGCCGGACGCATCCCCATATTACGGACGAGAAGATAGAGACTCCAAGTGACAAGAGGCCTGTGCCGCCCCGTGAGAAGCCTCCAGAGGACTCCTCCGCTCCCTCGCCTGTTCCAGGTCCCCCCGCGGCCGGGGAGTGGGGGCCCACAGCGCCGGACCCAGAGCCAGGAGGGGCGGCTCCCCAAGGTCACACCGTACAGATGCCGACCTTTCCCGCGAATGCTCACCAGCTGCTCCCCGGGGCCACGCCCTTGGGCGGCGGGGTAGGGATGGGGTTGGGGATCGCGTCGGGCGGGCCTGGGCGGACGACAACGCTCGCGGCCCCCAGCCACGCCGCGGCCGCGCCGCGGGACACGAGCCCCATTTCCGCCGGCTCCCAACGTTGCCGCGCGACGGTCCGGCCCCCAAAGGCGCCCGGGCTGCCCGCCGGCCTTGCCCGAGCGTTCCTTGCATTCAACGTTCCCTTCCCTGGAGCCAGTGACCTGCGTGCTCAGCGCCCTTGTTCCCCACCCTACGCAGCGTCCTTGTCTTCCACCACCACCCGCTGCATCCTTGGTCCCCCCAGTGTCCTTGTTCCCCTCCAGTCCATCCGCAGCATCCCCAACACGCCTGCCTTCCAATCCCTCAAAGCTACCAACCTTCCAGAATTTCCTCATCTGAGGAACCCAGTGGACCTGGCTTGTGAGGGTCCTCTACCTTGCCTTGCCCCCACCCTCCCAGGGCGAAAGGACCCCCAGGCCCTACATGAAATCCCAGGAAGAGCTGCCTCCTCAGCTCCAGCCTGGCCCCCTCACTAGCTGGTCTCTGCAGAGGGGCACCCCCAGGTGCCAGGTAGACTAGAAAGTTGTTGGGCCCTGTTAGACGGGCTCAGAGGCTTCAACATTCTGGTCTGATCATCAGGAGGTGTCCCCGGCCCCTCCTGCTCCAGGGAACAATACCCCTAACAGTAGCAACAACTAATGTTTATTGAACAACTACTACACTTGCCTCCTTACATTGACCCATTTAATCCCCCCACCCACAGGGCCCAGGACATATGGAGGGAACCTTATCAGAGGTGACAGTCTAAACCACAGGCCCCAATGTCTTGGTGATAGACAGGAGCACCCCCTCACCAGCCCTCACCAAGCACTGTCCCCTCCTCCTGAAAACCCCTAGCTGGAACTAGGAGCCTGGCTGGGTCCCAGACTTTGAGTAACATTATACCTCCCTACTGTTTTGGGGCCTCATTTCCCTGTTTTTAAGTAGCAGGAGTCTGTCCTCATAGGAAGGCTCTCCTAGACTTGACCACCACCCAGAACCCTCAAAGGAGAAAAAAAAAAAAAAAAGATCAGATAGCTTGTGAGACAGTCTCAAATGAGAGAAGTGGCCAGGGGCATGGAGGTTCTCAACCCAGCTATGTGCCACCCTATTGTGCCTTCAGGGCAGCCCCCTGCTTCCCCCTTACCTCAGCTGGGATGAGAGAAACTGCAGGAAGCTCAGAACCTGGGGTGTCTCTGAGGATGGGGTACAGGGAGGGGCTACACTCCTGCCTAAGCCACCCAGCCTAGTGGGACCCAGCCCAGCCACACCCTCCATGCATGCCTGTTTCTGATTAGGAGGCTGAGGCTGAGGCACCTGGCAGAGATCCTGCCCCGGGAAGTGCTGGAAGCTAGCTCAACATGCCAAAGATTGCCAGGCTTCAGCTGTTGGCTCCAATGCTCAAGCCTCCTGGGCCCTGAGCCAGCAGGGCCAAGGCCTGAGTGGACATGGGGGCAGGGAGCTCTGGGGCACACTGAACTGCGGCATGGAGAAGAACAAATTTTGGAGGTTGTGAACCTTGCAAGGGAAGCTGGGAGGCAGTTGATTTGTGGCTGCCGATGAAGTCTGAATCCTCTCCAAGAGGAAGACAGGAGACCAGCCCAGGGTCTGGCACACTAGGTGCTCAGCAAATGTGCAGTTTCAGGAAGGTATGGCCAGCAGCCCTGAAGGACTCCACCGCCCCAAATGTTCCTCTCATGGTGGTCCAGAGACCTGGTGGCTGGACCCATGCACTGTGAAGGGGCTGCTGCCATCTTGAGCTCACCAGGTCAGGCCAGTTCTGAGTGGTACTGGTACACCTTGATGTAGCTGTCCCCTGCATCCGCAACCACAAGCTGGCCCTGGGGCACACAGGCCACACCTAAGGGCCGCTTGAGCCCCTTGGACACCAAGCAGATGGGTGATTCAGCCCGGGGGAACAAGGTTACCTGGCGTCGCTGTTCATCTGCCACAATAACACTACCTTCTGCATCAGTGCATACACCTGCCGGGCTGCCAAAGGCATGCCCATTCAGGCGGCCCAAGGAACCCAGGGGTTGGCGGGCACTGCCGAACAGCTGCACATCCCCAAACTCCTCACTCACTGCAAAGCCTCCATTGGGCCCCAGGCCCACCCAGCAGGGACCTTCTAGACCTAGCATGGAGACTGGGGCCAGTTGCTCTAAGGTGGGGCCCAATGTGAAGCTGTGTACAACCCCAGACACATAGTCCGTCACCAGGAAGCGGCCAAATGCATCCACAGCCAGCCCACAGGGGGCCAGGAAGGTGCCCACTGTCACCCAGCAGCCTTGGGGAGCTCGGGTAGTGTGCTGGAGTGCATGGACAGCCCCATGGACAAGGTCACTGACCACCACGAGCCCAGCAGATGTCACAGCCACATCTTCTGGCACAAAGTCTCCGAACCCTGGCACCCGGCAGCGCAGGTGGCAGACGGAGCGTCCCTTGAGGTCCAGCACATAGACGCAGGGAGCAGCCCCAGCTGTCAGGAAGAGCAAGCCATCCGGGGAGCAGTGCAGGCCCCGGGGGCCCCCTCCAGCCCCTGCAGGCACTGGGATCTTCCTGAGCAGCCGGGCCCGCCAGGAGTGAGCGGGGTCTCCAGGTGGATCCAGCATGAGGTGCAGGCTTTTGGGGACAGCTGGCCAGCTGATGGGGGAGGCCCAGGAAGTCAGAGCGGGAGGCCAGAGGGTGGGTGGGACGGCTCAGCCTCAGTGGCAAGTTTCTGTGGTTGGGCCAAGTTTAGGGCTGCAAGAGAAAGAATGTCCCACTGTACATTAAGCACCAGTTACCTCGGTCCCCGTGTCCTTCCAGGCAGTACTGGTGTCTTCTTGTTTTACACATGAGGAAACTGAGGCATGAAGGTGGGGGTAGAAGAACTGGATTTTGAACTCAGTTCCACCAGGAAGTCTGGCCCAGCCAGCAAGCCCAGTAGTGAGCCGTATCTCTAGGTCCTATTTTCCCAGATGTCCTATAACACAATTCTAGGAGACATAGACTCATGAAAGTTGCCATGGGTTTTGCTCTGAGGCCTGAATTAGCTCATAGGCACTGAGATGTCCTGAAGTAGGAGTGTGGGAGTATGACAGATAAGCAATGTTTCTCAAACTTATCTGCCCATGAAACCCTTCCTTTTTATAGGCAGGAAAAGTGACCCATCTTGGGGGCAGCCCAAGCCCCTACCCATTGCCCCCACATAGACTCTGGAGACTTCCAACACCTGAAGGGTGAAGCAGCAGTCCTGTCCTAGGCCTCTGCCTACCCTTACTCAGGGAGGCCAGGGGGAAGGGTCTCCTACCTGGGACCAGGCCCTTGGCCTTGCTCCCTGCTCCTGTAGCAGCTTCTGTTGTTGGAAACTAGAATCTGAAGGAGTGGGAGGGGCCCCAATGCGGGTGAGATGGGAGGGGACAGGTAGAGCTACTGGGCCCTATGGAATCCTGTTAATCAGTTGCTAAACCCCAGGGACTCCCCAGTGCTGCTACATTTCTGCCTTGGGGCCTTTGCACTGGCCTCCAAGACATTCTTCCTGCTGCCCCTGCTTTGCTGGATGCCACTCATGGTCAGCCCAGCCCAACCCTCCCCAGGGAGGCCCCCATAACCATCAATACTTCCTATCCCTCTGCAATGCCAGGAGGCTCTGAGGAAATGTCTGAGCATGAGGCAACCCCACCTACCATCCCCCACCAGAACCAGAGTCCAAAGTTAAGGACCTCCAGAGGTCTGTCTTGTCTCCCCACCCCCAGACTGGACAGGTTGTGTCCTGTCTCTCTGATCCCATTTCTGTACTTGTAAAGCTGGGGTAGTGCCCCCCAGCAGGACCAGACTCACATCTGATAAGAAATTGGGGAGTAGTAGACAGGTGCAGGTGCTAGCCAATGGGAGGCCAAGAACTCAGGACCTGGAGGGTCTCTGGCCACCTCTTAACTCAGCTCACAGCTCCCTATAGCCCCTCTAGGAAGACCCTGGAAGGTTGGGGGAGAGAGGGTCAGCCTCTGTGCTTCCCCACCTGCCTAGCCTGTACCTCCTGCTCTGGACACTGCTTCTTAACGCCCTGAGGTGGGGCGGGCGGCCGATGCTATCTGCTGCCCAGTGCGGTTAATGGGGCAGCCACAGGTCCTGCTCCGACTGGCCCCAGCCTGGCCAGCCCAGCTTGGGGAGCCAGGCTCAGGCAGGAACTGCCTTCCCAGAGGCCATTCCTAAGTGGGCACAGAGGTGTGGCCAGCTCACAGGGAAAGAAGTGATTAGCTGGGTCCAAGGGTCCCCTGGGCACCCCTCCCTACTTGCCCCCACTCCTGCCTGTGGGAAAGGCCAAGTCCTGCCAAGGTGGGAGGAAGGCAGTGAGCTGTGAAGGCCATCCGATGCCTATCATGGCTGCAGGGACTGGCGGGAGCCCAGTGGAAGCCACGCTGGGTGAGCAGCTCTGGGCCACAGAATATGGGGGCATCATTTAACCACAGTGGGAGCAGCCTCCAGCATGAATCCGACATTAGGGCTGCCCTACTAGACAAGGGCTGGAGGCATGCCTGGAGGGCCCTGCCCACCATCAATGTGCTGAAACACAGGCCTGACCAGTCCCCAGAAAAAGGCACTTGCCTCCCCAACTCTCCTTGCTCTGCCCCCTCTGATGGAAAGTCCCTTACTCTATCCCCAGACTCTACCCGCCCCAGGGAGGCCCAGGGGAAAGGTGTTCCAGTGGTGATGCTGGAACAGCAAGAGAAGGAGGAGGCCCAGACCGGGGTGTGTGAAGGCGGCTTCTATTTTAATGTCCACAACTGTGATCAACAAAAAGCCGTGACTCTCTGCTGTCCCTGTGTGGCCTCAGAGACAGGCCACGGCCATGGCGGATGGGGTCTGTCCACGGGCATGCTGGGCAGGCTCCAGGCCTCACCCCCGGGGCTGAGGCAGGTAGGGGGCCAGGTAGTGGGCATGGGGTTGAGAAAAGGCCCCTGTCTTTTAAGGACAGAGGTAGCAGCAGGAGCTGTAGTCAGACCTCAGCACCTGGGGGGCTCTGCAGGCCAGGTGCAGACTCAGGGGGCCAGGAGCCCCCAGTCCTGCCACGGTGCCCCCAGCTATTTCCAGGAATGACAGGGTCATCTGGGGCTTGAAGGGAGAGACCTGGGGGTGGGACACTGGAGTCAGCCTCACACTTGGTGGTATGGCTAGAGAAAGGCTCAGCTACTGTGGGGCCTAGCATTCTGGATGGCTCAGGGGTCCCCTGGACCAGTGTGGGGCCCAGCTCTGGCTGCTCACAGGCCCCTGAGGGTACTTCGGGCACCTTGGAAGGTGCCCGTTTCACAGAGAGATCCAGGGGCACGTCTGGGGGCCTCACAGCCCACTCTAATGCTTGATGGATGGTGAGCAGCTCCCGGCGAATCTTGCCCAACTGCTCCCGCAGAGGCCGTGGGGCCAGGCCCCTGGCAGGTGCCAACTGCCCCAGGCGCTGCTCCACTTTAACATAGTCGCCGAGGACCCGTGTCAGATCTTCACTCACATGCCCAGGGCCCCCCAGCATCAGGCCTGGTGGCTGCTGGGGCAGGGGGGACACAGGGTCCATGGTCTCAGGGTTGCCTGGCTCCTTGTCCTCAGTCCAGAGCATCATGGAGGGACCAGTCCGCAGGCTAAGGGGAAGAAGCCAGTCAGGAGGCTATGCTGCCCCGCCAGTGTCCCCAGCTCTTGACCCACTTTTCATGATATCCCCCTCCCCCGTCCAGCCTATCACCCAGCCTAGGCCTTGGGAACCCAAAAGGACATATAGGTTAGCTCTCTGGTCTCAGTATCCTCTCTGTGACCTAAACCCCATATTCCTGGCCACTGACCTGAAGACAGAAGCCCAGCCACCCTGCCCAGCCCTTCTCCCCCTACATCAACCTCCACCCGTGACTGAGGGCCCCTGACACTTACCTGTTCTGGGAACCAAATTTGGCCATGCTGGAGGGGGCTTTCAGGGACTCCAGCCTGATTCCCAGGGGCAGCTTCCTCTTGGGATCACTCTGGGAAGCCAGCTCCAGCCTCCCCTCTTGCCCTGAGTCCCTGGGAGCACCACAGGCCCAGGGACCACCCAGCCCAGGTACTGGCATCCTCAGTAGCCCAGGGTCAAGAGTCCCAGGGGGTCCCTTGGGAGGGGCCAGGGGCTTGACAGGGGCAGCCTTGCCTGCTGGCAGCCCCAGACTATGTTCTAGGAGAAGAGGGTAGTATAGGCGGGGGACTGGGGCTGGGTGCTCAGGGGGCTGTGGGGCAGGGAAGGCAGTGGCTGGGGGCAGGAGCGGGCTGGCAGAGGCGAGGAAGGGCATGTGGGCTGCAGCGGCCAGGGAGGGCCCCAGGTAGGAGAAAAGGCTGGGGCTCAGAGGATAGTTTACACCCAGCAGGGACAGCTGGAGGCTCTGGGCCTCGGGGAACTCACTGGAGGTAGGTGGGGGATAACAGGGGACACCGTTCTCAGGACCCACTGAGTCCACCACAACCATACTCCTGGGGCCTCTGCCTGGCCCTGGCTTCCATGACTCAGCCAAGAGCCCACTGAGGCCTGCACCCTTCTGGGCATCTCTGGCTACAGGGGATGGTGTTCCTGGGGAGCCCTCAGCCCCCAGTTTGGAGCCCCCAACACAGTGGTGCAGGGAGAGGACATCAGTGACAACAAGGTTGGGTGTGGAAGGAGCATCTGGGAGCTGCACTCTTTGGGGATGGTTGCCCGGGTCCGTGGGGTCAGAAGGGCGGTCCGGGATGGGCTCACTGGGGCGGGGTGAAGCTGGGGCGCGGCGGCATGCCCAATCAGGGGAGTCAAGTAGCAGCGAGAGGGAGTCTTTGCAGAGGCTGTACTTCATGTGGTTATATAGGTGCGACTTCTCCAGGCAGGTGAATGGGCACTGGAAGCACTTGTAGTTGTAGGGCTTGCCCCAAGGCCGCGGGATGTAGTGTGGCTTCTTGGGCTTCCGGGCCCGTGCCCGTGCCCCAGGGCCCAGGCGGCATGAGCCTGCCTCTCGGGACATGACAGCCTGCTAGCAGACAGGCCCGGGCACCATGGCCACCTGCAGACAAGAGGGCCTCAATCAGAGCCTCTGTCAGCTCCCACAGCTTCAGGGGTAGGAGCTGAGCATGGAACCACCCTCACCCTGCAGCCTGGGTCTCCCTGGCCTTTGCATGTGCAGCCCCCTGGCCTAGAATGCCCTTCCTGCCTCATCCTTCAGTTCCTTTCCACGTACCTTTCTAGGTGTAACTGGCAAAAATGCAGGATGCACATGACTCAGGTAAATGGCAAATACTTTTTTATGTATTTATAAATACACAGAGGACATTGAGCTATAAACATGGTTTAGCCAATATTTTGAGCATACATTAAAAAAGTATTTGTTGCAAATAAATAAGTTTACCCATGCCCTCTGTAATTTATCTCTGACCTAGGCCAAGCCAGCCCTGAGCAGGTCCAGTTCTGGGGTGATTCCATCCAGGCCCATCTCTCACGCTGGCAGAGCCAGGGTTTCCGTCTCTTGACAGGCATTTGGTGAGTGACTGGAAGAAGCCAAGTATGGCCGGGCCTTTTCCTGAAGGACATCAGCCCTTCCTCATCTTTCACCTCTCCAGAGACCTACCCATGTCGGGAAGCCAAGATAAAAGCCACCAGCAGAAGGCCCTGAGTCTCTGGTTAATGCTCTGTGTGTGTGTGTGTGTGTGTGTGTGTGTGGGCACGCGCGCTCATGTGTATATATTTCTTCTCCAGCAGGGTGTCAGTTGGGTACTGAAGGTCTCCGAGGGGGTCAGCCTCATGTGGGGCCAGACCAGGCTGGGGGGCGTGGATGTCACAGCATGGCCCCACGGCACAGCCACCTGCTCAGCCTAGCTCCATATGGGTGGCTTCAGGCAGGTCAACAGCTGAGCCTGCAGTGGCTGAGCTCAGCCAAGACCCTCCTCTCCCCATGCCCCGCGTGTTCACTCAGAAGCCGCTCCTCACTCCATCTGGGCCGCCACCTGGGCTGTCCACTACCTTGGTGCGTGCCTGTGTGGGACGCAAAGAGTGTGTGCACACACGTGAGGCTCCAGACAAGCTCTCACTCAGTCCTTGGAGCGACAACCTCTGCACGGCTGGGCTGACTCAGAACAGAGTGGACCACCAAAATACCTGGGGCCCTAGGCACATGCACTCTCAGAGTAGACACGGTCACTGTGCACATGGATGCACTCACAGCACAGGTGGGGTGTGAGCAGCTACTCAGACACATTCAAGTACAGTGTGCACACACACATACATACACACACTACACATGCAAGAACACACATGGTCACGGACACTGTCATGAATGTGGACAGACACACTAGCCCTGCTCCCTGGGGCTCAGGGGTGGCCAGTGGGTTAAGCAGGGGGACTGGAGCAGCTGAGCAGCCACTGAGAGCAGGTTGTCCTTCCTGCTGGCCTTTGGGCTGTACACATGGCAGGCAGTCATGTCTGCTGCCCCAAACACTGGTTGGGCAGTGTTTATTTTAGGGAGAGCCAGAGGGGTGGAGAGGGCTGCCCATTCAAAGAAGCCCTTGTGTGGGAGGTCAGCATGGTAAAGGTCTGGGCGTAGAAGGTGGGACAAGCAGATGCTAGCTGACTGGTTTGTGGATGTCCACATTTAGGAGGGGATGGGGCTTTGAGACGGGTGCAGGGGTTGGGATGAGGTGGCTGGGCCCAGGAAAGGGCCCTAGGTTCCCTAAGGGGCTGCAGACACCCGCTGGACTTGGTGGTGGGTGCAGAGGCAGGCCCCATCCCAGCCCCCCACCAAGATACAAATGACAAATGGGCATGTGTGCTCAGGAGACAGAGGCGGCTGTGCTGGGGCCATCGATCACCCAGCCCTGGGAGCCACACAGCTGTGCTGCCTGGTACTACCACCCACCCCACCTCCCAGCCTGGCCCCTGGATTGGGGGTGTCTCCTCTTAGGCTCCAGGACTCAGGAGGAAGGGGGAGTGTCCTCCTATGCTCCCTCTTCAGATCTGTCGCCTGGTTTTCTGGCTTGTTCAGGAGCCATCTCAGCAGCTGCTAACCCCACAGGGACCCGGAGGATGCCTGGCGCCCACCCAGCATGCTTGTGCATAAGCAGAAGACACCCCTAGACACCAGCATGCACCCACACACACCCAAAAGCACATTCATTCGCATACGTGTCCCAGCCCGTGACTGGCTGCATGCTTCCACTGTGGCCTGCACCCCCACTGTGCCAGCCAGGAGGCACCGGCCCCTCTAACCTTTCCTTGTCTGTGGGAGAATTGGTGGCAGGCCAGGAGCAGGAGGCCCCAACCCAGGGTGGGAGAGCGGACACCTAGAGCTTGGAGCCGCCACCATGGGATTACAGCTCACCCATCCCACTGGCCCCCTTGGAACTTAGGGAGCAAGCACCCCACAGGGCGTGGTGCAGCGGGGTGACCAGGTTCCTCTCTGGCTGAGGAGGAGACCCCAATTTTCTCCTCTTGCCCTCCCCAGCGGCGCCCAGGAAAGCGCCTTCCTACAGGAGGGAGACTGCTGCGCCCAGATGGTCCCGGTGCGGTGCGTGGAGCCTGGACTCTGGGAAGTCGGGGACGTAGGGGCTGGGGCTGCTTAGAGCTCGCCGGACACTCCCGGCGTCCCGCCGCCCCGCACCCCAAACGTCCAGCCGGACGCTGTGCTGCCCCCGAAGTTCTCCCGACACGCCGACGCCTGCGCCAGCCCTACCTGTACCCCAGCCGGAAAAGAGCCTGCGGTGCCCGGCGAAGTCTGCGCGTAGCCCCGAGAACCACGCAGAAACTTCCCTCCTCCGCCCCACGCAGCGCTCTTCCCGCCCGGCGCCGGCCGCGACTCCGGACTAAGCGAAACCGGCTCAGGCTCTCGAAGCAGCGACAAGGACTTCCACAGTGGAAACTGAGGCTGGATGCTGGGAGCGAACCCCCATGCGGTCTGCAGTCGCTCACTTGGCTGCGAATCCCCAAAGCCTCTGCCACCGACCGCGTCCCCCCGACGCCGACTCGCACTCACCGAAGTTGGCAGCCAGAGCAGCCGCGCGTGCGCCACGGCGCCGGGTTTCGGGGGGCGTTCGGACCTCCGACCCGGGCTAGCGGGGGAAGGGGGCGAGCGAGCGCCGTTTGCGGTTTCCCTTTGGCCACCCCAGGTGATACCCACCTCCTTCTCTCTCCCTCCTCCTGCCCCCAGTCGCCCCCTCCCACACAACTCACTGGCCTTGCGCACCCAGGACCCGCACAGCTCTCTCCGCAGCAACGGCAACTCCTGGATAGAGCGGTGGCTGGTGACACCAGTGGCACCACCAGAGTCGGGCAGGGACCGACAGCGTCGCGGAGGAGCCAGGAGTGGAGGCGCAGGTGTGCGGACAAATGCCGGGCGACTGGCACCGTCCCCGCCCCCGTCGCCTGCAGGCTGCCGCGAGGGTGCGCAGAGGCGGCGAGGTCTCCCGGGGTCCCCGCAGCGGTGTGATGGGGTGTCAGTGGCCAGGGCGCGTGGAGAGGGGCCGTCAGCACTCATCCGTCAGGGCAGAGCTCTGGCCTCTGACAACCACCCACCTGAGCCAGGGCTTGGGGGCTGAGCCCCGGGATAGGGGGCGCTGCGGGTAACCGAGCCAACCTGGGGAGGGCTGCAGCCCAGCCCAGGAGGGGATAGAGCCCAGCCTAGAAGGGAATAGAGCCTAGTCCCAGGAGGGCTGGAGCCCAGAGCTGAGCAGCACAGCACAGTGCATAGATAGCAAGGCAAGAATCCTTTCTGGCCAGCTCTGCTGGGCCAAGCCTTGCCTCCAGTGCTGTTTCCTCTTCTCCAAAGAGGAGGTTGAGTCTCCTCCTGGATATACACCCCTAAACCCTTGTCCTTCGCATTGACAGCCACTGGCTCAGGAAAGGATGGTTCCCACACACTCACTTCCCTCTTCCTGGAAGCATTACCAACCCCCCATCCAGTCTAGGCTTCTCAGTCCCCCCGCAGGTGCCTCAGGAAAGCTGCACGGCCAGGCCCTCTGTCCTCTTGCTGTTTGCAAGAACTCCTCTCCACTGCTCTCTCCTGGGGTGGGTAGAGATGGGGCCAGGGAAAGGCTAGGGTATCTCAGACCCACCATGACACTGCCCCCCTTTAATGTCCTCATAGCCAGAGCTACTCCCAGCCCCACCTGGGGTACACCAGGTTCCATGTTGCTCCCTGAGCTATCAATTCTTAATAGTCTGGGGTCCCACTGCTTCTCAGCTGGGAACTCCTGGAATTTTGTTTGTCTGGATATGGTCACAGATGTGCCAGGACATGGCCAGACCATGTCTCTCCCAGTGAGTCTGCCAGAAATGTATGGTGGTGCCATTTCAGGCAGGGTACAGGATCTGCAGCCAGAGGGGTGAGTGCTGTTCCAGGCCAACTCTGTGGAGGCACAGAGGGCCCCATGAATATCCACTTGGCCCTTTCTGCAGGCTTAACGAAAGGCTTCCTGGGTTATTCCCAGCTTAGTTTTGGAGGCAGGAGTGTGTTGGGAAAGGAAGGAATATCCACTAGGGGCCTCTGGGCATTGCACCTCGAATGAGGCAGCTAGAGAAGAGCACTGCAATCAGAGTCTAGCATGTCCTGGGCCTATGAGCCAGGCCTCAGTTTCCCAGTCTGTGCAGGCAGGTGACAGACAGATTATTGTCTAGGTCTCTTTGTTCAACCACAACAGGCGTCTGTAAAAAACAGAGCTCAGTGTTTCTGCCCTCAGAACCCAGGGCGAAGAATCTGATGTACGGGTGAGTACCCAGTTCGGTTTCCCTCCTGCCCCAGTGCCGCCTTCCCTGATGCAACTTGGGTGGCCCCATTTCTCCTCATCAAGTCCATGGGGCACAGAGGGCTATGGGTGACACAGCATGCCAGGTTTCTCTTTTCTGCCCACCTGGCCTGGCCTGGCTGACCAGCTGACCATGCAGGCAGCCTGGAGCTGAGAGACAGCTTGAGCAGCCGTCACGCCAGCAGCCCTGTGGTGAGTGGGGACCAGGAGGCCTGCTCCTTCTGCACACAAACCCAACTTTGAACGTGCTCAGCCAAGCCCAGTCCCCTAATCATGAACACTGCTCAGAGATGGCAGGGACACAAGTCACCTTGAGACAGTGGGAATGGGGATCCCCAGGCCTTGGCCACTTGGTCCCAGGGATGAGTCTGCTTCCCCATCCTTTGCCCTTTGCTGGCTGACCCCCTGAGGAGAGGCAATAGCCACCAGCACAGGGGATGGGCTGGTTGAAAGCTGTTGCCATGATCTATGGGATGGAAAGTTATGGATCAGGAAGCCCCCATCCCGAGGAGCCCTGCCTTGCAGAACGCAAACAGCCCAGTGAAGCCTAGGTGACCAAGGGGCCCCTGAGAGGAGAGAGGAGGCCAGCACTCCAGATTTGGGGAACAGGAGGAGGCCAGAGAGGGTGTGCTCAGCACCAGCCATGGAGACCACCCTTGCAGCCTGAGTTTTTTTCCTAGAAATTTGGGTGGGAGAAGAGGTAGTGGCACCTCCAGAGGAACTCAGCACCCAAGGGGCATGACCTGGGTGCGTTTCTGGGCTTCTGGGAGGAGTCTGGGAAGGGGTGCACACCTCTGAGCTTGCTATAGGGGTGTCCTGAGAGCTCAGTTGCAGCTGCAGCCTAGTGGCCTGTACACGGGGCGCAAGTACGGCCACCCTGTCAGGTACACAAATGACCATTCCTACCATCCTTGGTCAGACAAGGCAGGACATCAATGCCAGCCCTCTGCACTCCTGTGCTCTCTGCCCAAGGCTCTCTATGCACATCTGCTCCCTCATAGCTGGTACACATTGTGCCCAGGGCCTGTCTCACTTTCCACCCAAGAGTGGGGCATGGGAGTGGGGCAAGCTTGGGCCCAGGGAGGTGGTCCCTACCCCCTGAGGCAGTGATAGGGACCTCCCTGGCTTTGGGGCTTGTTTCCCAATGTTGTCCTGAGTTGTGAGACCCCTGCTTCGGTCTCAGAATGGGTGATGGAGACGTCTCTGGGTGTTTCACCACTGGGGTTTTGGGGGAGCAGCCTTTTTCTCATCATCTGGTCATGTTGTAGAGTGGGGTGGGGGACCCACAGCCCCTCCCTCTGCCTCCAGCAACTCATCTCTGCCATTAACCTCTGCCTGGCTTGCCCACATCCCTGCTTCCTCCTGTCGCCTCCACTAATGCTGGTATGTGCATACCAGGGGATACAGGGACAGGACAGACATAGGGCCAAGGGGTAAGGCAGGGAGCGGTGGCACAGTGTTTGGAGCAGGCCTGTCTCATCCCTTCAGTGTACACACATGGCCCTTGCCAGGACAGGTGTAGGGGCCAGTCCAGTCTTTGCCTATCCCGTGGGCAGAGGGGTGGGGGGCTGGAGCCCTTAGCAGGGTCTGGGAACTCCTGGGAGGGGTCAGCACCATGCAGGGGTCAGCATGGCCATGACTCATATTCACTTGCTAATGACGAACCCTGGGATGCTCCGCAGTCCTAGAGTGTTTGCGATCTCCCTGGGCCCGGAGCATGGGTCATCCCTGGCACTTCCTCCACCTTGCCCATTCAAGGTGGCTTCGGGCTGAAAGGGGTGGGCTCAGGGCTTGGTTGAAAGGGGGAGGGTCAGACCTGAGGACACTGACCCCAAGAGCCACAGCAGGTTCAGGGGAGGGGCAGAGCCAGAGTGATGGGGCTGGGTGACTGCATGGACAGAGCTGTGAGCAGGTTTGGAGGACCTCACTGCAGACTCATGGGGAGCACATGGAAAGCTGCAAGTTCACCAGGGAATCTGTGATGGGGGCTGCTTGAGCTAGCCCAACCTAAAAGAGAGGGGCCTGGATGGGAGGTTTCTGGTACCACGGACCCCAAGTCTCCAGCTCCTGCTCTCCTGGACTTGTAAGCTCTCTGCTGGTGGCTGGCTCCTGCCCCATTACTGTTTCCCTGTGCCTCATCCTCCAACTAGCTACAGGGTTGTCTTCTTTGGAGACTGGCCCTCCCCACATACTCCATCTCCCCACACCCACTAGGTCATTAGGCATCCTGGGGTAGGGTGTAGGGACCCTCTGTGTGCCTCAGGCTGCTGTGATGGAGGAATGACAGGGGCTGTAGTAGGAGTGACTTCCCCATTGTGAGAGGCATACGAGTTGGTGCAAGGGCCTTTGGATCACAGAGCAGCCTGGCCAGGAGAGTGGGATGAGAGGCTTGGGCCGCTGAAGCCCCCACCCAGCTTTGGAGCCTGCACTGGCCAAGCAGCGCCCCAGGCCGACAGCAACCATATGTTGGAAGAGGAGCTGTGTGCATTGCTCTGCGGCCCCTGGGGCCTGGCCTTCCTGGGCCTGTCATAGCTGATTTTCCCTGCCTGAGTGGCAGGCGGGCCAGTGGGCGGGGTGGGTGGGAGTTGCAGAGCCTCTACTTGGCTCCAGTCCATCCCCCACAGCTCTCAACACTGGACCTGCCACTAGTAGACCCAGGTGCTGGACACCAATATATCCCTGCATACTCTGCCCATTTTGGTCCCGTTGGGGTCAGGAAAGGAACCCTGGCAACTGGGGGCCAGCCTTCCTGCTCAGTCGGTCGTGGGCAGGTGGCCAGGGATGCACAGGGGCTGTGAGGCCCCAGGGCAGGCGGGAGAGGGCCCGGAGCCTTGGCCCTGTCAGCCCAACGCCCAGAGCTGTGCAGAGGGAGGCGGGAGGCCACAGCTAATTTGTACACTAAGTGCTTCTGACAGGGATGCCTCACAAGTGAGAACACACTACCACTTGCCTTGGGAAGGCAGCCACGGCCAATGGGTGGGCAGAGGCAGCCTGGGTGAGGGGCTGGGTGGTTGGCACACAGGGTCAACCCAACCTGTAGAAACAGGGACAGCTCAGGGAAGTGAGGAAGGGGGAGGGCTGGGGGAGGCCAGAGTGCTCAAGACCAGGAGCCCCAGCAGATAGAGGGCCAGAGTCATAGCAGGCTGTGGCAGGGAGCAGGGTGCAACAGTGAGGAAGGGGACAACCCCCAGGGCTCATACCTACTCCCCACGGTGGTCCCTGACCCCAACCACTCTTCACTCACACCAGGCCTGTTGGTCCAGGTGCCACTCTACTATAGCTGAGAGTATAGCTAATGTCCCTGCCTCAGGATGGCCTGGCTGGCTCCCTCTATCCTCTTTCCCCACCAGCCACCTCCCCCAGGAATGCCCTGACCCTAGCCAAACCTCCTCCTCGGCCCCCTCAAGGGGTCTACCCCAGCTAGCGCCTCCTTTGAGCTCCCTTGTCATGACTAAGAGTGTTGCCTATGGTGTCTCCCAACTCTTCAGACAGTATGTGTTCACTGGCCCCCCTTTCCCTTACCCCCTCCCTGCTGGAGCCTCCTCCTTTACAGGCTGGGGTCAAAGGGGAGAGGGTGCTGGCCGGGGTGAGCTGGGGTCTCCAGACTGGCCAAGAGGGTGGGCATGCAGCCTCCTGCCCCACTGTGGATATGCCTGCCTGACCTGCCACAAGGACAACAGGCACCCACTGGAACACAAGTCCAGGCTGTCTGGGACACCTCAGGGGTGATGGAGCTAGCTCTGTGAGGACGTGAGGGTGGACGTGTCCTGGCCCCCACCCCATGGGAGAGGGTCCGGCATGGTCGGCGCAGCCGCAGTGCAGCAGGGCGGGCATCTTCGGGCACCGAGGTGAGATGTGTTGTGGCAGCTCCCCCACTGCCCGAGGCCCGCCTGGAGCGAACACTGCTGGTGGCTTTAATTGCTTTCACATTCGATAGGCTGGCCTATGACAGGCCTCTTACACCCGCTAAGTGCCAGCTTCTGCACCCCAGCCCCCCACTTGTTCAGGGAGGGTGGCCCTGAAGCCTCTTTCCTTGACTGAGACTGCAAACCACAGACCAGGCAGGCGGATGAGCTGCTCCACGTGCCTGGCCTCAGCTGCCATTGGGACAGTGCCCCCCAGAACAAACTGGAGGGAACATGGGGCCTCTAGGGTCAAGCGGGAGCAGACCATCACCTGCAGGAGAGGATAAGGAAACTTCTTCTTGTGGTGTGGCTCCCTTGCTCCATCTGCTCCCGCCTGATGACTGATAAATTCAAACAGGCACTCCTAGACAGATCTCTCACTGGAAAAAGCCTTGCATACGTACTGTCCTTCTGTCTGCCTGGGGCTGAGGCTGTGTGGGGACCAGCCTGCCAACCACTGCAGGATCTGGCCCAAACCTCCGTCCTGCCTGGACATCCAGTCCTTCCTGGGGCAGGGCACCCCTAAAGGCTCATTGTGAGGCTGACCTCCGGTACCAGCGAGCCACCCCCATTGAGGTGTTGTCACCAGGGTAGCCTGGGTGTCCCTCAGCACGACTCTGCACGTGAAAGGGAGACAAGGGGGCTGGAACCCATGGGAAGAGTGACAGGCAGACAAGGCATCATTACAAAACAAAAACATTTTCATTTGGTCCATCAGAGCCTGAGTCTGGAAACACCCATGGAGAATCATTCTACAGGGCTGGGGACCGACTGATAAAATAGTCTCTGCATCAGAAGAGCTGGCCATATGTACAGGGTTAAAAATATTCACAGCTCAGAGTAAAAGGAGAAAATATAAAGGAGGTCCTAAAGGGAGTGTAGTGCGTCCCGGTGTTTCTCCAGGTGTAAAAACCCCTGCAAACCCCACAGGAAGTGAGAGGCGGTGGGTAGGGCTGCCAGCTGCCTGGGGCTGCAGGGCAGTGAAGCCAGGCAGGCCCCTGAAAGCTGGCCTCAGATGTTCACAGGCAGATGCAGGACTTCAAGCAACCATGGGGAAGGATGGCCGGGAGGCAGTCCAGCTCCCTGGGCTTCTGAGGCAGAGGAGGGGCTAGGAGGGATACCCCATGTGTGCCTGGACAGGGCTGGCCAAGGATTTCTGTTGGACTTTGGTCCTCCTGGCAGAGGTCAGGTGGTGCTGAGGACAAACCACCTCACCAAATGGTAGCTCCTGACCAGCAGCCCCCAGGGCATGGCTTCGATCCTGGAGACTATTCCAGGAATTGCATAGTGTTGCCAGAGGGGCAGCTGGGACCCTCCCCGACCCTGGTCCTGAGCCCACGGTCACCAGGTACCTGCCTCCTGGGACACACTGCCGGGACTCCTGGGATCCCTGCTTGCCTTGTGGAGGTGGGAGTATGTGAAGATGGGCTCTGAGGGCAAGCTGAGGAGAGAAGCCTCCTGACTTCATGCCCCACAGAGGGGATAGTCCCTGCTCACCTTGGGGTCCAACCTCTGACCTGCCCAGACTTGGTTTTGTGAATGGAGCTCTTGGCTGCCTCACACAGGCTGGAGGACCCAGGCTCATGGGGGACGGGGCAGCCTCATCTCAGCCCCGGCTCACCTGAACTCAACCTCGAGGCAAACCACTCACAGGGGCTGATGCACAGATCTTCAGGCTAGAAACGGGTTCAAGGTATTCTGCTTGGCGGTTGGGAGGCCCTGGACAGGAGGGAGGGGCATGGAAGAAGGCCCAGGGGAAGCTGTGCCCCATGGCTGGTGGCTCCCTGGGCAGGGTCCTGAGATTCTGGTTCAAGCGTCCTCTGTTGGGGTCTCCCTCTTAAAGTGCATGTAGGGGTAGGGGTGGGCAGGCAAGGGCGAAGTGGTCACAACGGCCGGGGCCCATGCAGGCCAGCGACCTCCGGCGTGAGTGGGGGGCTGTGGGTGCCCCTGGAGGCTGTCCAGTCGCTGAGGAAGGCCTGGGCTGCCTTGCGGTGTGCCAGGCGGTGGGTGATGGAAAAGCCAGCGTTGCCCTCGAGCTGGGACAGGATCACGAGGACCTGCCTGGGGGAGGGGGCCGGTGAGGGCCAGCAGAGGCTGGGGGGTCAGGGGGACGGGAGTGGTGCCCACCTGTGTAGGGGTGGCACACTGTCCTGGGTGCGCAGGCTGCCTCGAGTGGATACCACATTGAAGCTGTCAGAGCAGTCGCATTGCACATGCAGGTAGGACTTGGGGTGCCGGTTCTCTACGACCACGATGAGCCCTGCCCAGCCGTGAGTCAGGTAGTAGCAGGTCATGCCCTCGCGACCCTGGGCAGATAGCGGTGTGGGCTGGGCAGGGCCTCCTCTTCCCTGTCCATCCCCATGCCCTTCCCTCTCCCTGCCCACCTCACCTCATGCCTCTCTCCCCGACTCTCCGTGAGCAGAATGATGGCGTCAGCCAGCGTAGTGGGCTGGGCCTCTATGGGTTCCACCATGACCAGCCTTGAGCTGTACACAGCCAGCACGTGGCCAGGCGGCTCTGAGGAGCAGCGTGGAACTCCCACGGATGGGCTGGAGGCTGTGGGGGTTGTGAGTGAGGGGGGCCTGGGGCGCTGCGGTGGGGAGGGTCTGGGGTCAGGGTGGGGGTGGGTGGCGTTACCCTGAGGGGCGGCCGGGGGCCCTGGTGCAGTGGGGCTCCAGTGGTTGAAGGCACAGCACACCACAGCATATTCGCCAGGCTCCAGCATCACATCACAGTTGACAAACTTCTTGACGGCACGCTTGCTATGGGCTAGCAGGCGGCCCAGGCTCAGGCGGCCACCGCTGCCAAAGGAGGCCCGGAACACCAGGACACACAGGTCTAGGAGGTGGCTGTCTGCCGAGTCTGCTCGCCTGTGGCCAAACCCATGGAGGGGGTTACCAACAGCACTTACATCCACGGGCTCCACCCCTTCCAGTGCTCCAGCTTCACCCACCCTACCTCTGAACCCCCAGCTCTGGCTCTGCCCACATGCCCACCCAGGGCTCCAGCCCCGCCCACCTGCTGCCCTCCTGGAAGAGGGCAAACTCCAGCGATGCACGCTCCAGCACAGTAAGCGCTGTCACACCCACGGGCCCACTGGCCGAGCTGGGGAAACAGCCCTGCACCCGCACCTCCTGCCAGTCAGAGTGCACCTTGCAGATGTCCACAGAGTCGAAGTACCTGGGCAGCAAGAGGACAGCCCCACTGAGCAGCCCCAACCCCAGCTCTGGACACCCAGCAGAGCCAACCCCACCAGGAGTCTAGACACCTCCCACAGCCACCATACCCTCCCCATTCCCTGCTCCTCTGTGCTTGGGCATATCTTAGGGCCAGTCAGTGTTCCAGAAGCCCTGGTGCTGGCTATTGCCTAAAGATACCACCAGAGGGCTCCAGGCCCCAAGGATGACCCAGAGCCTTGGAGGCAGAACTCTACAATCACCACCCCCAGGCCCTAGGTTGACACAGGGACAGGCTAGGCTCCTCAGGTAGGGCATGCTGTGGGTTAGGGCAAGGTAGTGCAGAGACAAGTGAGGTGGATGAAGATAAGGGTGGCTGGAGCATAGGGTGGCCATAGGGTAGACACTGGACTCCCATGGCCCGAAGAGTCCAGATACCTGATGAAGTCACTGTACTCCATCCAGAAGACACCCTCACTGCTGCCGTGTGGCATGAGCTCGCCTCGGAGGTGACTTGGCCAGTGTGGCCACTCATCTGACCAGCTGCCGTTCCAGGAAAAGCGGCCCCATGGGTTCCGGAGGCGCAGGAGCCTGTGGACCATGGGGCTGAAGGCTATAGCTTCCACCACACATCCACATGCCCTGGCTGCCCATGGTTGGCCCAGCCCCTACCTGGAGCCCTGGACATCACGGACATCCAGGATGGAGTAGGCGTGGCGGGGACGCAGGCCCAGGCTCTCGTAGGTAGCATCATCCACTTTCATGTTACCCCCCCCACAAGAGGCACCCATGAGGAACCTGTGTAGGCAGAGTGGACTTGGTCATTGGGGAGGCTTGCTGACCAGGGGGCCTTGGTGTTTGGGGGCCCCTTAATAAACAGGGTCCTCACTCAGTGGGCCTAACTCAACCCTGTTGGCCCTGGGGGTGGAGGTGCCCCATGCCTGTGGGGGAATGCATATCCTGGGGACCTAGAAGAGACTCATGGGACTCAGGAAGTGTGGGTTTGCCTCTTATACCATGGCCCAAGAGCTCAGAGGGCTTAGGCTGGGGGTCAGGCAGGCCTCAGTCCTGTCAGCTCAGGGCCTTGGCCTCCCAAGCAGACGGGGAAGCAATACTGCCTAGTATCAGATGAGATCAGGGCATCTCAGCACTGAGCCATCTCTTCCAGGCCTAGGGTTCTGAATTCTCTTTACAGACATGCTGACCAGTATGTGCCAGGTCTCAGAAGGCAGCCCACTCCTACAAGGTGCCTCCGTGGTGCTTGCTCCACAGGGCTCCAAGCAGGTGCTGGTGGTCATTACAGGCCCATTCAGGTGTGGGCTGATGGGCAACACCTTGTCTGTTCCCCTGGTCTGAGCAAGTGGGACTGCCTGCTGAGCAGCTGGCAGTGGGAGATGACAGGACTGTCAGCCAGACCTAACTATGGTCAACCCCTACTGGAAATATCTTATGAAACCGAGGGTGTGGGTCAGAGGGCACTTGCCCCTGCTTCTCCCACCACTCTAGGCCCCGGGCTGGCCGTCCCCTCGCCTTGCCTCTCCTCCCAAACCGCTGACCGCCGCAGCACCCGCCCCTCTTACCCAGCCTCCTTAGAACTCAGCATTTTGGCCCAGATGAGGTCAGTGTCAACGGGTTCCTCGCGGGGGTTAGTGGAGCTGACCTGCAGCGCCAGGCTCTCACAGGGGGCGCCGGTGAGTGTGGCCAGGCCTTCGATGGCACGCCCTGCCTGGAGGGCAAAGTAGGAGCCGTGCAGCTTGGCCAGTGCCTTCTCGATGAGGGCTACCCACAGCTGCTTCCGCTGGGCCTGCAGGAAGAGGCTGTAGTCAAGAGGCCTGCCAAGGCCTGCCCCACCCACCCTGTCCCCCACCTGCTGCCTACCCCACCACCTGCGAAAAGAGGAGGAAGCCGGCCTCATCGCAGGGCAGCATGTCATCCACCAGCACCGTTGTCCATGTGCCATCCTTGCATAGCCGCACCTGGTAGGCACCCTCCTCACACAGGCTGCGAGTGACCATCACCCGTTCAACCAGGTCAGGCCGCTCGGCCAACACTGCCAGAGCACTCAGGAACCTGTGCAGAGTCGGGGGCCTCACCAGTGAGCACAATTAGATCATCCTACCGCCCAGCCCGAGTTGGTGCCCCAAACTCACCAGCAGTTCCCCAGCAATCCCTGTAGGATGTCTGAGGGCCGGAGAGTGTGAAACACGGACCAGGAGGTGCTGTGGTCCCTGAAGACGGAGCAATTGATCTCGTGGGGCCGTAGCCACTGTCTCACACGTTGCTGGACGCTGTCACCCACAGGGAAGCCCACAGACTCAGGCCCAGGGGGGAAGCTGTCATCTACAAAGTTGACGCTGTTCTGCAGAAACCATAGCCATACATACTCAGGCTGAGCTGGTTGGCCCTGGGCCCAGGATGAACCTCACTCTGCCTGGAAACCCAAGACAGCACCCTGAAAATGCTACCTGAGCCACAGAAAAAATGGGGTAGGCATGTGTGCAGCTGCCCTGACCCATGTGGAGGATGCAGCTGGGGCCTTATGTGACCCACACCACCCTGTGTGAGCCTGGGAAACCACAGCCAACCAGGACACTACAGGCCAGTGATGGGTCAGTGGGAGGTATATATGGGGTGCAGGGAACTTTGGTGGCTTCCCTGTCCAGCCCATGGCCCACCACACCAAAGACTCAGGAAGAGTGGTGGGGGGACCTGGCTGGGACAGGGAAGCCAGGACATAAGACTCTGAACGGGGTGACAGGGTGGGCTGCTGGCAGTGATAGAGGGCAGAAGTTTTGATAGGGTCTCCATGACTAGAGGAAGCACTGGGCTTGCCTGTTGACATGAAGCTTCTACCTGTGTCCCCACCTCTTTGTGCCTTCAACATCTATGTGAAATCATACCTGAAAGAGATCAGGAACACAGACTATGGGTTCTTGAACCCTTGTGGGCACAGAAAAAAAAGAAGCACAGTTCAGGTAGTGGGGACCAGACACACACAGGCGAGGGGTGACTTGGTGGCCCAACCCAAGCTCAGGGCTGAGCCAGTGCTCAGAGCTCAGGGAAGAGCTCTTGCTGCAGGTTGTTCCCTCTCCCTCACTGGAGAAAGGACAGCAGGGAAGGACAAAAGGTACAGAGGGAGGCGTGGATCTGGGGTTAGGAAAAGAATGAGAGGCCCATGGGGAGGGGAGCACCAGCCCTAGAGAACAGACCGTTGTCTCAAGGGGACTCACCTCTCGGCAGAAGGCCACGATGTTCTCCCAAAGAGCTTTGGCCTCACCCTCGTCCGTCTGCCGCCGCTTCTCCACATGCATACTCTCCCTGCGCCTCAGGGGTGCGACTCCCCGGCGCTGGGCCACTAGGAGCTGGGGTGTGTGGCAGGCGGCACAGTGCTTAGCCCGGGGTGTGTTGAGCAGAGTGCAGGCAGGGCAGGCCCACTGGCCCGGCCGCTCAGAAGGTGCCTCAGAAAAGAGGCGGCAGGGCTTGTGGGCCGTGCAGAGGCCAGGCTTGTCAGTGCTGCAGTCAGGACAGCGGGCAACGGACTCGCTGTGCTCCTGGAAGCCATGCAGCTTGGAGCAGCCGCATGCTGTGCACCTGGGGGCCACTGTGGGGTTCTTGAGTGTGCACTTGGCACATGACCAGGTGCTGAAGTCGGGGCTAGAGGGGCTGGCTGGTGTGTAGCGTACAATGTCACCTGCCAGGTCAATGACATCGGTGCCTGGCGTGGCACCACAGGCTTCACACAGGCTTGTGGGGCTCGGTGTGGAGCAAGAGCTGCACCGGCGCAACCCAGGGCCGCCCTCAGCCACCTCCTCCTCCAGAGCGCTCAGTCGCTTGCCTGACAGCAGCTCTGCTAAGCGGGAGGCTCCTGTTGCAGTACGCCCTGGGCCCTGGGGGGGCCCCTTGGAGCCAGTGGGCTGGGTGGCCTCAGGCACCAGTGGCTGCAGCTGGGGGGGTACCTCACGGCGGCTGCGAGGCACGGGGTTGTTCTGCAGGGTGGGCGAGAAGGGGCTGAAGGGCAGCATCCGGGAAAGCTCCTGGTCGTTGGCAGAGGGAGGGTCGGCCTCGGCACCTTCCCCAGGCTGGGGTGGGGCAGGTGTGACGTGGAAGCCAGCAGGCGCCACGACTTCAGGGACCACCAGGGCCTCGGGAGGGATCCTGGGCAGTGAGAGTTTTCGGGGTCCCCCGCAGGCAGAGCAGGAGCTGGCCATGGGTGTATTGTGCAGTGTGCAGCGCGGGCAGGCCCAGCCACTCCTGGGTTCTGTTGCCCCCTCCTCTTTCTCCTCCGGCTGACCCCCAGCCAGCTCCATGGCCACTAGTCCCTCTGTTCGCATTGGACCTGCCTCCTCCTTGCAGCTGCTCTTGGGCTCCACCAGGATGGTGGGTGGCTTGGGTAGGACCCCATTGATGACTGGCGATAGGGAGGTGCCAGGCACGGGTTCCGGGGCAAAGCCACACACCTCACAGGCCTCCTTGCCTAGGAAGTTCCGGAATGTGCATCGGGCGCAGGGCCATTTCTGCTCTTCAACACTGAGCCGCAGGATCTGGTCGAGGTCAGGCTTGTGCCGGGGGGCCTCACAGATGGAGCACTGGCGCTGGCCGGCCGGGTTCAGGAATGTGCAGCGTGCGCAGGACCACTCCCCCACGGCGGCCATGGACCCAGGCGAGTGTGTGTGGCTGCAAAGAATGGCCCCAATCAATGTAGGCCCGCAGGACAGGGACCCAAGTCTCCACCTGGGACGAGGGGGTCGAGCCAGAGGGATCTGTGCTCTTCTGGGCTGTGATAGATGTCGGGCTCAAGAGGGCAGCCTACAAGAGGCTTGAGGGCTGTAAGGAGTGAGAGACCCCCAAGGCCTCTGAGGGATCCCCACAGCTCTGTCCTCAGATCCCTTCTAGAAGGGTGAACCTGTGGGGACAGAGGGAGAAGGTTGAGCCACACCATCTTAGTGACCACGGGGCCTTGGTGTGGAGGCAGTCTTTGATCCAGTCTCAGGAAAGAGTGTGAGTGAACTTCCTTGACAGGATAAAGGGCATGTACAAAACACCCACAGCGAACATCATACCCAGGGGTGAAAGACTGAACGTTTTCCTCCCAGATCAGGAACTCAGCAATGCTAGTCAAAATTGTGCTGGAGTTCTAGTCAAAGCAATTAGGCAGAAAAAGAGATAAAAGGTATCCAACTGAAAAGGAAAAGTAAAACTACTTCCATTTCCAGATAACTTAATCCTATACATACAAAATCCTAAGAATCTACAAAAAAAACCTACTAGAGCTAATAAATGAATTCAGCAAAGTTGTAGAGACCAACACACAAAAGTATTTGTGTCAGTAATTAACAATCAAAAAGGAAGAAAATAATACCACCTAACAATAGCATCCAAATAATACCTAGGAATAAATTTAAATAAGACGGTGAAAGATTTGTACTCTGAAAACTACAAAAAGTTCTTAAAGAAATCAAAGACCTAAATAAATGGAAAAACATCCTGTGTGCAAGGATTAGAAGACTTCATATAGTTATGACAATACCAATACTACCCAAAGTGATTTATAGATTCAGTGCAACCCCTATCAAAATCCTCATGGCCTTTTTTTTTTTTTCAGGAATGGAAAAAACTGATTCTAAAATTTATATCAAATTGCAAGCCGCTCCACCCCAGTAGCCAAAACAATCTTGAAAGACAGGCAGAAGGTCAAGGCAGACTAGATGTCTACATATGGTCTACATAACCAATGGCATAGAATGGAGAGTCTAGAAATAAACCCTCACACCTATGGTCAAGGGTGCCAAGGCCATTCTATGAGGAAAGGACAGACTTTTTAACAAATGTTGCTGGAACAACTGAATATAAACACTAAAGAATGAAGTTGGGCCCTTACATCATATCATATTAAAAAATTAACTGGAAATAGATCAATGACCTAAATGTAGGAACAAAAACTACAGAACTCTTAGAAGAAGAAAACATAGATAGATTTTTATGACTTTGAATCTGGCAATGGATCATTTGATATGACGCCAAAAGTACAAGCAAGTGAAAAAAAAAAAAACTAGACTTCCACTAAAATTAATAACTTCTGCTTCAAAGGACGTCAAAAAAGTGAAGACAACCTGCACAATAGGAGAAAATATTTGCAAACTGTATATCTTATAACTGTCTTATATCCAGAATAATCAACTCTTATAACTAAACAAAAGAAAAAAAACCTGTTTTAAAAAGGGGCAAAGGTTCTATTGCTGCATGACATACACACATATACACACACATATGGAGGCAGAGGGATGGGGGACAAAGGAGTTGAATAGGCATTTCTCCAAAGAAGATACACAAATGGCCAATAAGCACAGGAAAAGATATTCATCACTAGTTATCAAGGAAATGCAAATCAAAACTGTCTTGAGGTATCACTTCACACCCACTGGAATGGCCAGAATCAAAACTGAAGATGATGACAAGTATTGGCAAAATTGTGGAGAAATTAGAGCCCTCATCCACATTGCTGGTGAGAATGCAAAGTAGTATAGCTGCTTTGTAAAACTGTCAGAAAAGTTCTTCAAAAAGTAAATAATCCTACTACACAACCCAGCAGTTTCATCCTTAAGTAGCCACCCCAAAGCACTGAGAATTGGTATTCTAACAAACACACACACATACATATGCATTGCAGATCTATTCACAATAGCCAAAGGTGGGAAGAATCCAAATGTTTATTAACAAATACATGGGTAAGTCACACACACACAAATTCTGACACATACTACAACATGGATGAACCTTGAAAACATGCTAACTGAAAGAAGCCAGACACAAAAGACTGCAAGATCTAGGATTCCATTTATATTAAACGTCCAGGACAGGCAAATCTATAGAGGCAGAAGGAAGACTGGTAGTTCCAGGGGCTGGGGAGCAACTGTACAATGGGCATGGGGTTTTCTTCTGGGGTGATGAAATCTTTTGGAACTAGGTAGAGGTGATGGACGCACATTGTGGAAGTATGAAATACCACTAAACTATGTGAATTTCACCTAAAAAAAAAGTCTGAGTACATGAGGGGAGGTCAAGGGCATGAATGATCCTCTTCACACCATGGGTGGGGTCACCCTTAATTCAGGGCTGGGGGACCCAATTGGCTCTATGCTTCTGGAGTTTCCAGGGAACCCCCTGGGCAGAGGTCAATTGACATGTGCTGAAGGCTATGGGTTATCTGATCATGAAAAGCAATTCAGCAGTGCTTGTGGCCATTTACTGAGGACACTCCTGTCTAGCAGAGGACACAGGCTCACCCAGGAAGCCTTTTTTCCCCCATGCTAAGGCTCTCAGACTGATCCATTCCAGCCATAACAGTAGCTTCCCAGAGGCGCCATGGGTGGTGACCCACCTGTAACTCAGCAGTCCCTCCGGACATTTCTCCAAAAGACATATGACAGCCCAGCGCCTAGGCACAGCCTAAACTCTGAGGAGGCCAAGCACTCTCCACTCATCTACCCACTGTCTACCCAGACCACTGCAGGCCCAGTTCTGCCTGGCAGAGGCTCAAGGACACAGCAAGCCCACAGGGTAGTGAAGGGGGCAGGCCACCCAGCCTGGGAAGAGCAGGGGGAAGGTGATGGTGGGGAATACCCAAGGTCAAAGAAGGTGGGAGAAGGGGCAGGTCCACTGCTACCATCAGCCTGTCTGAAGCAGCCTGTCCTGAAGTGTTATCCACACCCAGACATGAGAGATCCTCTGTGCAGGAGGACACTGCCCTCTTGGGATGGATGGAGACTGGTTGGGGGAACGGCACCTGTCTGTCTGTGGCTGCAAAGCTGGCAACACTCAGGGTGGGCTCCACCCCACCTGGAACTCCTATCCCAGAAGGCCTCTAGCTGTACACTGAGGGGCAGGTGGGCTGCTGCTTGGATGGGTCTATGTCTCAGGGGCATGGCAGACCCTCAGGCCCTGGTCCTGGGGGAGGGGCAACACCAGGGGCCAATCACTGGAGCAGGGCCCACAGGGAGAGCCTTGTACCAAATGCCAGGTGTGGCCAGAGGACATGGTACTCTGAAAGCTGCCAGGGCTTGAGGCATGGCAGTGGGGTAGGCACATGGAAGGCAGGGTGGGAAGGGCTGGAGGACTGGCCAAGGACATTGGAGCCAGGAAACCTGTACTTGGCACCCAGGACCCTACTGGTTGTACAGAGCAGTGCAGGGCACCCACCTTCCACCCTCCCAGGGTTCTCCCTTCTACCCTACCCTGCAGGCTGCCTGGAGCCCCCTTTGCTGGGTGGGTTCTTGGGCACCTGGCCTGCCCGCCTCATCCAAAGCTGGGCCTCTGCTCCTCCTGGGTGTACAAGAAAGGTACTCAGGCCCATAGCAAGGTGAGTGGGATGTTCCTGGATGGCTCCTCCCAATAAGATGGGCACGAGGGGGTGTTGCACACCACAACACACAGTCTCCTACACTGCTGCTCTATCAGCAGAAAAATCAATTGTTTTTTTTTTTACAAGGCGTGAAGCTTGTGCTTCTAATGTTATGTTCACACTGAACCCTTTTGGTTTAGGAAAAAAGGAAACTTGCCTCTTCAAAAATAAACCAAACAAAAAATCTTCCCTGGGCAATATAACTGTTTCCCAGAGCTAAGAGCAAACTCTGTGAAGCTGTCTTCCTGGTCCGCCTGTGTGGTTGGGCTCTGGGGTGAGCAGGTGGGTGCCCAGCGCCAACAGAGTGGGCCTAGGCCAGGGCCAGGTCAGCTTTAGCCTTAGCTCCTGTGTTATGTAAAGCCTAAGAAATCTGCCTGGATGTGACCAGGAACTGCACCCCTGCCCCTGCCCCCTTCCCCATTAGAGGAGAAGGGCCAAGGTCAAGGTATGAGGCATGGTATGTGAACCCCCTCCATGTGCGCCCACAAGTAGAGTCTTGGCAAGCCTTCTTCCCAGTTCTGGGCACCTCACCTGGCCTGGTCTGACCCTTCATAGACCATATGCTCCTAAGAGATCTCTGGAGAGAAAACTCAGGCCCCTGCCCAGCAGAAAAGGTGGGCCCAGGGCCCTCCTAGGACACAGCTGCCCTGGTCTTCAGACCCCTGGCTGTCCCAGGTGCACTGAGCAAGGGGAGTCTTACACATGCTGCAGTGGGGGTGAGCAAGGAGCCCAAGCCCCTGTTCACTCAAGTAACCCGCCAGCTGGCCAGTCTCTGGGCCAGCTGCACATGAAGCATGGTGTCTGCTGGTCCTGGCCAGCATCCAGCAATAGGGCAGGTTTCACAGCCGTCTCATGGACAAGGCAAGTCGGGAAGTTTCTGTCTAGAATTCAGAAAGGCTTAAATAAAAGCAGTGGCAAAAAATCAAATTTAAGCCTCGGGAAACAGAGGTAGAGCCTGAAGGAAGCAGCACCCCTCTGGCTGGAAGGAGGTTTTAGGGATGGTTGTGGTGGCACAGCCGTGGGGCTGGCACAGCTCTCCCTCACCAACCCCCAAGGCCTGTATCTCGGAATCACTGGGCAATGAGGGGTCAGTGACAGGTGAACAGAGGACCTCTGAGCAGGGGAGCAGCTGCTCTGGTCTCTGAAAGTCCAGAGCCACCCTCAATGGCCACCCTGACATGCCTTGGGGCCCAGGAGGGCTGAAGGCTCAGAGAGGCCCAGAGACCTAAAATCCCTAGAGCATCTGAAGGTGAGGCCAGACCACCAAGCAAAGCCTGGGAATAAGACAGATGGGAACCCAGAGTCAAACCAGACCCTCAACAGAAAACGCTAAGGACACTAGCTCAGAGGCCAAGTCACCCATGCTCCAGGACACACACAATCACATCTGGGAGAAAACTGGATGCTCATGAAAAATGACCTGAGTTATTCCCTTACAACAGGAAGGCCAAGTCAAAAATGAGACAACTGTTCAGAAAAATCCAACACCAAATACTTCTCTACTCTCATTATCTGAGTTGCCAACACTCAGTTCTAATTCAAAAGTGGGGTTATGGAGTTGCTCTTGGGGCTCACACTAAAGTCCCCCCAGTGCCCAGGACACGTGTTTGCAGAAACATGGAGGCACAGCCCCATCTTGAGAGAAAGCCTTTTTCCTCCCCAGGAAAGCTGAGAGTAGTAAGTGGTGCCACACACAAGGGCCTGGGTCAAGCCACGGGACCTAAGGCTGGGCTCCATGCCAAGAAGTCTGGACAACCTGCCTGGCTGTGGCAGCCTGACCCTGGACCCTGGGTTCCCTTGCTGGTTCCAAAGTACACCAGGCATCTCCCTTGGAGGTCACCCTCAGCCAGGCTTAGGTTGTCTTTGTTTGTGTCCCCAGGGAAAGCACAGAGTTTGTAGGTGGCTGATGCTCACAACAATAGTTTATTAAGGTGAATAGCTCCTGGGGCATCACAGTTCCCGCCTCCAGCCTGGCTGTGGGTTACAGGAGACAAGGCCATGGCCAGTTCTCCCAGCTTCTTCACTGTAAGGAACGCGCTGATATAGTGGAAGGGGCTGACATACTGCTGGCTTCTGCATGTGCCTTTCTAGTCCCTGATGACCCTGTCAGAGTGGGGAGCGGTCTCTCCCATGCACATATCTGGCTGACACCCTAGACTGGTGGACTGCTGCACATGTACGTATACGTGTCTTTGTGCCCAGTGTGCATGGGAGGAGACAGTCCTGTCAGGATCAATGCGCAGGGGCACTGTGGTGGGCCACCTGCCTTTCTGCCCCCTTCCTGCCATCTGCCCACCCAACTCCCCGACCCCTGCTATTCTTTCTTATCTCTCATTTGGGTGCCTGTGAATTCTTCAAGGTCATCAGCACCATTTCTTCCTGATCTGCCTCTGCCCACTGCTCCCAGTGGCAGATAGTAACCACCTTGAGGTCTGGGCCTGACTGCAGCAGCTGTGGAAGGAGCTGCCTGGATGCACCAGCCTAGAGGAGGGGCCTGGAGGGAGCCAGGAGAATGAGAAAGGGGAACAGAGTCACCAGGCACTTGGCTTGACAGTGTGTATGAGTCAAGATCCAAAGTCTAACATGCACACGCCCCTCAGCACACCAGAAGGGCCTTGGAGGGAGCTGCCTGGCAAACTCTGCAGAGTCCATAGTTCTGCTGCTGCTCAACCCAGGGTCCAGCCTCCCTCCCTGGGACCCAGTAATTCTACTCCTAGCAATTTATCCTAGGTAAAAGAATAAATGGAAACCTGAATAGATGCTCAATAGCACCAACCATTGGAGAAATGCAACTCAAACCACCATGAGACAGCACCTCACACACCCAGCCAGAATCAAAACTGCAGAAAAGCTAGAGCCCTTCCCCACATTGTTAGTGGGAATGCAGAATGGTGCAGCCACTTGGGAAAACAGTCTAGTAGTTTCTTGGAAAGTTAAATATAAACTTGCAATAAACTTCATACATTTCATTCTAGATATCTACTCAAGAGAAATTATATATATACCTAAAAACTTGTACACAAATGTTCACAGCAGCATACTTCACAAAAACCAAGTGAAAACACCTCAAGATGTGGTGGAATGAGGAATGGATAAGTAAATATGGTCCATCCAGACAACAGAATATCATTCAGCCATAAAAACAATGAAGCACTGACACAGGTTGTACATGGATGGACCTCGAAAACATTACACTCAGTAAAAGAACCTAGATACAGAAGAACACCTATTATGTGATTCCACTTATGTGAAATTTCTAGAAAAAGCAAATCTATAGACAAGAAACTGGGTAATTGTCTGGGGATGGGGAGGGACTACAAATGGCCAGGATCTTTTGGGAGCATGCAGATGCTGAAAAATTGGATTGTAGTCATGACTGCATAACTGTAACAGACTAAAATCATTGAGCTGCACACTTGTGAGGGGTGGATTTGATAGTAAGTTCTATCTCAATAAAGCAGAGACACAGAGATGATCACTAGCGTCCCACTGACACAGTAACAAGAGGGAACAGAGGAAATTCTCTAATAATTCACAATACTTCACTCCTGCCTCTCACTGGTCCCTGCCACCGTCTGGCCACCTGGCACATCCCTCTGGACCTCAAGCCCTTGAGTCCTGCCTGCTAGGGTAACTAATAAAACCTCTGAGACTCTCACTTGGCTGGATGTGTTACTTCCTCCAGAACCCTCCCAGGTTCTTCCTCTGCCAGAGACTCAGGCCTCAGCTCCAGTGCCATCCCAGGAGGCTGGCCCCACTCCTGCATGCCCAGGATAAGGGCCTGGTCGGAGCCAGAAGAATGAGAAAGGGTGAGCCAAGTCATTAGGCACTTAGCTTGATAGTGTGAGTCAAAGTTCAAAGTCTAATACATGTGCATGCCCCCTCGGCTTGCCTAGTAGGGAGTCCAGGACACACCTTTGAGAGAGGGAGGACAGCATCTGTTTCCCACTGAACCTAGGCCTGGGTACCCAGGGAGAGTGGGAGCTACCACTGCCTCTGCTCCAAGGTCCGAGGAAACCTGAGTGTCTGTTGAGCACCAGGCACTCCTCCCTCTGGCAAGATCATGGGACTGGGTAAAGGCAAGGGAATCAGTGCCAGGGTGGGATGTCGGGCCTGACCTGCCCCCACACCAGTCACCATGGCACCCCTGAGGGGAGGTTCTCCAGGTGATCCAACAGGCAGTCTAGGCAGAGTCTGGCCATAGCTTGAGGGACCTGGCATAAGAAGATATGCCTGTGGCCCCACAGCCCCCACTGTTCCCCTGTAGGCAGCAACATCAGAGCAGAAGTGCCACACACAGATAAGAGGCCTGGGCAGTGTCCCTAAAATTCTGTGGGAAACAAGCCAGCATTCTCAGCACATGCCAGTGCCACCTAAGTCTGGGGTTGACCGGTTCCCCTCTCACCCAACAAAAAGTTCCAGAAACAGTTTCATCACAAACATCAGACTGAACACCCTATGCCCAGATGCAGGCTGTATATCTCGCCCCAACCGTCTCTGACCAGCAGGTCAAGACTCACACTGTCCAGCATGGGGAGAGGGCCGGCCTTCCAGACCTTTTCTGCTAAGCATGGAGCAACCCCAGAGCCTCTCAGGTCTTGTGCCAGTGGGCTGCCAGAAGGCCCTAAGGAATAGGGACCCCACTTCTCTGTAAGCCCCTCTGCCAAAGAAGGCGCATCTTGATAAAGTAGCATTCCCACCCCTTGAGGACCCCCCCATCTTTCTTACCTTCGGGCTCGGGGGCGTAGGGGCTGGTGCTGCCGGGTGACCAGGGCACCGCCCCAGAGAGGCCCCCCGGGGCCGCTCCTACACCAGCCGGCCGTTGCCGGGGGTCCCGGGTAGGGCGGCCCCCCAGGGAAGCCATGGTCCGACTCGGTCTCGGCGGCCAGCGAGGAGGCGGAGCTCCCCATGGCCCCCTCGACGGAGGCCAAGCTGAGAGCCGGGCCTGGTCACACGCGGCTGGAGCATGGAGGGAGGTGAGCACCCACACAGGATACAGGGCAGCTGGGCTGGTCAAAGTCACACAACAAAAATAAACACAGAGAGAATAAAGAGAAAGAGAAGAAACAGCATGATTCACAGGAACAAAGCCCCCAGAGTTCTGGGAGCGTCCCCCAGTGCGAGTGGCCTTGAGGTGGGAAGGGGACAGCCACTAAGCAGGGACCTAGGGCCTGCGACTGACCCAGCAGCAGGCAGCCTGCAGTGCCCACCCCAGGTACCTCTATAGCAGAAGCCCCTACAGGACCAAGGGCCAGATGTCAACAGAGCTGCACCCCCAAGATGGGACACACTGGGGCCAGGAGCTGGGCTGCAGGTACCCACCCCTGCCCCATGACCAGAGCCCGCTTCACTGCTCCTGAAAACGCACATCAACCCAGCAACTGCCCCTAGGAGAAGGATGGTGGTATCACCAGCTGCTGATCTTCAAAGAGAGTTTTATCCTCAGTGAGAGGAGAAATGACGTGATTTTGCTTTATTGTAGAAAGATCAGAGTATGCTTAACCAAGGAGAAAGAAAAACACGGGCAGTGAGCACAGTGGTGCAGCCCTGCGGGATAGCCTCCAGGACAGAGTGCTACCACGCAGCCAGGCAAAGACCCACACAGTGCTGTCTACCCACACAGCCCTCTGAAGCCCTCCTGAGGGAGAGCCTCCTCGATCCAGAGCAACTTCAAGGGCCCAAGAGGAGACGGGTGACATAGAAGGGACCTAGGAGGCTGGCTAGGCCTCCAGTGGGGGACCATCTATGTTCCAGGAGAGGCCTCTGACTCCCACGGGCTGAGGGGAGGAATGAAATACAACCCAAAGGCATCCACCCTGAGATGGAGACTGCACGTCCCATTTCAAATGTGGCAAGTTCCAGTCAGGTTAGGGAAGATGCCTGCACTTCCTCCCCTCGCCCGCCTGGCTGGGCTCTGGGCCAACATGGGCATCTGCTTGGCTTTCCAGCTGTGCAGGTGACCAGCAGCACAGCCCTGGGTCCACTGAAACCCTTCTCCCAGTTCCCAAACAGGTACCTTGACAACAGGGGCCAGGGATGGAGGATGCATCCTTGCAGTACAGGCAGGCCAATGAGCACCCAAGGTATGTGAGTGGGACTGTGTGGGGTTCCCCACACCTGAGAGTTACTAACAGCATATACAGCTCTGGAGGCCAGCAGAGGTCAAGCACAATAGGACATATGAGGGACTCCTGCCCCATAGCAATAACGTTCACTGGGATGCCTTTTCTCTGACAGACAGAGATGTGGGTGGGATGTGTATAGCAGCACCAGCCCTTACTGGCCTGGTGTCCCCAAAAGTCACCTGCCATTCAGGCCTCTGCCACAGAGCATGACCAGAGCTGAGCAGTGGGGAAGAGTCCCTGTGGCCTACAAAGCTGACAATGTCTCCACCTGGCCCTTGAAGAAACGTCTGCCAGCTCTGGCCACCAGCAACACTGTCCAGCAGGAGCATCATGTGAGCCACAGGGGTTGATCCTCGATCAGCCACATAAGGTACAACAGAGAGGTTACAGGGATCTCGATGATGTACCTCATATAACCCAACACACCCAAAACATCACTATATCAATATGAGACTGGTAAAACCATGTGGGAGCTGCATGACACCATCTCGAGTCTTGAGTCTTTGGACTCAACTGTGGTTCACACTCACCTCTGCGTAGACAAGCTATGCTCTAGAGTTAGCAACCACACATGTTGGTGACTTCCATACTGGGCAGCACGCAAGCAGGTACAACAGAGGGCCTATGTATATCAGATGTGGGTGCTCAGAGCAGAGCACAGAGCACAGCCATCAGCAGTCAGTTCCACATCAACCTGGGTCACTCAGGACACCTGCCACTCCCCTGATTACAAGTCAGACACCAGAACAGATAGAACAGGCCCCTGAAGCCAACTCCATACAGGAGCCCATCATGGGAAAAGGGCCCAAGTGTTTCTGACACTCTTTTGCAGCCAAATATTGAGCAGGTGAATGGCAGGAAGGGGAGGAGCAGATGAGAATAGGTGAGGGCTTAAGTTGGAGTCATGCCCAGTGGAGGTACCCATGAAGCAGAACTGCTCATGACTTGAATCCAAGATGGTCTGTTTGTGATAAAGAGCTCTACCTGTGTCTACCAGGAGAGCAGAGGACTGGGGTGCATGGGGGAAGCCTTACACAAGAACCCCCAAATGAGGGATGGAGGCAGGGTGGCCAACGCCATCTGCAACCAGGTCAGGTGACGCCACCACACACATCTGATGTATGCAGAGCCAAGGGGAAAGCCAATCCTAATACAGAGTGATGACATGACTCTAGGCCTCCCAGGGCAATGTGTGGGGCCACAGGGGCCTGGCTCTGCCTGGAGGAAGGAGCAGCTAAGTCCCACACAGGTTGGATGTGCTGCCTGAAGTGCAAGTTCCCATGAGGACCCATCTTCTCTTCACCAATGTACTTAACAGGCCCTTAGCCACAGGACAGTAAGTCCTCAGGTCTGTCACAAACACTTGGGGTACGTGCTGGTCCAACACGCTTTCAGGAAACTCTGACCCTGCAGGTCCCATCTGGGGAGGGTGGGAAGCCCATTGAGGGGTGGGTTACATGGCAGTGGCCAGGCCTCTCCTGAGGGCTCAAAGAAAAGGGACATAGAGCAGGGAGCATGGAAGGGCATACCCCCTAGAGAACAGCCAGCTCCAGAAAGGCCTCTCTGGAGATTTCTGGGGATGACAGCACCCGCAAACCCCTATACTCTGTCTTGGCTCACTCAGGGTGGGCACGAGTCCCTGGGAGTAAAACTCTACAAGGGAGTACCTTGGTTGGGCAAGGCACTCAGCCAGGCCACAAAGCACAGCATGACTCTGCTGCCTTGAACTAACCAAGGGACCCACCTGCATGGGGTTGTGTGGGAAGCTCTGCCAGGTCAGGGTGGGTCAATCCACAGCTCCCATCCTGGTTTCATGTCAGAATAACCAGGGATAGGAGCTTTACAAATCCTGCTGCTCAGGTCCTGTTCTTTGAGATAAAACTCCAGGTTAGGGCCTCTTGCAAGACAAAGCTGACCCCAATCCCAGGTGACAAGCCTTGTGCAGCACTCTTCTGCAGAGCCTGCTCCTTCTCTCACCCCAGATGAAAGTGTGGAGAGATCTACCACCCCGGCAAGAGTCTAGGTCAATTCATTCAGCAAATGCCCATCAGGGCCTTGCTGTGTCCCAGGCCCTGTTTTAGGCACTGGATATGGCAACATGCAGGGACCCTGCCTGTAGGGGGCTCCCTTTTAGGCTGCTGTGTCTTATGAAGAGCATAATGTATAAAACACCTCTAGGCAGAAGCCAGAGCAGACAATGGCAGAACCAGCCCACTAGATTGTGCAAAGGGGTAAGGCTCTGAGACCAGCAGCTCAGAATGAGCAGCTGCCCCACAGCCCCAAAGCCTTCACTTGGGAACTGCTGCCCTAGATTTAAATGGGGCAGTGGCCTAGATCTGCCCTCAGAAGCACAGAGGTGGTGCTGCTGCTGCCTCCAGAGAACAGGGTATTAATCCATAGGGGCTGACTGGGCTGTCCCCCAGTCCTGGTGTGAGGTGTGTGCCCAGCATGGTACTCTGAGAGGACAGCAGGGAACCATCCCACCCAGAGTGACAAGTGCATGAAGGGCCAGATGAGGATGACTCTCTCCACAAGACCCCTGCATGGGATGCACCTGCCTCAGTCACGGCAAGCTGGATCCTGGTAGTGACAGCCCACCACTTCTCACCCCAGCTCACCAGCTCTCCCACTGACCCTCTGAGGGTGTGCATTTAGAAGCAGGCATCTGTGAAGCAGGAAGGGGGCACTTCCCTGTGGGTGGCAGGTGAGTTGCTCAAGGCTGGGAGTGAGCAGAAACCTGCTTGAGAGAATTTGGAGATAAAGGCATAGGCCACACTCAAGTCCCTATGGGGAGGGAGTGGATGTTTGTGCTTTTGTCCCAGCTTGAACTCCTGGAGCTCCCTGTGAGTCCATGCTCTCCACATTAGCTAGTGGAGCACAAGTCCTATTAAAACTTATCAAGATCCATCACCCCATGCTGTAATAATGGTCCATCACCAACTGCAGCAACCCTGATAGGCCACTCACCGTACTCCAGAATTGCGCCCACCAGACATGAAGCTATTTAGTCTCCCATGGCCCAACGACGGCTGCCAACGGGGCAGAAACACAGAGGATGTGAAGCTCCTGCCTGAGTGAAGGAAGCTGCCCCTGCCCTACCAGAATCCAGGCTGGGACCCCACCCCAGGGAGGGCCCAGATTTCAATCTCATAGCCCCTAGAACTGGCAGGACAGCATTCTCCTGCAGCCATCCTTCATTTCCCTCCCTCAAAGGGTCAACAGCTCAGCAACATCAACAGTGCACTGGTTTGCCCCCTTGAGGTGGGAGGACAGCAGAGCACCAAGTTAGGGGACGGGCTCTCAAGGACAGGGGTCGTTCTACCTGAGGGAAACCAAAGGTACAGCAGACAGAGCCCAGCAAAATGTGCCTGCCCTGCAGTGTGCCCCAGAATGACAGAAACAGGGCCCCAGGCCTCAGAGGCACAGTGGCCTGCAAGGCGATGAGAACCGGGCTTTGTCAAGACAGGGTCTGAGAAACAGGTCTCAGGAGGGTTCTGAGAACCAAAGGTTCTAAGGAGAGGCCCAGGCACCCTCGAAGAGAGAGAGGGCGCCCATATCTCATTCCAGCTATACGGCTCCACAACCAGTCCTACAGCACTTGGGAAGGAACTCGCCACCACAGTGGAGAGCCACAGAGTGGGTTTGCCAACAGCACATCCACCCAGAAGACATGTCCTCTCTCCTGGAAAGTTCTGGACTCTGGCCCTGGAACATATCCAGCCCCCAGGCTTCCTGGCTCCAGCTAGAGTCCATTGGAAAAAAGTGGTGACCAGCCATGTGGTCCAGGCTTGGCAGCCATCTGTGGCTCTTGTGTCGGGCTATGCCCCACACCCTAGGCCAGGGCCACTCAAAGGGCCTTCCCATTTCCACACACATGAGCTTGGACAAGGAATGGCCCTTCTTCTCCCTGAGAATATTCCCAAGGGAGGTGGCCTGGGGACGACATTCCTTTGGAAGTTGCATTTGTCCCTCACCCAAAGGCTAGAGGCCCCAGGGGAGCAGCCAGCTCCTCACTGCCTAGTCTAAGTCCTTGACTATCCCTGGGCCAGCCAGGGTGGCAGATAGGGCTGTTCAAGATCTCAGAGCTCTAGTTGACAAGAGTCTCCCTTAGTCCAGCTCTGCCCATAGCAGGGGCTGCCAAAAAAAGGTGCCCCAGGGGGCAGGGCTCTGAATAAGCAACCAGGCAGCTATTGAGATTTGCCTCGACCCCAGGTCCTGGCAGCACCCGGCCACTCCAACCTCCAACCACTGCTGCAGGATTGGTGGCTTTGCACACACGTACTTCTCCCTTCCTTCCTAGGTGCAGTACAAGGACCCAACTGAGGTGGTGTACAGCTCCAAAGACACAAGAGGACACACAGTGACCCCATTCCTTGCTGAGATCTCCCCCACTTGCTTACTGTCACCCTCAGGTAAACACTGAGGCTAGCTACCCCCTGCCTACAAGGTCTGCACCTGCAACAGCAAATGTCACAACACTGCTGACCTCCGAGAGAACTGAGAAGGTTCTGCTAAAATTATAAACATCTCCTAAGAAGCCAGATCCAAGAATAAATGCTGTGGGCTCCCAAAGTGTAACTACCACTTCCTGTCAGCACACTTGGGAAGAAATGCACCTGCCCCAAATCCTCCTTGCCCATCTACTCGGAGCTGCTGCCTGAATACACTACAAGGTGGTCACTCTTGGAGTTTCTGGACTTCTCTGTATGACCCAGTACTTTGTTCCTGAAGATTCCAGTTGTCCGCTTTAGCATAGAGGTTGGGGTTCCTCACTGTGCAGATCCAATCCCACGTCCTTGCCCACTCAGAGTGCCTACCGACTTTGGTCAGAGTGAATGACCAGCAGTTGATGGGCTGAATTCACTCTACTTTCTGAAGCACCTGCTTTCTGGGAGGAGAGGAGATGGACCTCTCAAAGTCAAAGGCACACATGAGATGGCTAGAGGATGCTCCAAGGAGGGAAATGGGGTCACTGTGTGTCCTCATGTGTCTTTGAAGCTGTAAACCCCCTCAGTTGTGCATCGTGAAATAGGAAATTATGTTTTCCACATGGTACTGTCAGAGAGAGAAACATTCTCAGGATTTCAGTTTCTAGTTCTCAAATTCAATACTGTCGTCAGGGGAGACACCAGAGCTCAACATAGACCTCCCAGGCATTCTTAGCAGGAAGGAGGAGAAACTGTATCCACACTGAGGGGATTGGCAGGAAAGATCTGGTGAGAGACAAGATCATATTTCTGCTTTGAGACATTCACATGGGTGCCAAGTAATGGGGCACAGGGCAGAACCAGAGGATGGAAAAGGAAGAAGTGCTGGGCAGCCCAGGTAGCAGAGGTGAGTGAAGGAGTAGCTGGTTGAGCCCAGAAACCCCTCCAGGTCATGGGTGCTCAGAGCAGATACAATATCTAAGTCCATAGGTCCCTGCCTAAAGCCATGCAGCCACTAAGCCTTGGGCCCAGCAGGGCTTAAACCTGGCTCCCACCAGCTTTTCTGCTCAGAAAAAGCAGCTCCAGAGATTTTCAGATGCAGAAGGGGGAGAAGAGGAGTGCCCCTTCCGGGAGCAAAACAACAGGAGAGCCCACCCCCAAGACCAAGCTGCACTGACTTCCTGTAAGACTCCCTTCCTGCAACAGTACCAGCCAGGCTGAAGGGCAGGGCTCCAGGGTCTCCAGGTACCCCTGTCCGTCTGAGGCTCTCTGCAACTTAGGCCAGGAAACACTATCTCTGTCTCTTTATATTTGAGAAAGTCACTCAGAAGTAGAAGGATGGAATTACCCTACACACTCTGGAAGCGGAAAATAATCTCTCCACACCTGGGCAGACTCACACAGCTCTCCAGACCTGGGCAGAAGGGGCCCAGGGATCCCCAAAGCAGGGGCACCTGGGAGGAACACAGGCCCTACTCAGCACCAAGGTAAGCCCCAGTTTTCCCCACAAGATGTCACAGCTCTGAGTTGTAGGACCCCAGACTCTCAGGCCTGGTCTTACGGGATCCTGTTGCTTGCAGTCTGGTCATAAACTTCTGTGCCTTCAGGGGTCCCCGAGAGCCACCCTGCCATGGCCACTTGACCATACGGCAATGGTTCACTGGTCAGGACCAGAAGGGCCCCTTTTGCAACCAACAGGAAGAGCCGGTCTGCCCAGCAGCCTGGCAAATATTCTCAAGAGCCAACCTCTGTAACTTCCAGTGTCGCTTCAGAACCAGCCCAGAGAAGAGGAAGTGAGAGGTGGCCAGTGGGCACACAGGGCACGCCTGCACTTCCCTCATTCCATGGGGCTGCCCCCAGGCAGTGCCCAGAGACACTCGGTGGAGAGGGTGAGGGCACGACAGGACACATCCCCTAATGCAGCTGGAACCAGGATGCTGCCTGTGAGATAAGGGCACTCAAGGGCAGGCAGGGGCTGAGGACGCCTCCGGTGTCCGCAGCACTCTGGGGCTAGTCTTCCAGTGACTCAAATGACCATGTCCCCACCACCTCCCCTCTCCAAGCAGCGCCCCCAGCGCATCCCTGGCTCTGGCCAATGCCCAGGAACTGATCCTGGCTCTGAGTCCAGCAACCCTGATACTGAGAGGCGCCCGCCAGGCCCGGGCTCCGGCGAGGATCTAGGCCGCGTCCCGGCCCCAGCCCGGCCGGAGGGACTCACCTCCGCAACCCGGCAGCGCTTCCTCCGTCCCTGCGGCCTTGGCGGCGCGGCCTCCGGCCCGCTCGCCCCTGCCGGCCGACCCACAACTTCTGCCACCCGCCGCGCTGCCCTGCTGGCCTTCCACGCTAAGTGGCGGAGCCGCCGAACGCCCAGACCCGGCTGAACCCAGTCCGCGTCCGGGGCCCGCCCTACGCCGCCTCCGTAGCGTAGCGCCCGGCCGGGGCCCCGCGGCTACGGCGAGCCCGGGGCGCACGCGGCGCTGTGAATCGCGCGTCCGGACTACCGCTCCCACAGAGCCGCGCGGCGCCAACAGAACGAAAGCTCCGGGCGGTGCCTGACACGCGAGGCAACCCGGGAATTGTAGTACTCCGGGTGGCCGCCAACAACAGCCTTGATTGGCGCCCTCCAGGGGTTGGCCAACTTCCCGGACGCCCCACGCGCTAGCGTTACTAGAGATGGTAGAGCTCCGGATCCAAGCATCGCTGCGTGCCGGATTTGCCGCGGAGTGGCGAAGGGATGCTCGGAGAATGCAACTGGGACTTCAGCTCCCAGGATGCCCTGCGCGGGAGGAATAGGCGGGGCCTCCGCGTCCGCTCCAGTCTGGGAGCTTCCCGCTGCGCCTTGCGGGCGGAGGTGGGGGCGTCTCCTGGTTGCAGGTTTGCTGCTACCTAGACTGGCATGGGGCTGCGCCCTGGGCCCTACGTGTCACTGGGCTCGCAGACCTCCTTATTTCCTCCAGGGCTTCCTCACTCTCTACCCAGCACCCCCTCAGCTGCCTCAAACCCTCTCTGCAACTCGTTCGCTTCTTTGATTCTCCTCAAAGGGCTTCACAGTCAAAGGCTCCAGTTTTGATGGCACCGACCTGGGTCTGAGACACGGCCTTGGCACTTAAGAGTGTGAGTAGGGCACATTACTTCTCTGGGCCTTTGGGAGGACGAAGTGAGATACCACCATAGGTCGCGTGTGACCCAGTGCCTAATAAGAAGGAAGCCCTGAAACGTGGGAAGCCGGTGTTCCTCTGCAGGGACCTCTGAAGAGAACCTGACCCCACTCCCTGCGCAAAAGAGCCTCCCTTTACGTTCAGTCTCCTTTTACATTCCCTTTCTGCAGCCCTGAGGTCACTCTCAGACCCGGCAGCCACAGAACTGGAGCCCCTCTGCCCTCTGTTGCCTACATGCCTTGAAGGCAGAAGGGCATGCAGGATAAACTCTGGTGTCAACAGTTTATGACACACAACTGAAGCACAAGGAGGCTGCGGTGGGAGTTGGAGGTGCTGAGGGCAGAGCCCCAAGGACTCTGGCACTTAGGGGCATGTAAAGAACCTGGAAAGGAATGGCCATGCAGGAGACAGAAGCAAGACATGTCAGCTAAGATTTAGGGAATGTTTGGTTGTAGTACAGTTCTGCCTCGAGGTCAAGTGGAGTTTAACAAATGGATGATGTAAGCTCAGGAGGACCTGCATGGGCAAGGCTCCATGCTCCTGCGAGGACATTCAAGCCCCATGAAAACCTCCATCTTACTCTTCAGATACTGCAGCAGGGACACGCTGTGTGTAGGGGCTTGGCATTAGCTGCAGCCAAAACAGCTGCTCCCTGAGTGCTCCAAGGCAACAAGCTGCCTATTGGGCACAGGACTATAGAGTAACTTAGCCCAGCCCCAGCCCCATCTCCTGCATGAGTGACAATGACTTTTGACCATATGTGGCTGTGGAATCACATGAGAGGCCTGAGTAAAGGGCTGATTCCCAGTGGGGGCTCAGTGACCACAGGTCACCTTCCCTCCCCAGCCCCTTTTCCTGGGTGCTGCGTGGGGTGGTTGTGTCAGGACTGGTGTCCACAGCCCTGTAACCTCTCAACAAGAGAAACAATTGAAGTTGAGTCTGGTGATTTGATGGCCCAGGTTCCTGCCAGCTCACTACCAAGTTTTGAGGAGCCAGGCCCTATACTCAGGTGAGGAAAAAGCAGGAGAATCCCAGCCTTTCCCAGGAAGGGGACAAGGCCTGCTGATGTGAGGCAGCGAGCCCAGTCACCAGAAGAGGGTCTAGGGAGGATTCTTCAAGACTGTTGAATGTGCACTGTCCCAGGAGGGAGCTGGAAAGAAAGGGTTCTATGTACAGCCAGTGGCAGGACTAGAACGGTAAGATAAGGGACATATATATGGAGTTAACCTGTGATCATCTTAAATATGCTGAGGCACATGGATGTAAATTTTAAATAACTATAAAGCAGAAGATAAGTGACTTTCAACTCCCTAGACCTTAGCAATGCCATCCCAGCTGGAAGATGCCACCTTCACAACTCTAAAGATAATAGAAGATAGCTCCCCTGAGGGAAGAGGGTGGGGGGAGGGCCGAACAGAAGAAACCCCAGTTCCAAGGTGGGAAGCATTAATTCAAACCTCCCTGTGCAAATAAATGTCACTTGTGCCCACACTATCCTCAGCTTTGATATACAGCAGTGAACAAGATGTGCCAAAATGCCCTGTGAAACAGAGATTCTAGTGGGCACAGGGACCCTCACTGGTGTGACAGGCATGCAGGACCCAAGGCCAGCAGATGGGCCAAGGGCAGGACTCACCTGTGCTGGGATGGATGCAGGTAATTTGCTGGCTGATTTTATAGAATGACCTGTAATCATAGGCTTTGTGAGATGGACTCACAAATAAAGGGCCCTTCTCTAGGCCTCCATCTCCTGCCCTCTGAAATGTCAACAGGTTTATGGGAAGGTTGCAGGGGCAGCTGGGCAAAGCTGGGCACCCCTCCTTTAGTGTGGACAGGCCAGGCAGTGCACATGAAACCATTGGAGAAACCAGGGCCTGCCATGTACCCACCTGCAAGCAGTCTTCTTCCAGGGGAAAGGCAGGGCCTTGTGGCCAGGTGCTTCAGGTTTGGGGGTGGAGGGACACACTTAGGCCTGGGGGGAAGCAGGCCTTGACACTGGCCCCACATGTCCCACCGCAGTCTCCTCCAGCATACTCTTCAGATAGCTCTGCCTGGGCCCCGCTCCTGACCTTGCTGCCAGGCACCTTCTGGAAGAAACTTCCACGCAGCCCTTCTTAGGCAGCAGCCAAGCACTGCCTTGTTTCCATTTACAATGGATTTTCATCTTGTTTTCTTGTCTCACCCATACCATGTCATTTGTCTGGAGACCCTTGGAGGGTCAGGGTAGGGATTTCAACTTCAGCTGCTCATGGGGCCCCCACGTATTTAAGAATTGAAAGGAGGGGCCGGTAGGCATCAGCGGGGTACAGGGAAGAGGAAGCCACTTCCATCCTCCCCTTCCTGGCTCTGGCCTCACCTGAGAGTCCCCCACCGCCACTTCCAGATTCTACTCTTAGGCAAGGATAAACCCAACAGACACTAGACCAACAGATACAGAGTAGGTGGCAGGGCAGGTGTCATCTAGAGTCAAAGCAGAGGCATCTGTCTCTTCCTGGGCCAGCAGAAACCCCCTCAGTGAAGTGGGGCTGGGGACATGGCCTTCCTGGATACCCACTTAAGTTCTGAACCTGCCCGTGGCAGCACTTTGGCGCCCCCCAGTGCTGATGTGGCTTCCATGCAGAACACCCCCAGGAGCCTGGGATCCAAGCCCACAACCCAGGCTCCAGCACAAGTCTGCTTCCCTGGCCAGGACTGGACCACACGGGTGGCTGGGTGCAAGTCCCTTGAATGGAACAGATAACGACAGAGGGTGTTGGACTGCCTGACAGCAGTCTGGGGAGCTACCCAGCTCTGAGCACTGGGAGCACAGGTTGGTGGAGGCTGGTGGGCTAGACATGCGGGGTCGTCCAGTGCTCCATATTCTGGCCTTCCCTGGGAATCCTGGTAGGAGGTGGGTTCCAGGCAGAACCACACTCTCCAGGTTTCTTCCTCAGTGCCATGCCACGCAGCATCCTAGACCCTTAGAGTCCTGCTGCATCCCCAGCTGAGGATGAGGCCTGGGGGCCCTGCTTCCTGCAGGTCAGGCTGTGTCCACCCATCACCACTTTCAGGTCATTAGCTGCATGGGCAACAGTTAGGGCCAGGGTCCTCGGCCTCCCTGAGCCTGTTTCTGTCTGTCTGGTATGCAGGTAGCTTAGTGTGCAGGGTAGGGAAGGAATGCAGTTTGCCACTCCTGTGGACACCTGGGCTGGGGACTTTTGGCTAACAATCCCCCTTCAAATCAGATTTGGTTACTTACCTTTAGTAACTCTGGTGGTGTCCTTGTGACTACCTTGACAACTGAACTCTTCTCTGGGCCTGGCCTCCCATCCTTTGGGCCCAGTCCCACTGGGGTCTTGGCATTTTTTGTGCCTTTGCTTTGGGTATTTTGTGTGTGGCTGCTCGTGGGGGCCCCATGAGCAGCTGAATAAAGAGCCCTTCTCTTTATTCCTGATTACTTATCCGAAAGGCACATCTTGTTCATGAGCCCCAGAAACTTGTGACGCTAACCCCTCCTCAGCTGGGCCAGCCCTTGGTGCCATGCTGGAAACCAGGCTGCACTTAGGGGACAGGTCCTACCGTGTACTCAACGGCTCCTGGAGCCCATCACATGGCCCCACCCCAGGAGGGCCCTTGGCTGAGTGCTGCTGGGGGCCCAGCCTGCAGGTGCCATCCTGGGGCCTCCAGGAGGTTCACATCAAGGCCAGGAGGGGCTGGCTTGACCAGGTGGTCTCCTGCTATCTGAACTCAGATGACACATGACCCCCAACTCCTCAAACACCTTTGGAGGATGCCAGGACAGGCCAGTGGCACCCTCACCCCACCCTTCGGCCCCCACAGAGGAAGGAGTCGGCCTCTATGTGTGCAGCAACAGCTTTAATCTGTAGTGACATTGTCCTGACCTTGCCCTTCTACATCCAAGCTGCAGTCACTCTGCCTGGAAGAGTCTTTCTTGAGAGAATGAAAGTAGGGTCAGTATACAGGTCAGTGCCTGAGTGTTTGTGTGAAACATCTCCCAGCAGTTCATATTTACAGTTACAGTACTTCTGAGTGATGGACAGAAACAGACCTCAAGGCTGCATCAGCAGGGCGGGGCTGGGCACAGAAAGTATAGTTCCAGTATTTATTATCATACATATATATATATATATTTCATGTGTATACACAGATAGTTTTCTCTTGGAAGTATTAAAAAATTGATCAACCTTCAATCTATAAAAAATACCTACTCTACATGATAGAAAAATCTCTCCTCCAAGTTTACACTGATTTACACCAAGGCTTTCCCCCAAATGTACAATACGAGGCAACGTCTTAAATCTTAGTGTAGAAGGTGGGCCACGTGGAGGGTGGAGGGACGCTGGATAACACACATGCTCACACACACACCTCACACATTCGTATACAGCAGTGGCCAGACTGTGGGTGGGGTCTTGGCCCACCTGCAAGATCCTGGAGTCTCCTGACCAGTGCTTGGGCTCAGAGGGACAGGCCCAGCATCCCTGTGGGGGTGACACTGCTGCTCCTGGTAGTTCAAGCACTGGGCAGTGGCAGCTCAGAGCCAGGCAAAGGCCTCCTTCAAGAAACTCCCAAGCTGTTGGGAAGGCCTTGTTCTCTACTTTTGTTCTGTGTCCTTGGAGAGCCTGCACAGCTCAGCCTCCTGCAGAATGCACCTGGGGAAGAATGACAACTTCTAATAACTTCAGACTCCCAGAGGAAACATTTGGACTCTGTCCTGGGAAATGGGGATGTCAGTGAGGACAGGCAAAATCTGCACAGGGACGGGGAAACTCTACAAGGCCAGAAGGCCACAACCATGGGGAAGCAGCACCCTACCAGGTCCTGCCTGCACCCTAGCAGTCAGAGTTGGCTGGCAATGTCCACCCCATGCAGATAGCACGTTCCACACGGTTAGATTCTCAAGTCTTGATGTGACAGCACAGACTCCTGCCCCAGCCCCATAGGAGGGTCAGAGCCCCCAAGGGTCATTGCAGTGAGGGTCTAACTATGGGAATAGCTGCATGGCCAGAGGCCTCTGGGCGTGAAGCTGGACTGAGATGCCCCTTCTGGCTGGCAGACAGCCCCAGGAAAGTTGCAGGGGGGGTCCTGCAGCTCCTGGTCAGACCCTAACACGCACTGGACATGCCGCTTGTCTACACCACCACATCTGGCATTGAGGGTCCTGGGGTCCCTCTGCTGTCCAGAACAGCTGAAGCACCAGGTCAGAGAACCTGTGCAGGCCTAGGTGGAAGCACCCCGGACGGAGACCCATTCCTTTCCTTTCTCCCCCAATGGGGCAGGAGCAGGAGGATCTACCACTTGGGATGGAGCTCATGAGGGAATCATCCCAGCCCGAAACACTGTCCCCACATCTCTGCAGAGGGTAGCAGGGAAAGGCTAGAGCTGAGGGCAGGACCAACCCCTGCTGTGGGGTCCAGTCCTAGGGCTTCCCTTTCCTTCCCCCTCCTCCATGGCCCCATCTTTATGCACCCCAGCCTAGCTGTGTGCTCTAGGCTCAGTGGGCATGGGACCTGCTGGTCTTGGCCCATGTGTGCTGTGGCCATCTCTGGGCTGTTGGTGGAGTCCGGAAGCAGCCTAGGCTAGGCCTTCCTGCCTCTACTTGACCTCTAGGATGGATGGGTTCGTCTCCATGATGGCCACAATGATCCTGTCGATGTAGTCCTGCAGGCGGAAGTTGATCTCTTCCTGCTTCTGAATTGCTTCCATGAGCTGTGGGAGGAGCAAGGGGTCAGCACTGGGCACACAGACTGTGGGTGCCTTAGAGTCCTGGGCCTGGGTGAGTGGGTACGTTACCTCATCACGGGAGACTGAGCTGATTTCTGCAGCTAGGGACTCAGAAAAGGATGTGGAAAAGAGGTTCTTAGCGCCCTGGATGCTAAGGTTTATGATCTGTCCGTTGAGCTCGTCATTCTGCTCCTTCAGGTTACGGTTATCCTGGGGTGGGTGACATGACAGTGTCATTCCTGGGCTGTGGTTCCCCTGTGTACCCCTTTTCTCCATGCCAGCCACCCGGAGGCCCCTGCGGGGTGTGAGGGTATCCGCCCAGCAGCACCTGCTTCAGCCTGCGGACCTCCTGCTCAAGCTCACTCTCCCGGGTGCGGCTGTTATATTCCTGCAGGCCCACACTGCTGCTCCGGCCCCTCCTCTGCTCGGCCTCCAGTTTGAAAAGCTGCAAGTGCTCCAGCTGCTTGCGCAGGTCCTCGATTAGCTGTGTGAGAAGCCACAGGGTGAGCAGGGTCAGCCCAACCCCCCGCATCAGAACCTCTGCATTGGCCTGAACACCATTTCTTGGGAGGATGAAAACGCCACACTTCCAAAATGCCACCACATACCCAGCACCTCTGTCCAGCACAACAATTAAAAGCTACAGGTGCCCAGCTAACTCTAGATGAGCCCTATGAATGCTGGAAGCTGGCTGAGTGACAGCCAGGGCTCTGCTTACCTCCTGGGTTGCTTCCTTGTCCCTCTGGAACTGGTGTCTCTCATGACCCAGCCTGTCCCCCAGCTTCCTCCTATTTTCCTGCTCATCACTGAGCCGCAGCGACAACTCTTCAATCTCATCCAGCAGCTTCTGCTTCTCCTGCAAAAGTTAAACATTTGCCATGAACATACCTCACCTACCACCTCACTCACTTGGCTTTCCTCAGCTGCTTGTCCCACCAGTCTCAGTCCACTGATGTCCATGGGCTGCATCTATCCTGGTGGAGGCATGTATTCAGGGCCTGTGCTGACCCAGAGTGCAGTGCATGAGGCAGGTAGGCTCTCTTGGTGCAGGTGTTCCCCCGCAACTGGGACTTTCTAGGGGGAGGCAAGAGCAGGACCTGACCCGAGACCACTCAGCAAGTGTTGCTCATGGCAGCCAGGAGGTGCTCAGGGTTCAGAGCTTCCCAGGGGACACTTGGCAGGAACGGGAGAACGGGGTAGGAGAGGCCTCTCAGTGAACATCTGCAGAATGGAGAACGAGGGGTCCAGCTGAAGATGCCCCTCAAGGACATCATCCCTTGATTCAGACCATGGGTCAACCTAAGCATGAACTTCTGGACCCAATGGTTCAAGGTCCATGGGAAAGCTGAGAAGCCAACGAGCGTTCAGCACCTTCCAGCGAGGGATGACAGCCTGAGCTGAGCTTGTTCCCTCATACACAGGCCCAGTAGGGCCCAGCCTGTTCTTTGGAGAAGCACAGTTCTCTGGCCTGCAGTACACCTCTTGGCTGACTGCATCCCTTTTGGCTGCCCTGCTTTAGAAAACCTATCTCAGCATATCCTAATCCCATGGTAGGCATCAGGCACAGAGGGTGTGGGAAAGCCCATAGGCTGGCCCGGCTGACCTTGGTGTCCACACAGTATAGAGCTTGGCCCTGCCTGTTCAGTGCTCCTGGCTGGCAGCTTACCTCCTCCAGGCGTTCGATGTTGGCCTTCAGACATGGTGTGCAGGACCTCAGCTCACTGTTCTCCTCATCCAGCTGCTGTAGCCTGGAACATAGAACGAGGCTGGGACTCACTCCATAAGAATGCATATCCTTGGGACTAGGGAGGCTGAGCGTCTTGGAAACCTCACTCAGAGCTGCCCAGGGATCCACAGAGGTTACTCCTCCACACCCACAGCCCAACCCTTATGCACCCACGCAAGTGCACTAAGCCAACGTTTCTCCATAGGCAAGTGTGGTTGTTAAATACACTTCGGGATTTAGAATAATTTCAGGTTTAGAGAGCAGTTGCAAACACAGTGCAGGGCACTCAGCCTCCTCTGACTACCCCTCATAACATCTACTCATCACTGCAGCATGTTCGTCATGGCCCAAACTCACAATGGGACACTCACGGACATGGACATGGTTCAGCTTTTCCACCAGTGCCCTTTCTGCCTAGCATCCCACCCAGGACATTGCACTTAGTAGTCTCTTTTGTCTCTTCTGGTCTGGGGCAGTCTCAGACTTTCCTGGCTTTTCATGACCTTGACAGTTTTGAGCAGTTCTGGTTATATATTTGGTAGAATATCTCTCAAGTTGGGTCTGTCTGGTATTTCCTCATGATTAGATGGATTATGGGTTTGTGAAGAATCCCACAGAGGTGAGATACCCCTCTTGTCACATCAAATTGGGCGGGGCGGGGGGGCCTAAGTCCACACGATTCATCACGGGTAATGTTAACCTGGATCACTTGGTCAAGGTATGTCTGTCAGGTATCTCCTCTGTCAAGTTCTACCTTTCTCATCCATTCTCTGTCCTCTGGAAGCTAGTCACTGAGTCTAGCCCACACTCCAGGGGAGGAGAGCACTCAGTGCTACCCCCAAAAGGGGCATCTCCATGTATTATTTGAAATTCCTCTGCAAGGATAATTTGTGTCTTTTCCTAATTTATTTATCATCATGGTGTCACACTTAGTTACACTTTCGGTTGTGGTCCAATAGTTCCAGCTTTGACCTTCAGTTGGCCCACATCCCTGGGACATGCCCCATCACTGCGTATATATAATTTATTTGAGCACTTCCCTACTTTCTGGCACTACAAGATACTCCAGGCTCTGATGGTTTTCACCATGTTCCAGCCACAGACTCAGCTCTTTCTCCAAGGAGCCCTGGTTCCTTTCAATAATCCAGTTGTCCTCACCATCCTGTTACTCTGCAGTCCCCCTTACTAAGGAGGGTCTTCCTGCATACTATGAGGGGCTGAGGCCATGCTGGGGAAGCCCCTGTGCTGGGCTGACCTAAGGATTCTGACCCAAGGCTGCAGGGGCCTCTGAAGGCCTCAGCAGCCCTTCAAGAACCACAGGCCTCCTCTCCCCACGACACTCCCAGGGAGCTGCAGGAGGCCAATGGGGTCCAGGCACACAGAGCCACTGACCCTAGGTGCACAGGGCAGGCAGCAGGTTTGCACAGAAGTAATGACGCTGAGTGAACTTGCTCCCCGAAGGCCTCATGAGACCTTGTCCACCGAGTATCCCTCCAGGCTGCTATCCTGGAGGCTCTGGTGTGGGCAGACATTGGGAGGCAGGACGGTCCTACCTCCTGGGACCTGCAACCCCAGTGGAGAAGACCCAAAGGAGAGGCTACTAACAAAAACCAATGAAACATAAAGCTTTCTTCTAGTCCACTAAACTGTAATGTCTTAGCTGGCTGACCCAGATGGTGGCATCCCACTGTCTGCATGGAAGGAGGCCTCCTTGTCTAGGGTGACCTGGGCATAGTTCTGTGTGCAGCCCCTTCCTGCTACCCGCAATTTTGAAAATGCCCAAGAGCTTTTCTTAGACAAAGTTGAAGTGTATCTTCCCACCTTTAAGAGCTGAAGAGGAACACGGACTAAAGAATGTAGAGTCCTCTTCCATGAATATTTAAGACTAGTATATTTTGAATTCTAAAAGTGGTACTGACTCAGTTAAAAAACAGAACAACAACAACAAAAAAACTCCATGAACTACCCCTGACCCTCATTACCCACTTAAATGAAGAGCTCTTGGAGTAAGAATAGGAAGGAAATCTAAAATAACCTCTTACAACACCATTTCTCTGAGAAGTTGTTTGTGGATTTTCTTTTACAAACAGCATATTAAGAGAGCTGCTGTTTACATGTGTAGTTGTGAGTGTGTGCCATGTGCCTGAATGCGGCACTACCATCCCTAAGCAGCATGGGGCTGGCTGCACCTCCTGTGCCTTCAAGCTCAGTTTTATATACAGTGTGCTCATCTCCTTTCTCTGTTCTCCCTCTATTCTGACTCACCTAAGGCTCACGCCTCCAGAAGAGTATAAAGGTAATACTGTCAAATTGCCTTAAAAAAAGATTGATATTTTGACTGAGATAACATTCTCGAGGGATAGACTGAGAGAAACTGACATCCACATGGGGTCAGTCTTTGAATTCAGCTCTTCAGTGGCCTTTGTTACAGTTTTTCAGTTTTCTTCGCATAGGTTTTCTACTTTTCCTAATTAAATTTATTCCTAGACACTGTACCTTCCTGGGGTTGGGGGTGCTGTCATTCATGAAAGTGTCCATTGTATTTTCTTACTAACTGTTCTGGAGAGTGTGGCGGCCTCGCCTACCTGGCCTGTAGGTTCTCGATCTCGATGCTCTTTTCTCTCTCCATCTTGCACAAGAGCTCCTTCTGCTTCCGTGTCTCTTCCAGAACCATCTCACAGGCTCTCAGCTCCTGCTCCTTCAACTGCTCCTCAAGGGCATTGGCTCTGTGAAGGCCAAGGGAAGATGTGAGAGACTTTCTGTGCTTCTACCAGGCCTGGATGCTACATCGACCCCAAGAGAGTTGCCCTACCTGGAGGACAGGAAGGCTGTGAGACTTCCCACCCAAAGCTCTGGTCAACGGCAGGTGTGAAGCGGGAGGTACACTGCCACTGTACAGCCTCCGCTCTCCACACTGAGGGTGGCGTGTGGACAGGAGACACAAGCCCACCAGGGCCTCTGAGGCACCCTGCGCTGCCACTTCAGGCTGGGGACTAGCCCCACCCGAATTACCCACAGCAGAGGGAAGAGCAAGTGTCAGCAAGAACATGAGGACAAAGGGAACGTCCACATTGGGGGCCCAGACCCTGGCCCCCTCCCACACTACCAGGCTCACCCACAGGAGCAGGTACTGACTATCCCACAGAAAAGGACGGCAGTCCTTGCCCATGGATGGCACAGAGCCCATGAGCTGTCTCCACACAAGGGGCTTCTCATCTACTTCTTAGCATTTCTCACCTAAGAAGAGGTGGCCAAAGATCACCAGCCACCGCAGGAAAGCTTTTCACACAAAGTGGCCAAAGTAAACAGAAAAATAGGGCCTCAGAGAAAATACACATCATCCATAAAATAGGGTGATGTCACAGAAGAGATGATAAAAAGTAACTTAGAAATTAAAAATATGAGAAAATTTAATCCAGTAGAAGTGCTGTAGGAGAAAACCAAAGATATTGCATAGGGGAAAAAAAAGAGGGAAAAAATAGGAAAGTCAAGAAAATGAGGAAAGGTATGAAAAATCTAATATTTGATTAACAGAAGTTCACATAGATGAGAAAATGAAAGACACAGTATAGAGAAATAATTCTGGAAATCTTCTTGAAGCTGAGGGGCATGCTTTCCAGATTTAAAAGCTGAAACCACATGCCCAGTACAGGAAACAGTAGGAGGTCCTCATGTGTCCAGGATGACAACAGGGTTACTCAGTGGCACCACGTGTCCCAAATGCAGCTTGGGTTAGAGGCAGCAGAGCCACCAAGTTCTAAGGAAACCTACTTCTAACTAGAATCCCTGCCCCAGCCCCACTGTCAGTGGAGGGTGAAACAGTTTCAGACATGCGAGGTGTCAAAGAACCTGCTCCTGTGCACCATTGCCCAGAAATGTCCTCAGAATATGAGTAAAACGGAAAATGTGGAATCCATAAAGTAAAGAAAAAATGAAGAGGAAGCATGTGGAATTCCTGGGAGAGTGGAAGGAGAGCTGTACCACAGGGCCAGCATGGGCTGACAATGTCACACATGGGAAAACACCAGCAGGAAGAAACAGCAGCAGAAGCATGTTGTTTAGAACTAGGGCCAACACCAGAAGAAACATCCACAGTAGTAGGACGTGGCTGACCCTGGGGTGGGATGGAACGTGGACTTTCCACAACATATGTGGGTAACTGATAAGTGCCCATCAGATTAGACTGAATCTTACCAGTTGGATTGAGAAAGGTTTCTAGTGGCCCATCCCTGGTCAAGGGAATCCAAGCCCCTCCACGGATGTGGTGGACCTCATCCCTGGCTCTGCAGCAGGCCCTCCTGCGAGAACCCCAAGAACAGGTCTCAACTGCACAAGAGCACTTATTTTTACTCCATTAAAGTAACGTGTGAGTTATACCCACAATGGCATGGTGTGTTCCACTTCCACTTCTTAGCTTCTAAACAGTAGACTGACCTCCTAACACTAAAGAACAGGCCACAAAGGTCAGTACTATCCAGGATTGAAAACACTATAGCAGGAGCTAAGCATCCCCTGGAGCCTATTATGTGTATGCCGTGCAAGTTTGTGCAGGCCTTTGTCCAGTGCTGTTCTGAGCACTGAGTCCATTCAGGTCATGGGTGTGGAAATCAAGGCTGTGAGGATGGGGCCCTTGCCTGAGGTCACAGAGTATGTGGCAGAGCCAGGCTTTGGCCTCAGCAGTCTGGTGAGGACAGACCTCTCATGCAGATCCCCCACACACCATGCTTCCTGCTTCGCTCATGCCCCTTAGGTCTCCCCAATGCCTTGCCCCACAGCACCAGCTGCATGCAGGCAGTACAGCCATGAAACTGATGCTTCTGGACCAAGCTCATTGTGCTCTGCACGAGATGCATACTGCTGCAAACAACATGAGGTTGCACAGCACTAGTTTCAAAATACTACAGCTCACACAGTAGTTTATGAATATGAAAAGTCCGTACAAGGATTGGGGAAGTAGCACCCACCTCCTCCATGTAAACATAGGAGTTACTCCACACTTTGCACGTGCATTTTATCTTCCTTAGCGCTCTCACCATTGGAATCAGACAGCGCACCCCACCATGTACCCAGCAGTTCCCACTTGTTTCTTGTTTCTGTGGCTAAGCACCTGCAAGGACCCAAATGCTCCAAAGACAGGTCATACTCCCACTGCAGGCGGCTCTGGAGGCACTGGCTCCCATTTCTAAAGCCTCCACTTGCTTGAGGCCCCGGGCAATCACCTAAGCATCCTTAGCCTCGGTTTCCGCATCTGTGAAATGGGGACAGTAGCAGTATCCACTTCACAGGGATGATAAAGGTGAAACCAGGTGATGTGAGGGAAGTGAGCAAAGCACAGCAACTGTCAGAGCCAACTGTGTCCAGGAACAAGGGCCTGTGGTCAGCAGTGTTTCCTCTGGATGGGGTCTAAGGAACAGGAACATAAGACAGAGACCCCACACTGGAATCCCAGAGCATCTCCTCTCTTCATGAAGGTGTAGCAGCCCTTAAGGCCAGGGCTCCACCAGGTGTTTTGTACGGATGGTGTAGGTGCTAGCCGCAGCTGCTCCTGTGGAGTAAAGGGTGCTCTCCCCTTGCTCTTTCCTTGGGGACCCTACATGGGCCAAGGGCAGAACTAAGTCAGAGCCATGCTCAAAAGGCCACCTGGCACCATCTTCAGGGTTGGTACCCAGCAGCAGGATGGAGGACAGCTCCAGATGAGAGCCAACCTCTGTGCAGCAGCCATGCCCTTGCTCTATGAAGCCAAGAGAACTATGCCACACTCACCTGTGCACCAGCTGGAGGTTCTCCTGCCTCAGCCGGCTGTGCAGTTCCCCATTGGCAGCGGTGTCCTTCTCTAGCTCCGACACTCGCTTCTCCAGGAAGACAACCTTGGGAGCAAGATAGTGGCTTGAGAATCAAGGAGTCCACACCCCCAAGCCAACTGTTTAGAGGCAGCAGTCACTCACTAGAGCTGGGTCTATCTTGCTCATGGATATTGTGCTCAAAAACGAGGCAGCGCAGTCCCAAGGGCATTAGTAAGAACAGGGAGCACTCCATGGCCTCAAAACCACAAGAGCAGATGTCAACACGCGCCTAGAGAAACCTGAGATGACCTGATAACACCTTTGTGATGGATCTGTGATGGTGTATGTGGCAGCCAGGCTATGGGCCCCCCACAGGCAGAGGCACCAGCTCTCTGCTAGACCCAGCCCGTGGAAGCAGCATGTGCTGAGAGACTCAAGGAACAGAAAGGCCCAGAGTCTGGTCCCCACTCCTCAGGAAGCTCACTAACTAGATGGGAGACAGATAACCACACATGTGGTAGGAGGCCAGCCTTGAGAGCCAGAGAGGGCTCTACAAAGCAGATGTTGGAGGTGCTGGAAAGAGGAAGTCCCAGAGGAGATGAGAGGGGACAGGAATTGGTGAGGAAGGATAGGAGGTGAGCGGGAAAAGAGGAGGTGAGGGGTATATTCTTTCTGAAGCTGGTCCTTGAGAAGCTCAGGGCCTTTATCACAGATGGCTGTGCAGCCCCAGATACCCCATTTGCCTCTCTCAGGAACAGCTCACTACACACACTGTTTGGCTCTATAATCACTGCAGGCAAAGTGCCCTCCTCCCTGAAACCTCAAGTCTCCCCAGACCCTGACTCCAGGGGCCCTGGTGAGCTAAGTCTCTGATGAGTGTACCCTGAGCTGACCATATACAAATGCAGGCTGACAGCCGCTGGCACTCACTGCTCTGTTCCCATCCTCTGTTTCCTTCCACGTACGTGAAATGCTGCAGAACAGGAGGGCTGTTGGAGGATCAGATTAGCTCTTGTAGTGCCATTACCACTTCCTGCTGTGCTTGCCAAGGTAAGTCCTGGCACTCTAAATGCACGTCACCCAACATATCCCACACAGCCCACACCCAGAGGCCACAGCACCCAGCACATGTCCAGAGACTGGTTGTCTGTGTTGTCTACACATGGTCCTCTGGTGCCACTGTCCAGGGCCTACCTTGTCTGCAATGTCCTCGTCCATACCCTCCACAGGGTCTGGGGGAGGGTCCTGCAGGGCCTCCATTGTCAGGGCCCCTGACTGGTGCAGGTGCCTGTGGAGAAGAAACAACAGGCCAGTCCATAGTAGGTCCTTTAGCAGAAAAGAGAGAGAAAAGAAAGGGGAGAGCCAAATGACAAGTTCTTCAAACATGAGCATTTCTAGGTCAGCCTGAAGAGCAAAACCCAGCAGTCTCCCCTGGAAGGAGTTTTGAGCAGGACGCTGTTACCGAGGCACTGGGGCAAGCCGGCTGCACTCTGGGTCTGGGTCTGCAGAGTCCTCCTGCTGCTCTTTGGAGCCTGACAGGCCTGGCTTCCTTCCCCACCAGCTGACGGGGTGAGGGCACTTTGTACTCAGGCAATAAACATAATGCCATTCCTTGCTGTGATAAGAAATAATTTCATCTTCTGCTGCAGGTCCGTGAAATACTAATTCAGGATCACACCTCCACATACAACTTCACCTACATGCATCTTAATATTTGATTTTCAAATGTACTCCTTGTGGAACCAACAGTGAGAAACTAGAGGTCTCTCAGGGTCCCTCCTCAGAAGGCATTCTGGCGTAACTGCACTCTGCCACAGCAGCTCCAAGCACCTGGCACTACTGAACACAGCTCTTCAGCCCTATGGGCCATGCCGGGTGCTGTACAGCCTAGGGCTCAGATGGGCACTGGCCCTGGGCATCCTGCAAAACCCCCCTGGGAGCTCCACACCCTTGGAGCTCCTTCCTTTGATCCTTAGTCATTGGCGCCTTAGCAGGTGATCAGCAAACACATGTTCAAAAAAACCCTACAATCTATATATAGTGGTGACACTATACCAGCTGTAATATACCTATAAAACTCTCAGAACATTTGGACAGAGTATGTACTGGCCTAGGTTCTGAGTTGACACTTTGATGCTCAGAACTGTATGACATTGAGAAAGCCATTCACCCTCTCTGAGCCTTATTCTCCTATAAAATGGGGATCTGCAGGCTATTACAGGGTTTAAATGAGGTTTTATATATATAATAGCTCTGCTAAGGACATAGCACAGAGTAAGAATTAAATAAAATACTACTGAAAATCACATTGAAATTTCTATGTTATCTTTATCACAGGTATTGAGTTCTGTTTCCATTTTACTCCTGACTGAGCTTGTACAATTCTTAAATTTTTTTCCCAAGAATGTTCTAAGGGAAACAAAAAAAGGGGCATCTTCATCCATGGGGACCACGAGTCCCCTACATGTACTATAAGTGGGACTATGAGCACCTTTCTGTCAATTCACTGGATTCCCTGAAGGGTGCTGAACCCAAAGGACAGAATGTCAGATAGAGCCATCATGTTTTCATCCAATTGCTGTTCTCAAACACCCATGACCTTGACTCCAAACATGAGCTCCTGATGCCAATTCCGGGACAGGAAGCTGCCCACCCCAGATGCAGAGACCGTGTTTAGGAGGGGGTCTGCGGTCTGTTGTCTAATCTGACCTCCTACTAGGGGCTCAGAGCACTTTTGAACCGCTGAACCTGGGGACAGGAGGTCACACTCAGTCCCTAAGCTGGCCAGTTCCCTCTGAAACGTGTGACCCCAGCATGTGACCATCTCAGGGGAAGGCCAAGGTTCCTAGCATAGTGGATGAGGAACTTGTTTGTTTAAACTCATCCCCACTCAGGAGACCCGCCAGGAGAGGGGCCTGTACGAAGTGCCTGATAATCCCAAAGGGAGGCAGGTAAAGTCTGGCAGGTAGACTGCCAGGTGCCAGGACAGCACACTCAGTGTCACCTAACCAAGACCTGCCTTCTGCCCTTTGGTGACTTTGCTGGCACCCCACCCCCATCCTGAGGCCAGCTCTGTGCCAGTGCCTGAGGGTCCTCACATGCACGCCGATTCCAGAGCCACCTCTATGCAGGTTAGGCACAGAGGTCAGAGCTGGTGGCTCCAAAACTTATAATCCAGCCATAAGGCCACATGCAAAGGACTAAATCACTGTGAAGAGGGAAATTACAAGTTATTTTGAGTTTCCTTAGAATTCTGGTGGCACTGTTAAGGGCAAAATAGCATCAGATTAAAATTGTACGTACATGGTTTATATGTACAGACTGCAGAATATGCCTCTGTTTGTAAACTCTAAACCTGCAGATCGGGCTTTTCTATATCAAAGGGTATCTGTGAAGGAAAAATCAAGCTCTCAGAGGGTGTTTCAAAGGAGGGAGCAAACAAAGCCCAACAGCTGAGGCAGTCTGGGTCCCGACCAGCCCCAGGATCCCTACATGTCCCAAACATGGGAGACTGAGAGATGACTCAGCTAGATTTTTACCTTCTTTAGTTTCACCAGCTGTGTAGACTGTTTAGGGTAAAAGACGCAAGGGAGACCGAAAGTAATGCTAAAACTAGTAAAGTGTGGGTTAGAATTAATATTACATTCCTAAGAACTTGGATGATATTCTAAAAGGAGTGATAAAGAAAACAAGTGGAGAAGGTGGATTGATGACTACTACCTCTGCTTCCTCTGGATCTAAGCCCTTAAGATGATAGAAAAAGAAAAACAAAGGTTTATATCCTCCAGGACGAGGAGAGCAGAAAAGGAGATGGCACCAGGAAAGAGATGCCCAGGGCACTGGACACTGCAGAACAGAGGGAAGCGGGCCACAGCCAGCTAGTGAGACGATGGAAACTGGCCAGTTCCCTCTGGTGAACCCAGGAAGGACCAGCATCCGAGAAAGGGCAGCAGAGATGAGCACAGAGGTTTGGAGGGGTGGTGTCTACCACACTCTTGAAAAGAAGACTCTGCTGGACTTAAGACACATGGGCTACAAAAAGAATGCACCCACAGGCTGCAGACTCAATAGTCTCCAAACGCCAGCAGCCAGACAGGACTCCACTTTGGGGAAACTGTAAAGCTGGTTGGAGAAAATACCTACTGACACAGGGGTCTTTCCACATCACATGCTGGCCAGAGGTCACTGGCCAGCTGTGAGCTACCACTCCAATATGCACAGAGAGTACATCCCCTGTTGTTTGAAGGACAGAGCCCAGATGAGAACTCAGGGAAGAGATGTAGAGAAAGATGGTGGTACATGCATTATAGGAGACAGAGCCAGTGCACAGAGAGGGACAGGAGTGGCAAAAAGAAGGGCATGCAGGGCCACAAGCAGCAGTCCCAGAAGGAGCAAGAAGTGGAAGAGAGGACACTGTCAAAGAAACAGCTCGAGAAAGGTGCCCAGAACTAAGAGACAGAAGCTTCCAGACTGGAAGAGCACGTCTTTCATTTAGCCCAGAGTAATTAATAAGAAGGACTTACAAGACTCATAAAATTTCTGAACTACAAGGATAAAGACATTATTTTAAAAGCTTCCAAAGGGAAAAATCCTCATGAAGAAAAAATCAGAAAGCATTAGATCTCTCAGTAGTAGCCCCAGTACTAAAAGATAATGAGCAATGCCTTCAAAAACTCTAAAGAGAAATTTTTTACAAGCCAGAATTTTATACCAAGCCAAACTAAAAGAATAAACTATCTAGTGAGGTCTCCAGAAATTTATCTCCTGGGCACTTGTTTTCTCATGAAGATACAGGAATATGTGCTGGACAAAAAAATGGAGATTAAAAAAAAAGGGAAGACACAGAATCAGGAATGAAATGGTCCAACATCTGAAAAAAATATCCAGATCAAAAAGAGGCTCTTGGAGGGAATATCCACATAGGCACAGGGCTGCCTCGTGGCCCTGTAAGAGGGATGGGCAGAGGAAAGAGGAGTGGCACAGAAGATGAAGCAAATAAAAACATGAAGACAATCACTGCCTCCAGGAGAAACAATGACTTGTCTAAAGGAAATACGGAAACATGTTACATGGCTTCTGCTGAAGAACTCTGGCATCTCATAAACCCTGTGAAAGTTGTCTTTAGAGCTAACATAGCAGGGGAGAGGATAAATGTATGTGCTGTCATCTTTTACTACAGGAAGCTAATAGGTAGTATACAAAACTGAAAAATGAAGAAATGGTCACAAAAGTATTATTCTTTAGAAAACCCAGAGTTAGGCTCATCTCCTTCCCCTTCTTACCCTGGGGAACCAGTGGAAAGGGTGCAGCCTTTGAAGGTGGCAGACCCAGACCCAGGCTCCATCACATTCTGGCTCTCTGGGATTGGGCCCCTCGCAGACACCCTCTACCAGTGAGTTAACCTACATGAGACATCGGCCCCTTCAAGAACTTGTGGTGAAGACTCAATAAAACAGGAGGAATGCCAAAAGCTTTAAATATAAACTCAGTGACAAATTTAAGTCTCAACCCCCAGCTTTGGAAATGCTTTTCACAATACATCCCCTCAAATTATTTTCAATTTTAAACCATGAGAAGTAACTTCCATAAGTTTTTAAAAATACCTTGGAAAACAGTATTTCTAAACCTATTTTTCCAAAGAGCTATATTAGTGGTACATTTCAGAACATCTCAATAAGTAACCAATAGTTGCTTACCTTGCCACCTTCTTGCTGGAGAGCCGCTTCGTTGGACTATGCAAAATCAAAATAAACAGGAAAATCATGTCAGAGAACAGACAGAGAGGAAAGGGAGGAAACAGGAAATTCAGGCTGAAGAGATATGGGGATGGGGGTGCATCCACAGGCATGCAGCACCCCGCTCGTGAGGCCAGCTTCATGCACAGAAAGGCCCAGTCAGCAAAACATTCAGGGACATAGGAGCAATCTCAGGGGCTTATCAAGGCTTCAACAAATCGCAGTATTCCATGCCCAAAGAAATCTCCCATGGAGCCACAGTCAGACCTCAGTTCAGAGGCCAATCCCAGTGCCTGGACCTCTCAGCTGGCTGAACTGGGTCTAAGCCATAGGCTGATGCCACATCCCAAATGCTTTTAAAGCCAAATTACCCTTCCAACAGTTGGCCAACAGAGGCCCTTATATGAATCGTGACACGGGCCTATTTATAACAGCAAAGTGTTGTCATTGGTTTTAACTTAGGCACTGATCCTTTGCACTTCAAAATCCCACCTGGGCAACTTCCCTGGTGCCAGAGCCCTGCGGCACCCAGTCCCCAGGAGCTTTGCCTGACACAGTTTTTATAGCAAAATGCCTTTGGTGAGACCCCTCCCAATGAATAGCTTTCCTGGCAGCCACAGAAAAGATTTCCAGCAAGTTCTAGAAGGTAGATTCCCAACAAGTTCCCCCAGTACATCACCATAGTTTGCCATGGCCACATCTGCAGCAGCAGGGTCGGATCTCGGCTTTTGGTGGGCTGAGATGCTACTAACGCATTCTTCCGAGTTCCCTCTACTCTTACTAGCCAATTCTTGCTGTAGTCATTCTTTTTATCAAACTTTCCATGTTTAAATTACTGTGTGGCTCCCCTGACTGGACCCTGACCAACACTATATATTTTAACACAAATCCAATTTCATCCAAATGTTACTGAGACTCCCTGAAACTAATAGGTTTGAACAGACTCACTGTTCAATTTTCCTAACTGACCACTCAGGAACTAGAATGGCACTCCAGTGACAGAGTTTATAATTTAAAAATATACATCTGGATAAAGCAGATTTCTACAAAATTTCTACAAATCCTGGAAAATATGATAGTTGGCATCTTCTGAGAATCATTGGGTGGACAGTATATCTGACATCAAAGCTTCCAGATATGGTTTGGTCTAAATCACCTTTTACCTTCCACCAATCATGACAAAATACATTTATTTTGAGGCAATTCCATGGAAATCAACAGGCAAGATTCAGATGTCCTAAAATGAGTGTTTAGGGAGATATTTCCTGACAGTTGTGTCCTGATTATAATAATGATTTAATGGGATATTAACCAATGTTGGTAGAGTCTGTCTTAGGGAACAAGTGGCTGAAACTGGAGTTGAGATCACTATGGACTTGTCAGCCATACTTAGCCACATTTGTCTATTCTCTGCTCCACAAAGCCCAGCAGAGGTGACCAAGAGAGTCCTGGGGCAGATTCTCCACATGGAAAAAGGTCACTTCTACATCAAAAATCTTCAGGGAATGAGAGATGACATACCCATACTGGAACCCACTTAGCAGGAGGGCAAGTCTCCACATGGAAAGGACAAATGACCCCTCACCAGAGCACCCAGTTAAATATACACAAGGTGAATCGGTTTTCCATAAAAGAGAGGCCAGTGGGTCTTCGGAATCATCAGGCACCACATTTTCTCAAGTCTCCCTGGAAGGCCCCCATCAAAGAGCACTTCCTATTTCTTATCATTGCTGCTGGGACCCCACTGGGCTTCTCTCTGAAGTTGCTGACAGGCCACAAATGCTGAAGTTCCACCCATCCTTTCCACCTGACTGTGCATTTGCTGGACTCCAGCCTGTGTTCTGGGTGTTGCACAGAACAATAAGAAAGGCGTCAAAGATTTGCTATAATTGGAATTAGACATAGAAGAGCAGGTACAACAGGACTGGAGCCATTAGGAACCACCAAGAAGACTGAGTTGGCCTTGGCTGAGGCCCTAAAGGGGCAGATTCCTCAAGATACATAAGTAGTTTCACATTCCTGCCATCTTTAAGGTAACCTACCAACCACTAGTCCAAGACCCCTTCTTCTAGGAACCCACCCTGGATTGTCAACTGAGAGCCCATAGTACTGATCAGCACGTACCAGCACTTTCTGTGCTCAAAGTAGCCCACCCAAGGACTTGCCCATGTAACAAGCTAAATCAACAATATGCTTCATGGGCATGTCTATATGTGCAACCTACCCCAAAACTGTTTTACATAACTGAAATTTGTAAAGTTGTGAGGAGCCAGCAAAAGGAACTGTCCATCTCTGGAACTCTGACCTGAGCTGGGGTGGAGTATCGGGGACAGAGAGGGAAGCAAATGGTCTGATACAAACTGGTCCCAGGATATAAAGAGATCTGACTGAGGAGGGCAAGGAGTAGCAGCACATGCTGGGGTCCTGGTTGCCTGTTTTAAAAAGAAGGTAGCAAAGCTGGATTCTCCTGGTAACAAGAGTCTAGGACAACCTTACAAAAGCAAGTTCAAGGGAGGGGCTCACCTAGAGAACGCACACTTGATTTAAACCAACATTCCTGAAAGCTGACTACAAATCTTTTTAAAGACAAAAATCTTACTTTAAATTTCCCAATACTGTTCCATGTGACTCTCAAAGAAATCTTTTAATAAAATAAAGTATCTCTTTCTAAACACAGACTTTCTTTCACAGGCTGGATTTCCTCAAGGCTAGATTTCCGCATGCAGGATACATAGTGTCTAAAGATTGTTTCCTCCATAGAAACAGAAAAAGCTGATTAGACTGCCACATGCACAAAGGAGCAAGGAGGGCGAAGGGCACTAAACACAGGCTCAGCACATGCAGGGAGGGCGGGGCAGGGCCAGGGAAGAGTTTCGAGTCTGCACGCTCACCTTTGGACCACAATTCTGGCCCAGCCTCCAGAGGAAGCCTCCCCCCAGAGTTGGCTGGACCAGCCTGGGGGAGATGGGGCAAGAGTCCCCCTCACCCTTGAACAAAGAGCAAGGCCAGGCACTAGGTCAGTTACCTATTCTTTTCAAGATCATTCAGGCGAGCAGAAAGATCCTCTAGGCGGTTGATTTGTTTGTGGCACTGGCTACAGTAAAACTCAAAAGCCTCATCAGTGAGGATGCTGTGCAGCTTTGCGGCAAGCGGGTCAGAGCTAGAGAGACGAGAAGCATCAGTTCAGGAGATAGCAAGGACCCATCGGATTACCTGTGACTCCACACAGGGCTAAAGTTGGCTAGGCAAAAGCATGTTGTTAGGTAACTGGCTGTAAAAGATTCTGGCTCTTTCAGACTGTTGTGTTGAACCCACCTTCCTCAATGTCATCTCTAGGACCTATGACATGTATCAGTTCGAGCCACAGGGAACTCAGCCACATACCCACTCCTTCCTGGTCAGGTACTCAGAGGAAATGGGGTAGCCCATCAGCTTCACTGTAAAAGGAAAACCCTGAACAATAAGTGGAGACACTGCTTCCTCCTTTGTCAAAAACTCATCAATGGGAGAGCAAAGTATGTCTCCAGGTGGAGTTTAACTCACTGTATTATAACTACTTTAATAACTGCTCTAAAAACCACTAGAATCACCAGGAATTTTGTCATTTTTAATATCTTTGTTAAAAAGTCAGAATTCTATGATCTTTTGTGATCTAATTTCAATGGGCAGCAATATCCCTGGGTCATAAGGACCTATGGGCTTTTGACAGCCAATTTGGAAGTTCAATTTTAAGAAAGTTTAAAGCGAAATATCAATTATAGCATAGAAATCACACTTGAGAGACAGAAAACAGTGAAACAATGGATAGGAGATAGGGACAAACTAAACAAATAGGAAGAGATTACCAAAACAGGACAGAAGCACACACTTAGCAATGCCAAGTCCTTTGGCCTTGATTTCAACACCACTATGAGCATGCATATCAGAAGAGGAGAACTGCTGAAAGCTAGCTCACCGCTTCACTCACTCGCACTCCCAGGGCCACCTTTGGAGGGTTTCCCACCCCATGATAGTGGGCGGCTTAGGGAACAGCACATGAAGAAAGCAAAGGCGGAGCCAGTCAGGCAGACCCTCTTGGTATTGCCATCTATCCAGGTCCTCTAGGCCTGGGTAACAGTCTGGGCAAAGGAAGAATCTCGCAATTGCCAGTTTAAAGATACTTGGCCTCTGCTGTCAACAAAGATGGAGAGTTTCAAGAACTGAGTGCAAATGTGAGAGGAGACTGAAGGGTTTCGCTTAGAGGCAGGCATGTTCTCCAATGGGCCGGCAGCCATGAGCGAAAGGCTGCCAAGCCCATGGGACACAGCACGCTCAGGCCCCTCATTCTGATACAAGAGCTGGCTTTCTCCCAGGGCCTCCTGGGTAGCCCTATGAGGAAAGAGAGCCAGGGAGTAACCTACTCTGTAAGCAAGGATCTTGCCCTTCAGATATCACAGTGATGTTTACTAAAAGCCAAAATTTTTCAGACAGTTTTGGGATGTCAGATAACTTTAACGAAATTAATTCAAAGAATCATTTGTGGTATTAAAGGCTCCCTCAGAGGCTGGTCAAAGGGCACAGATTTTTAGCTACAAGATAAATGAGGTCTGAGGATCTAATGTAAAATATGACTACAGTTGATAACACCATGTTATATAATTGAAATTTGCTAAGAGAGCAGAACTTAAATGTTCCCACATGTACACATACATATAGCTTCCCTCAAAGCCAGCTACGAACCATAATGAGATCCACAACTAGTGGCTGAGGAGACCTCAGAAAAGCCAAGTTTCCCAACACAGGCTCTAGGCCACATGGCTCAGTTGAGGCCTCATTAATGTAGAGTGACCTGGGAATATAGCTGGACAAGAGAAACTTCAGGCAACTTTCACCTAGGTATGAACCTTAAAATTTTGACTATAGTACTATATTAATTATATTATATATTAATATATATTATATACTAATTATATTACAGCAAACAGAACAACTTCTTGTGAACCAAAGGAGAAACTTCCCTCCACAGAAACAGAAAACTAAACATGGGGAGACTAAGGAAGAGGACATGTGCACCAGTACAGGGCTGAATTACCTGGAGATGAGAAAAGTGGGGTCTCTGCAGCCATTCTCCCCATTGCAGAGGGTCTCTGGGGACAGTTCTGCTTCACTGCCCTCACCATAGTCCTCAAAATGTTCCTCGCCACCTATGACTGTGACGACAGACTGGCTGTGCAAGTGGGATCTGCAGAAGCAAAACAGAAATGACACTTTCTGACACATGGCCATGGGCAGCCCTAGAACCAAGGGCACAAATGGTGCTTTCCAGTAGAAGTGCTGTGACCACGTGTGTGATTTCAAATGTTCCAGTAGCCACCTCATGGGATCAATGTGACACCTGGACAGTGGAGGAAAGAGGAATCTTTTCAAAATGAGACTGATTCAACTGGATATCAATATAGGGAAAATTATCCTTACCTCACCATACACAAAAGATCACTTTATAGAGAGAGAACAGATCTGAATATGAAAGCAGAAGTAAACATCATAGCTATGGAGTAAGTTGATTTCTTAATACAGAAGTGCTAACCACAAAAGAAAAACAGATAAACCACACTACAGTAGAATTTAAAACATCTGTTCCTCAAAGATAACAGTAGGAAACTAAAAGGCAACCTACAGAGTAGAAAACAGATACCTGTGATCCATATATGGGACAAAGGGCTCATATCTAAAATATATAAAGAACTGCTATAAATCAGTAAGAAAAAGACAGATACCAGGACCAATAGGCCAGGAAAGGCCAGATCCTACTCACTTATGTGCCACTTTGTACTACAACAGCAGAGCTGAGCAGTAGCCACCAAGACCATATAGCTTATAAGTCAAAAATTTTTTATTATTTGGCCTTTTACAGAAAAAGTTTATAGACCCCCTGCAATAACCAAATGGGTAAAAGACATGAACAAGCACTTCACAAAACAAGAACCTTAAATGGGTAAGAAAAGCAAAAGGTGCTCATTCTCTTGAGCCACCTGGGAAAAACTAGTAAGAACTATCCCGAACCAATGTTCCACTCCATACCTTCTAGAAAATGAACATGAAAGAGCAGATAATGCCAGGTGCTGCTGAGGATGGGGAGCAACAGAGCCCACAGCACTGGCGGGCACGTAACTACCGTAAGCCCTATCCATAACTGTCTAAATTGCAGCAAGTGCAATAACTTCTAAAGCCAACATGTGCGCTCCAGATGCCCATTAAAAGATATGTAATGTTTACAGCAGCTTTATTCATAAAGCCAGAACTGTCAACTACTCAAGTGCTCATTGACAATAAGTTAAAAAGCTGCAGCATATTCATACACAGGAATGCTATAATAATAATGAAAGTAAATGATTTATAACTGTGCAAAAATGATGGCTTCCTCAGTAGCAGAGGGCAAAATCACAAGCTGTTCATTTGGGTCCACATGGGCGCCACTAGCACCTCTTTCACTCTGCCTTCTTCCTTCACTGGTCCTCAAATGCACGGGGGCAGCTGGGGCCACCACAGGGGGATGGGACCAGGAGGTCCAGTTAGGAGGTTCTAAGATCCTGCCAGAAGACATTTACTGAATATTGTGTCTTACCTACTTTATAAGAACTGTGACCAAATTAAAGACAAAGTTAAAGTTTTTCTTCTGCTCTTTCTAATTCTACAGCCAAAGAAGTTGTGCAGTGCTTATAACTGCAGTTATCTGCTCAGCAGGAAGGGCATCTCCTGACAGGAGACTGCTCAGAGCAGCTGGGTGTATGCCATCCTGCAGGCCCTGTGATCATGGTAAACCCTCTGACATGAATCCCTCTATGAACTCAATCTGCCCATCAGACATGTCCACCCGGTGCCTTATGCACAATAGGCAGGCCATGCTGGGGCAAAGTACAGACCTGCCTGGGAGCAGCAGCAAAGCACCATGGCCAGGGTCCTCCATGGCATCCAGGCACTCAGAGGGCACAGCTGAGCCCCCTGCACTGTCTGCATCCCCTTCAGGCTGCAGCTCGGGGTGCACCAGGGTGCTTGTGTCCTCGTCGGTGAAGGTCTCGCACTCACTGTAGGTGCTCTCAGAGCCCATGTACGCGCTGTCTGTCACCTCGTTGGCCTAGGAGAGAGTGCCAAGAGTCAGTCCTAGCACCTTGGAAATGTTGATGCCCATGTGTGGTGAGCATTATAAAAAACCGTGATGCCTGGCACAGTGCACTGCTACTGTGGGAATCGAAATGCCATGCGGAAGAAGAGTTCTCACGTGGGAGAAGTCCCTACTATATTTTTAAGCAGAAACATTAGCTTACAAAACAATTTAATATTTAAAATAAATGAAAAATAGGTATATGTCCAAGTGCAGAAAAAGCTACTGGAGTACTTTTTAAAGTTAGTTACATAAATATACCTAACACAGATAAAAGCACCGCAACACATGGTAAATTACAGTAGAATCAACCACCCATTTTGTGGCCTCCAACATTAGAATTACTTATATCCAAAGAATTAGCATTCGATAGTGTAAAAATATGCCTTTTTAAATTAAAAAGTCACAGTGAATATCTGTTATATACATTCAGGCTATTGCTTTGAAATTCAATCACTCGGGCTAACCTCAAAATACTAATTAATCAATACTTTCCCACTAAACATATCTTTATTTTTACATGTATGGACTTAGCACCTAGCACTGGGATGGCACACAGCACACAAGATATATTTGTGGATTGTACAAATGAACCTAAAACTAAAGAACCATTAAATAAGCCATCTTTAATTTGTCACTTCAACTTTAATTAAAAAGCAATTTCATTGGTTATAAAAAAAGTAGCCACCATGTCATGGATTCTGAGGTTAACAATTTACAAACAGGTGAGATTTCAGAAAGTGGCCGGAGATAGGTGTACTTTGTACGTGGGTTCGGGTATCTCAGGAGGTGGACAATGTGCTCAGATGTGCTGTGGTTAACAAAAAGTCACCAGTCTTCAGCTACCTTGTGGGCAACTAGAGGGCCTTGTACGGCTGTGCCCCCAAGGCTCCTTGCCCCATCGAAGCAATATGAAGGATCCTGGCCGAGCTGTCGGGAGCCTGGTGTGGCTGATGAGAGACCAAGGTCCATCCTTGGTCTGCTGTCTACAAAGCCTTATGACCCCAGAATAGGGTCTCAACCACCTTGAACTCTGACACCTAATTTATAAAAGAGGAGTTGTAAATGCTGATCTCATAAGATTGCAACCATATGGGATCACGAAAAACCACAAAGGCTGGTGCAGAAACAGAAACTGAAAGACTTTAGGGCTCGTGTGTCATTGGTGGGCGGAATCCCCGCCAGTTGCTTAAAAGGCCAGAATAAAATGGCGAATGACATGAGATACACCTATTCAGGTGTTCAGTCATGTTACTTATATTTCCATGGGAAGACTCAATCTGCCTTGTAACCTAAACTCACTTCGAAATTTGAAACCGAGAAATCACTTGACTAGGCACCTGCTCTCTTTCTATTTATTATCCCTGAGAAGGTGTCTGTCTCTTTCCACCAGGCGCAGGCTGGCTCTGTGCAGGTAACACAGGCTGAGACGAGCTGTCCGAACCGAGCAAGTGCCAGTACGTGAGGAGCTGGCCCGAGGAGGAAGCACCACGGCCAACTCCTGACGTCCTCTTAGGGGTGGCTGTTGATCAGCTGCCCACATGGCACTGCTCACATGGTAAACTACTCGAGAACCACCCAAAGGCACCAGGAAGACCCCCATACTTCTAACAACAATGACAAATACCAGTTAGCTTTTCAGTATTCAGCTGAAAACTACTACAAGAGCACTGCTCCTTAGCTGCAGGACCTTCCCATGGACACCTCCCTCGCCTCAACCTCAGTCCTTGGCCCCAGGAAACAGGCAGGACCCACATAATCCTCGCCACACAGGGCCCCCCAGACACTGACTGGGGACCATCTGAAATGATTTTCTGTGGAAAACAGAACTTGAGTCTTGAGGTTAGCTTTTAAAAAATCAACCAACAGGTGCTTCTGACAGATGTACAATGCTCTTCTCTCAGTTGCATAGACCTCATGCCGCTGATGGCAGCTCAGTTTTTATATGGACAAATCAAGTAGGCACCCAGCTAGCATTTCTCTCCAGGGAAGGGAAGAAGATCCAGGCACTTGGGCCTGTTTATTTCACCTGCAAGGAGCTGACATTAATTGTGCAGCTGAGGCCAGGGCTGTAGCTGAAACCCCTTGGCCAGGGCGGTTCAGGATGAAAGTAGTTTTCCATCAACAGAGGACCAATGAGGCAGACACTATACAAACCTGACTGCCTCAAGTCAGGCACTCACACACTCCATCCTGGGCATCTCCCCACCATTTAAACAGATAGAAGAAGAGAATGCTCCCCTACCTCACCTTCAGTTCTCCTTTCTAAAGCAAACCCACTTTCCTGTACTGACGGAAAGTCATACACAGATTAAACACTGTTCCCAACTTCATAAAAAGTTTTATGTCTGCATTTATACCTTAATTTGCCTTGAATGATAAATAAATGAGTTATGAAGATCCTGTCCTCACAGCACAGCTACAAACACTCAGACATCCTGGTGGAGATGGTGGGCAGTAAACAGCCTCTTACCTGGAGCATCCTATGTAGCCTGAGGGCACAGACAGTGGCCCGAAGGAGACAGGAGACTGATCAGCTCTGTGAGTCCCCAGGAAGAAGCCCAGGGAGGGCCAAGTGGCTGGGAGGACAGGGACTATTCATTTCCCAGGTGCTGTCCCACCCCCACAAGCAGTCCCTGAAGGTCAGCTTCTACTGGTCAAGGTTAGCCCGAGTAAATGTCAGCCAGGATAGAGTTTTCCAGGGCAGTTGGGTAAACACCTGCTTTTTAAGAGGCAGAATGTCATCTTAGAGCATGGTGCATGCTAATCTATAGTCTACTTGGACAAAATATAAGAGTGATTCATAGACATATCCATCCATTCACATTTGCCACCAGACGGGACCTACTTTTACCCAGAAGACCACGAGTCAATGCTGTCAACTTCAAAACTGTTTACAAATTATACTTTAAGATGAACTCATATGGAAAGCTAAGTGCATCTTAGAAAACTTCGCTACATGTTGTTAGCTTCACCAGTTAACAAATGATCTGTCAATAGACACACAAGTAAGGCCATGTACAGAGCCACCAATGAGAAGAAATTCAGGTATGGCCAACCCTACCCAGAGTCCCCACTGTTCAGGTCAAGGTCCCTCAGAGCGAACATGACTGCCGGGCATGGTATAAGCCAGCGTCCCCCCACAACACAGCCTCTTCTTACCCTCAGATGCTAGCCCAGGTGACCTCACAGGCCGGGCCTGGCTCCACACACTGGCTCCAGGTAGGGCGTGCTCTTGGAGACAGCCTCCCCATCAACTCAGAAGCTCTAAGGCCTTCTGTCCAGACTGGTCACTAGCTTCTCAACTGATAAGCTGTGCTGGGATTTCTGCAAAACCTGTTGTGTTCATCTGAAGGTACATCACTGCCTGGGAAAAAGTTTAACATGCTCCCAGACACGCACTGTTAAACCTCCTGCTGTGCCGGCCAGGGTAGGGAGCAAAGTCCAGGAAGTGTCCTTGCTAGGTTCTTAACAAACAGTTAGTCAGATCTCAAAACAGACTGGCTTTTGTTCTTGACTCTCTAACCTTTCTGATAACAGTTTGTACAAAAGACACATTTCCCTGTCATTTTACTAAGGCAGCTATTTTCTCTAGATGCTGGTAGTGGGAGAAGGAGGGAGGCACAGCAGGGACAATCCTTATCAGTTCTGTTTGCTTCTAATCAGGACTTTCTCATCCCTTTCTAGAAATTCTGATGTGCGAGATCGCCCCCTGTAGGCCTTTAGCACTCCATCCTTTAGCTCAGAAAGATTTTCATATAGAGCTTTCTTCTCATTCCCTGTACCTCAGTGACAAACCTTAAGTTACCTCCTTCCCTTCTTCTCAGAGATGCTACATTAGTAACTTTCTCCTAGGAGTTCTGTTACAAGTGACAAGCCAAAGAGATGCTCAGGGAAATGCTGGGAGCTACAAGACCCACTGAATGGCCCAGCAGGAAGAGCAGCACATCCATCAGTAGTTCCCTGCACAGGATTCCTGGACCAACAATGTCATGTGCCCAGCCAGAAAAATCAATAAGAGGCTTATTTATCTCTGAAGATTGCTGGCAGAGGATTTCCAAATGTGGTATTGGGCTGTAATGCATATATTCTCCACTCATATTTTTATTGAACTTTTTAAGATTACACAATGCACAAGCATTTTTTTAAAAAAGCAGTCTTTTTATACGATTCACAGTATTTAGTTCCACTCCCCTAAAAATTATATCTAAAAACCTTAAAAAGCATAAAAAGACATGGAAGAATCTTAAATGCATATTACTAAGCGAAAGAAGCCAGTCAACAAAGGCTATACACTGTATGATTCAACAGTGTGACATTCTGGAAAAGGCAAAACGATGGGACAGTAAAAGATCAGTGGTCACTGGGTGTTAGTAGGAGGAGGGATGAATCAGGAGAGCATAGAGGATTTTTAGGGAAATGACACTACTCTGTATTATACAATGGTGGATACATGACATTGTACATTTGTCAAAACCCACAGACCGTACAACACCAAGAGTGAACCCTAATGTAAACTACAGACTTTAGTTAATAATAATGCATCAATAGTGGTTCATCGATTTAACAAATGTACCATACTAAGGCAAGATGTTCATGATGAAAAGGAAATTGCGAGTGTGTGGGGTTATGATGGGAACTTTCTTTACTATCTGTTCTATTTTCTGTAAACCTAAAACTCCTAAAATATAAAGTATTTTTTTAAGTAACAAAAACACTTAAAAAATGTTTCCTTTACTCTGGGGGGAAAAAAAGTATCTAAAAACCTAAGAAGCATTCCTTTTGCACACTCTTTGAATTGTCCTGGCATGCACACCTCCAGGGCTGAGGCACTGCAAAGGTGGGAGGGCCACAGTCATGAGGGCTGTAGGGGATAGGGATCCACCCATTCAGAGGACAAAAGGTGGCCAGGGTCAAAGAGCACCCCTGCCTGCTCCACCCAGGTGTCAGGAGGCAGCCCCACTGCAGTGGCTCACCAGTTTGGGCCAAATGAGAACTTTAAGGACAAAATGTGTTGATGCCTTTTACTATCCTGAATAAAAAAATACTGAATTAGTTTCCTGGGGTTGCCATATCAAATCACCATAATTAATCAGCACAACAACCACAGGAATGTATCTTCTCACAGTTATGAAGGCCAGAAGACCCAAATCAAGGTGTCAGCAGAGTTGAATTCTTCCTTGCTTCTTCCAGCTTCAGCTGGCTCCTGCTGGTCCTGGGCTTGTGGCCACATCACTCCAGCCTCTGCTTCTGTCTTCACAGTGCCTCCTCCCCTGTGTGTTATCTCCCTTTCTCTTCTAAGGACACTCTACCAAGCATGATCTCATCTTGAAAGTCTTTAACTTGTAATTACATCGGCAAAGACCCTTTCTCTAAGTTCACAGGTTCTGGGTGGACGAATCTTTTGGGAGACCACCCTTTGACCCACTATACCCACCTACACATAAAATTTTAAAAATCGATATAATGCCTGAGCAGAAATATGAGAGAGAAATAAAAGACGCCGATGAGAAAGTATGTGTAGTGGGATATGTCGTAAGGGAACAGTGCTGACTACCTAGGTGACAGGACCCTGTACTACTGCCAAAAGGCAATCTGTCCCTCCCTCCCAGAAGCTCCGAACAAGAAAGGAAAGCTCATCCCCTGAGCTAACTGCATGCCAGGAAAATGCAATGTGTCCCGAATCACACCTTGCTGTACAATGGAGCTGGGACCAACTCAGGCCACATAAGCAGCCTCTTCACAGTCATGGGGGCTGTTCATCTGAAAGCCGACATGTCAAAAGTTTTGCACGCCCGAGGCCCTCCGCCTGGCCACACTGTGTCTTGAAGCCAGTACAAGTCCCAGCCAGGCACTGGCCTCCACATGCCAGGACTGGGTCTGGCACACCTGGGTCATACCCAGAATGAACACAAGAGATGCAATACATGGTGATCCTTTGTACTTTGGGACAAAGCTGTGAAGCATGAACACTCCCAGGTAGCCTGCAGGTCTGTGCTGGCAGAAGTGATAGTCAGGAAGTGAGCTTGTGTTATCTGAGGGGTGACCAATACCTGGGGCAGCTTCTCAGAGCAGGGACATGAGACACAGAAGAAAAGCAGTAGAGTCCTGTGGTTAGTTAGCATTCAGAGGTACTTTCAGAAACTCTTCTGTGCAACCCCCTCATTTCACAAAGGAGCCAAGGCTCAGAAGACTGACACACAGGGCCTTAGGCCCACCAGGGCACAGTTCAACCCTGCTTCCCAAGCCCCTCACTGGGCAACAGAGGGCTAAGGGGCTGGCGGTGGCCACCACAGCCTTCCCTAATACCTTTTCAAAGACTCAGAATTATCTAGTGTATTAAAAAAAATAATCTGGATCCAGCCACCTGGGCTCTCCCGGTATCTGCCCCCACCAAATGATGGGACACAGTGACAGTGGTCTGTCTTCTGAGGCTATGCTCACAGACCTTTCCTAAGCCTTGGCAGAGGACAAAACACTCACAGTTACAGGCAACACCATGCAACCATAGCAATCCTGGCTTCTTATGGGGGCAGGGGATGGGAAACAGCAAGGTATTAATCGAATATCCCTAGATCCAAAAAATAGTTTTGAAATTTGATAAAACCAAACCTCATGACATGTTCCCTGTTCTGGTCTTACTTAGAAGCATGGCAGAAGGTGACAGCATCGCCAGAGAGCCCTAACTCACTGTTCAGTGAGTCGTTCTATTAGCAATAAGCCCCAAGGAGCATCTCCTGCCAAGGGCCTCAGGTGTTCAACACTCTGCCTGCTGTGGCTTTGAGCCCCCAGAGCCCAGTGCTCATGGACAACAGTGCCCTTCACAGTGTGCACAGAGCTGCAGAGTGAGTCCTGCCCTGCCCTTTAAGGCCATTTCCTATATAAACAGTCCAGGGGCCACTGAGTGAAGTGGGACTTAGACTGCACAAAGGAGGAGGTATAACATCAAATTCCCTCTCAGCTCTCCATAAAAACCACTTGCCTCAAAGGTAACGAAGTCCTCGAACTCATCAGGGCAGGCCTGTGGCTCCTCGTCCTGGGCAGATGCAACACCGCATAGCTGGCTGTCGGAGTCTGCGAGAGAAATGACCCAGACTCAGCAGGTAACCCAGACCATCCAGAGAAGTCAAAGGGGAAACTTCGTGAGTGGTCAGTGGGGCCTGGACTGGCTGTAAGAAACCCAGGAGGGAGAAAGCAGCATGGTTAGGAATGACTGACACAACACTTCCTGCCAGGGTTCTGAGGGTCAGTGTGGAGGCCGAATGGTAACTATTTCTTAAAAGGGCTGGACAGCACTGCAAAAGAGAAAAAGCACAATACCAGTTCTATGATACCGTTCACGGGCTTTAAAAAGTATTAGGTGCCAGACTTAATTTTTTTTTAATTGTATGTGTTTGGAGAGGTGTAGGTATGACGAAATTGCACCAAAAAAACCACTTTGTCCTTGGTGCTGGACTCACAGGCAGTTTTTATTTTCTTCTTTTTTGTTTAACTTATCTTTTACAATAAATGTTTTCTTTTATAATAATAAAAAGTTTAAAGAAAAAGCAATTTTTTCATGATAAACAGATACTAATTTTGACGTCAGTAATAGGGACATGACCTCTCAAACATGACTAATTTTCACAAAGAAAAGACAATGGCTTCCACAGTCTCCCAGCCATGTTCTCGTATGGCACTTTCCAAGTGATGTGCAAGTAATGAAAGAAAGTTTTCTGATGTCACCTCACTACTCTGATACTGTCATATCATAAGAAATATTTATTTGGTCTTCATCTGCTGGAATTTCCTGTGTGATAGGGTGAGAGGAATATCTGTTGTTATTCAATCCTTTCAACTTTACCTGGGTTAAACCAATGAGGTGACTCATAAAGGATGAGAGCTGTTTGCCAGGGGAACTGACCTTGTGATTAGATGGCTGGAAATTTTAGCTCTGCTGCCACCTCCTTAGAAGGAGAAGAGCTGAAGACTGAAGTAATCATCAATGACCAATAACTTAATCAATCATGGCTGTGTACTGAACCCTCCATAAAAACCCTGAATGAGGAGGTTTAAAGAGCTTCTGGGTTAGTGAACACATCAACATGTCAGGAGGGTGATGCATCCCAAACTTCACAGGGACAAAAACCTCTTCATTGTGGACCCTTCCAGACCCACCTTATGTACCTCTTCATCTGGCTATTCATTGTAACCTTTGTAATAAACTAATGATAGAACTGGAGTGTTTCCCTCAGTTCTATGAGCCATTATAGCAAATTATCAAACCTGAGGAGAGGATCGTGTAAGACAGAAGTGTGGGTAACCTAGGCAGCACCTGAAGTGGAGTCATGCTAATTCTGAGAGTTAAGTGTCAGAAGGAATTAAATGACAGGACATCCAGGTGGTATCTGCAGAGAATTAGAGAATTGCTTTGTGAGGAAAACCCATATACAGGGTGTCGAAGTGTGAGCAGAAAACGTATCACACTAGTACTTTTTAAAAATTTATCAGTTACTTAAATCAGTTACTTATTTAATATATTTCACGTAATCTAACATAACATCTGTCACTTATTTACAAAGTAGTCTTTTGAGGGCCAAATGGAAGAGCAAGCCTCTCTGGACCTTCCTAGAAAAAACAATCATGCTTCCTTAGCCATTCTTCTTTGGCACCCAGACCACGTGGGGAAATGCTGCCCTCCATTGCCATGTCCCCCAGCCAGGTTCTAAAGGGTCAGTGGTTTAAAGTCACTACTACAGCCAGTATACCTGGAAAAAAGGAGGATGGATGTTAAAGGACTCTCAGACACAGAGCAATAGTGGGACACATGATTCCTCCATCTAGTTTCTAAAGAGCTTTCTCCGTTTAAACAGAATAATAAAGCTTTCCCTTAACAACTGTGAAAATTCAAGCATTAATGCATTTAGTAATTATGAAACATCTCTGCCAATTCAATACTACTTTGCAATAGTGATTAAGGCCCTTATACAAAAATCTTTGATGTGGCTTTTGCTTTCAGAATCATAGGTATCTTTGGTGCTATTGTTTTGTATTGTTTTCCCTGGGAGTGTGGCTAAATATCTCAGAGGCAGGAGTGAAGGAACCTCAGAGCACAACCGGCTGGACCTGACACAGAATGGCACTAGCCTTTGGATCTGGCACTTGCTGCCCATCAAGCAAGCCAATCGCCCTGGAGTCCCCTGCACTGGAGGTTTGGGTCTTTGGTGCAGGTGAACTGCAGCAGGACTAGATGTGCTCCTCTTGCTGAGGGAGAGGGCTGCTATGGACAGAAGTTTTTGGTTTCTGAAACAGGAAGTAGAGAAGGATCATTATTCCAGTGCAGTTTGAGATCACATGCATATTTTGTATGAGGCCGGACTGTCTTTGCCTATTTTCCCCATCTTGAATGTTAGCAGTCTTGCTTGCACTTCTGAAAACTGAAACACAGAATTTCACACTCTCGAAACTTAACCCATCATTTCATATTCCAGTGGTAAAGATACGATCTAGAAGTCTTGCCCCATATAGTGAAGAGATGTAAACATAGCAGGCATTTTTATATTCTTGATGGGAACTAAATACGATTCATCCATCAGTTATCTCTATAAGAACATGTGCATTTATCTTATTTTTCCAGAACCTTTGGGGAGGGAATGAGCCAGACCAATGGCCTATTTGTAACAATTCCCTCTCTATCTCATTCTAATTCTGAAATAAGGCCTGTGGTTATGACAGTAACAATCTCCTTGTGCTTTCCCTGCAAACTGGGTCAATATATCGTATCACTTGCTATGCCTCTCCTGGATACAAAATAAAAGTCTGACAGGTGAGACAGGCAGTGAGCAGCTATGATGGCACACTGGAGCGACGACCCAAAGTGAACTTGAGCTGAAATGCTGTTCGGGTAATTGTACTTCCCATTCTTCCAAATGCTATAAAATAACTATTTCAAAATCATCTTTGACTTATTTTTACTCTAATTTTATTTTCACTCTCCTTTCCTAACAAATTTAAATGATAAAGTCATTACAAAAAAAATGTACAACTTACACACACACAAACACACACACGCAAAGTAAAGCCAAGCCTACAGCTCTGAGTGGACTCAACAGTACATCCAATGCATAGGGTTGGGTGTCCCCCCCAGCGCTGACTCCCTCAAACCCACAGCAGCTGCAGTCACCTGGAAGCCCAGCCTCTCACGCCCACTCCAAAAGATGATCGATCTGCTGGCATTGAGCCAAAGGGCCACCCACCTACCAGTCCCTCCAGGAGCCTGGAGCTGGAGTCAGACCACGATGTCAAGTTTTCCTACAGTGCCCACAGCCTGGCCTCGCCCCCACCTTCTGATCCTGATTGCCCAAACCAGCCACACTGGCACCCTTGCAGTTCCTAAAAGTGCAAGGTGCACTCCTCCCAGGCTCCCCACCTGGACCTTGCTGCCCCTTTCTAGACTTCCTCAGGGAGGCCTCAAATGACCACCCCTGGTTTCACCCTCCTCCTGAGCTCCTGTCATCTCTTGTAACTGTCTTGCCACTTTGTTTCTGGGCTGTCCTCCACTAGAGAGCAGCTCCTGAGGGCAGGGGACTCCATACTTCCTAGAGCCTGAAACAGTTCGGCTTAACAATGTCCACACTCAGGGTCCTTACTAATATCAGCTGTGTCCTCCCTTGGTTGCAACCCCTCCATCCAGCCTGATTCCTTCTCTCAGCCCACCTACCCAAGGACCCTGCCCCATCCGTTGGCAGGGCCACCCACCCTCACCATGGCCCCCACCCTCTGCCCCCTCAACCACACACCCCAGCAGCAGACTGTCCCTGAGAGTCCAGGTCCCACCATCCCTTCAAGAGCAGGGGTCTGCTCTACACAGGCTAAACTCAGGGTAGGGAGGCAACACTTGCAATATACCCCACAATGTAGCATCATGTTGAGACCAAATCTCACCCTCCGGGGACACTTCTATTCCAGAATGTTCTTGCCACTAAAAAAATACAGTACCATTTTCAATAGCAGCTATGCTGACTCCAGGACTGACTGGGAGGTTTTATTGTTAATTAAATCAAAGTGGAAATATTACCAAAAAGAATGTAAAGACAAAGAGATTCAAATAACCCCAGCGGGGCTCAGTGGTGTATCTGGGCCAGCTGGAAGAAGGACTTTCCCAAGGTGAGCTGACTTGGAGGCTCAAAACATCAGAGGGTTGGCCCCCGATATAGAAGACAGGGGAGATGCAGTGCTGGACAAACAGCACATAGAGGGCCAGGTGCCTGGGGTGTGGGGAGGAAACAGGTGTAGCAAGCCAAGTGAGCCAGGAGAGGTCCAAATGAGGGAGAAGGCTGGAGCAAGCTCTGGATGGAGACCAAAAAACCCTGGTCAGCTCCTCTCAGGCAGAGAAAGAGAACCCAAAATCCCTCCCAGGGCCTCGCCTTGGCTCTTTCTGCCAAGCCCTAGGAATGACAGAGGGCACCCCAGCTGCAGTGGGAATAGCACAGGCAAAGACAAGGAAGAGAGAGGAAGGGTGAGCAGAGGCCCTATCTCAGTGCATCAGGGTGGATGGTTAACCATTAAGGAAAGATCAGGACTCCAGAAAACAGGCCATTCTCAGATGACCATTTCTCTCACTAGACTGATAAATATTTAGCACTCCTTAAGTCACTAAACTTCAAGACACATGAAACCCACGAGACAGCTACAAGGGTCAGCAGCCAGCAAACTCCTCCTGCTTGACAGATAGAGAATTGGCCTCTGTAAAGGCAGCTCATCTCTCTCACCAGGCAGGTCAATGACCAGAGAGTTTTATTATAGTGGACTGGGTCATGCCTTTCTGGGTCACCAGTTTTCTGGAAGCACGTGCTGACTCGTAGGTCATGGCCTCCCGGAAACTCCGAAAGGAGAGCTTGCTCTATTTCGTACTAATCATGGCCCAAAAGAACAGAGCAGCTACCAGTCTGGACTTTGGCTCAGAAAGAGCCTCAGAGCCACACAGACACCCCCAGCATTATTTCTCACTGGCCACTGCCCTGTGCTCCTTCCTGCCTACTCCCTCGGGCCCAACTGCCTTGCTGCTCCAGCCTTGACACTTGAGAGGAATCTGGGCTCCTCAACCACCTGAGCTCAAACTCAAGGAAGCCAGTTTCATCCCCCAGCTGGAAAATGCAGAGTCACCAGAGGCATGTCCAAGGCTTAGAGCTCCAACTGGCCACTTTAATTTTCATCCCAGGGAACGTGTTGATCCTGTTGTCTCGTCAGTAAGGTAATCTAGATCGGCCCCCACCTACCTCACTGACAGCAGCAGCACCTCCCCTGCTGTTCCCTCCCTCACTTCATGCTCTGTATGCCCAAGGACCCTGGCTGCTAGTTCACCATGGGGTCCCCTGGCTGTGCTGTTGGTCGTGTGTGTGGACTGACTAGGTGAAAGGACAAACAGTAACACACAGGGCTCCATACACAGAATGCTACCCAAAGCCATCTGGAACTTGGTGCTTTAGAAAACCCAGCCCCTATGTGACACTGTTGGGCAATAATTTCGGGGACAGACAAGACAGGTGATTCTACTAAGAACTGCTGATAAGATCTCAAGTCCAAGGGTCTTGACCTGGTCAGTGTGATGACCAAAAGCCCTGCCAAGTCTGTTTATGCTCCTCTTTCTCCAGCAAGGAGCAGGAAGGAGGGGAAAGCCTGTGACAGGTGACTTTCCACCACTGTCGCCCCCACATCACCTGGCCAAAGAAGGAGAATAAGAAGGAAAGGTCTACTCAGAACTTCAGGGTTTCATTTGAGGATAGTATATGGGCAACTGGTGAGAGTAAAATGGTACCACAACTTGGAAGAACATCTGGCAGTTTTGTAATAAGCTAAGCTCATGTGCACATGACCAGCCACCCCACTCATTGCCAGGTTCAGGCCCCAAAGACATGAAAACATATATCTATACAGACTTGCACACAAATGTCACTTGAAGCTTTATTCACAATAGCCCCAAACTGGAAATATTCTAGCCCAAAACAAGTGTCCACTCCTGGGGAATGAATGAACAACATGTGGTATAAGCATATGATGGAACACTATTCCACAAGAGAAAACAGACTCCTGATACTTGAAACAACACAGATGAATCTCAAAAATATCACATGAAGGGAGAAGGCAGATACAAGAACACATACTGATGATTTTATTTACATGAAGTTCATGAGAGGCAAAACTAATCTAAGGTGACAAAAATCAGCAAAGAAGATGCTGACAGGAGGAAGGGTATTACTACTGGAAGGCCATGAGGGAATTGTCTGCAGTGATGCTAACACTCTTGATAGAGATTTGTATTACCAGGCATAAGAATTTGTCAAAATTCACAAAATGGCACACTTAAGATTTGTGCATGTCACTGTAAGTAAATTTTTCACAAAAAAGGATTGCAAACAAATACTGAACTCTAGATAATGATTGATACATGTGCTGAAGTGTTTAGGGTGAAGTGCATGGAAGTATACTGATTTGAAATGTATCCCATTAGAAAAAAGAGAATGAACTGTTGGATAGACAGGAGGATGGATAGATAATATAGATACAATAAAATGCCGTCTATGGAATACAGATGACACAGAAATACATGTTGTGTTCACCGTGTAAATCTCTCAATATTTTTGTATGTTTAAAAGTTTTCATTGAAACCCCTTTGGAGAAAGTGACAGTAGCTTTCTAACATTATGGATAAGCAGCTGGGAAAATAGGGCGTGTGAAGAGTAAAGAACAACAAAGGAGAGAGAGCATCCTGAAACCAGGGGCATTTTAGGGGCTTTGAAGAAAAGGGAAGACATTAAGCAAAAGGTGTCTGAGGAGTGAGGGTAATTAATAAGGAGTGGCTGAGGGAGAGGGAAGGCCGTGGTGGAGCTGAGGAAGGGGTGAGGCAACGGAAGCACATAGCAGGGATGACTGACCTCCATTTCTGATCGCCGTGATCCCCTGGTAGAAGTCTTCAAAACTGATCACGCCAAGCCCACTGGGATCCAAGTATTTCGTTAAGTCCTTCACCTGCAATTGCCAAGTGAGAATACGTTACCTAAGCCTTTACAAAATTGGAGGGGGATGTATCATGCACTTGACCTTTTCACCACATTCAGGGAAGCAGCCCACTTGCAAGGTATGAAAGTAAGAGCCATTGACTCTTCTGATCCAAAGGCCACCGACAGCTCTGGTCAGAGAACAGGAGGTATCTTGGGAAGAAGATGGCAATGGCATCTGGGACCATGAGTCATGGAATAAGATTTTGCTCTCAAAAGTCAACAGTCATGCTTATTGAGTTGAAAGAGCATCAGTGTTGACATTTTAGGTATTATTCTAGACAGTATCTAAACTATTACATACAGCACAGACCCACACATCCATTCTGACAGCTATGCAGAATTCTTAGTAAAAATAACTTAGGCAAGTAGACACTATGTATCAAAAATCATAAAAAGTAAATAAAATATTCACACATGTATGTTATAGAGAACAAAACTCTTCAGAAAAACAGATACACATATATTTCCAAGTATAAACTGGATTTCATGAAATTTTTAACATTTTTGTACTTCAAAAGATATTAGTAAAACTAAAAGACAAGATATACTGGGAAAATATTTATAAATCATATATCTAATAAACAACTTGTATCTAGAATGTATAAAGAAATCTCATAATTCACCAAGATGAAAACACAATTTTTTTAATTGGAAAAAGATTTAAACAGTTATTTCATCAAACAAGATATATAAATGCTGATAAGCACATGAAAAGATGCTCAAGACCATGAGTCCTTAGGAAAATGAAAATTAAAACCACCATGAGAACAGAGACATCACTCACTAAAACAGCTGTAATCAAAACCATCAATAGAAGTTGACGAGAATGTGGAAAAACTGGAACCTCGTTGCTAGGAGGAATGTAAACTGGTCTGGCCAATTTAGAAAATCATTTGGCAGTTTCCTGAAAAGTTAAACTTACCGTACAAAACAGCAACTCCACTCTTAAGTATCTACCCAAGAAAAAGAAAAATGTGCCCAAACAAAGGTATGTATGCAAATATTCATAACAAGCAGCAATATTCATAATAGCGAAAAAGCAAATCAACACAAATGTCCATCAGCTAAGGAAAAAATGAACAAGATGTGGTCTATCTATACAATAGACTATTAATCAGCTATAAAAAAGAATGAAATACTGATACATACTACAACATAAATGAAACTCAAAACATTCTGCTAAGTCTCTGAGGGAGCCGTGGTTGCAGCTCCTTCCCACCTACTCCCACTCTTGCTTCAGCCACTGCATGCACCCGCTGCTCGCTCTGGCGGAGGAACAAGTAGGTAAGGAAGCCATGCAGGAATCATACAGGCAGGAATGAGGAAAGACATCCATGGAACCAGATGTAGTGATACACAGAACTGGAATTACTCTTACCAGCTGCAAAGTAAAGTCTTTGGGGAAGGTGTGTGCTGATTTGACCAGAGGCACAAAGGAAAAGAATCTCAAAGTAAAAAGACCAGTTAGTTCAGATGCCTACCAAGACGGAGAATCACAACAAGAAAAACTCCCTGTGGGTAAGTTCTAAGACTTGGGATCCTTTTCAGATGAGGATCCACAAGTGAGCACAGTCCTTCTGAGACTGTTAAGCAGATTCCTTCCATCAGTACTGAGCCAGGAGTCAAGGCTAAAGTCACCACTGCAGATGCTTAAATCGACCTTTTAATAAACTGACAGTAAGCTGTCAAAAAAAAAAAACAACAAACATTTAAGCAAAATAGCCAGACACAAAAGACTATAAATTATATTCTTTCATTTACAGGAAATTTTCAGAAAAGATAAATCTATAGAGATGCAAAGTACATCATCTGGTCGCCTTGGAATTGTGAGGCAGAAGCAGGACTGGCTGAAGTCAGCATGAGGGGTCTTTCTGGGGTGTGGAAACACTGTAAAACCAGCCTGTGGTGATGGCTGTGTAACTTTATGTTTACTAAAATCCACTGATTAATACATTTACAGTGGTGAATTTTATGGAATATAAATTACATTTCAACAAAGTTCTTAGAAATAACTGAATAAAGAGACAAAAAGGATTCAAGAGAAAGTGACAAATATTGAAGTAAGGCAAAGATACATTAGTATCGATAACAGAAGTCCCCAAGAAAAAAAAATCAAAGCAAAGATACAAAACAAATAGTAAAACTATATTTATAAGAATTTCTCTAAAAAAACCCCAAAACTACATATTGAAAAAATACATTGGGTACCTAAGCATATCAACTCCCAACCCTAAAAGGCCTACTCTAAAACTTAATCTGGTGAATTTCTTGGACTTCAAAGGAAAAGAGAAAAATTCTTTGAATAGCTATGCAAAAATCAAGTGACTTTATAAAACAAAATTAGAGTATCATTGAACTTTTCAGCAGCAACATCAAGTAATAATGAATATCCTAATTCCATTGTGCCAAGTGTTGAGTCTCAGGTCCTCCACATGACTGAAAAAAAGGAGAAAATGATACGAGACTGAAGATGTTAGGCAAACACCCTATAATCCTGAATTTGAATGTTAAGTTATCACTATGAGGTATCATTTATGATTTATTATAAACAAAACAAAAACCTTCTAATTCTGTCCAATTAACAGTGAGCACCAGGAGCACCTGGGTTCTGGTATTTAAATTCCATTTCCCATTAAAAGTAATCGGGACCCTTGGAGAAATGCCAGGAAATGTGCAAGTCGAGCCAGGAATATCTTGTAATATCTGAAAGCAAAGAAGCTATCAAAGACTTTATTAGGTCACATTGAGGAACTCAAGAGCCAACTTAAAGAGGCTTTCAATTGACTGAAGTATATCAAACATGTTTCAATTCATGAAGGCATAATGACAGTAAAAAATAACTAGTCATCATTAGAGGGCACTAGTGAACCAATTTATTATTGTAAAAACTAATAAATAAAAGGAAATAACCAAGCAGTTAGCCTTCCTTTCCTACAAATTGTTACTTGGGGCAAGCCATGGTAGTGATGAAGGAAACATCTAAGAAGTGTTCAAACCAGTAAATGAAGAAGGAATGATGAGATTAGAAAGTTACCATCCTGCAGTTCTTGATGAAGTAATGGACATAATGAATAACCCTCAGTGCCTCCTAAGGGCACAGAAAGACATATAACCAGACACCAAGTGCCTCCTGATGGAAGTGTGTGACACTACCTAAATCAAATCTGAATCCAACTACTAATTTACAGGAAATACAATGATCAAAGCAACATTTTTCAGGGATGAAATCAGCAAAACCTAGTCCACGAGGACCTTTAAAGAGACAAAGAAGAGACCTGTTATTTTCAAGGCAAAAAAAAAAAAATGGAAAAGAAACTTTTATTAAGAGACTTAGGAGACACATCGACCTACTGCCTATAAGGACTTTTTTGGATCCCGATTAAAAAAAAATTATTTTTTTAAAATCACATTTATAATTAGAAATTTGAATACTTATCCTGATACTGAATAATGACTGAATATTTAATATTAAGGAATTGTTCATTAATTTTTGTAGATGTAATAATATTTCAGTAATTTTTAAAAGCACATTGTTTTTTTTTGATATTCTTACTATATGGGCTAAGGCACATATATTAAGGTTACATATATGTAACCCACTGGCCATGACTGAGAGTTGCTGAGGCTGGGAGTGAGACACTGGTGAAGCATTATACTACTCTCTCTACTTTTGTATTAGGCTTGAACTTTTCCATAATGAAAATTTTAGAGAGAGAGAAAGAAAGAAAACAAAAGAAAAAGACAAAAAGAACAAAGAATAGCAAGCAAGAAAGAGAGAAAAGATCATGGGGATGGAGAGGGGAAAAAGGATAAGGCATTTAGCCAGGGAGAGCTAACCTTTGATCAAAAAAGGGGGGTAGTCCATAGAGAAAACACTTAAGATTAGGAGGGTTTTGACCAGTGAATATTTAGTGATAGGGTGTAGGCAGGGTATTTCAAAGGTGGAGAGTCAGAGCTAAGGCTATGACAAGCATAAGCCCTGTCCAAGGCCAAACCCATTAATCCATGTCACTAACTGTGCTTAGAGAACTTATATCCCTCAGGGTCTCCTCACTGCTGGGCAGGCTGGTAGATGCTACCATGTTTACCTCTATGACCATCAGTTGCTGACAACATGCAACATAAAAGCCAGACTGGCACAGGACCAGCTCAAGCTGACTGATCCTAATAGTCCAGGATTCTCGAACTAGAGACAGTATCTCCCTCTTCTCCCTCCACAAGAGGAAGAAGATGGCAGCCTCCATCCCAGGGCCTTGGGTGTTTAAGACACTGAACTCAAAGTCCACCCATCAGCTGATTTCTTGAAATAACTTAATGCTTCCTTCCTTATCTCACAAAAGCCTTCATTCCTAAAACACATGATGTCTAATGAGAACCCTGCTGGGTACATAAAGAATCATCTAACCAGTCAACCATACTGACCAATCTGTCCTTAAGATTCCTAAGAATTTGGACAGTGAAGCTACTAATTGATTGAACACAAAGTACCAAGTTGTTCATTCTGAAATATTAACCCAATGCTTTTTAAACAAATAATTAACTGACAGTAGGCCTTTTTATATGTCATCATGTTAGAATGAGCAAGGATGAATCAAAGTATTTATATTTTAAGGTCCACTTTAACCATATTTTCTTTGGAGAATAAATCAACTTTGGGAATGGTTCTAATGATCCAAGCCCAAAGTCCTCCATTCACAGGCTCTCAGAAAAAAACAGTAAGATTGAAAAGTAAGAAACTGCTCTTTCATGAAAAATTATCAGAGCCAGAAAAATCTAAGCCAAGAGATGTACACCAGAACATTCAAAACCAGTCAGCACCCTCTTCAGCAAACATGCAGCAAGTTACAGAAACATTATGGGAGAAAAACCCACACTGCAACCACTTATAGATGAATGGACAGAGCTGGCTCCTGCAGGATTATTCTAATATGAGAAATTTACTAACAAATTATATTGTTTCTGCTACAGATGTGGAGATATAATCTTGAAGAGAAAAAAGCAGAATAAGTTCTCTAACCACAGTTAATTCCAACTACAGAAGTACGACTCATGAAAATCATATTGAAAATACAGCACTTCACGGTAGAAATGACCATTTCTGAACCTTGTGACAATCACACTTGAATTACAATATTTTCAACAAAGCTTATCTTATCAGAAGCCACAGTGATACTATCAAGCACCTCAACCCAACTAACATTCACAGAACACTCTAGCCAATGAAAGAATACACATTCCTTTCAAGCAGGTGCACACAAAATATTTACCAAGACAGACTATATTGTGGACCATAAAATAAGTTTCAATAGATTAAAAAGGATTCAAGTCAATATCAATAGCCAGTAGGGAAATGCAAATTAAAATGATAATAAGGTACACATCTATTTGAATAGCTAAAATTAAAGAGATAGGCCATATCGTGTACACCAAGTGTTTGGGAGGATGTGGAGAAACTGGAATTCTTATACACTGCTGAGAATGTAAAATTACATGATCACTTTGTAAAACTGTTTGGAAATTCCTTAAAGGGTTAACCATGTACCTAACACATGATCAAGTCATTTCACTACCAGGTATTCCCAAGAGAAATGAAAGCATGTGTCCATATAAAGATTTGTACATGAATGATCAGAGAAACTGTATGTGTAATAGTCAAAAATTGAAAATGAAAACAACCCAAATGTCCATCAATGAACAAATGCATAAACAAATTGTGGTATTCCATGGGGGGTGGGGAGCAGCAGCAGTCATGGTGATAAGCAAAATGTTCCTAGGGGCTTTCTTAGCTATTTATAAATGTCACACCAGATGTGTGGGTAGGCAGGAGTGAATAGGAAGAGAAGCAACTCTCAAAAGCCTGATTACAGGTCATTTCTGAATGGTCACACTGAGGCCTGCAGCTTGCCTACCTCATGGCACCTGCACTTCTTTGTAAGTGCATCTGTAAAACAGCTAAACAAAGATATACTGGGTTTTCTCTGTTGCTTCTGAGGAGTCTGAGCTGCACCAACCTGTGCACATGCAAGGCACCTATCTGAAGGGACCACAGGCCAATGCCCAGGGGCATCTAGAGCTCTCTGGCACAGACAGCTCCACTTGGCTTTGTTCCTGGAGGTGAGTGTCCTGGCCAGCACCAACACTCATGATGCCATTTCCAACTTTCCTTACCTAGATATTTCAGGGAGAATCAAAAATTAAGTCATTTTGATAAATCTAGAAAAGACTAAATGAGACAAGGATACCTACATTGTTTTTTATTGACACCTTTGGAAATAAGCGTGGACTATTTTAAATAGGCAGCTATGATTTTCAGTATAAGTTTAAGGTCATGGTTTCTCCTGGGAGGGTCGGGGCGTGGGGGACAGGGAAGAAGAGAGAGGTAAGGAAAAGGGGTGGAAGAAACTATGACCACATCTGTACTGTTATTTCTTACAAGTAGATATGCACTTAAGTGGGAGATTTTGCTGGTCAGTTCATTTTAATGAAGATAACTGAAAGATTCTCGGGAATGTAAGGATGTTTGTTTGATAGTGACATGCTTAATATAAAACCTTAAATAGCTGTGTGCTTGCCAGAGTGGGCACTGTTTTGAAGAAAGAAAGAAGAGGAAGAACAAGGACAGAAGGACAAAGAAGCAGGAGGAGAGGAGCGGGGTGGAGAGGAAATGCCACAACTTTGTTCTCAGGGCCTTTGAAAGCTAGACACAAATGATGACTCAAGCTTCCTACTAAGCAGTGGTGATTTTATATCTGTAACTGACTCTAGAGAACCACCGAATAAGAGCTTCCTGTATATTACACTTCCCAAGCTTGCAGGAAAGTGTCACACCAGGGCTTTAGGACCTGGGACAGCGCCAGAGTTTTAGTTTAGTTTAGTTTTTTTTTTTTTAACCCCTAGTAAGTCTGCTCCAAACCAATTACTATGGCTAATAACTTTTTACATTTTTAAAAATTGGTCAGTTGTGTGGACACAAAATGAAAGTTCACTGTCTCCCTAAACACCTTAACCCCTCTGGAATTACTGGGTCTTGCTGGGGAAAAATGAAGTAATTTGAGTAAATCTTAAAATACAAGGTATGTTTAGTTCTAAACTTAAATTTGAAAATAAGACAGTAAGAAGAATTTCCCAATACTGAAAGTGCTCATTTAGAACTCAGTTTTTCTGCTTGAAGTATAAAAATAGCTTCCTATATCATCTGTGATAATAAACTGATTAACTGCCCCTGGTTTAGGGAATAGGGCTTAGAAAATTCTAGAATAAAAGCATAATGCTGGTCTTACATGGAAAAGGTCATTCCACATGTTCCCCAGGAGGCATGTATCATATTCAGAAATCCAATTTAGTCTTTCAGAAATAGGTGTTGCAATGTCACCAGCTGTGCCCTCCACCGCTGAAGGAGCCTGCTCAGCACCCAGCTGTAGCAGTGCCTGGAGAGCTCTTCTTGATGTGCTCTGGACAGGGATGTGAGTTGTCTCCAGTACCAGAAGCTGCTCTCTCCCTACATCTGCTGTCACTGGGGTTTTGGCAGATTGCTGCTCTCCAACAAGTCCAACACCCACCCTGAAGATCTCCTTGATGCAGGAGAGATGGGTGGGTGGCAGAGAGGCCGAGGTCTGGGACAGTTCTGATTCTCTCTGTTATTTCTGTTAACAGTTTTATAGAGATATAATTCATATGCCACACAATTCACCCATTTAAAGGGTACAATTCAGTGGATTTTAGTATATTCCCAGAGCTGTCTCCATGTTCTTTTAAAGACAATAAAAATCTTAAAATGCACATGAGAACACTTAGAAAAAGTCAACTGGACACATTCAAGCTTTATACAAACATTACGAAACGAACCAGAATTTATAGAAGGTACCAAAGAACATATTCAACACTTATATAAGTGCGCTGATCACAGGAAACAGTGGCCCTTTGGGAAGCAGAAGCCCCTCTTGCTTGTTCCTGCATTTCGGGTCTGGGTGTTGCAGGGAGCCAGGGTAGCCAGTTAAGGGAAGAAGAGTAGCTCTTAGAAAGAGGCACTTCTGGCTCTGCAGCCCCCCTGCAAGGGCCTATGAAAATGTCCCCTCTGTGGCTCTTCCCTGGAATGCTAACCAACTGGACTATTCAGCTCACAGAACTCTGCCCCAGGTTGTGTGAAGGCGGCTGTTTCCTGTGGCTCCATCTGGGGCACGAACCCAGGACCTTCTCCTTGTAAAGCGGATATCTAACCACTATACTATGGAGCCACCCCCGGTCTCTCCATTCTTGTTGGAGGCTTTCTTCAAGTATCTGTGGTCCCTAACCATCCCTTTACATTTAAAAGTGGTCATTAAAAAGCTGTTGAAAAGCTAAGACTACATGGTGGACTGGTTAGCTTAAAGCCTTACTGCAGGTGTTCTGGGCAGTGACCTGGCTTCTGTGTTGTCAGCTGCTCCAGGACCAGCCACTGTGGGGGCAGGATCCTTGCAAATATGATGGAGTAGTCATATATAGCAAAAGTGAAGAGCCAGTCACTCTGTGCATGTATTAACTGTAGCAGACAGCTGCTGCAAAGAATAAGTAAGCTGCCATGCTGTGAGAGGGCCATAAGGCTGGACCAGAGGGTGGCCACTAGGACCTGAGGACCATCGCACACCAGCTACCAACAAGAAAACAAGAATCTTGGCCCTACAAACACAAGAAACTGAATTCTGCCAACCAGCTGGATGAGTGTGGTGGGGAACCCTGAGCTCTAGGAGAAACCCTGAGCAGAGGAGAAATGGGACAGGGTATGCCAGGCCGAGGGCACAGTCAGTCCAAAGAGCCTGAAGAGGAAGATGCCTATGGAACACAGGGAGCCTCAAGGAGGCTGGGTGGCTGGAGCAGAGTGAGGAGGGAGTCAGCAGTGGGAGACAAGGTCAGAGGCCCTGAGAGGGTTCTAAGTACGAGTCACATGACTTACCTCAAGAGCTGTTTAGTTGTCTGTTGAGAAAAGATGGAGCAAATGAGACAATGAGACATGGTGGTTCACACCACAGAGTAGCAGGTAAGGCCTAAGAAATGGGGATTCTGGATATTCTCTGATGATAGAGCTAGCAGGGTTTCCAATATAGGGTGGGAGAAAGAGGTTCTGACATGAGTCACTGGGAGGATAGGATTCTATTAACTGAGATGAGGAGACTGCAGGTGGCACTCAAAGCTTCAGCTGATTTTGAGCTGTCTGTTTGAGCCCAGAGTTCAGGAGTGGGCCAGGCTAGAGATGCGAACTTGGGAGTCATCAGCACAGAGGTCATATTTAAAGCTGTGAGTGTAGGAGAGAATGCAGGTGAAAGAGGGGTGAGAGGACTTAGGACCAGCAAAGAAGACTGGAAAGAAGACTCCAGTGGGATAAGACTAAATGAGTGTGACATGCCAGAAGCCAGGTGGAGGAGGAGCAATCAGCTGTGTTCACTGTTGCAGCAGGTCTAGTAGTGAAAATGAGAACCATGACTGGATGTAACAGGTGCTGTGACAAAGCAACACCTGTGTGAGAGCATGTGTGGCTTTCCACACAGCTCCCTGACTGAGAACTGGGGTTATTTCATTGATACCTTCACTCTCTGAAGGTTTTTAATACCTATTGCCACTTTATTCTCAGAAAGGCTATGAAGGCATACTTTTAAAAATATTTTTAAAGGTGTGATAAAATATACATAATATAAAATTTACCACTTTAACCATTTTTAGGTGTATAGTTCAGCGGCATTAAATACATTCACAAGTTATGTGGCCATCACCACCATCCATGTCCACAGCTTTTTTATCTTTTCCAACTGAACACTAACTCCTTGTTCCCCCTCCCCCAACCCCTGGTATCCTCTAATCTACTTCCTGTCTCTATGAGTCTGACTACTCTAAGGACCTCACGGAAGTGGAATCATACAGTATTTGTCTTTTTGTGACTTACTTTACCAAGCAGAATGTCCTTAAGGTTCATCATATGTTGCAGTATGTATCAGAATTCCTCCCTTTTTAAGGCTGAATAATAGTCCATTATATGTACACGCCACATTTTCTTTATCCATTCACCCGCCAATAGACATATGCTTCACTTTTTAGCTATAATGAATAATGCTACTATGAACATGGGTTCACAAACATAACAGATTACTTTTAAGAAGAAAAAATGTACAAACAGTGCAATTATAATACAATGATATTTGGCTACCTGGGTAAATATATTACTTCTCAAAAGTATATGTGTAAAATGGTAATGGTTTCCTCCCATTTCCAATCCTCCCTCCACAGCTACTGAAATGTTTTGAATTTATGTCTCCTCCATCGAAACTGGTTGTTTTCCTTTCTTAGATCAAGTAAACTTTCCCTACTGTATTAACTTCCTATTGCTACTGTAATAAGTTACCACAAACTCTGTAGCTTAAAATAACAAATTTAGGAGGAAAAAAAATGGTGTAGATGATAGAGGCTCTGTTCATCTCTCTGGCAACCAAATCAAAGTTGTGATGGAAACAAGGAGCAGCAGAAGGAAAAATCACCTGGGATCTAGATGAACAAACCATACAACTAGGGAGAAATCCGAGAAATCAACCTGCAACAAAAGAAGGTAGGATGGGGCGAGGACACGGAGCTGCCAGGTCTTGAGCGACTGAGATTGGAGGCAGTGACAGTGGCAGATGCCTCTTAAAGGGGCCACATCAGTGAGCAGATTTTTGCAGTGACGGACCTGCTCACTCTGAGCACTAGTGCCACTTGGGCTGCATACAACGGGCACCAGGGACTTACAGGAAGACATTGTCAGAGTGAGGGCCAAGGGGAGACTCGATGGTATCTATTGTTTCCTATTGAACTCACTTGTTTCCTACTGAACTCTCCTCTCTACCAGCACGCCAACTCAGTGCTGCCATACACAGGACATCATCAAACTGGATAACAGAGGTCACTCTGCCTAGAAGATTCCCTGAAACCCCACCTCCCACAACTCGTGGCCCCACCCAAGATACATCCAGGTCTATCCTCAGTGAATCAGGTGCTCCTTGGTGAGCAGCACCAAGACTCACACTGGAGACAGCTGGCTTCTGTTTTTGCTGTGACATTTTGATGCAACTATAAGCACAGCATCTGTGGATTGCTTGCTGAATCTTAACAGGTGGCCCTGTAGGGGTAGAGGCTTAGGCTAAATTTAGCCTGCAGATGAACCCCTCAGGACTGTACCACTGGACACCTACTTCACAGATCCACACTAATAAGACCAGGAGACTTAAGAGCTTTGCTTAGTACATAAAATCAGACATGGAAAGCAGCCAAAACAGGAAGACAAAGAAAGAGAAACCATATGAGAATGAACAAAGATCCAGATATAATGAATAGAGTCAAGTAATCTAACAGATGCAGAATTCAAAACACCCGTTATAAAGATGCTCAATGATCTTTTGGGAAGTGTAGATAAATTCAGTGAGAACTTCAACAAAGAGATAAAAAACATAAAAATGGAAATTATAAAAGGGAACCAGTCTGAAATGAAGAACACATTATCTGAGATGAGAAATATATTAAATGGAATTAAACAAAGGAATAAACAAAGTGAATAAAGAAGAGGATCAAAGGCCTTATCTAGGAAACCACAAAGCCAAGAACACGCAATCAGAAGAGCAAGAGATAAGATGCCAGGACTATAAAAATAACGTAAGGAGAATATGGGACATTATTAAGGGTCCAAATATCCGTCTGATTGGAGTACCTGAAGAAAATCAAGATGTTGAAGAGCTGTTTGAAGCAATAATGATAGAAAACTTCCCTAACCTGGTGAAGAAAATGGACATAAAATCCGAGGAAGCTCAGAGAATTCCAAAAATCAGGCAGAGATCCAAAGAGGCCCACATCAAGACACATCATAATTAAAATGCCAAAGGTTAACTACAAAGAAAGAATATTAAAAGCAGCAATAGAAAAACAGACAGTTAACTTATAAGGGAACACCCATAAGACTGGTAGCTGATTTCTCAAAAGAAACTCTGCAGGACAGAAGGGCTTGGCAAAAAATATTTGACAGGATGAAGACCCATGATCTATGACCAAGAATAATTTATCCGGCAAAGCTATCCTTTAGAGTCAAAGTACAGATAAAGAGCTTCCCAGACAAAAATAAGCTAAAGGAATTTATCACTACCAAGCCGTTATTACAGGAAATGTTGGAGGGACTTCTTTAAGAAGAAAAAAACATGTATCAAAAATAGGAATAAAGAATGGTAACAACTACATGCCTATCAATAAATACCTCAAATGGAAAAGAATTAAGTGCTCCAACCAAAAGACAGAGTGGCTAAAAGGATAAGAAAGCAAGACCCCTACATATGAAAAGAAAAGGGATGGAAAAAGATACTACTTTGATGGACCTAGAAGGTATTTAAGTCAGACAGAGAAAGATAAACTCTATATGATTTCACTTATATGTGGAATCTAAGGAACAAAAAGAACAAACTAATCAAAAACAGAAAAAAAAAATTTATTCTCTTACAGTTCTGGAGGCCAGAGTCTGAAATGAATCTTAGGCTAAAACAAGGAGTCAGCAGGATGGTTTCTTCTGGAGGCTCTAGGGGAGAATCTTTCCCTGATCTTTTACCTGCTGGCATTCCTTGGCTTGTGGCCAGCAACATTCTAATCTCTGCTCTGTCATCATATTCCCATGTCCTTTTCTGTCATCAAATCTCCCTCTGCCTGCCCTTTATAAGGACCTTTGTGATTATATTTAGGACCCACCAAGATATCCCATCTCAAGATCCTTAATTTAATCACACCCACAGAGCCCTTCTGCAATGTAAAGTAACATTCACAGGTTCCAGGGGTTAGGACCTGAATATCTTTGGGTGCATTACACTCTGGAGTGCTCTTCACAAAGATGTCTTCTGAAGGAGAAGTCTAGACACCAGCCCACAGCAGCAGAGCTCCAGTGTGCAGCTGGCCTTGCAGGTGTGCCGAGCTCCTCTGCCCCACTGCATGCCTGCCCAGGTAAGCAGTACCGAGGGCCGCTCTGAGAAGACAGCAAGTGTCACTCTTTAAGTTCTTCTGAAAGAGACATCCTCTACCAATGACAGCCTACCCTGCAAAGTCATCACTAGAAACAAAGCAAACCTTGACGCCCCTGCCCAAGAGTGTCACCAGTGTTTTGCTTCACTTAGACAACCAACTTCTGACATGGGCCAGAGAGGCCAAGGTAGCCACTAAAGAAATGAAGAAATGAAAAGGCAAAAGAGCATCCTCTCCTGTAAGTCACCAGGAAGACCAACGCTTCCACCCCACAATATCATTAGAATGCAATTCCCCCACTTCCATGCTGCAGCCTAAGGACTCATCGCATTCACCCTTGGAAGCCTATACCTGGCCCAGAGTAGCATAAAACACACCCCCAATGAACACACAGGTGGGAAGCAATTGGTGAGTGCCTAGGACAAGACAAATTCTATTCTGAGTTCTCTCAGGTCTTCTGGCAGAAACTTTCTTCCCACAGGGGAACCCAGTACAGGAGCCAACAGTTACCTGGACTCAGGCCTCTGATTAGCCACCTGAATAGGGACAATGTCCCTTAGCTCCCATTCCCCAACACCAGACCAGATTCAAAACAGTCTCTGGTTGCTTTTAGTTTTTGTTCTTGGGGTTATCAGACCAACACTGCTGAATAAAATTAATTGTAGAACTTGTCTAATGTCTATGATTATCATAATTTAAAAAAAAATCAAGAAATAATTCATTCAACAGTGGAGAAAACTGTTGAAAATAAAAATTCTTCAGTATCTCCTTCTATCCAACATCATCCTGTTTTTTTTCTGCCTTCATTTTCTGCACTTTGCTCTTTAAAAATAGAATGTTAAACCAAAACACAGAATATTTATTTATTTATTTTATTCAATGACAAAAATTGATGGCATATACCTGAAACTTACAAGAAAGGATGACACCACAAAAAAAAGGAACTCTACAGACACTCATAACATTTTTAGAGCTCTACAAGATTGTAGAGGCTATGCGCTGACCCTCAAGTCACAGATTGAGAAATAAAGGCCTTGGGCCAGGTAACACTAACACTCTGACACTGAATATACACAAGCACAAAAATACTTACTAACAACTTTTAGAGGAACTTCAGCTCAAATACTCACAAAAACAAAAACAAAAAAGGCAAATTAAAGATACAATGATATACCATTTTTCTTGTATCAGATTGGCAATACTTTTCTAGAGGGCAATTTGGTGACAAACCTTAAAAATCCTTTAGAATATATATATATATTTTTCCCCCCAGCAATATATATATATATATATATATATATACATACACACACACACACACACACACACACACACACACACACACACACATACATATTCCCCCAGCAATCACATTTTTAAGACTTTAACTTAAGGAAATAATAAAAATTGTGTAGAGACATTTGGCTACAAGAAAGTTTATAACATTAGAAAAGTGAAAACCTAAAATACCTAAGACAAAGGATTAATCAAACAAATTGAGTGCATTCATTCATACGATGAAAAACTAACCATAAAAAAATCATGTTGTAGAAGTAGATATACTGACATTGAGAGAAGCTGACAACATATTGATTTAAAGTAGGTTAAAAAAGTAATTATGACTCTGGTTTTAGTTCTCTTATGTAAGTAATAATTTAAAAGTCTAGAAGGTTATAAAGATTCACAGTGCTGGAAGAAAGTTCCTCCTTTTTTGTATGTCTTTACTTAAATGTGCATTATTTGCCATTTTTTAAAGTTTCTTGTTATTGCTTTTCCAACCAATGAGAACAGGTTCTTAATTCATTCATTATAAGTGCTAAGACTCCTTCGACTAAATGTTCTTGATGTAAAACAGAAAGCCCAATATTCTTTTAAGTGCTGATTAGGCCTTACTAACTAATACTTCACATGAAATTCATTATAAGGCAGGATCCCTGAAGGGCAAGTACTTGGCGGGGAGGAGGTGGATCTTAAATAAATCACCCAGGACACTAGGCAAGATGGCATAGAGGGTAGAGGTTTTAAACATCTTTTCTTGCAACTACACCAAAGTTGTCACGAAATCACAGAGCAAACAGAGTGGCTTGGGGTCTGGATGAACGGAGAGTGTAGAACTAAAGAGAAAAATAAGAAATCACCCAGCAACAGTAAGAGGGGAAAGAGACAGGAGGCTGCCTGGTCCCACACAGCTGAGGTGAGACAGAGGCTAAACAGCTGCAGCTGGCAGGTGCAGACATTCCTCTTAAAGGGGTCCGGACTCACTTGCTCTGAGCTCCACAACCAGGTGGCTGCTTAGATGGCGCCAGGGACATATAGGAGGACACTGACTTGTCGGGCTTTGGAGTGAGGGCCAAAGGCAAGGCTTTCTCTTGGGCAGAAGTGCTGGCAGTATCCACTATTCCTCTCTTGAGCTGTCCCTGCTCCCAACCTACGGACACAGGTGCCACCATAGCTGAGATGTCATCAAACTGGATAACAGCACTCGTTCTGTCCACAAGATTCCCTGAAACTCCTCCTCTACCAACCTGTGGCCCTACCCAAGCCACATCCAGTGGTGTCCTCGGCATGCCCTGTGCCCCTTGTTGAGTAGCTCCAAGCCACACTGGTGGCACCCAGCCTCAGTTTCTGGCGTGCCCTCTTGGGGAAACTATAAGCACAGCACAGGTGTCAGCCATCTATAGAATGCTTGCTGAATTTTACCAGGTGGTCCCGAAAGGGCACAGTCTGGGGCTAATCTTGGCCTACAGCTGGTCACCTCTCAGGACTGTACCACTGGACACCTACTACACAAAGCCATGCTAATAAGACTGAGAGATGTAGGAGCTTTGCTTAATACAGAGGAACAGACTCAGAAAAGGAGCCTAAATGGGGAGAGAAAGAAACATTAACTTAGGGGAAGAGTAAATGAACTTGGTGAGAACTTTAACAAAGAGATAAAAAACATAAAAATGGAGACGGAAATTATAAAAGAGAACCAGTTAGAAATGAAGAACACATTATCTGAGATGAAGGGTATATTAGAGAGAATCAACAGAGTGGATGAAGCAGAGGATCAAATCATCAATACAGAGGATGGGGTAGTAGAGGACACCCAATCAGAACAGCAACAAGAAAAAAGAATACAAAAAAATGAAGATAATTTAAGGAGCCTATGGGACAAGATCAAACATAACAACATTCTTATCATTGGGATACCAGAAGGAAGATAGAGTAAAAAGTTGAAGAGCTATTTGAAGAAATAATGATGGAAAACTTCCCTAACCTGGTGAAAGAAATAGACATACAACCCCAGGAAGCTGAGAGTCCCAAAAAATGATGAACCCAAAGAGACCCACACCAAGACACATCATAATTAAAATGCCAAAGGTTAAAGACAAAGAGAGAATCTTAAAAACAGCAAGAGAAAAGCAGTTAGTTACCTACAAGAAAGCTCCTAAAAGACTGCCAGCTGATTTCTCAAAAGAAACTTTGCAGAACAGAAGGGTTTGGCACAAAATATTCAAAGTGATGAAAACGCAGTATCTATAAACAAGATTACTTTACCCAGCAAAGCTATCATTTACAGTTGAAGGACAGATAAAGAGCTGCCCAGACCAAAAAAAAAAAAAAAAAAGCTAAAGGAGTTTTTCACCACCAAGCCAGTATTACCAGAAACACTAGAAGGACTTCTTTAAGAAGAAAAAATATGTATCAAAAATATGAATAGATGGGAGACTACCTAGGAATACCAGGTGCTATAGGCTTAAAAATTACACACACACACACACACACACACACACACACACACACACACGAATAAAGAATGGCAATAACTACGTATCTATCAACAAGTACTTCAAATGAAAAAGAATTAAGTGCTCCAATCAAAAGACAGGGTGGCTGAATGGATAAGAAATGAAGACCCTTACATATATACTGCCTACAAGAGACTCATTTCAGATTTAAAAACACACAGAGACTAAAAGGGGATGGGAAAAGATACTGCCTTGATGGACCTAGAGGGTATTGTGCTGAATGGAGTAAGTCAGACAGAGGATGCCATATGATTTCATATCCATGTGGAATCTAAAGAACAAAATAAACAACAACAAAAAAAGAAACAGAAATAAACTCATAGATACAGAGAATATTTGGAGGGTTACTAGATGGGAGAAGGGTTGGGGGATTGGCACAAAAGGGCAAAGGAGTTAAGAAGTACAAATGGATAGTTACAAAATTGTCATGAAGATATAAAGTATAGCATAAGGAACATAGTCAATAATATTGTAATAAATATGTAAGGGGGTAGAGGGGTACTAGATTTATTGGTGTCATCACTTTGTGAATTATACAGATCTCTAATCACTATACTGTACAACTGAAACTAATATATTATTGTATGCTAACTATAATTGAAAAGAAACTCATTTAATTGTACACTAAAAATATGGGCAACTGTCTGTTATATTTTAACATAACTGCAAAAATAAATTAGTAAGTAAGTAAATAAATAGAACCACCCAGAGGAAAGTGTCCAGCAACTTCCTGGCTTTTCTCTCCTCACTAGCAAGGTAGGTCACATTGATAAGGATGGACTTTATCTTAAAAGGGCTTGTGTTTCCTGCAGCAAAAAAAGATTTGGCCTTGTTTTTACTGGCTTTTGATAAATAAAGTAAACCAACCCAACCAATGCTGGAATGAAATAGAAGTTTGTAAACAACTGAGAAAAGAAGAGTGAGAGAGAGGAGTGGAAGAGGAAGGGATGGAGGGAGGAGCAAACTTTTGCAAAAGGTAACTGCTCCATAGTGGTCTCTCCTTACTCTCTGGAGAGAATCACACCCGACAAGAAAAACTATCCACCTGTCGTCCCCTTTGTGTTCAAAGAGCCGCCCAATGAAGCAGCCCGGTGGAACCTGAGCTCCTGCTCACTCATGGGGGCTGCCTTTGACACCCAAGCACAGATGTGAAACACCATCTCCGTGCTTTAGGGCAGCTCAGCAAACGCGTCCTCTCCATGAGATAAAAGCACAACACAGAAAAACAATTCATCTTCTACTTGACTGCCACTTAGTGCTGATCCAAAAGCAGAAATCCATGACAGCATCCAAACAGAAGGTGACAGAGGTGACACTCCCGAATACGGCCCAAGACAGTCTTTCACTCCTTTGCAAATACCCACAGCCTTCATGATAATTATGGTAGGCTCCAGAATAAAGAGAAAAAAAAAATGTGTCAATGCCTGTGCACCCACACTCCATCCTGTCCCCCTAATTTCTCCTTGAGTACCCTTCACACACACTGGGCCTGGGAGCAGAACCCAGCAAGGGAATTTCCACAGTGACAACCACAAAGGAAGTCTGTACCCAAGCACCAAATTTTAAGCCTGACCACAAAACAAAGGTTAAGTTTATTGATTACCCAAAAAGGTGACAAAAGCCCCACTGACTCACCCAGGCTAGCAAGGCCCTACAACTCTGGGGCTTTTCCTCACGAAGGCAGCATGCCAAAGTGGAAAGCAATCAGACTTCGGGTTTGACAGTACCAGGTTCAAATTCAGCCTCTCTTGCCAACTGTCTGTCATTCTGGCCTTCTCAGATCTGTTCCTGAAACAACCCCCCAGGCTAAGGGACTATCCTTATCCACAACACAGTCTGCACCAATATCCACAAAAGAGAGACACCCAACACCTTCTCCAAGTTCACATGCTCTGACCTGCTCGAGAAGGACAAAGGTTATCCTTCACAGCAAAGTTCTCAACCTCACCGAGTGTAGAACCTCCAGGAGAAATTTCCTGCTCTCTTCCTGGTCCCACCTCCTGAGAGTCTGATTGAAATTGTCTGTGGCACAGCTCTGCTGATAATTCTGCGTGCACCAAGGTCAAGAACCAATGCTCTGGATCAGAACATTGCCTGGTAACTTGTTAGGGAAGCAGATTCTCAGGCCCCACTCAGACTTTGCTAAAAAAGAAACCTGCTGATGACTGAGTTTTAACAAGCCCTCCAGACAATTTGATGCCTCTGGAGCTTGAGAACCTCTAGGAGGAGCAGAGGTCCAGTCCAAAGATCTCAGTTAAATATAGAACTCCAACTACCATCCCCAAATACCTCTCAGACACTCACCAGTAGGAATATTAACCCCACTTCAAAAAGCAATGTCATGTAAGGAATCTCATATTTCACAGGTTGTAAATTTGAACCTGGATTTTTCCTTCTTTAAATACACAAGTCAAAAGTATATGCCTGACCATCAGTCACTCAAAAACTGTTATTACATCATAAGAAGAGGGCCTGGGCATGGGGACGCAAAGGTGTGTTTGCTGAAGGGTGGAACAGAGCGACACAGGGCCAAGTGCTCCAGCCCAGCAGGTAGTGGCACTGACTGTGAGGTCCTACCTCACATCAGAGTTAATATATGTAAAATCAATTTGTAGCAGAAACTACAGAGTATCGGGTATAAGGGATTATTTTATTACTATTACAAGATATTTCAAATACTTAATTTATTTTCATCACTTGTCTACATGTGGGCCTTTAAATTAATCAGCAGCTCTTTATGGGGAAGGGGCGTGGACATGGAGAGAGGTAAATTTATCCCAAGGGAGAACACACGTCCATTGTTAATGTGACTGGGAAAGATTTCCTGTCCTGTGGTATGCATTTCTGGAACATTTTTTTTTTAAATAGTGGACAAATATGACTTTAATTATTAGGAATATCAAAGGTTAAAGAAAATGAACCCAAGTTGACATTCCTCCATTCTAAAGGAAGCTGAATGAGGAAGAAGGTGGACAGATGTGGACAGAGGGGCCTGTTCTCACCTCTTCATCCTGCTGTCAATAATATTGTAATAAATATTACAGCTATGCCACCATAGGACACAAAGGAGCCTCCTTCCCAATCCATAGATGGCTTATCCTGATGTGGCTGGTCTCAAGCACTGACATGCCCAGATTCAGTACACAGCATTTTCAGAAATAAGTCTCTCCTCCCTTAAAGGATAAAAGAAGTTTTACTGTGTCTTTTGAACATCTTTATGAAGAAGATACATCTCTGACCTTCTGAGAGACAACAGGCAGGGCAAAGCAAAGGAATCTCTTTCAGCAAAGAGAACATTCTTTAGGAAATTAAGATGCTAAACAGGCTGAAAAAGAACACCCACCAGTTACGCTGTGCTCAAGGAGGAGCGGAAAAGGGAAAAGAAAGAAGCACCGCGGTTCAACCTCTCCCTGTATTTCTGATTTTCACTGAAGTTTCATCTCCAATGTAGTATCAAAAGTTCTTTAAGCCCCTTAGTAAGTCCTCAATTAAAAAAAAAAAAAGACCACAGAAACATATGGTCTAGAAACATTTTAAGTTCCTAATTTTTGAAACTATCTACAAGCTCATAATGTCATCTCACATATATTAATAATACAACATAATAATATATAACACACAGTCAGGTAAATGTAACATGTTTTTACACTATGCCTATACCTACGAAATGAGAAGTTAATACTCATACCTACAGAAATGGGAACAGGAGATTCCTAGGAGATAGAATAAATGTTTTTCCCATAATAAAAATTAAATAGAAATCAAACAAAGAAAAAATAGAGTCCTCTCTGCCTTTCAGCCTCCCCCTCCTCAGTCCCCTTTTCATCTTCCAACCTCCCTCTGCGTCCGCAGCTCCTCCCGCTGGCCTTCACGGGTGTTTTCCCTAGCTCTCCATCAGCAGCTCTAGCTGAACACCATTGTTCACTGCTGACTGGCCCCCAACACTACTCCCTCCTTTTTCCTTGCTGACAGACCCTAATACTGTTCAAGTCTTCCTTCCTTCATTCATTTAATTCAGCAAATACCTAGGAGTACTACTACACTCCAGGCCCACCAGGGAGATTAAGTAAATATGGAATTTCTAGACAATGGTAATTGCTAAGAACTGTAAATCGAGGAAAGGGAAACAGAGTGTTGGAGGCAAGGGAGGCCCCAACAGGGAAGGCAGCCTGTAGCAAGGCCAGGAGAGTGATCCTCACTGGTTTAACCAGTGGTTCTCACACTCCTCACACTCCAGTGTGAGTGCTGCTTTCCTAACAAGCCCCCAAGCAATGCTGCTGCTGCTGGTCCAGGAAACCCATTTCAGGGACATCTCCTCAAGCCAAGTGTGATGCCTCCACCCCCTTGCAGGGACAGACCTGGGGAGTGAGTGAGCAAACATGGCCAACAAAGGGGCGGGGGTCAGTGTGCCTGGAGAAGACAGTAGGAGAGTTTCTTAAACAGAGACACAGGAAGAGGGTCCTCTTTCTTCCTCAGGACGTTGGCTGCCACAGCTAGGATGCTGAGTGGCATAGATAAGTCTGCATCTTAAGGATGCTGTTAAGGCATCTCCTACCCAGGACTTGTCCTGTGTGAGATAACATATATTCTTAATTCTTAGAGCCACTTACAGTTCAGCTTTCTGTTACTTTCTGCTGGAGTCCTTCTAACCACTGAACCCTCAGATTATATCTCCAGCCTAAACCTCTTCTCTGAGCTTCAGGCCCATAAGGGCACTGGACAGTCCATGGATACGGAGAGTCCAAAAGCTCTACAATAGGGATTCTATCTCCCTGCTACCTCCTCCCCGTTCCCACCCACCCTGGCCTTAAGACCAAGCGAGGCCCAGGCCCTCCCATGCCCCCTACAACCATTCAGCCATGGGGTTGCACCATTATTGCCTCCCAGGGCTTCTCTTTAATGCTTTCCAGCCACTCTGGGACCAACATTCCCAGCGCAGCCCAGTGAAGTCTGGCCCACTGCCTCCTCCAGCCTTACTGTTCTTTGTCCTTCTCAAGTGCCTCTCCATGGACTACAGCACCTCCACCTGGAATGCTCCTTCCTCTCCCACCCCTCACCTTACTAATTCTACTCAGCTTCAGAAATGTCAGCTCAAAAATTACCTCAAAAAGAGTGACTTTCATAACGAGGCCAGGTTCCCTGTTACACAACCTGAAGTCATCTCTGCTTCTTCCTCATAGCATTTATATCAGCTTGTACTTACCAGAGGTTACCTGTTTAATATTTTGAGGAAGGACAGGAAATAGATCAGTCTAGTTTATCATTATGTCCCCAGTACCAATTATATCATCAGGCACATGGAAGAGGTTCAATAAACACCATTATGCACATCTGCTGAGTAAATGAATGAGAAGTGACTGAGCTAGAAATAAAACTCAAGTCTATATGACTCTGAAACCCCAAGGACACCATTTGTTTCCTTGAGTGTTACATATAATATCCGTTTTACAATGGAAATACAGCCCTTACATAACTAAACACGAAAGAAAATGACTTCCAGCAGCACTTGGCCGGAATGCAGTCACCTACAGCACCAGATTCCCCCAAGGATTCTTTATGCACAACAGCTCATCAGACACTCAGTTCACCAGCACCTCAAGTGTCCAGGATACAGGATCATTGCTAACAGCACCATCCAGGGCCAGGCTCCTGCAAACTGGGCAAGGGAAGGAGACACAGGCAGGTTGGTCTGCAGTTGCTTGGCTTACGGCTTCAGAAATTGTATTTTAGAGCCAGTAACAGGAAGCTGAAACAGATGAGGTATTTCCAGAAGCTAAGCCAAGGACTTCTGCCTCCTCCCTTCATTACCTACTTTGGATGCCACAGAAAAGCTCTGAAATGCTAAGAAAGCCTGACTAGACCTCCTCCAAGTATCTTCAATTCCAGAGCCCAAAACAATATCCTCAATGTTCCCAGCACAAAAATTAGCTCCTACTATAAGTTAGGTACATGAAAAGAAACCTGTATAGTTGGACATATATTGTGACATTACTCCTAGTAGAGAAGAATTGGACAAAATAAATGTCTAGCAACCATGGTCCATCAACATCATACTTCAGGGTTACAAAAACCTAATTTCGAGTATGTGGACTTTGTCAAAATATGAAAACTTTCACACACAAAATACATAATGAGAAAGGTTAATCCACATGATTTGTTGACACAGATTTCCTGCAGATTACATTCAGGGGAGAACAGAATAGGGGCGTCAGGGTCTGCATTCCCACCTTGCTACCCCCAGCTTTGTGACACTAACACATCCTATTCTACTGTGTCACAGGACTATGGTGAGGCCAGTGAGGAAAGTGCATAGGCAGATTCCTAAGCCTATTCTGATAGGTACATGTATGGGCTGTTGGGGAGGGAGAGGAGCTTAAACGGAATTAAATGGGGTGAACACATGAATTTCTCTCCACTCCCTCCTGAAAGTCCACTGGAAAAATGCAGCTCCAGAGGAGAGGCCCCAGTATTCCAGAAGATGCAAAGGGACAGGCAAGTTGAAACTCAAGAGTAAAAAACACATAAATGTAAGGGTCACAGAGGGAATGCCAGAGGACCCAGCAGAACGCAGTAAGTAGAACAGGCTTCAAATAGTGTACTTGAAAGGAAAAGCCTGGTTGAGTGTCTGACATGGAACCTCAGGCAAGAAGGCTGACTCGGGAGATAACCAGAGGTGCTCCCAAAGAAGGACACTGGGCCCAGAGATGAGAAAGTGAGCCTCTGCGTGAGAACAGGGCCTAGTACTCAACATGGAAGCCTAAGAGTACATGCCAAATGATGAGATATCCCCAGACAGGCTAGAAAGAACTACTGATGAGTAATGAGTCCGTAGAATACTAAACAAATGAAAACAATGGATTACTAAGTCCAGGAAAAGCAAAAGATTGTATTAGTAAGTAAATATAATCATAAAATATTGAACAGGTCAGCCATGAAAAATATCCACGATCAAAATAAGATAAACAAAGAATGTCTATTAAACCAAGATTAGGATTAACTGAATTGAAAGATTGGAGGACACAAAGGGAGATATGTGAGTGTACCTTCCGCAAGAGAAAGTTAACGAAAACTATCTAAAATTGGGGCAGGGGGCGGGGAGGACACTAGAAGGAAATAGCCAGGAGTCTGGAAGTCAGAGGTAAAAGAGTACAGCTACTTTTTGTTATACAACGTGCAGTACATGAATTGACTTTTTAAACTATACACAGTATAAAAAATTAAAATTAAACCAAACTATAAAATAATTATTTTAAAAAGTGCAGCAAGATGAGGCTAGAGGGTAGCAAGTACATGTCAGAAAGAATGGGCCAAGGTGTGTAGATTTCCTGGTCTGGGTCCTGGTTTTTCATCTGTGTTTTTCCACTAGAGAAAAAGTAGTGAAGGCCAAGTACAGCCCTGAGGGCTTCTGAGGGGCCAGCAGGGTGGGCCGTGAGTATTAATGTCAAAATAAATACAGCAGAGTAAGGAAGGAGTGATGTTAAAATAAGACTGAGAAGGAGGAGATCTTTAAAGAGATGCATTTTCAAAACTCTCTAGAAAAGTGGTTCTCTGAGACCCCAGAACCAACAGTAGCAGCAGCAACAGAAACTGCTTAGAAACACACTTATCAGACCCCACTCAAACCAGATAATTCAGACACTCTAGGGTGGGCCCAGCAGTCAGTTTTAAAAGGCTCTCCAGGTGATTCTGATGAAAGCAAGTTTAGAGATCAGGCAACAACTCTGTCACTTTAGTAGCGTGGAATGGTCCAAGGATCCTGGAAGATGCTGGTGTCCTGGGGTAGGGGCATCCACAAGATCAAAGTGAATTTTATAACATGCTAAAATATTCTTTCCTTTCTTTCATTTCACTCTTTCACAAATGTACAGTGGCATTTTCCAGAGGCTACAATGACACAATAGATTGCTTGTAGAAGCAGATGTAAGAATCCAGCTCTCTTCAATTAAGCTAGACATTTAAAGCTTGCAAAAATGTAAAACAATGCAACTCATTTCACTAGTTTAGAAAGTAGTATTTTGTATTAAAATGTCATTAACATTAACATGTAAAGAATTATTTTTAACGGATTAATAAAAGGTATCTTAGACTTTTTAGTTTTACCTTCTAATACAGCAAAGATTAATAGGTATAATCCACATAAACAAAAGCTCTTTGGTCTTTATTAACATTTAACAATGTAAAAGGGTCTGAAACAAAATGTTTATGGATCAGTAGTCTTTGGCTTCAACTACCTAAACAAGGACTTTCCTAACTGTCACTAAAAGGTCACAATATGTATTTAACCAAATTTAAATGCTTTCTATGTCATCAGCAGTGAGAACAGGCAAATTTATGACTTAAATCAAACCAAACTACAAATCTGATTTTACTGCACTTTGCCCATACCTAAACCCACAATGAAAAGACCCCTAGGGCTTCTGCACACACACCCAATACTCTACAACAGCATGTAACTGACCATTTTCATACCAAAACACAAAGCAGAAAATATATAGTTACTCTGAAACAGGAAATGAATTTTTATGTACCCTAAGCATCTCTAAGCTCTTTTCACACATTTACTAAAATCTGGTTTTATGCTATTTGAATATTGCCAATAGGAAAGGGACAGAGCTCTGTCTAAACTTCCTTTTGAGAGAGTCTGTATGTAGGACAAAATATTTACATCCCTTGGGGAGATCTATCCCTCAATAGAGAAGAACATGGTTTCATCACATTCCTAGCGAAAAAGGAGTTTTGAGTTTCCCATTTCAAAGAGAGTGATCATTTCACATCCTGTGTATTCTATGAATCAACAAATGCTAAACTGGATCTTGAGTTAATGAGATGTAAAACCTGTGTGTGTTATATGTGTGTGTAATGTTCCTTTGGGAACAAAGGGGTTTTTGGTTATTTTTAAGATTAATAAAAGCCACACAATCTAATGTATAGTACAAGATGACATGTAGGTTATCATTAATGAAATTCTCATATTGTGCTTTTCCTTTTTACTTTGAAATATGTCGAACTCGCTGTAAAGTTCAAAGAATACAAGAACTATCTATATGTCCCTCCCCTAAATTAAAAAATTATTAGTGTCCTTCCACATTTTGTCTTCTACACACATGCACATTTTTTGTGGAACCACTAAAAGTAAGCTACAGACATCACGATACCTCCCTAAATCCTTCCAGCATATCCTTCCTAGGAACAAGGACCGTCCTCCTACATAGTTACAATACCATTATGACACCCTAGAATTTAACACTGACATTTTCAAATATTCTATGTTCAAATTTTTCCAATCATCCAAATAGCTGTTACAGTTTTTTTTTTTCTTTTAATACAGATTCAATCAAGGACCAGGCATTAGTTGTCACAATTCTTTAGTCTTCTTCAACGTAGAAGGATCTCAACTCTTTTTATGACACCAATGTTTTGAAGAGTCCAGGCAGCTGTCATGCAGATTGCCCTATAGTCTTGGTTTGTCTAATTATTTCTTATTATTCAACTCAAGGTAAACATTTTTGGCAAGAATTGTCCCTCCCACCATACCCCATCAGGGACACATAATCTGTCCATTATTGGGGAGTCTGAGTTTGGCAGAGTCTGCCAAATTTCCTCAATATAGAGATGCTTTTTTCCCTTTATAATAAATCATCTGTGGAATACTTTAGGCTGTATGCGTATCCTTCTCCACCACCATCTCTCACAAATGTTTACACAATGTTTTTTGACAACCACTGATGATCCTTGCCTGAATCAATTATTACCTTGCTGCTTGCAAAACACTGATTCTCTAAATCTTTCACTCTTCCTACTTGAACTGGCATTCATCTATAAGGAGCCCAATAAACCCCCTTTGGAGTATATCACTATGTCCTGATTTTTACTCACTATATGCTGTGAACTTTTAAAATTCAATGTAGCCTTTATCATCATTATTCTTTTTTGATGCTGAAAATGTCCCAGATTTGCCCAGTGGGAACCCATTTGAGCTGCTCCTTTTTTGACATGTCCCCATCAATTTTTAAACACTTTCTTACTTTCTGGTACAAAATAATCCAGGCTCACATTGAATTTTGCCTGCCTAGAATCTGGAATAAGTCATTTCTCCAAGGATCCCTGGTTCCTTTAGTGGGAAATGGTATTTGGCAACCAAAGCTCTGGGGGCTAGGTGTACTCACTGCTACTGGGGTGTCATTGCCCCTAAACTCTCTCAGAAGACAGAGCTAGGAATTTTTTTAAATCATGTATTCACACTGATACCTCTAATTTAAATCCCAACATAACGGGGTTCCTCCCCAGCCTTTTCTAGACTGTATTTTTATCTCCTTTCTCCCAGAGAACCCTGGTTCTCAACATCAGTATATTTTTACTCATTTGCTCTAAAATATACCCAAAGTAATTTCAGAATTACTACTCTTGTTCTATCAACAACAAGCCTACTTCACAGTAAATTTCTTTGTAGTTCTTTTTTTCCTTTTGAATACATCCCAATAAAGGTATACAGGATACTGTGTTCATGTGACTTGAATTATTCTTTCCTATGTGGTTATGTTATTAATCTGATATACTTCTAGGTTCATTTGTTTCTATTTGAATTCAATTTTAGTTTTTTTTCTATTATTGTTTTATTTTTTTGAGTATATAGAATATTTGCATTGTTTGAAAGTCAAAATTATATAAAAAGGCATACTCAGAGAAGGTTCACTCCCATCCATATCCCTTAGAACTTGTCTATAGCTACTTGAATAAGTTCTTTAGTTTCTAGTCTATCCTTCCTGTTTCTTTTTGCAAGAAGCAAATATATACATATTCTTATATCCCCTTCTTTTTTATTTCACATTCTTTCATTTTCTTTTTCTTTTTTTTTCTTACAGTCATATCTTGCAGGCCCACTGTGGAGCCTATGAAACCTCAGATGGGTTGAGGATCCTGACAACTTGGCCAGAAGAATAAGGGTGAGAAGAAGCCTGGTATGAAGGCTGTGAGGTGTGGTTTCTTATTCTACCTGTAAATTCCTCTTCTGAGCCGAGATCCATTGCTTAGGGTTTTGGGACTCAGATCCTTTATCTTTTTTTTTTTTTTTTAATTGTGGTGAATTAACCTTTTTTTTTTTTTTTTTTTGGCCTACAGCACCTGGTAGTCCTAGGTGGTCTCCCAGCCAAGTACTAACCAGGCCCAACTCTGCTTAGCTTCTGAGATCAGAAGAAATTGGGTGCTTTCAGAATGGCATGGCCATAGACAAATCAACCATTTTTAAATATACAGTTCTGTGGCATTAAGTACCTTCACATTGCTGTACAACTGTCACCTTTACCCATCTCCGGGACTTTTTCATCTTCCCAAACTGAAACTATTAATTAAACACTAACTCCTCATTCTCCAATCCACTAGCAACCACCATTCTACTTCCTATATCTATAATTTGACTATGCTAGGAGCCTCCTATAAGAGGAATTGTACATTATCTATTTTTTTTACCACATATCATGTATATAAATTTGTATTTTCTTTTTCATTCAATATATCTTGGAAATCACTTGCTACCAGTTCACAGGAATCTTCTTCCTCTTCTATTTTTGCAACTGCACAGTTCCTATTATGTGGATGTACCTCAGTTCACTCATCTTGGATGGTCATTTCGCTTGTTTCCATATCATATATCACAGATAATGCTGCCATTAATAACCCTGTACACTTCACATTTGTATTTATGAAGGTACATCTTAGAAATGGGACTGTTAGATCTAAGAGTAAACGCATATACAGATACTGCTAAATTCCCCTCGATGAAGGTTGTACCATTTTGCACTCTCACTCAACAGCAACATGAATGCATGTTTCCAAGAGCCTCACCAACAGAATGTGTTCAAGATTTTACATTTTTGCCAACATGATGAGTAAGAAATGCTATCTCAGCAATTTGAACTTGTATTTCTCTTAACATGAGTTAAAACTGAGCATCTTTGTTACCTAGTAAGGGCTTGCTGCCTAATGAGCATAGAAATCAATCCTATGACTTTTGAGAAAAGAAAAAGTTTTATTTGCTAGTCGACTGGGAAGGAGACAGGAGGAAAGGCCCAAATTTGTCTTCCCTGATCCAGAGTTTGGGGTTTTAAGGGGTTTCGGCAGATAATCTTCCTGGACAATGGACTCTTTGCTTCTGAAAGGGTTTTGCCATTCAGATTCCAATCAGGTTCCAGTCCTTTGGTTCTGTGGGGGGTGGGGGAGGAGGGCAGCTAAGGGGTCACAAATGTTACTTGTAAGTGGTGTATCCAAGATTTAAACTTTGGTGCTGGATCTGTTAGAAACAAGATAGGATCAGTTTAAGCTGTTTCTGTAGTCACATTTTTCTTATGTTTAAGGGCCATTCGTCCATTTTTCTATCAGATTTTGGTCTTCCCCCCCACCTGTGAATTTAAAAAAATTTGATATCAACCTTTTATCTGTGACTCATGTTTTTTAAAAATCTTACTCAAGAACATACTGGTTAGGCTGGCTATGCTCTCTCGCATCTTACAGATGAAAATCTGAGGTGCAGGAGGACCAGGGATGAGACTGTTAACAGCTCTCTGAGTAAAACCAGGAAGCTAACCATCCTCTGCTCAGATCTCTTCTGCAGCTCACAGCCTTCTAACCATCCCTCATCTCTATATTTCAAGTTAGCAAAACATTCTCACCAACTGAAGCTTTTAAAAGGTACTTTAGTAGGCTTTCAAAGAAAATGCTAATCTCTGTAATCAATGTGCAATTTTACTTATTTTTATTGTACTTCAAGCATCTTATTAGAAAAATTTAAATTACTATTTAACTTTTAAAAATATGATCAATAAGTTCACTGGCAAGCACTTTTATCTAAAAAAAAAAAAAAAGTTTATAAAATAAGTTCCCTCTGATTGTCTACGGCCATGCCACCCTGAACAAGTCCAATCCCACATGATCTTAGAAGGAAGCTAAGCAGGGTCAGGCCTGGTTAGTACTTGGATAGAAGACCACCTAGAAAGACCAGTGCTGTAGGCGTAAAAATGTAAGGGATTGTAAGCTGACAAGGTCCTTGCAATCTGTGAAGTCAACAAGGGTTGTCTCGCCTAAAAAAAAAAAAAATGCCCCCTGATTGCTAGTTGACTGTAAAATGCTAAGCACTTTGTTCTGTTTACTGACCCAGTGATTTACTGCAATGAAGGTCTTTACAATACTAAACAATTCCTCTTGTCAGAACAGATAAACCACCTATAAACAGACTTAGCTTTAGGCTTTAAACTGGTTAAACCTGCTTAAAGAGAAATCGGAATAAATTATGTGAAATAAAAAGAACAACGTATCATAAAAGCCTCTGATACCAACAATACTAATAAGCTCCCAATATCATGGGGCCATAAACAGTAAAGCTCACTTGTGACTATAGCAGGTCTATTTACCTGTGGGTACAGAAGGCTCTAAAACCTTTGTAAAAGTTTTTTTTTTAATTATCCAAGAAAAGAAAAAGTAAAAGAGATTACTTACTACTAGAAATCCAGGAGCTGTGTATCCTTAAATTCTTTTGAAGACATAAGTCTAGAAAAATAGCTAGCATTTCAATAAAGTAGCTAGGAATACCTAGGATTTTAGAACTAGCTAGAGTTTAAAATTATCAATATACAGATACTGTGTGCAAAAAGGGCTTAAAATAATGCACAGCGACAGTGCTTCCTCTATTTACAGCTAATAATGCTAACATGTTACCTTGGCCTTTCAATTTGTCTTATATCATGCCCACAATGTCCCCCAGCAGCAAAAGGCACAGCACTCATTCAAGGCCTGCTGTTGTTGGCCCAAAGCTCAGCATGCCCTGCAAGAGGCTTATAGACAAGAAGCCAGAACACCTGTTTCAGTGACATAGAAAAGACTCTGAGTTCAATGTTAACTCTGGTTTTGAAACTTATGAAAAACACAGGAACACAAGTTGTAACCAGAGTAATAACAACTTGCCTAAAACAAGAATGAAGTATTTGGACAGAAAAATAAAACTGTACCTACTGAAAATATTTATTTTCCTCTTTAATCATGATACTGAATCCATTTATCCTAATTTACTAGTCTCAAAACTTGAAAATTATAGAGCAATCAGTGCCATTCTTTTCTCCAGGAAGTTCTTAGAGTTACTTATGTTAGATATTGATGAAAGCACAATGCCCATCTGGAAGGCAGCCTTCAAAAAATATAGGTATTTTCTAATATACATTTATCCAAATATCAATAAAAATTAACAGTATATCTTCAATAAGCATCAGAATATGTTAACTTAATGTCCTATAAAGTTCTTTAATTTACTAGAAAATCTGAGTTTCTATAGATATATTTTGTGTATTGATCTAAAACCTTAACTGAGTCAAATATGTAAAGTAAAATATGTACAAATTTTATCTTCAGGGTTTATTTACGTTATTTATCTAAAGATTGTAATATATCTTTTATTAGATTCCTTTTATATTGTTTGAAATTTGTGATGTGTGTACAGGCACTACTTTTCAATAATTAAAATAAAATCAGTAACATAATAGAAAATTTGGCCAATACCTCAAATAAAACCAAACCCTATTCCCACCATACACCTCCTCCAACAAATATATCTCCTCCCACACACAGACACTCATACAACTAAAAATAATTTTTAAGATTTCCCTCAAGGTTTTTTACGTAGTTATAAATTATAGTATACATACTATCAATTTAGCATACCATTCTCTTCACATATATCAGAAGCGCTAACATAATTACATTGTAGTCTTTGTAATTATCACCTTTAAGGGCCACATAATTAGTCTTTGGTGAATGCCTAACCCTTTGATATTTCAAGTATAACTAATGTTTAGACTCTGTATCTAGAATTCGGACAAAATGTTTGGAAGGGAAGCAATCCATGAGCTTAGTGACCTTTACAACCTTCTTGGTGTAGTCTACATGAAATAAAATTTTTCCTATATGTTAGATCCTACAGTAGAATAATGCCCAACAATTCTGAATCTTCCTGGAGACAAGTAAACCTAGGGAATTTCTTAAAGTATACAGATATCAGAGACATACTGAGTGATATCAGAGATCTTCAGTTTCAAAAAACAGGTCAAAAATCAAATTCTAGACAACAGACATGTGAATTTTTTTGTACAATAAAGCATTTATTATATATATTTTAATTTACATAATAATTAAGTAGTTATTTCTAGATGGTGGAATTATAGTGATTCTTATTTTTCTTATTTTGCTTACTGGTATTATTTACTTTTATTTTTTTTAAACAATGGACATCTATAAAAATAATTTAGCTTCTACCCAATAAGATGTAATTGTATACTTTTGTACAGTCATGTGTGTGTGTGTGTGTGTGTGTGTGTGTGTGTGTGTGTGTGTGTGTGTGTCTGTCTGTCCAAAAAATTCTAGGAGGAAATGCACTGAAATGATAATGGTATTTTCTTCAGGATAGTGGGATTATCGGTCATTTTTTGCTTTATGTTTTACATCACTCCATATTTTCTAGTTTTTTTAAAAATAGTAAGCACGTGTTACTTTTATAATATGAAAAAGGCATTTTTTAAGACACTAAAAATTGCCTGTGATCCAAGTACATAAAGGAATGTCATCTGCCTTTTAGCAATTCATTCAACTTCTAGACCCAGAAGTACACAAACACAATACAGAAGTTCTCACATACACCTGCTCTTTCATACACATTCATTCTCTCTCACATATACTAGCTCCCATCTCACCTGCGAACACACGCAAAAAAACACTCACACACACACACACACTCAAATTTAAGGCTAGGGTAGAAACTAGAAAGGACACTGCAGCAACTAAAAGGTATAGTCAAATGTTCTTAGGGACTTCCAACTCCCACCAGCAGAGGTACAGGAATGAAAATCAGGGAGACCTTCTGAGTGTCAATACTTCCTTCAGCAGCCTACTTATGCAGGTACTTACTGCACTGAAGAGTATAGAGAATGCTGACAAGGTTACTGAAGGGCATTCAGTGCCTCAATATGTAGGGTTCTCTGGAAAGGATCAGTGACTACAAAATGTAAATGCTTAAGTGAGTGTAATAATAAAATGTGAAGATAATCCTGACAATTAATTCCTTTGAAAAATAAAACCAAAAGAAACCAGTCCTTTCTCACAATACTCTTAGAATTTATTTTACAGTTTCTGCTTTATGATGAGTTAGTGGTGACTACAAAAACATCAGTCCTCTCAATATGAATTGGTCATGTTGACGAGGAAATCTTCAGAAATGGTCAAGGCTGTTAAAAATAACCTATTCCAAGTTCGCAATTAGGTACATGGTGCACCTGACTATCAATTCCTGTTTCAACCAGAAAGCTCCAGTATAATCCTTTCTCCTTTTCTCTGCTAATTTCTGCTAACAGTGTGTTATATTACACCACACCTGATCTATCACCAGATGATGTAATGAGATCCAAACACACCATGACATTGCTGAAGAAAGAGGGACACAAAGGCCATCTGTATTATAAATAGGAGCTGCTTCTATTAAAAATTAAGATATAGCACTTAAATAATTTAAAATGCTTCCTTCATAAACAGATTAAATAAAAGATACTGAATATGCTATCTTTGAAATTTCATAATAATCAAAATAATCTAATTGCTATCATCAAAGACAGTAATGTGACCACCCTAAGAGTCTCATTCAGTCAATATTTTGAAATCTCAAGGTGGAAATACAAAAACTTATGGTCTTTATTGCTGTTGTCTAGCTTATCTGAACTCTTTCTAGTTTTTTTTAATCATTAATGTTTTAAAAAGAATCCTTATCTTTTAGAGATATATACTAAAATATTTATGGAAGCAACGATATGTCAGGTACACACTTCAAAAATAATCTGGGGGTGGAAAGTTTACAGATATATCAAAACTGCTGAAACTGAACGATGGCTGGGGTGGGGAGGTCACGAGACTATTTACTTTGTACAGGTTCAAAACTTTTTATTTAAAAATTTAAAAATATTCATCATGAGGTAGAATTCTTCATTTTTCTCTAAACGACTTCATTATCTGAGAATACTTCTTCTCTTTGCTCCTCTATATTGTATTCTGACAACGTACTTGGAAAAAGCAAGTCTGAGTCATAAAGGATAGCAAAGCTTACACAAACGCAAAAGTCAACCTTTCATTACCCTGTAAATTATCTGCTCCAAAACAAGAGCTCTCCTCTACCATCCCAGGAAGCCTACTCAAGTCCGGGTACTTAGATCAAGTCGAACACTGCTTCTTCCTGAGCAGAACAGTCTGGGAGAGCAGACGGATGGGGCAGTGCCACAGTACTCCCTACAATCGCCCACCTCCACCAAACCCTGAGTCATTCCACCAGAAGCTGTCAGAGCAGACTTTTGATTCATTTCTACTTTGTGATTACAAGAAAGCTCAGCCCCAGATAGCAACCCAAAGTTTCTCCCACTGTGATCAATAGGGACAGTCACAATAAAAGGTGTTTCTCCAATGAAGAGGATTCTATGGAAGTCACTAAGATAAAACCATGGGAATATTTTGAGCTACCAAATCTAAGAGGTTGAGAGCCATCTAAAGCTTATGAGTCAAAAGACCTAGTTCTAGTCCCTGTTGCAGCACTAACAATTTGTGGGGCCTTGGGAAAGTAATTTCACTTTCTCACCTGTAAAGTGGAATGTAGCCTGCTTGCCTGCTACCAACTCAGAAAAAGGTGGTGATGATCCAATGAAAACATGAGCCTCATATAAACCATAAAGTACTCTATCATTCAGATTATGGTAAAAAACAACAACAACAACAACAACAACAAATGTGGTACTTTCTTAACATCTTTGGTGTAATAAGAAAGGGTATGTTAGAAGAGAAGACATTACACTAGTAAAAAAATAACCAAGGATGCCCAAGGTGCTCTGTGGCCCAGGGGTAGGAAGGAAAAGCATTAAAAGAACCTAGACCAGCAATCATGCTAACCATACAGGAAATTATATCCTATATCTTCTGCCCATTAGACTAAAAGATGTAAGACCCATACTGAGCAATGTCTTCCAACACAGATCTAGACACAAGGTATTAGGCTGATGCTCACAGGGGCATGCACATCTTACTGGACAGAAAACTCAAAAAAGAAGCCTGACTCAGGAGGACCCAGTTCTTTACACTGATAGCAGCTCAAGGGATACTGCGACTACTGGGGTGGGGGGGCACACATGGATCACTTACCTCTTGGCTTAAACATGCATATGTATTTGAACACCCACTTAACAAATGTTTGCATGTGTGAGAGGTCAATAAAATACAAAAATCACGAGATCAGTATTTTAATGATTTCCTACTACTAACCAAAATATTTTAAAGTGAACACCAGAACACCAAGTTATTAGCAGAACACACACAGACCTACCATTGTCTCCACCTAAACCTTCATAAGAGCAAAGTTAGAGGAAAGGGCTGGATCTTGAGGCACACTCTCCTCTCCCAAGCAGCTGCAGCCCCTGGAGGCTGCGCGCGAACCCTGCCACACTGCAACTGTGCAGTCAGTCCCGTGGCTGCCTACGTGTCTCACCTCTCCTACATGAGTGGACCGTGGCACTTAAGGAGTTCTGCTGGAGTTTGTATTCACCACGGTGCTCTCAGGCTCATTCCCTTCCCTCTGGGGTACATTCCCTTCTCTTCTGCAGAGAAGGTACAGAAGTGAAAATTTTCAGTGTTCACTGTCTCAAACAATCAAAGATGAGTCTGCATAGAACATATGCCAAAAAGGTATCTATTAGCATGATCTTAAGTGGCCAAGCTCAGCCTGGCCTTTGCGGTATAAAGGAGTGAATTACTTCAGCCAAGTCAGACCTGGGCCCTCAACTGGAGACACCGCTGGGCACTTCTTCATTTGGGGGCACTTCTAACAGGCAGGGGGGCCATCTCCCCACACCAGGAACTCCTTCTGTTTAGGAAAGATCCAGCTCGTGTGACGTGGGAAGACGGGGATGGAAGACAGGGAAAGAAACTGACTCCCTAGGATAGTACCCCTTTAAAGAAGAGGAGCTTTAGAGGGCAGGAGCGATAGCACAAGAAGTGAATAAAAAGAACACGCGGACCACTGGTCTTAAGCTCGCAGTCACTCCCAACCACAACGGACCGCGTCCGCCAGGAGGAGGCGCGCAGGGCCAGGCTCCCACGCTACTGGCCCGGGCGCGCTCGTCGAGTTACCTGCTCTGCTCCGTAGACCGTGGCGAACTGGACGAAGTCCTCGATGCGGACAAAGCCGTCTCCATCCCCGTCCAGGGCGTCAAACACGGCTCGGAGGCGGGAGCCGTCCTCCGGACACCCTGCGGGCTCGCTCGTGAGGGGGCAGGTCTGGCTTAAGTCCGAGGGCCGGTCCACGTCCCCAGGACCCACCTCCAGCGTCAACTCGCCCACCGTGGGCGAGGGGAAGGAAGGGAAGAAGTCGACCTCGCCCCGCCTGTGGTGGCTGTGGCTGAGGTCCTGCGCGAGGAGAGACGCGCTCTCCCGGCAACTTGGGGAGCCATAATCCTCTGGCTCTTTAGTCCAGGGAAAAAGCGGGCCGAGTTCTGGCAGCTGCCGGTCGGGGTAAGGTTCGGGGTCCGGGTAGGCGGCCTGCTTCGGCAGCAGGTAAGAGGTTCCTGGAGACTGTCCGGCGCTCAGGCCGGCCGCGGGGTCTGGCGGGCCGAGCCCCCGACGCGGGGCGGCGTCGGTAGGCGTAGGGGCGGCCCCCAGCCCATCGGGCCCATCGAGCCCACCCGGCTCCGGGTCAGGGCTCGGGCCGTCCGCGGGGGAGGCCGGCCGGCCGGACTCCATCTTCATGGACGCGCCGCCGGCCGCGGCGCGGGCCCGCGAGGCCAGTGGTGCGGCGGGCCGCGCGGGCGGCAGACAAAGGCGCTCAGGGCGCGGCGACGGGCGCGGGCATCCCCGCGGCGGCGCGGGCGGGCGCGCGCGGGGCGCCCGGGCTGCTGGGGCTGGCGCTCGGGCCCTGCTCCGCCTTCGCCCATCTTGGCGCCGTGCCTCAGCTGCCCTCGGCCCGGCGGCGCGGCGGGCGCGGGTCCATGGTGGCGGGCGGTGGGCGTAGCGAGGGGGCGCACAGAAGGACGGGCGGCAGCGGGAGGCGGAAGGGCAGCCGAGGGGCCGAGGAGGCCGACAGAGAGGACGCTCAGGAGGACACTGAAGAGGATGAGCAGGGAGGATGAGACGACCGAGGTACCCAAGCGAACGCCGCCGCCCTTGCCCCGCCCTCCGTCGGGCCTTACATCAGCACGTCACCGCGCCGGCCGGCCCTGCCCCTCGCCGGCTGCCTATAAAAGGCCGGCAGCGGCGCAGCACGGCGATGTTCCGCAAACACCGCGGGGGTGGCTGGTTCTCTTCCTCCGGGCGCTGGCACCGGCTCTGGCCGGGATCCCTAGTTTCGGACTCAGGAAATGGCTGTCCTCCGCGGCTGCAATGGCAGACATGTTGTTACCACTGGAGCGTGCAGGTACAGCCGACCCACGCATGATACAGATAGATAAACTGCGCTGAGAGACAAGCGGAAAAAAAACAATATGCACCTGTCACAAAGGGGCTGAGTTCCGCCTGCGTAAAGCGCTCTCACAGATGGATAAGCAAAGAACACGATTCTAATCAGTTGGGGAAAATGTGCGTGGCATTGAGCGCAGCCCCCTAGTGGCACAGCTTTCCGGCGGGCTCATGTACGCTCGCTGCGTCAGGCCAGCTGCTCCCAAAGTTCGTGCTCCTCCGCAGACGCCCCGCAGCGGAGGAGGGAGGATTTACAGGCAGTGTCGTGCAGAGGTTGACGGAGGCAGAAGCTGGCCCTCACAGTCCGTTCCCCTGTATAGAAGATCCCCCAAGATGCTGTTCATCTCACTTCTAACCAAAACTACACGTGGTCGAACACTAAGACCTTTCTTTAAGCCTATGACGAAGGTGTTTTTCACGGGATATCCAGTGTTGAGTGCCAATTTGCCGTCAGTCCTCCCGAGAACCGTGGCTGTCTTTGACAACTAACATTTGTTTTTCTAGATGTCACTTCCATCAGTGAGGACACAGGACGCCAGATAGGAACATGGACACCCTGCAGCAGGCATAAAAATGGAGACATACTAACTAGGAGCAGGTGAGTTGCCAGGCCCCAGGCGAGGTGCTAAATTTAGCTTGTAATGGAATGTATCAGGAGAAAATATAAACCGGTATTTTTATACGCCATAGGCACCAGCACCAGATATGTTTCATAAGCAGCTTTGGCAAGAACTAAAGGAAACTGAACCTGTTTCCCAGTGTACAATGAGAAGCCATGTGTTACTTAACCAAGTCATCTCCCAAGACAAAAATCCCAGGGCACAAGGTACTGGATTTTGTGAGGCTGGCATAGGAAGAGAAAAGCAAAGGATCTCCCTACCCAAACTATATTCTCAGTGTGTTATAAGAGCAGTATGCTCTTATAAGAGAGGAAGATACTGCCTTTCAAAGAAAAAACTCGTTTCTTGTTTTGGCAAGAATCCAAAATTGGGCTGATGCCTTTCTTTGGCCACATACAATTTTCAGAGGTAGTTATGGTGATATGTGAGCCTTTCTAAGTAGGGATGTTCATGTGGGTGAGGTGAAAAAAATGACAGGGCTGCATCCTGAGGCAGGCACTTTTCTTGCTATTGGCCAATGCCCCAAAATTCTGCATTCTTGGCTGGCTGACGTGCCAAAATAGAACCTAAGCATGGCGAGGATGCACCTTTCTGCTTGGACCAGTTAAAGAGTCTCTTCATGAAACATTGAAAGTGACAATTTCTAGGTCAGTCGTTTGGATCTTTGTGGCCTGTGGACATTTTTAATTGGGAGCATTCCAGATGAAATGAACCAACTCATTACATGCAGCTCCTGCTGCCATTTTGACTCGCTCCTGCATGCCCAGTCCTATGCACATTTTAATTTAACCAGGTATCAACTACACAAAACAGGAAGGGAGAGTGGGGTGCAGCTCACATCTGTTGGTTTTTGGGTCCAGGTGAATATCTGTGAAAACCTACCTCTGTAAATGTTTCCTTTTGAAAGATACTTTCTATAACCACTTGTCTTTAGAATTCTCCAAGCAGGTGGGTCTCCTGATCCCACTTCCCTGATAAATGACCTTTTGCCTTGGGGAAAAATGGAAGGTAACTCAGCAGATTACTAGTTGTGTGGCATAGCCCTGTTGGACCTGCCAGGAGAGTGGAGGGAAAGTGGGTCAAGAAACTTTAGTTGAAGGATACAGGTCTCTCCGCTGGGGTAGGACCTCTCCATCATCTGGGTGAGATCTGGCCACTGACAGAGGAAGGGGAAAGAGTATACAGGCATGGCTCGATTTGATCACAAATCTTTTTAATGCACCTTTTTTACAACTGGAAGGAAATACACCAAAGTTACAGTAGACATACCTATGATTTCCCCATTGTTGCTAGTCTGATGAACTCATCTTGTTCAGAATTCACTGAATGCTAGTGTGGTTGAGCATTTCTTATTGTTTATTAATCAACTTGGATCCCGCATCTGTGAACAGTTACAGCACTTACTTATTTTTCTATTAGATTCTCTGACTTTTTATTTAGATAAATCCTTCATCAGTTTTCAATGTTGCAAAATTGAAAATATCTTCTCCCCGCCCATAATCCCTTCATGAACTCTATTGAGAAGATTAGACAGATATCTTTCATTTTGAGTAGTCAAACCCATTAGTTTTATCGTTGGTGGCTTTGCTAATCATAAGGCAAGGATGGACTGTTCTACAGTTGGTGCCAATCATCTATACAAAAACCTCACAACCAGATCCCTATGTCACATCGGATACAAAAATAGAGTAATCAAAGGCACAAATGTGGAAAGTAAAACTTCAAAACTTAGAAGATATTAAAAAATATGCTCATGATCTTACAGCAGGAAAATTTCTTACCCAAGAATAAAAATCACAAACCATTAAATAAAATAATGATTTAAATTTAAATACATTAAAATTTGAGACTTCCAAAAGTATAGAGACTCAAATCAAACTGGTGAGGCTAGGGAAGAGGGGAATTTAGAGTGAATGAACTGTTCTATATCTACGTTTTAATGGTAGCTCTGTAATTGAATGTGTTTGTCAAAACTTATGAACTGCACACTACAAAGGGTGAATTTTACTATATGTAAATTATACTTTAGTGAAAATTCATTTTAAATTAGCCTTCTATTTGACAAAAGACACATCATAGATTGGTGTGTTAGTCTCCTCACACTGCTATAATCAAATATCATGTACTGAGTGGCTTAAACAACAGACATTTATTTTTCACTATTCTGGAGACTAGGAAGTCCAAGATCAAGATGCCAGCAAAATCATTCCTGGTGAGAACTCCCTCCCAGTTTGCAGTGAGGGCCTCCTTCTAGGTGTGTTGTGTCTTCCTCCTCTTATAAAGCCACTAAATCTCATAATTGAGACCCCACACATATGACCTCATCTAACCCTAATTACCTCCCAAAGGCCCCATCTCCAAATATCATTGAGTTTGAGGGTAGGGCTTCAACTAATGAATTTGGGGGACACAATTCAGTTCATAGCAACTGGGAAGAGATTTAGAACAGATATAAATGACAAAGGATTTATTTCCAGAATGCACAAAGAATTTCTCAAAAACCAATAAAAGAACGGCCACCTAGTACAAAAGTGAATAATGAACATGAATAAGTTCCAGATGAGGAAACTCAAGTGGCTGATAAACATAAAAAAAGATGCTGAATCCTACTGATACTCAAGGGAATGAGTAAAGATCCCACTGGTACTCAAGGGAATGAGTAAAGATAGCATTTGACATCAATCAGAGTAAAAATTAAGTCTGATCCAAGTATAGTGTGGGGATTCACATTACAAATACGGTTAAAGCAAGGTCTTTATGCCCTTCAACCCAACACTTCCACGTCTATACCTTTCCAGGAGATGTGTGGCACAGAAGACAGGAAAAGTATGTTCAAACAGCGCTGTCTTTCATAGTTCCATGAAGAGACTGCTGACTGGCCAAAGTGTCTATGTTGATGGAATATTATGTACTGGTTTCGATGAATGAACCACATCTGCACACATCGACATGGGCAGACTTCTAAAACAAGTGAAAAAACAAGTTACAGAACAGATACTGTGTAATAATTTTTGAGGAGTTTAAAATACATCCTCAATGACATCTCTTGTTTCAAATACCTTCATTTGTAGTAAAAATACCAAAGCAAACATGGGAAGTGTGTTGAGGGGAACAGAAGAGGAAAAAGGCAAAAGGTAGAAATTTAGCTATACCTGTAACATTAATTTCCTTAAGAGACAGACTGGGAGCAAACGGGGCAAAGAATTGACATCTGGTGAGCCTGGTGGTGAATACATGGGTATTTCTTGTTATTAAGTCTTGTCCACATATTTTTAAAATTCTATAATTAAGCATTTTTTAAATTAAGTAAATAAATCCTCTACCCAATGTCAAAGATATCTGCCTATATTTCTCTTTTACATTATGTCTTTAATTCATTTGGAGTTTTTTATTTTAATGTAGTTAAAGTAGGGCCCTGACTTTATTTTTCTCACTTAATAAGCCATTTCCCCCAAACTATGTGTTCTTTTTCCACCTATTAGTGAGGTCACCTCTATTAGCCATTTTATTGTAATGTGTGTCAAAAGTGGAGTAATGTTGGGAACCCAGATCAAAGAGTTGAAGAGCAGGTCCCGCCGATGTCTAAAGAAGCCCTCTTCCCAAGCCGGGACGGTTCCAGATATATCTGTTGCAGGCCCTCCCCTCAGGGAACACTGAGGGCTGTGCTAGGCTGAACATGGGTGTTTGGAGCAAGCCCTGAATCCCAGAGCACGAAGCCCAGGGCAGAGCTAGCCAATGGTCCAGCGGGAGCCTTGTGCAGAGCACTTTGGGGCAGCTGGCCAAGGGTGGCCTCAGTGGCCCTAGAGATGGACAGCAGGAAAGGGGCTGAGTTCTATTAAGTAGAAAGGAGAAGGGACCTGCCACAGCCCTATGACAGGGATCAGGGTGAGGAAGGAGCAGGGCCACCAAACAGCCTGCACTGGGCACCCTAAAGAGGAGTCCAGGACCTGGCCAAGTGCCCAGTGCCTCTTCCTACTGTTCCCACCTTTCGGCCATGTTCTCCTTCTCCTCATGGAGCCTCTTATCCCACATGTTCACCCCTTGCTGGCTGGTCCCCCCCCCCCAAGCTCTGAGCTATTTTGGATGGCTCACCAGTTTTTCTGAAATATCACTTGAGGATAGTAGGGAAAGAAATGTGAGGGTAGGGGGATTTCCAAGGGATAGGAGGAAACATTTTACAGGTGATGGGCACGTTCCTTACTGTGATCATGGTGATGGTTTCATGGGTGCAGATATGTCAGAACTCATCAAATTATATGCTTTACATAAGTGCAGTTTACTGTATGTCAGTTATATCTCAATTAAGCTATAAACTGAAACTGCCAGACAAATATTTTTAGTTTACAATTTTGAAAACAAGATTAACATTTTGTAGAGCAAAGTCAGTTTTAGGTCTAGTTCACACTCTCCCTCAGTAGCCTCTAGTCATTGAGAGCACAGATCAGATCCACACTTGTGTTTACTGATATTTTATTCAGTGGAGAAGAATTTTTTCTCACTTTCACATTTAATAAAGTACATTTCTTAGAATAAAAATAAAACATGAGTTTGTAAGGCACAATTTAATTCCTCCTGACTAAACTGAGGTTTGGATGGTTTTCCTATTTTAACATTTCGCTCTGAAGTTGCTAGCACCTGCTCCCATCTTCCTGCAAAGACAAGCATCTCCGGTCCCCACCATACCCAGAGCACTGTATAGCCCACATTCTGCACCCACACCTCCTCTGCAGCCAAAAATCACAGCTCAGGGAATGACACCGAGGAGCAGTGAGGAGAAGTATTTACATGGATTCAGAACTTCATTTTTTATCCTCAGGTTACATTTTCCAGGGAGGTGAAGATCTAATCCACATTATTCTCTTCCCGTTGTGTAAAAATATCCAAATTCATGTGATAGTGGAAGAATTAAAAGTTAATTCTGCATATTTTTTATTCTTTCTTCAACAGACACCTGTCAAGGCACTGTCTTGTTGAAATGCTGTGACATACAGGTGCCCCTTCCCCAAAAAAAACCCTCCAAAACCTGGAAATAAAGTTATCCTCTGAGAGATCAGTTAGTAAAATCTATACTAATTATATTTGCTGGCCGAGGGAATAATGCAAGAGATGATCAGTAAATAAACACTGAGTCCCACTGACCTCTGCCTGTTGACAAGGTGATATGGTTCTCCCAGAGACCTAAACCAGAATCCAGTGTTAAATAGAAAAAAAAGCAATGCACTGTCTGTGGGGGTTGCTTCACTGAAGGGTCCAGTTAGCATTAGCAAGGAAAAGAGAAGTCTAAAGAAGGTTTCAGTCTCCACCATGGTCCCTAGTAGAGGACAGCTGAGTCAGGCAGAGTCCTGGCCCCAAACATATGTGGGGAGTATGGGTGGATCATCAGATGTAGGCAGCCTCGGCCATATCCCAACTGGCTTTTGGGAGTTTCACCAGAGTGGGGCACCCAAGACTCATCCAATCACTGGAAAGGGATACACACACACACATTATCAGCTTGCTAGACTACACATTGGTCTTTAGTGAGTTTATTTTCTGTAACTCAGGACCCATGTGGGATGGTCTGCTATAACACATTTTCTGGAAACAGCCTCTCTCCAACCAAGCCCATGGCTGCATCGGGAGTTGCCATATTCACATGATGTGATCAACCCTTGGTCACCATCTAATGAACAAAAGCTGGACAACTGACGCACACAGAGTAAATGTGTACCTTTCTCCAGGAATTTGGACATGAGTCTAACAGAAGGAATGGGGGCCTGGCCAACAGCTTTTATTACACATGGCATCTGGGACCAGGATGTAGAGACAGCTGATCTGAATGGAGAGGAAGCTGCTGGCTCACAGAGCCAGGTGGAGATGAAAGAAGGAAGGGGCCCCAGAGCCCTGGGTCCCAGCTACATTCCAGAGCTCCAGTACATCCTACCCTTGGAGCCAGGATCTTCCCCCACACAGTCCTTCTTTTTGGATCTGAATAGCCAGAGTAGGTTTCTGTCACATGCATCCAACAGAGACTGGCCTAAGTGTCCTTAAGGAAATGCCCAAGGAGCCTATGCCCAGCCCCCTTCTCAGCCTGGGAAGTCCTGACCCTGGAGATCCCATCCACTCTGCTCAGAGGACTGCCCTGGGCCTTGGTGAGAAGCCAGGGACCACAGGATGCTACCTTGTAGCCCAGTGTGGGGGTTTGACCTGACCCATAGGACAAGGACAACATAATGTGAGGGTCAGAGGACAGAGGAACATCTTCTGAGCCCCGAATTGTTGAAGTTCTCCGAGGTACTGTGTTTCTCTCTCCCTACTTCGTCTGCAAGGACAGGAGGCAGGAGGAAAGGGGAAGTTCAGAAAGGTCAGTCGCACACGTCTGGGTTCCCAGCCAGAGCACTGGGCAAAGCAAAGCTTAGTGCACGTGGAAGAGGATAAGTAAACAGAAGGGAGATAAGGTGAACGACTCCAAGTTACCAGAGAGACACATGGGGAGAGCACGCCAACCCAGTGACCAAGAAAACATAGCACAAGTCCAGCACTTGGGAAACTGGCATTAGTGGGGGCAGGAGTCTGACCTGCAGGTTCTAAAGAACAAAGCTAGCACATACAAGACAGTTGAATTTTATCAAGTTACCACAAGAACAGGAGAAATCAGGAGAGAGAAATACCCCAAATTAGCCCTGGTTATTGAAGGCAATTTTAAGGTTTTCTTTGCTTTAACACAAAGATGAATGTGCCAGGTGTTCATTACATCATAGTGACATCTGCGGAATAACCTGCGTGGCTCACAACAGCATGGGGTTCATTTATTCATTCAACAAATACCGCATAGTGTTTTTTAACCTGTGCATTTGCTCCCTGAGACGTTGGTGAAGATGTGAAAAAGTGGCTGTAAGACCACACCCCAAATGGTAGTCTTTTTGTGGTTGGCAGCCTTCTGCTTTGGCTGATGTTTTATATACAGTTTTGAAAAGATTAAAGTAAACACTCTCATTCCATTGAAGGAAGAGTCAGGTTGGCAGCCTGCAAAACAGCTTCCACAACTAAGGTTTCAGAAAACTCTGACTAGAGTTCACATATAAAAAAATTATCCTTCCTTTATGAAAATCTGGCATTTTCTAGGAGAATTTGAGAGAGCATTAACATGAAAAGAGATAACTTGTTTTCTACCATATACCGAGAACAAGTGCCACTGCAGGGACTGATGTCATACTCTGTGCACCTGACCCTCCTCACCAGCCTGTACCTGGGGCCTGCCAACCCACCCAGAAAATGATGCCTGCTGGGAATGGTTGTGACCCATGAGCCCCCAGAGGGTGCCCTAGACTTTCAGGATAGCCTGGGCTGATGAATTAAGCCAAACAGGATGAAGCTGATTTCTCACAACCAAACTGACCACTACATGCAGGAATGGAGTGTAGGTAGACTTTACTATGTGTGTAATTGTGATGATTAATTTTATATGTCAATTTGACTGGGCTATGGGATGCCCAAATAGCTGGGTGTCTCTGGAAGAAATTAGCACTTGGTTCAGTAGACTGAGTGAAGATCTGCCCTCATGAATGTGGGTGGCATCTTCCAATCCAATCCACTGATGGCCTGAGGACAAAAAGGCAGAGGAATGGTACATTCCCTCTCTCTTGCCTTGGGCCATCAGAGTTCCTGGTTCTTAGAATTTCAGACTCCAACTGAATTACACCATTGGCTCTCCTGGGTTTCCAGTTTGCAGATGGCAGATTGTGAGACTTCTCGGCCTCCACAATTGCATTAGCTGATCCCTCTAATAAATTTTATGTGTGGGTGTGTGTGTATATATATATGTGTATGTGTATATATGTATATTATATACATAACTGGTTGTTTCTCTAGAGAACCCTAATACAGTAATAAAAGGCTTACTGCTGGAAGCTGTACCTCAACTGTGTGTCCTGCCTTCACACTGGGAGAGCCCAGCAGAGTCTGGTCATTGCTGGTGAGACATCCTCTGGCCTTAGGCTATCCCCTAGGGCCTGCTCCTCAGGGAAGGACAGCAGGCCCGAGCTCTCTGGCATATGAGGTGGGTAGCCTCATAATTGCCTCTGCCTCTCACTGGCCACGTGTCCCCAATAACTGCTTTCACTGCTTTGTCTTGTCTCCTCAGAAGCATCATAAAGATCAGTTCTGCCTTACTGGTGGACTTGGTGCCACTACATTCTGGTCTCTGTGACAATAAGGAGCACCTTTAACCAGCAAGTGGTGCTTCCTCTGTCAGGTAGCCTCCCAGCTGGGATGGTCCTGGGATTTCTCTGACATTCCCTTGCACCTATAAAAGTAGAATGAGGTAGTCTCCTTTCAAAGAATGAAAAGACCTGGACAAGGGACAAGTGAGCATGGATATCTGGGGCAGAGGACCCACACTCAACACTCTGATTGCAGCAGAAACTGAGAGTGAATAGGGACTTTGCAGAGGTAAGGCAGCTTTCTTAGGGACCCAGCCTGTCCAAGAACTTCCCCTCACACCAGGAGAACAGATAGCCTCTCCACCTACATGAGGATGGGGCTTCAAGCATTAGTTAGGAAGTGGTTTCTAAACTCGTCAAAAAGAAAAGTAAACCGACCCCCTACCTGTAAATGACCAGATCACCAGTGCTTCAAGTATCTTCCTTTCCTTCTAAAAATTTTTGCGAAGTCCAATGAATAGATGTTTTTACAGTAAAAAGATTATTTTTTAAGGCAATGCATTTTTTTGCAAAGCCCTAAAAACTGTGCTTATGTAAGTGGATGTATTGACAAACAGCAGCAGAACCAGGAGGGGTGGAACCATGTGACTAGCCAAAGGGCCAATCTAGAGCTTTGAGGGCCTCAAATCTTGGGGCACCCACTAGACTCAGTCAGGAGAAAGGAGGCTAGCCCAGGCTGGGGCTAGGCAGAGCAGGGCAAGCAGGATAGCCCCTAACTCTGTGTCAGGGGCAGGGAGGGCCATACCCCAGCAACCCTTGGGAGGCATCTGTGTGGTGTGGGCTGGCCTCGCCACCTGTGCAGGGGTGACACAGCACAGCTCTAACAGGAGGGGTCCATCTCTGCTTCAGATGTTCTGCGGGGGTGGGGGGTCAGTTCTGAGCGCTCAGCTGGGTAAGAGGCAGGTCCCAGGAATCTTAAAAGTGGGCTGCCAACAAGCCTCCCCTTCAGAATGCCTCCTTTGCCTCAGCTGTCCAGCTCCTGTAAGAAACACCAACAGACACCAAGGTCATAGAGGACAGAGGGGCACAAGTACCCACCTCCTGCACAGCCTAGGGGACTGTATCTGCCTCCTGGGCAGCACCCACGAGTGCTTGGGCAAGGGCAGCAGGCAGCCAAGCCATGTGTGTCCCCTGGGCGGTGGCCACCAGCAGCCTGCTTCTGCCATCTCCCAGAGCTCCCTAAGATGAGCGCTCCTCACCTCGGTGACTGGTTTACCAGCCCAGGGCTCACCCCTCCCACCCTTGCTGCCTGGTCACGCACAGGCACTGAGAACATGTCTGCAGGTGGGCTTCTCAGCATCACCTGTGCCTACAAACCAACCTGCCTCCAGGGAAGATGAAAGTCATTGAGGAAGCCTGCTCCAAACTCAGCTTGACAGTGTGACTAAACTGAACTCCTGGGGTGTCCCTATACCACACCCACCCCCTCAGACAGGACAGAAGACAGCCAAAGTCCTAGAACCCTACCACCACCTTGTGATAGGGACCTAGGAGGTTCAGGGAGCAGAGCAGTTCAGAGGTACAAGCAGGTCCTCAGCCTTCCTTGGGGAAAATTGCTGCTCAGAGAACCAGGGTGAGTGGGCCTCATGGTCAAGCCACACCACTAGGATTGGGGGAAAGAGGGAAAGGCAGAGAGCAAAGGCATCCTCCCCCTACCTCCCACAGACCCAGCCAGCCCTCAGGCCTACAGAGATGGTCACCCAGAGGAGCTCCAAACAAGAGAGGGCCCGAGAAGACCCCTCCCAGCCTTGCCCTACATATGGACTGGTCTGTTGGGATAGCAGAAGCCCAAAGTGCCCAAGAACACGTCTAGAAATATGCCCGTGGAATTGAGGGGAAATGCATCAGGACCCAGATAGTGGCTATCAGCATACTGGGTGGGGGTCTGGGGAAGGGGGTCATGGACACCAATAACTACCCAGAAGATGGGAACAATACATCACCTAGAGCTTAGCAGAGGATGAGAAATCCACCAGCAACTTGATGTCATTAGGGAACGTCAGCCATGCCCCACCATCGACCACCAGTATAGCCCCAGTCACGTAGGATGCCAAAGGGCTGGCCAGATAGAGCACACTGTGGGCGACTTCCGTCTTGTTCCCCAGCCTCTGCAGGGGGCTGGCCAGGACCTTCCGACTCATGCTGGCCTGAGGACCACCTGGGAGATAAGCTCCTGTGAGCCCTAAGATCTCAGGGCCCTCCACCCTCCCCTGCCCAGCTGTCTCTAAACCACATCCAGAAATGTTAGGGTCACTGTTAGCATCATCCTGGCAGAGCCGAACAGGCCAGGTACAGAGTACTATCACCATAAAACCAGTATAGGGCTTTTTAACGTACACCCTGTCAAAGTTCTGGAAGCTTCAATGGGAGCTTTAATTTATGTCTGATTCACATATCAAGGCCAGCAGCCCTGTGGCCTCTACCTCCAGGAAGCAGCTGCCCAAGTCTGGCTGACCATTAGTCCATTGCAGGTGTGTGTTGACCCACAAATAGCCCTGACCTGACCTGGAAACAGACTCTTTGCTGGCCCCAGGGAGCCATGAGGACTTGGCATTTGTCCTGGGCTTGTTCTAGGTAGATGAGAGGGGAGACCATAGAGACACTGTGGGGCCTGTGCCCAGGGGAGCAACTAAGGGGGCCTGGGCTCCCTGAGAGCCTTACCTAGCCGCCGGAAACCCTCTGTGCCACTGATAGGACCAGGGGCAAGACTGTTGACGCGGATGTTCTGGGGACCCCACTCTACAGCCAAGTGTCGCGTCATTGCATCTGCATGGAAGGAAGGTAGACATGAGAAAGCATGCGGGGCCTGGGTGCAAGTGAGGGCTCAGAGTCAGGGCTAGGCCTCTCCACTGCCCACTCAGACACTGCTAGCCTCCAGAGACAGGAAGGAGAGAGACCCAACAGGAACCCAAGTGGGCAGACCAGAGGGGGTGCCATACCCACAGCTGCCTTGGCAGACCCTGCATGCACTTGGAGCACCTGTCCCCTGTTACCCAGGGTTGCTGTCATGTTCACAATCACTCCTCCATGGTCCTACAACACATGGGGCGGGGGACAGATGTTGTAAGAGAGAGGACCCCCAGAAGAGGGGAAGCCCCAGTAAAGAGGACACTCACATGGAAGAACTTTTCGTAGAGCACACGACACACGTTGAAGGTGCCCAAAGTGTCAATTTCCATCACAGTCTTGAAGGCACTGAAGGACAATGCGCTGGCCCGGCACAGGAAATTTCCAGCTGCGCCTACAGGGTGGAAGAAGACAGCAGAGATGGTGTTGGAGCTCCAGGCAGTTATAGATAGATCCTCAGGGTGCTCCAAGCCAGTCAGGAAAGAAGGCTCAAGAGTGCCCTTGATTTTGATTCAGCCAGGTTCACATTGAGGTGACCCAGAAGGAGCAGAGTTGGGCTGAGACAGTGGCCTAGAGTTGAGGACAGAAGTTCTGGGATCTCTAAGCACAGAGGTCTGGTATTGCTGACCCATCATAAAGCCTTAACAGTGACTTACAGTTTATGAGAATGTCAATTTTCCCAAACTCCTTCAGTGCCTGGTCCACAGCGGCCATGATGGCTGGGGGAGCTCGAACATCCAGAGATAAAGGGAGGCACCGCTGGCCAGTAGCAGCAGCCAGCTTTCTGGCAGCCTAGAAGCCAGACAGTAAGAAAGAAGAAAGGAAGGCAGCAGCCCAGTGGCCTCAGCCTGGAGGTATAGCCCTTTAGGATCTGAGAAGGATAATGTGTCCAGGTTCTGCTGGGAAGCCAGGGTTTGCTACTGGACCCCATTCTGGGGAAGTACAGCTAGCAAGGGGCCATTCCTGGGTCTATGACCCCTGGTAAACAATTCTAAGATATCCCACACTCTCTCCTACCCTACATGCTCCAGGTTCCTCCCTCCATATCACCCTCCAGGCCACTCATCACAGGTTAATGAGTTAGCTCCAGCTGACTTCCAGTTCCGGCCCAGAGACCAGCTTGCCTGTCCTCCTGGGTGAGTGGGACATGTGAACCACCTTTATAATCCTAGTGAGCTAAGAGATGTATCAGTACCACCCAACATGAAGGCTCTCTCACAGGACCCAGTAATTATATTTTTTAAAAAGCCCAGGGTGTCTCTAGGAGGCCACTTTCACTGAAACTCCATATTTGGAAGAGAAGTGGCTTTTGCTATCAACATCCTTTGGGCCTCAGGACTCTCCAGGCTGAGGGTCTGGGTCTCTACAGCCACCCACAGACAGGGTAGACACAGAAGAGACCCCCTCACCAACGACACTCTCGGAAGGCTTCTGCTGGCGATGACCGTGTGGCAGCCGTGCCTGCAAAGCCAGAGGGCAGGCATGAGGTGGGGGTGAGGTGCAAGGAACAGATCCAGGTGGGCTCCTGCCCAGAGCTATAAGCAGAGCCCCCTTCCCCAGGGTTTCTTAGGCTGAAGGCATAGCTAGCAGAGGACACAGTGGTCTGAGCAGGGCTGAGTGACTGTGCCGTGACCTCAGGTGGGTGCTACTGGTCTAACCCCAGGGTTTCTGGGTTGGCCTCTCTGGCACCAGGTATCTCAGCTAAACAGAGATATGGGCTCTGTCCCAAACACCATGTGCACGGCACCAAAGCAGCTTTAAGCATTAGATGGGGGCCCAGCACCTACACAGCACCAACTGGGTTACCCATGTTCCTCCCCTCTCCCCCGCTCCCTGTGGGGTTGGAGTGAAGGACAGAGAGCACATTCTGAAGCCTGGGCATCTCTCTTGCCTTACCTTTGACAAACTTAGCCTCACAGTAACGATAGCAGCTACTACCTGCTAAGCAGGTTCCACCTACTCTTCAATAAGCCCCTGACCAACTATCCATGCTCTGCTCAGATAAGCAACATGCCCAAACCCATCAGCTTGGAAAACAAGTTCTCCTGTAATGAATGAATCCCAAAATCTTGTTCAGTGGCACTCACCTCTCTGATATAAAAACTGGGGACCCAGGAAAAACTGAGGGCTCTAGGATATCAACAGGCTCTCTCTTCCCCAACCCCAGCCTAACTATGGGCTTCTTCCAGGTGAGGGTAACAAATTGTTTATCTGGGCTGGAACCTACAGAACTTGAATCTCAAGAGATACTGTGCTCTGCATCCATCTCAGCCCTCCCTGACCTTGGCTCAGCGAGTCCCCAGGGGATTCTGCAGTAGTTACCTCAACTTGTTGAACTCTCCCTCTTTGTACAAACGAGAGTGCTGAGACCTGAGCTACACGTGTTGACTAACCTCTAGGAGAAGACCCTGGAGTCCTGCCTCCCATGGGACAGCATTTGACCCCTTTCAGATTCTCTCTGATGGTCCATTGCTTAAAGAGGTTCCCACACACCAGCACCTTGCCCAGGAATCCCAGGATCCAGCGGGGTCCACACAATGAGGAATTAGGGTCAATAGAGGAGGTGGGGGGATGGGTACAGAGCATATAGCAGTGCTCACCGCATAAAGATCTCAGCAATCCGGAACCCAATCCCAGAGCCACCACCTGTGATGAAAGCAACTTTGTCCCTGAGAAAAGAAAACAAGGGGCTCTTAAAAGATATCACTGTTAACTGTGGGAGTGGGGGGAAGCCAACAGCTCTGGAAGGACTTTGACCCTCTGCTCTGGGCATTTCTACCAAATTTGGATTGTTGACAAGGAGTGTGAATGATTTTTGTAAGAAAATTAAATGCTTTTTAAGTCAGCATTCCCAGGCTTTTTTGGGTCTTCTGGAAAACCTATTTCAACCTAAAATTTTCTATTTATATAGTTATCAGTTAAGTAACTTTTTCAAAACGTACAAGCCTTTCTCCGCCTGCCCTTCACGCCCACCCTCCCAGGATTAGCATTGGGAATATCGACCATTTCTGGCCAAGCCAAAAAGATCGTGCTCTCTCCAATGCAAAGATCAAAACACTCTTGGGCTCCCCGAATCCCCGGTTCCACTCTCCGGGTACCTCCAGTCCCCAGCCCTGCTGCCCTGGGAGCCCGGAGTCCACGATCCCGTTCCTGAGGCAGCTCCCGACTCCACCCTCACCGAAGCAGGTCGGGGCAAAAGAGGTGGTGGTACTCAGGGAGACAGTCGTCCTCTATAACATCGGGTGGCGGCTGGGCCATGGCACTCGGTGCGGAGCCGGGGCGGCAAGGACAGCAAGGACCAGCGCTGAACCAGATCACCAGCCTCCGCCTCCGGGTGGCACTCTCGCGACGTTACCTCTAGACATCCGCCCCGCCCAGGGATCCAGGGGCCTCGTCCATCGCTGCCGCCCAGACCACAGAGGACTTGACGCCTCTCAGGGCGCCCAGCTTACCGCGACCACAACTGCCCCTCGCTTTTTCTAGGACCACGGCCCACCCCGCTAGCCCCGCCCACAGACCGCCCAGCTTCTTCCAGGACGTTCCGCTCGCTGCGGTCGCACTGCCTGCTGGGACTGTGGCTGGTCGGTTTGGGAACGGCAGCGGGCGCAGGCGCAGTGCTGCAGTCCGGTTTCCGCGGCTGTGTGACGGTCCTCCAAACCTTCTACAATGTTAAGTCCTTTTCACAAGATCGGACGTTAGTGCCGTGGTCAGAGCCAGCTGGACACAACGGACACTCAGTTCCAGGGTTAAGGTCAGGCTCGCAGGCTGGCTCAGGAGTGCATTTAAAACAGCTGGTTGCAAGGTGCTCAGCATTTAAATGCCCTCGTACCTCCCAGACACGGCCCTTCCATAAGTATCACAAAAGATAAGGGAAGGAGACTCAGCCCAGAAAAGCCATGGAAAACCAGGAAGGTTTTGCCTCCCGTAGCCAGCCCCAGTGCCAATTCCCAAATGACCCCTTTCAAGGTCGATAAAGGTCAGGGTACTTCATCTGTGCCCTCACGTGCAGGCACAGAAAATGACAAATGCTGTGAATCTAGGCCCAGGGCATCCATCACCAAAAAGTCAAAAAAATAAAATAAGGACCAAGTCAGCCTCAGCAGATATAATGTGCAGTGTCCAGTACTTGTGACAAGTGAATATGGTCACTTGGTGACCAGGGGTGATGAGTGAGATATAGTCTCAAGGTGAAAACAAGTAAATAGAAGGCAGCTCAGTCAGCCTCAGCCACATGGCCACATGAAACCATGAAGAGAGGAGGGGGCTTTAATCACCAGGCTTTCTGCCCTGGGGGTGATCCCAGCTCCCACCTTCCTGCCACCCTCCAGGCCTTCCCAAGGCAGGCAATTCCTCCTTCAGACCAAGAGGGGTTTGAGACAGAACCAGCTCCTGGGCCAGCTTGGATTCCTTCAAATTTCAGATGGAAATCTCTAGACCTCTGAGTCATACATTCAGCAGTTATTGATTCTCTACTGATGTGTAAGGTGGTAAGTTTCATCTCTACTCTCAGACTACTTACAATTTTGCATGAAAGCCTCATTGCTACCTAGCTGTAATGAGTACTCCACTCCCATACACAGCACAGTGAATTTTAATGTTTCCCCCTGTCTTGGGGGAGGGAGGTCAAACTACCCACTTTTGAAGACACTGGAAAGGTTGTCTGGCACTTTAGTATAGAAAGAATTTGGTACAATCTCTTAATGGCTTAGAATACTAAAAGGCACACAAAGTTGTCTCAACTGCTGCGGGCTGGAGTGGGGTGAAAGTGGAGAGGAAGGTGATCTGGGACAGATCCACAGAGCACGGGGGTGGGCTCAAGTTCTTGTGTACAGAGGTAGTAAGTCTTGGGTGGATGCCGGGGTGGATGAGAGCAGCCTGAGGTTCAGGCTGGGTTGAAGCTGCTGCAGTGGCCTTCGTCTGCCCAGTCCACCAGCTCATTGTTCTGAAACCACAACTGGATCTCCCTCTGGGCCTCCTCCACGGAGCCGCTGGCATGGATGACATTCCTGTGATAGGAGGCAGAGGTAAGACACAGGCTTCAACATGCACTTTGGGGGTCCTTGGAACAGTCTGCTGATCCACTACAGCAGGGGTCCGAGCCCCCAGGCTGCAGACCAGTACTGGTCCGAGGCCTTTTAGGAACCCCTAACAGGCGGGTAGGGGAGCAAGCGAAGCTTCATCTGTATTTACAGCCCCTCTCCAGCGCTAGCATCACTGCCTCAGAACATCAGGCATTAGATTCTCATAAAAGCACCCAGTCCCTGGTGCCAAAAAGGTTAGAGACTGCTGCTCTACTATCTAGAGAGCAAGCTGGATTGCACAGAGGGAAAAAGAAGAGGGGAGCTGGGAAACTAGGTTCCAGCCCTGGCCACGGCCTCTTATCCGCAACCTCATGGACCAGCCCAGACTGTTACTTGAAGCCTCATTTTCCCACCAGTCCTCCCATACCAATCCCTTGGGGTGTCTGGCAAGATAGAATCAGATAACAGATAATGATGTCAGAGTACATAACACACAGGAAATGCTCTATCACCTCCAGTGTGTGTGAAAAGACCTTGAAAAAACTGAACTAGCAAACAATAGGTTTGATGTCCTACCATTAAGTCTCTTCTGCCTTTACCTTTGCCCAGCAAGATGATGAGCTGGCCTATCAGCTCCCAGTGGCTTAGTGTGTCAGGACCCCTGTACCTGCTGATATGGATGCTGAAGTCTCCTCGGATGGTGCCGGGGACAGCGACAGCCGAATCAGTGTGTCCTATCATGGCCCTCGAGGTGCAGACCACATTGGGGCCTTCCCAGACCTGCAGCACAGAGATAAAGGTTGGGAGAAGTGGGGATCACCAAGGGCTCAGCAGCTCTGAGCTCAGTCCCGGGCCTTCCACCCTTTCCACCACTCCTGCCAAAACATACCATGGCTACCACAGGGCCAGAGCTCATGTAGCTGATGAGGGCTGGGTAGAAGGGCTTCCTCCGAAGGTCATGGTAGTGCTCAGCAAGGACATTCTCTGGTGCCTGGATGGCATTGGGACGGGTGAGAGGGGCCCCTGGAGAGGCAACCCCACTGGGCATTGGGGCAGTGACTTTACAGATAACACCTACATGGGCTGGTGCACCAGCCACAGCAGTGCAGGGCAGATACCACCTCCCCATCCTCTCTACTGCCAACACTAGGACACTCCCAAGGCAGGGCTGAGACATGCAGGGCTGAGGTCCTGAGGTCTGTGAGAAGCCTTCCCCCTAATGCCCTTAGGGATACCCACAGTACTAGAGCCCTGGTACCTGTAGCATCTTCATCCCCACAAGCTTGAAGCCCCTCCTCTCAAAACGCCGAATCACATCCCCAACAAGCCTCCGCTGCACCCCATCTGGCTTCACAGCAACTAGGGTCCGTTCCTGGGTCCAAGAGGGCCCGCCTTTAGAAGTGGAAAGGTCATTGTGGCTGTCTCACTCTTTCACATCTCCGGACTTGAGTTCCCTGCCAGAGCCCAGGTGTCATCTGGGTTTCAGTGTCTGCCTCCAACCAGAGCAGCTCTGGAGGGGAGAAGTGTAGTGTCCACAGCCAAGAACTGCCCAGCATGGTGCTGCCTGTCAGGGACAGTCAGGGCTGTGGGTTCCTGGGGGCTTCCAGCCTGTCAGAGGAGCCATCGCTCCTCCTAGGCAGTGGCAGACAGTGCCCATGATGGAGCTGGTGTCCCCTGAGACGCCATGTTAGAGAGCCAGGAAGCCCAGGGAGACCCAGAGATGCTGTGCTGAAATGAAAACACAACTTTTGACTCCTGTCCTTGGGGGTAATGGCACAGACACTGAACCCCCACCTGCCACATCACCAAGGACCCAGAGCCCATCTTCTGAGTCTGAGGTGAAGGAAGAGCAGGGAGGAAGGGAGAAGTGAAGTGCACTCTCCACACCAGGTGGGCCTCAACACCAAGACAAAAGGGACCTAGGGTTTGAGAAGGTAGAGGGGTTCCTGTCTGCAGGAAGGAAGACCTGGAAGGCTCCTCCTCTCATACCCTATTATTATTGGCCTGGCAGAAACTCTCTGAGGCTGTGGGATTTCAAGGTTGGCTGCTTCCAAACCCAAGGAGAGCACTGAGCCCTAACACAGCTAAAAAGACAGGAGGCTTGCATCACCCTCCTATAGCTCCAGGCTACTTCCAGAGTTAGAACCTCAGCATTGGGTCCAGGGTCAAATATGCTTTTGAGAGGAGCCCAGGGTCTGGACGTCCTGCAAAATCCTGCAAAGACAACTAGTAGAGAAAAGAATAGGGTTGGTGCGTGCCAGCCTCCCTGGAGGCACCTGCAGCTGCTGTTCCTCAACCCCAGGAGGAAAATTAACCTGTGCTGGGTTGGAGAGAAGGCAGTGGGTGCCCACCACATCCCTTTAGGACTGAATGAGGCCCACCTAGGAAAGCCCCTTGGCTTGTTACCCCAAAACCCAATGCCTAGGGACCTGCTATCTAGCCTGGCCTGCTACCAGCTGGCTTGTGCCTTGGAAGATGGCAGTTCGCTTTTCCCGGCATTTGGAACACCATGACATTTGGCTCTCAGCTAGGGCATAGGACCCCTTACAGATACGGACCCTGGACCCCAAACAGGTACGGCTGTGTGGACACAGGGTCATGTAAATGTCTCAAGGACAGTAATACCGTGGGGGAGTGTTCATCTGCTGAGAATGACCCCCCTCAGAAGCCCCAGGTCAGCTAGGACCCCCATCACCACCCAATGTGGCCACTAAGCCTCTGGCTTCCTCCTGCTCCCGGTCCCCCTGTCCCAAAGCAGCCTTGGGTGGTGGGCGGCAGGTGTGGGGGTTGGGTGGCAATAAGCGGTGGGGAAGGGATGCAGGGCTCTGGCCGGATCCTGGAGGGAACGCGCCCCTCCAGCCTGCACCTTTCGGAATAGTTGTGCCCCCAGACACCACCCCTTATCACGGCGTAGTGCCCAAGCCTCCTGGCAAGTCAGGCTGCTGCCGCGCGCCCCCGCCCCATCGTGTCCGCACGTGCGCCAACAAAGGCTGGGAGGCACCTCCCGTCCGCCCGTCCCCCTCTCCCAACTCACCGGAGCTAGGGCGTACGAGCAGGCTGGGGACCAGGGCCCGCGGGCCACACAGCAGCCCTTCAAGCGCTGCGCGCCTTAAGAGGCCGCTCATTACACCCGGCCCGCGGGCTCTGAGAGCAGGAGGAGTGCGCGGGAAGGCAGAGAGCAGAGGGAGGGGCGGAGGAAAGGAAGAAAGGGAGGAGGGGCGGAGGGAGGAGGTAAGAAAGAGAGGAGGGGCCGAAGGATAGAGGGAGGGGCCGAGGGAGGAAGGGTAAGGTGGGCCAAGGGAGTGCAGAGGCGGCAGGTTTCAGGCCCCCTCCCCATCTACCTCCACCCGACCGAACCCACCGCCACCCCACCTCCCGCAGCCCCATCTCGACTGTTCTTCCTATGCAGGGCCCATGGAAATGTATAATGTCAATTTATGTTAAAATCAGAAGAAAAAGGTATTAATTATGAACCTAGCATGGATTATATTCATCTTTGTACCGAAGCAGTGGTTAAAAATTATTGATATCCAGAAAACTATATATTTAAAGTGTACGACTTGGTGAGTTTGAAGATAAGTATATAACCAAAACCGTCATGGCAAAATATGCCATAAATATATCCATTACCTCCCAAAGTTTTCTGTGTTCTTCACCCTAATGAGGGTAATGATGATGATGATGATGATGATGATAATGGTGTGTCCTTGATTGTCATTCAGATCAGCTGGCAACACCCTTTTGGTTTTCTTTTATCTAAAAATATCTTTGTCTTCATTCTTAAAGGATTTTTTTGCTGGATATAGAATTGTGCATCGACAGTTCTTTCTTTATGCCAGCATCTTTTTAAAGATGACATATCACTGTCTTCTGACCTCTATTGTTTCTGATTAGAAGTCGTAAGACATGCCAATTGTTCCCCTCACTGTCATTTTTCTCTGGCTGTTTTCAGTATTTTATCTTTGGTTTTCAGTAGTTGACTATGATATGCCTGGGTGTGGTTTTCTTTGTATTGATTTTTCTTAGAGTTCACTGAGTTGCTTGAATTTATAAATTAATGTCTTTCACCAAATTTGAGAATATGTGACTTATTTCTTCACATATTTTTTCTCCCTCCTCTCTTTCTTGATCTCTTGAAACTCTAATTTTAGACATATTATACTTTTTTTTTTTTTTTTTTTTTACTTCTGCTTAGGTAACTGCAGGGCAGAGCCAGGAAGGGTGATCTGTTACTTCTAACAGTATGTACTTTCTACTTTTTTGGTTTGAAAATGCTTTTCCATTATGAAATGATATAATAGATGGTATATAGACTTAATAAAAACTTAGTTTTGGTAAAATAGAGCTTCAGAAATTCTATGTTCTCCACATAGGAATCTATTCCTATGAAACCCAGTTGTCTGGGCACCCTAGTCTAGTTTATGCTGACAAATTGGGCTTTAGGACAAAGAGGAAAAGTAACTGTCTGCACCCATCCCTCCCTGCTGGACTACATGAGGTTTGACCCAGCTCCTTCCTTCAGAAAATGAGCCGTGGGGTGGGGTGGGATGATGGCACATCTATAGAGTTGGAGGCCATGAGCAGAGGGAGGAGTTTCTTCTGACCTGGGGTCCTCACAGGGCCTTGCACACAGGAAGCACTTGGAGGAGTCAGGGTGGGTTCTGGAAAACAGGTAGGATGGGAGAGCAGCCAGGGTGCCTGAGGGCCTCAATCATTTCCACAATGTGTACATGGTTGAGTACCTACCTCTAGCTGAAAAGTAAGTGGTAAGAGATGAGGCTGGGTCTAGGGTGTTGGCACCACTTGCTTCTGGTAACCAGGAAGGAAAAAAATGAAGGAAGATAGGCTGATTTGAGCAAGTGATGAGGCAGATGAGAGGGGAAGGGCAGTAGGAGGGAAGAATGGCAGCACTTTTTCCTTTTCTGCCACTGGGTGGATGGAGAGGCCTTGAAGGAGTCCCTAAAATCCAAGTGCTGCAGCTCTCCCAACAATTATTTGGATAAAATTGAATTATAGTATTTTGGGGGATTTTTGTGTGTTTTTTGTGTTGGTTTGTTTTTGTTTTTTGCTTTTGTAAACCTTTGAAATTTTTATCCAAAGCAAACATAATAATGCTCATTGTGGCCATATACAGACTGTCTGTGGGAAAAAATTTGTGCCTCCTCATTCCTCTAACAGCCCTCTCCGCTGATTGGATGGGGAACACTTCACTTGGTCCACACTAATAGAGCTAGTGAGAGGACCTGAGGGTGTTCCAGTCTGGAAATGGGATGTATCCATGTTATCCAGCAGCTGGATTTTCCACTTGATTAATATTCCTTCAGAAGACCCATAGACCTTCCTAAAAGTTTTATAAAAATTCTTAGTATATCTATAATCATAATTTATTTACCCATCCCCCTCACAGAGTTCCCAAGTTTCTGTGACTATAAACACTTATGCAGCCAAAATCGTTGTATCTGTCCTTAGATCTTTGTGTTTTCTATTACATTTTAATGTTGCCACAGTAACCTTCAAAAGTTCACATTTTTCACTAGCCGAGTGTGAGGTGCCAGTTACCTGCATCCGTAGGCTATCTGTGCTGCTTTTGACAAAGTGTCTTGTTTTAATTTGTATTAAAACATATTGAACATCAGTGTGATTGAGCAGCATTTCATATGCTCATATGTTGCAGGTCATTTGCATTTGTTCTCATCTTCTCCTGTAAACTGCCTATATATATACTGTGTCAATTTTTCTTTGGGGTTGTCTTTTTTTCAATGTGTAAGTTTTCTTTCCATTTTAAGTATATTAATTCTTTAGCATATACTTAGCACATATTTTCTCCCATTTGTCTTTTGACTTAATCGATCGATGACTTCTATCCTTTTTACTTCCATATTTTTTATACTTAGATAACATTTTTTAAAATGTAGTCAAATAAGTAACTTTTCCTTCATGGTTTCCCAGTTTCCCATCTATTTTGCTTAAGACATTATTTTCTATCCCTGTATTTTAGGGGATGTGTTCTAAGTTTGCTTTTAACATTTTAATCATTTTATTCTTGACAGTTGACCATCTGATCTAGTTGCAATTCATTTTTCTGTATGCTGTGAGGTAGAATACAGAACTGTGCATATGCAAGAGCCTCTAGCCAGGGCCCACCCACTGCTGGACCTATCTCTCATCTCAAAATGAACCTCCTCAAAGAGGGTACTAGGTTCTTTCCATTGCTAACATTGTTACTTAGCAGAGGTCTCTAGACTCCAGTACAGGGCTCCCTGTCCATCTACAAGTTCACTAGCACCCCAGATGGAGCAATAGGGTAGGGGTGTCTGCAGCCTCCCCTCCTACCTGGTAAAGAACTTGGTAACAGGAATCTCACACTGAAGTGACACTTAGGGAGGCCCTTGGAATGAGGAGCCCTGGTGAGGGTATCTCTGAGCCCAGCTTAGGGCAGGGGATGGGGCTTGGGTGGAACAGTCCCAGTGCTGACCACAGCTGCTGTCCCCAGCATAACTCTGGGTCAGCGTAACGTACTAAAATCGCAGCTCAGCAAAAGCCGAACTGATTTCTGTCCCTTTAAATTGAGAACCGCAAGAGCCCCCCTGCTGCCAGGGTGTGGATGGCCCAGTCTGGATTCCAAAGGAACAAAGGATTTCTTGTGCTTCACACCTTGGGCTTCCTTCCTTCTTCAGTCTCCACCCTCCACTGGTCTTCTCTAGCCTTCAATGACCTTGGGGCTTGCTGGGTCAGCTTTTCCTCTCTCCCCTCCAATAAACCTTCATCCCCAACCGCCAGTATAAAGTTCAATTGGTACAAACAAGTATAGCTCTCCATCTCCCCACTCCATGGTTCTCGCCCCCAGGGTCAATCTGTGTCCCTGCTGCTGGATTCTTCTAGTCATTCTATGTCTTTGAAACATGCAAATAAAATGTGTATTTTTTTTTTTTTTGCCACTACAAAAGTGGCAGCTTTCTGAACACATTATTCTGCTCTTTCCTCTTCTGAGCTAAAGCTACATCTGTTAAGCTGTTTCCAACCAGTGCACGAAGCTTTTCGGTTTCCTCCTGCAGTTGCCCTATCATAGTATTTTTTTGGGGGGTGGGGGTGTCACGTCTTCTCAGAGCAATATCATAATAAGTTTTTGAATCAGTATAGGCATCCACAATTCAAATGCCCCATCTCCCCATGACCAAGATCTGAGTACATACTGAGATAATATATAATCTCACACTTCTGTGAACAAGGGAAATTCCCCGAGGTTCAGTAAACATAAGAATGTCTGTTGGCTCACAGTCTGGCCCTTCAGGGTTGATCAAACTCTTTGATCTTCACAGATTTGTTAGGTGAAAGAGAAGATGATGTCTCGGTGCTTTTTAATTTGCATTACAAATGCTAAGGAGGGAAACTGAAGCCTGTTTCTGTTTATTTGCATTTTTTCCGCCAAGAATATTCTCAGATCGTTTTGTATTAGAGGGTATTTCTGATTGAATTGTAGGAACTCTTTATATTAACCTTATCAAGATTGGTCCTTCGTAATATGAGGTACAAGGATGTCCTCCCGAGATTATGGCTTTGTTTTTTGTCTTCACTTAGGTAGTTTTGCTCTGCAGAAAGCTTTGATTTTCGTCTAGTGGAATTTCTCAGCCTTGCCTCTAAAGTTTAAGGCCATGTTTAGAAATGCCTTCACCTTTCCAAGACTCTAAACAGCTTACCCAAATCTTTTAGTCCCTGATCGTTTCCTCTTTACGCTAAAATTCTTAGTGTTTGGGACCTATCCCAGTGTAAAGGGTGAGGATTTAGTCACCAGCTCACCCATGTGAAATTCCCACATGTACAAAAATCCTTTTTAACTTTCCACAAAACTGTTTTTTTCCACACACTCGTAGATACTTTGTGGAGTGACACCAGAGAGTCCACTTCTGTGAAGCGCGTAGCCTGGGCTGCTGCTGGCGAGGCAGAAATGAGTGCGTGAGTTGCACGACGGTGGGGGCGGCTCCGCCAGCGCCCCTCCGCCTCATGCCCCGCTGCGCCTGGCCCACGATTCAGTGAACCCACAAACGCTCGCGTCCCGTGGACCACCCAGCGCCTCTAGGAAGCATTTGGGATGCTCTGCGCGTCCCCCACCGCCTGACAGCTCTTGCGCATTCTAATTCACGCCCGAAATTCCAGTCTCCTTCCCATCCATCCCGCCTTGCATCCCTCTACCTGCACGCGTTGTTCCCCTCAGTCGGCAACCTCCTTTCAACCCATTTTCCTCGCACCCCCTCTCCATCCCCACGTCGTCCCCGGCCCCGCGTCTCTCCGCCAGCACGAGTCGCTCCGACCCCACTTCGCCCCTGCCCCGCATCTCCCTCGATATGGTGTAGTGTGGGACCCCGCAAGGAGCTCCCGGCTCCGCCCCCAGCCGCGAGTCGACCCCCCTGCCCACGTCGACCCCAGCCCGCCTCCCCATTCGTATTTCCTTTCTCCCGCGCCCCAAGCTCCGCGGTCCCCGCGCCCCTAGATCCGAGCCCCGCGCGCCGCTCCCCAGTCGGCTCCTGGCGGGGCGGGGCCTCGCAGGCGGAAGTGCCCCGGGCGCCGGCTGCCGGGACCGGCCGGGACTATGGGAGCCCGGGGCAGCGGCGGCGGCGGCAGGGACCGCAGTGGCGGCGGCGGCTGCCCGGGCGGCGGCGGGGGCAGGCGGCCGGGGACGCGGTCCGGGTAACGCCGGGCCGAGCGCGGAGCCATGGGCCGGGCTGGGACCGGGACCGGGGGCGCGGCGGTGGCGGCGGCAGTGGCGGGGCCGCTGCTGCTGCTGCTGCTGCTCCTCGCTCGGCCCCCTCCTGCCGCCGCTGGCGACTGCAGGAAGAGCGGTGAGCGAGCGCAGATCGGCAGGCGCCATCCGGGGGCGCAGGTGGTCGTGGGGGGCAGAGACCAGGGGGGCGGGGCCGGGATTGTGACTTACCTGGGGGCACCTGTGAGCTCACCTGGAGCGGACGCAGGGCCCAGTACCCCATTCCGGTTTGGAGTCAGTTCCTTGCAGTGTGCCCCGTGTGCGAGCGGTCAGGGTGGAAAGGATGCCCTCGACCCTTACTCTGTCCCCAGAGCTGGGTTCAGCTAGACGGGTCCCTTAGAGCGCGGCGCGCCCTTCTTTCTCTTATCCCCCCAACGTGTTCAGGTCGTGGAGGTGGAAGGGTCCAGGGGACTCAGCTAGGGCTCCAGCTGCCAGGCCCACTAAAAAGGAAAGGTTAGGCAGTGAGATTCCCAGGACCCTATCTGGTCTGGGAGAAGGGCAGATTTGGGGGAAGTTTTCATAGATCCTGGAATAGGGGCCTAGGTTGTCATGTCTCCACGCCTCTCACAGTAACCGCCACCCTTAGTGCAGTCACTTTCAACAGCTGGCCTTGCTTTTTGGAGGGTCCTGAGAGGACTGATTAGGCCAGCGTAGTTCTGAGGAAATGGGTACTTAAGTGGTGTGAAACTTGCTGCCCTCTCTTTGCATTTCTGTTCCCTGAGAGTCTCCACTGATTTTGACCCAAGGAGGTGTCTAGACTAGGAGGTGCTGCCTATCAGGGTTCTCCCTGGGGCTGGGACATATCCGGGTGTTGGATAAGCTACCCTGATACTTATGGCCTGGGACTTCCAGGAGGCGGTGTGGCCAGGCTGGCAGGGCTGCAAGGGCCCAGATGCCCTTCTGGGCAGTTAGGCAGCTCATCTAACAAACTCTGGGACTCGTGCTCCTCCATTCCCTGCTTCCAGCCCCTCCTCCTCTGAAATCTTGCTCCTCCAAACTCCGGTTTCTTTGAGGACTGTGTCTTTGGTTTCTGAACTTGAAATGAAAGGTAGTTTCTCTGAAATGGCTCCTGATTAAGTTGTTACATTAGATACTGCCACCCTTCTTTTCTCTTTTTTTTTCATCCTGAAGTTTGGGGCTGGTTTAGGGGATCACTGTTTAGGGGATTATGGCAATGGGAAATATGGCACAGCCCCTCACTTCCCAGGCTGCCGAGGGGCAGACAGAAGTGTAGTCCTGGCTTCTGAGATCTGTGGGTGGGCAGGGTCTTTGCATCAAGCGCCCCTCCTAGTTTGGAGGGTGTGGGACAGGGTGTCCTCACTGAAGTTCCTGGAACAGGCTCAGAGACTTTCTTTATCTTCCTTCCAAACCTATGTCCTTGGAGGGGGCTGTGGGGTGGGGGGGAGGTGCATGAGGCCCTTGCTCCCTGATGTTAGAAATGCGACTTCTAAATCCAGCTCAGACCAGTTTGCTAGTGGCCTTGTATGTTCACCAAGATAATGATGTGGGCATCTTGGGCAGGGAGGTGGGCCTACTGAGCTAGGGGGGTGGTGCTGGAGGGGCTGTGTGGCCCTGACAGTAGGTAACCACTGGGTCTTAGGGTGACTTTGAGCAGGTCTCTTATCTCTTGTGTGCCTGATAAAACTTCACAGCTACCAGCTGGATCCCAGGTGCTATTTGGCTCAACTCTAGGGTTGGCGGGGGCAAGAAGGTCTTTCCTATCTCAGGTCAGGGGACTGCACACTGCAAGGTGGCTTCCCCTGTCATGCACCCATCCAGAGGCTGGTGGCCCAGCTGTCTGACTTTCTCTAAGGCCCATGGTGCTGAGGTTGAGGTGAGGGGCTCTCCTGCCTCAGTTACCGGCACTTAGGTTTTTGGACCCTTGTCATGTTGTCCTAGGGGCTACAGCAGCCTCAGTAGAAAAGTTTGTGTTAGTTCAGTGGCTCTTAGCCTCCTATACTCAGGCCACAGGCTGGTGGGTGGGACCTGGTGGCCAGCAAATATCTGGAAATCCTGGGGTACATCCTACATAGATCCTACTTCTGCATAGCCCCCCATGCTGGGCTCCTCTGAAGCTCCAACTGGCTTTCCTAGTGGGTTATCTTTCTCAAGGTTCCTCCACGGGAGGGTCAGGAAGCTGGCAGGAGAGCCAGATGCTCACCTGGCTCCCTTACTTGTTCTCCTGGCTCATACTGCTGGGGTAATGTGAATTGGCCACTCTCCCAGAGGGAGGCACCTGGCTTGGAGGACAGTAAAGCAACACACTGCTGTGTCCACGTGTATTTCTTCTAGAATTACTTTAACTTTAACATTCATTAACTTTGGTGGGAGGGGCACCTAAAGGAAAGTGCTAATCCCCTCAGCCAAATCACAAAGAAGTTGGGACCCAGAGAAGGGAAAGGACACTCAAGGTTACAAGGGGCACAAGGCCTGAGCTGGTGCTGGGCTAGGCTCCCTGCCATCCAGCCCGGGTAACTTATGGCCAGACCCCACGGCCCGTCAGCCACCTACAGGATGGCAGAGAGCACCCAGGGCATGCTGTTCTGTGGGAGCCCCAATAGAGAGGGTCCTGGGTGGGCACCCTCATCCACTCATGGAGCAGATGATTATACTGTGGGACCTGGACACAAGCTCTTGTGGAGATTGTGCTCCAGTCAATGGACACTCCAGGAGGGGCCTGAGAGCCACTGAAGGAACTGGGGCATGGTGGAGCCCCACATGGGGCCATGGGCAGTCTGTCTGCCTTGGGTCCTGCCTTGTCCCTGTGCCACTCTGCATGGGCACATACCTATGAGAGCATGGAGGCCAGCTATCCACTGGTCACCCCAGCTGACCAGATTTCCAGCCTGAGATCCCCTTTACCCCCAGGGTCTCTGCTTGCCACCTCTCTGAGTGAGGAGGGACTCAGGCTCAGTCTGGCTATGTCCCAAGTCATTGTGGGCCTGGGCAGGCAGCCAGCTTTCAGACCTGAACCCCCTTGCCTGTTAAGTGAGACCAGTTGCCAGAGACAACTGCCAGGGGCTGGAGGGGGACAGTGACCTTTGCCAAGGTCAAAGTTGGAATGCCAGGCATCACAGGGGCTCTCAACCTGCCTCTTCTGGTTTCCTTCTCCTTTCTCTCTGGAGCCATGCTATGGCAGAAGGGCCTCTGAATTTTTCTGTCTGTCCCTTACCTGAAGGTGGGTGCCTCGGAGTATCCCTGGCCTGGCTGACAGTGCCTTTTCCTTGCAGACATCAGGCTGGTGTCAGAGCAGTTCTCACAGTTCCCGCAGAAGCTGTCTTTCTATAGCTGGTATGGCAGCGCCAGACTCTTCCACTTCAGAGTGCCTCCAGACACCGTGCTGCTGCACTGGCTGCTTCAAGTGTCCCGGAGCGGCGGTCCCCTGTGCAGCAATGTGGAGATCACTGTGTAGGTGCCCACCCACCCGCCTGCCTGCTGGACTCTGGCCCAAGACACACCTCTGATACCTGCCCTGCTATCCCTGGCTCCAGGTACTTCCGCTATGGCGCCCCTCCAGTCATCAACCCATTAGGCACCAGCTTCCCTGCCAACACCTCCGTGCAGCCCTCCTTCTTTGTCAAGATGCTGCAGAGCAATGCTTCCATCAACATCTCCCACCCAGCACCTGGGGACTGGTTTGTGGCTGCTCACCTGCCCCCCTCATCCCAGAAGATTGAGGTGAAGGTGAGGGGTCTGCCCTCCAGGGATGGGCAGGGTCAGGACACTAATGTGCAGGAATGGCCAGTTCCTGTTGTTCACCTACTCACAGCGGATCTTCTCTAGACTCTGCTACAGCCCTGTCCAGCCTGCATCTCTGGTTCGGCCCCTTTACTCCCTGCCAGGCCTAGGATCTCTGGTCTTGCCCTATCCCCTGCCCATGCCTCTGCATTCCCTCCTGCACCTCTCATTCTCTCCTTAGGGCTTTGTTCCCACCTGTGCCTACATCTTCCAGCCTGACATGCTGCTTATGCGAGTGGTTGAGGTCTCCATCCTGGAACCCAATGTGCCCCTTCCACAGACTCTCCTCTCTCACCCCAGCTACCTCAAGTGAGTGGGGACCTTGGGGGAGGCCTAGTCTCCAGGTTTGGTGGAGTGGGTGGTACCACTATCCTCACTGTGTGGGTGAGAAAGGTGGGGCCTAGGTCTTGGGGTTGTGATGGGAAGTGGGACCACCATGCTGAGTGTGAGCAGCAAGCGGAGATTATTAGAAGCCATAGAGCCCAAGCCTGGCCATCCCCCTTGGTTGCAGAATCTTTGTCCCTGAGTACACCCAGGAGCTGCGGCTGGAGCTGCAGGGCTGTGCTTCCAATGGGAGCCTGCGCTGCCCTGTGTGCCTCACTGTGGGCTCAGCCACCCTGCCCAGCAACTTTCAGAAGGTGCTCACCTGCACCGGCCCCACCTGGGCGTGCCACCTGCTGCTGCCCTCACCACCCTGGGACCGGTGGTTGCAAGTGACGGCCAAGAGCCTGGCAGGGCCCCATGTGTCAGTGGCTTTCAGCGCTGTAGCTACTCTCACAGGTGGGCTGCATGGGGAGGGCAGGGTAGGGGTGGCTCTGACCCCTCACTTCCTCTAGCTGAACCCCTTGTCCTTCTGACAGCTTGCAGGCCATGGATTGTGAACTCCCAGCGTCTTCTGCACAGCAGCTGGAACCAGAGCTGCAATGCCTCTACTGGTCTGCTGTCCCTAAGCCCTGGCTACCAGGACCTGGGCAGGAGCAGCAGGGTGGGTGGTGGCCCTTTCTGCCTTTTGAACTACCAGATCATGCGGGAAGATATGGATGTGGTGTCTGTGCACTTCAGGCCCATGGACAGGGCCTCAGTGCTGGTGCACTCAGGCATGCCTTCGGTGATGCGGCTGTACCTCAACACAGGCATGGACAGTGGGGGCTCCCTCACCATCTCCCTGTGGGCCAACAAGGTACCTTTGTCTATGAGCACCTCATGGCCAGCTCAGCTCAGGGCTCAGACCTGCCCAGGCTGAGAGATGATGCTCAGGCCTTCCTGCACTGACTTTATTATGGACACTGGGTTGGGGTGGCCTTTCAGGCAACAGAGTGACCCCAACAGGCATTGGGCCAGAATAGAGGTACCATTTACAAAAAGGGAGACCTGTTTTACAGGGCATCAGGACTGTGCCCAAGGAAATGGGACTGAGGGTGGGATCAGAGGCTGGATGTTCCCAGGCCTGGAGGGAAAGGGTCCAGGGTGGGCCTTGGGCCAGTGGGAGCCACAGAGAACAGTACCCAGCACCAGACTGGGAACTTAGGGCTGACACTGCACGGCTACCCCTTCCAGAGTATGATTTCCAACAACACTTTGGTAATGGTCTGCGTGAATGCTGCCTCACCCTTCCTCCACTTCAACGCTTCACTCAACTGCACCACAGGTATGGGCAGGCAGCTTCTGGCAAAGCGACCCTGGCTCGCCCCTCTGGCCACTTCTGACCTTCCTGACCACCACGCCTTCCTGCTTCCCTACAGCCTTCTTTCAGGGCTACTCCCTGTCTCTGAGCACCTCATCTCGCAAGGCCAAACTCATCATCCCCTACCCAGAGACAGACAACTGGTACCTCTCCCTGCAGCTTGTGTGCCCTCAGAGTCCTGAGTAAGTAAACTTAGGGGCTGGGGTGGGTGCCACCCAGAGATACCAGCTGACGCAGGTGGCTGAATCACTGCATTCAGGACCATGGATGGGGCCGCCTGCATCTGAGTTTGGGAATGACACAGGGTCAGTTGTCTCCCCAGAGTTATGAAGGAGTCCCCTTTTCTACTTGGCCACCTCTCTCTAGGTAGCTCTTGGAACCAGGACACAGGAGGGAGACGAGTCCAGGACATAGCCCTTACAGACTAGAAAACAGGGTGGGATGAGGGAGAAGGGGCACCTTGTCTTCTGCACAGCTCATAGCTGCTGTCCTACAGGGCTCAGAGCTTGGGTACCTAAATTCTGGATTCATGTGTCTAAGAGCCTTATGAAAGCACTAGGAGGGACCAGCAAACTTCAGCAACCAGCCTTCCTATGGCCCCTTCCTTGCAGGGAGTGTGAGAAGGCCAAGGTTCTTGTAGAGACTACCTTGCACCTGGTGCCCTGCTTAGACGACTGTGGACCCTATGGCCAGTGCATCTTGCTGCGCAGACATGGCTACCTATATGCGGGCTGCAGCTGCAAGGCAGGTGAGGGCCAGGCCCAGGTGCCTCTGGACACTTATGCCCTTTGCTTCCTGGCCCTGTGACTTCCTCTGGGAGCCCATCCCAGTTTTGCCAAGGCTAGAGAGCACCCCTACAGAGCAAGGGCAAATGCTCCCTCCCCAATTCCTAATCTCCTATGCAAGCACAGAGAGGCACCCCAACAGATGGTACTGCCTCCTGATCTTGGCCTCCCCTGCCTACACATGTCCCATACCTATTCCACATGTGCCCACATGAGTACCACCTCTGCGCACACCTCCACATCTATACACACCTGTCCTATACCTACCCACACCTACCCCACATCTGTCTCACATCTCTCTTATACCTGCCTCATGCCTGCCCCATGGCTGTTTGCCCCTGCCCCCACTGGCCTATACCTACCCACATGCCTCACACCTGCCTACACTTGTCACAGCCTGCTCTTGGGTGAGAAAGGGGCTTTTCTGTAGGGCCCTGGGTGAGAAGTAGACCCCGAGGTTCAGAAGTGCCCCCCAGCCTGGTCTCAGTTGCCCAGCCTCAGCTCTTTTGGCATCACATTGGCCCACAGGCTGGCGTGGGTGGAGCTGCACGGACAACAGCACTGCCCAGAGCGCAGCCCAGCAGAGGATGGCCACGCTCCTGCTCACCCTCAGCAACCTCATGTTTCTGGCTCCCATCACCCTCTCTGTGTACCGCTGCCTCCTGGTGGAGGCCTCCGTCTATGCCTACACCATGTTCTTCTCCACGGTAGGCCCGCCTGCTCTCTGGGGATGGTAGGGAGGTCTGGGCCTCTGCTCACCACCCTGTTCCGCAGTTCTATCATGCCTGTGACCAGCCGGGGGAGGCGGTGCTGTGTATACTCAACTACGACACATTGCAGTACTGTGACTTCCTGGGTTCTGGAGTGTCCATCTGGGTCACCATCCTCTGCATGGCACGGCTGAAGGCAGCCCTGAAATATGTAAGTGACCTCCTGACACCTGGGTCTGGGCTCTGGGGGAGCAGAAGCCCTTGTATATGGCATATTGAGAGGGAGACCAGAAAAAAGGTTTGGCTGCTGCCCTTAGAAATCTCCCATATCTTGTAATGACCAGTCACTCTCTGGAAGAAGCTTCTGCTAGCTGGAAGGGACTGTGCTTGCTGCTTGGAGGATTCCAGGAAAGGAAGGTGGAGGTCAAGGTTAAGTGAGGCCCCTCCCCCCCAACCTATCTTTCTTGTAGGGCTCTCCTCAGGGAGGAGGCTTAGAGCCCCAATCCTAGGCCTGATCTCTCTGAGAAGACCCCAGCTGTGATCCTGAAGTCCTTGGTGTTGAGGACACTTTGGGGACTTTTCTGCAGCAGCTGGGCCTAGCCAATGGAGACATGTGCCCCAGTGCCTTGCCTAGCTAAGTGGTACCTCAGAAATTTACCTGTGGATGGGTCAGTAACTAGAGGAGGGGTTCTTCCCTCCCTGACAGCAGAGCAGGACAAAGTGTGCTAGCAGTTTCAAGGGGGCAGGCAGGATGACCAGCATGCCCAGGTTTGCTCCTGCTGGATCTTGTTCCATCACAGACAACCCTGGCCTGGGGCTCCTGTGACCCAATGGTCATCCCTGTATCTTACTCAGGTTCTGCTTCTCCTGGGCACACTAGTGTTTGCCATGTCCTTACAGCTGGATCGCAGGGGTGCCTGGAACATGATGGGGCCTTGCCTCTTTGCCTTTGTGATCATGGTCACCATGTGGGTAAGGAGCTCCAAGTGGGTAAGAGAGTGCGGGCTCCCCACAGACCCCCACTCTGGGAAAAGAGAGCCTTGCCCCTCATTCTGGCCATGTTCCTGGTCCTTGGTCTGAGTCCTACATATCTGTTGAGGGCTTCCAGTGGCACCAAAAGTCTCAGGGTGTCTTTATGCCAAAGTCTGGGCCTGAGGACCCGTCAGGACTCTGTGCCCTTGAGCTCCTCCCCATGCCTACACCATGATCCTGCTGCCCAGACTTGAGTGGGCCCCCTGGGAGCTGCAGCTCCAGCCCCTGTACCAGTGCTCATGTGATGGTTCTTTTCAGGTGTACCGTTGTGGGTACCGGCGCCATTGCTACCCCACTTCTTGGCAGCGCTGGGTCTTCTATCTCCTGCCTGGCATCTCCATGGCTGCTTTGGCCATTACCATCTACACCTCTTTGATGACCAGTGACAACTATTACTACACCCATAGCATCTGGCACATGCTGCTGGCGGGGAGTGCAGCATTCCTGCTTCCACCACGTGATAAGCATGTTGAGTCCTGGGCCTGCTCGCAGAAGTTCACCTGCCATTATCAGATCTGCAAGAACCACCGGGAAGAACTATATACAGTGACGTAATGAGGCCAGCTTGGGGACACCTGCAGCTTTGATGACAACCTCTCCAGCCAGGGGCAGGACCAAGGGAGAGGGACCCCTGCCCAGATAGATTTCCAACTGAATAAAATTGCCCTGCACACCCTTTGCTTCCTCCTCCTGAGGAGAGGACCACACCCCCCAATTCCCTTGTGCCTGCCAGCTGCCAGTTGACTCCATCCCTCTGCAGATCCCAGCTGGTTCTGCAGTGGCTCTTGGGGCCTGGCTGCCTGGAGACGACAGGTACTGTTCCAGGGCAGGCTCTGTATTCTACTGGCCTGGGGACAATTACAGATATGGAGAAAGAGTCCTCTACTACCCGGTTCCCCTGTGAGGCTGTGAGACCTAGGGAAGCAGAGGAGGCCTGAGCCTACCTCCCATGGGCCCCTCACTGCCACTGAGACTAGGAGTTGTATCCTCCCTGTATCCTGGTTCCTGGACACCATGTGCCCGTGAATGCCAGCTTACCCTCAGACATGGGGATGTGCTCTGCTGATATAGTTGCCGTCGGGAGAGGTGACCATGGTCACCAGAGAGCTGATGGGTACTCAAGGATGTAGGGTCTAGCATCTATGAGTGGCATGGGGAGGTCTGGCTTCTGGCTGTTGTGTCCTGCCTCTCCGCTGCCTTGGCTCTCAGCTTTGGAGCTGCAGGCTCGAGAAGAGCTGCCACTGCCAAGGTATTCTGGGGGTGCCAGCAACATAGGACATACCTTGCCCCTACTGTGTCCCCACCAACCCCCTGGGTTCCTGGGCTCTTGTCTGCAGAACATCTTCTTGAGTTGCTCCCAGGAGTGGAGGTGACGGCTGCCACCTTGCCTTGGTCCAAGCATGTGTTTGGAGAGGGGCTGCCAGAGACCTGGCCCAGCCTTTCTCACTCATCCTCCAATGAGCAGGGCCCTGCCCCTACCCCAGGCAACAGCACAGAGGCCTTTTCTATCTGTATGAAGAATGTGAGACAGGGCCATGGGAAGCCAGAGCTGCAGAGGCCCAGAGTAGGTCACTGGGGCTTCCCCTCCCCCGCCCCCACTCCTAGTCACCCTGCTCTTGGCCATGTAGCATTCTCTGGGTTTATAAAGGGGAAGCATTTGTATGTGGTTTTTTGGGAGGTAAAAAAAATTTTAAGACATTGACATATTTTTATGTAGTTCTGATTTTGCTGTAATTGATGGATTTAATATTCTACAGTTATATTTCATGACAAGAGTTTTTACATTGTTTTCTGCGCTCCTTCCCAGAGGAAAGGAGGTAGGGCCCTGGATGACAATCCCCGCCCCCGGCTGCTGCTCGCGAAAACGGGCCGCACTTGGCTATGGTGCCTAGAGCCGACGCAGTCTTGGTAGGGCATTTTCCACGGTCCCTAAAGGCGGAATAGGGGACGAGACGGGGTGTAAACGGACGGGCTTTGCAACCAGTGAGGTACGGGTGAGAGCAAAGTCCCGCAGCACGACTTCCGCTTCCGGCGGGGCGCGGAGCTCCTGGAAGTAGTCTGGGTGAAGCGAGGAATCGGGGTCTGGAGCTGGCGCGCAGAGGCAATCAAGGTTGGGGGCTGAGGCAGCGCGAAGGGTTGGGGTCGCGACTGCGCCGGGGGTCGGGGTCAGGGGTCAGGGGCTAGTGGGAGTGCAGCGTGACAGCGTTCCCCTGCCTCTCGCCAGGCTCGCCGCGATGCCCCTGCACAAGTTTCCGGTCAATCTGTGGAAGCAGCTCAGGCTGCGGGACGGCATCTACTCCCGCCTGCCCCAGCACTACCTGCGCTCCCTGGAGGAAGCGAAGACGCCCACTCCCGTGCACTACAGGCCACACGGGGCCAAGTTCAAAATCAACCCCAAAAACGGGCAGCGGGAGCGCGTAGAGGATGTGCCCATTCCTATTCACTACCCTCCGGAGTCCCAGCTGGGACTCTGGGGCGGCGAGGGCTGGATCCTCGGCCACAGATACGTTAACAACGACAAGGTTGGTGAGCAGGGTAGGCTTCAGGGAGACTGTCCGGGTCTTTGCTGCTCTGGGCTTCGTATTGGGCACCGGAGGTCAATGGAGAGCAAATGGACCAACCCCAGGAGTGATAACAGTGTGGTGGAGACAGTGTCTTCAAAGGAGAATGTTAAGGAGTGAAGAGGCCCTGTTCTAGAGAGCTCTATTCCTTGTGAAACGAACAGGATATACTTAGAGGGGTGGTTCATATGGGGAACAGCAACTGCAGAGGCTCTAGGGTGGTGGCCCAGATCAAGTGTAAGGAAGAGGGAGGAGGCCTGTGTGTTTAGAGGAGGTGGGGGAGGGTGGTCTGTGGTCACCTGTCCATTTGACTTGCCATAGTTTGCTTCTGTCACTTCTTGGGACACTTAGAAGGCTGGCACTACCACCTTCTCATCACACTTTGGAAAACTATGACACCCATCTGGGTGCAGGTCTCCTGAGTCTGTCCCTGACACTGCTGCCTCTGGTGGAATACTTGGAGGGACTGCTGAGCCCTCTGGGGAAGGCCTCCCAGGTTAGCATCTCCCTTTGCCTTTGGCCTCTTGGTCACTGGTGTAGAATGTAAACCACGGAGTTATTATTGTGTCTTTGTTGTGTCTGAAACACACCAGCAACCTGGGCAAAGTCTGAGGGGTGCCAAGCTGGCTATGGAGAAGCTGACCTCGGGGTGGGCAACCAGGTACACAGGTGGGGACTGTTCCATCTGGCTCCACATCCTGAAACTCAGGAAGGGACCTTGGGGTCTCACTCAGGTTGTTGAGAAACAAGGACTCTGTTGCTCCCTCAGCTCTCGAAGAGGGTAAAGAAGTTGTGGAAGCCACAGCTGTTTCAGCGTGAGCTCTATAGTGAGATCCTGGACACGAAATTTTCTGTGACCGTGACCATGCGCACCTTGGACCTCATCGATGAGGCATACGGGTTCGACTTCTACATCCTGAAGGCAAGTGTTGTCAGACAGCCAGTCAGGGCAGCGTAGATCAGCATCCACTGGGGAATGCTGTTCTCTGAGGTGAAGGGTCACCAGTGAAACGTGAATGGGACCATGACCCTTTCTGGGCAGCCCATTGGGGCCTGCTGCCCATAGGAGAATGTGTTGCTGTGGGCGGCTGTGTTGCCCACTAGGAAGCAAGTGATATATAGTCACTTCCTTCCTGGCTCTTGGCTGTTCCTTCCTCTGTTCTGGCCTGGAGGCTGCCAGTTGTTTGGGAGAATCTGGGTGAAGCTGGTTGATGGAGTGGGCTCAGCCCTGCCAGCACCACCTGACCTATGCGTAGTTTCCTGCCAGACCCCAAAGGAGGACCTGTGCTCCAAGTTTGGGATGGACCTGAAGCGAGGGATGTTGCTACGGCTTGCCCGACGGGACCCCCAGCTGCACCCAGATGACCCCGAGAGAAGGGCAGCCATCTATGACAAGTACAAGGTGAGGGCTTGGGCCTGGACTTCCTGTTCCTCATGGGCCCCACTGGCTGGCTGCCCCAGCCTCACCACATGCCCCGTGTCTGCTCGCCCAGGAGTTTGTCATCAAGGAAGAGGAGGCCGAGTGGGTTGGCCTGACACTGGACGAGGCTGTGGAGAAGCAGAGGCTTCTGGAGGAGAAGGTGAGTGTGTGTGAGAACCAGCTGCCTTGCCCTTTTGGGTGGGCACAGCCACCGAGCACTGTTAAGATAGGGTGGGGAAGTGTGCTGCCTTGGTGGTAGTCTGGACAAGGGACTACTGAACCAGGCTTGGGGAGGAGTTGCCTCTGTGCACAGCCACCCATTTGGAGCCAGAGCCCTGTGGGTTCCACATGGCATGTTCCTTCCCCTCAAGGTCCTGAGACTCTCCTGCTCCCTCTGGCCTGCTTCATAGGTTCAGGGACAGAAAGACTCACAAAGTGACAAGAGCTGGTCTACTTGGCTGCCTATCCTCCAAGGTCTTCCCGGTATTGAGTTAGAATCTTCTCATGTCTGTCCCTTAGGAGGGTGTGGAGCCTGTGGTAGCTGCTGGGACAGGGCGCCCCAACCTGTGGCACAGTAGCCGGCTGCCCCTGTTCCCTCTGACCATAGGGCTGCAAGGCAGGGAAACTGGGGCAGGTGCCTGATTCCTACGTCTCTGAGGGAAGGCGGTCCCTGTCTCATGGACAGGGTACTACCCTCTGGACTGGGGTCTGAGGAATGGCAAGCAGCTTCATTTGACCCTGTGCCCAAGCCTGAGGGGCCCAGTCCTCTCATGCCTGATTCCTTTTGGTATTTGGCCAACAGCAGCTAGATTTCTGCTCTCCCCAGAGTGCCTCACTGTGACACCATCTTGCCCCTGTAGGACCCTGTTCCTCTGTTCAAGGTCTACGTGGAAGAGTTGATTGAGCAGCTTCAGCAAGAGGCACTATCTGAGCCAGCGGTGGTGCAGAAGAGAGCCAGCGGGAAGTGACCATATAGTGACTGACCCATGCCTGACAGTCAGGCTCAGCATCCTGTGTTGTCCCTTGGCCACCTCCATTTCACCACGCTTTGGCAGTCTGGGGCAATGGCGAGAGCCACTTGTGGTCAGTTGGTAAACCATTCTTGTGTGTGCCGGCCATGCAGCTCCTAGGTGCAGTGGGCTTTGTGGAGGCTCTAAGGGATCCCAAGATCCCCAGAGACCCTGGGCCATCTCACTGCCCCTGAGGTCCCCCTCCCCCTGCAGCAGAGGCCTAGCCAAAGCAGGTTCACCACACTGGGGGCAGCACGAGTAAAGTCTGAGCTGGGCTGCGTGTGTGCTGTTTTGCTTAGAGGACCCGAGATTTCCTGCATAATCCTGTCACCCTCAGCCCCAGGGACCCTGGATGCAGCTGAGATGGATGGTGGTCCACAGCTGAGCATGGGAATGTGATTCCTATTGGTGTTTCTTTTCTCTGGGAGAGAATCCCGAGAAATTGAAGGCGTTCTGTGATAGGGCAGGATGGTACTTGCCCCTCCCAGTTGTATGTCTCTGCCTATTCTGGAATGTTTTCCTTTGGAAGTGACTGGGAAATGTGTATGCCAGCATGCCCTTTGGGATGGTGAGTATCCCTCACTAACTCAGAGACACAGGGGTCCTCAGAGGGCACTGTTGGTGGCAGCATCTCACAGGGAAAGAAAGCCTTGAGTCAGGAGCTGTCAGCATGGCCACACAGACCTGCAACTTGGGCATCCCCTCCTTGGCTGACCCACACCTGACCCCAGGCCAGGAACTCTGACGTCTTTCTTGCTCTGAGATTTAGGAGTGCCTTGGCCTTTTTCCCTAACCCTTATCTGGAAGTTCTGAGCATTGAAATCCATTCAGGCCTTTGAGAGCACAAGGAAAGGTTCCCCTGACTTACTCTTGGCAACTGGCTAAGGGGTGCCCGGCTCACCTGAGGGCTGATGTGGAAGTGACAACACCTGCGCTGTGTTCTTGGTGGTGGAGGCCAAAGGGAGCATGTGGCCAGCCAGTGGCACAGCTGCAGGAGGGTTCTGGAGATCCAACAGTTCATAAGAGGGTCATCAAAGGTCTGGTGGGGTGTGCCCCTGAGAACTCTGTTCATACCTGGGCACAGAGTCACAGCCGCATACTCCTCTGGGACTGTCTTCATGCTTCTCACACAAAAGTGATTCCCCACATAATATTCCTACTTTGTGAACAGTTTTTATTTTTTAAAAAAATTTACGAAAAGCTGACAGTGCCTAGCCTCCTGCCCCAGTTCTGGTGGGCTAGTAAGGCCCAGCTCAGTTGTTTGAACCACAGCCCCTGGCTTCAGCTAGATTGGTGGTGTTCTGGATGGGCCAGCCCTCTCCATGTTCATATCCACAGTTCTCATGTTCAGCCCTGAACTGAATCAGGCTGATCCCTTTCCTCCCTTAGCCTATTACCTGGGTCTCCTGTGTGGTATGCACCCCAGACGTCCCCAGCTCATTGACCTTGGCTCTGTTATCCCTCTCACCTACTCCTTCCCACCCCAATGAAGGCCACAGGTAGAGGGGAGCTCCTGCCAAGACCTGTAGGGGTCCATGTGTCAGATTCCTGGGGTCTCTGAGGGACCTTGGGCTGGCATAGGGCATATAACTGCAGTGGGGTGGGGCTGAATTTGGGTTTTGGTCTTCCTGTCACCACTGATAGGCCAAAGAAGAGTGTCTGAGTTACAGCCTACATTGATTTGGGGCTACAGCTCTGCTCCCCCTAGGGCCTAGGGGTTACCACAAGGGTGGCCCAGGATGGCTTCTGGTGCTGCTGGCCAGTGGGAGGAGCTCAGCATGGCTTCAGCAGGTCACTCACTTCCCCATAACCTGAGGCTGGACTGAGGTGGGAGTGAGGCCTTGGTCCTGAATCTCCAGAACTTGAGCCCTTTTCTGGAGGGAGGCAGCATCAGTTTGTTTCCTCAAATTCTCACAAATATCCTTAACTCAGCAAAGGTTAAGAAGCCTTCAGTGAATGACACCTCTCTACCCCAAATAAAACAATAACAGGTCTGAGACAGGCCCCCTGGCAGGGTGGATCTGCCATACTGTTCTACCTTCTGGGAGATGGGGAGGGGGACACATCACACATAGAACCAGGAACTGAGCCGTGGGAGCCCATCTGTCCACTTGTCCCCAGTTTCCCTGTATTTTTCACCTCCAGGCCCTGGTCAGGTTACCTGAGCTGCCTTCCTAATTTCTTACCCTCTGCCTGTGTCTGTTGATGTATCTGAGAGCCTCCAGTTCCCTTTGGTGAGGCCCTGTAGCCCCTCAGGCCCCTGGATTGGGGGGTCATTTGTACTGACTAAGGTCAGACCTGCAAAAGCCAGACCTTCCCTCTGTTGGCCCACACGCTTATCCTTGTATGAGTTGAGTCCAACACCCCTGGCCCTCTAGGAACCCTCAGGCAAGCATCCTTAGTCCCTGTGTGTCCCAGGGAGGGGCTAAGCTCATGTGCTCATATCACAACAGAGCCCAAAGCTTCAGTGTGAAGGGCCATGCTTGGGCCATTGGACACAGGGTGGGCCATTATTGTGGCTATGGATTGGGGAGTGGTCCTTTGGGGCTGGAGCAATGGAGGCCTCTGACAACACTGTGGTCATTAATACTAGGTGTCCCAAGGCTCTGTTGTGTCCACTGTGTCATTCTGATGTTCCTCAGCCCCAGGAAGGGTAGGACCCAGTCTAGGGTTCTGTGCCTAGCTCCTCACCCTGAGGGTGTCATCTGAGTCCTGTTCAAGTGTGCACTGGCTACAAGGTGGCAGGTGTGGAGAGAGCACCTGAGACCTGGGTACCTTTGTCCCTGCCCTGGTTCCCTTAAGTGCTGGGAGCACAAAGGAACTGCTGTGAGGCCCACCTGCATGCACTGTCTGCCCTTCTCTGAACCTCTGTTTGAACTGTATCTCTACTTTCACCATCCATTGAAGTCCCCTTGAATGTTCTGTGGCTCCAGACTCCCTCAAACCCCTGTCCCTCCCACCCCCACCAGCAGCCCAAGCTGGAGCCTTGAGCCAGATGAACTCCCTTAGCCTCAGCCCCACACCATTTGGCACTCTTTCACAGCACACCAGAGCCCTTCCCAGCATACCCCAAGCGCCAGAATGGAGCTCCAGATCCTGGACCCTTTACCATCCTCAGCTGACCCCAGCCCTACGTTCCCACCCACACCTTACCCCTGGACAAGACCTGTTTTCTGCCACTCATTCCTGTGACTGGGCAGCTTGGGGTGGAGGCAGTGTGAAGTGTGGGAACAAGTTAAGGTGGTGACCCAAGAAGCCTCTGTGCCCTTTGGCTCTGGGTTCAGCCTAGCTTGCCTGGAGCCTATTTCCCTGGAGGTATGACCCCTGTTGACCTGTTTTCCAGGCTTCCCCTGGCTACCAGATCCCCCTGGCCTTGGCAGTGGCTGTCTCAGTAGCCCTTGGGCCCCCAGGGGCCTTCCTCTATCCTGGCCTCTTCTCAGGGATTTGAGGATTACACCTGCTCCTTACAGCCCTATAGTTATTCCTTATGCAACCTCCTATTCAGCTGTGGGCTGGACCTGGGTCAGGAAGTGGGATGTGGCCTCCTGGGTTCTGAGGTGGCCTTGACTGGGTTCTCATAGAGGCCTTAACTAGATGGTACTCATTCTGGGAGCATTTGGACAAGCTAGGGGCTGTCACAGAAATGGGATAGGGATGGTTCTGGGATGCTCAATGCCCTACAACAACCAGCAGTGATTTTGCATCATGCCTTTGGTGAGAAGCCCTGGTCTTGAGACATCCAGAAAGGGCTTACCAAGGGGCTGATGCTAACAGACCATGAGAGCCCAGGCCAAGGGAAAAGCAGGTGCAAGGTCATGGTTGTGTGGCTAATTTCCACAGGGTTGGAGAGTATCTACTTAGTGGCTGAAGTCCCAGAGTCTTGTGGGTGGAGACACAAGGTCTATGAGCAGCAGAGCCATGCTGGGGCCACTGAAGGCTCTTAAGAAGGTGTAAGTGTGTGTTCAACAGACTAATGAGTGCAGAGGAGGGGTAGGCGGGCAGAGACAGAGCTAGCAGACCTTTTTGGGTCCGAGGTGGATCAAGAGCTTGACTCTGTCCATGTAAGGGTAAGGAGTTACCCTTGCTCTTCTTCCCACTGCCCTCACTCATTATTTTCTCAGGAGATTGGGCCTGGCCTTCAGCCCCTGGGGCAAGCCTGACCTGAAGTCCTCTTCTGAGCAGGGGCTTCAAGGGCACTGTTTCTGCCTCTACCATGGGATCAGACAGGGTATGGAGCAGCCTGGGACATGTCCCAAGAGAGGAACAGGGACCTTTCACACTGGGTATGCATGAAACACACACAGAAACACTTAACAGCTGGTGCAAGAATAGCCACCATCCAGCCATGCCTGACTTGACCCTCTGAGGGGACCCTGGCATGGGCCCACTGGCAGCACCGCCTTCTCCCTCACTGTCAGGAGTGGCTTGGGGGTGGCGGTGTCTAAAGGGGCTGGTTGCCATGGCTACCATAGGGTTCCGAGGCCGTCATCTGGTCCCTGCCTCAGCCAATCGGCGGTGGGAGCCTGAGCTGCAGCCTAGAGTCACGCTTCTTCCTCCCAGCCACACAGTGGCCAAGAGCAGGGACCCGCTTCCTGGAGTATCTGAAAGTGCTCAGACGGACGGCCAAGCCCATCATGGCGGACCGCGGGATGGTGGGGCGCAAGGAGGCACACGGAACCAGGCAGGTGAGGTAAGCTGGGCGGGCGGACGGACGGATGGACAGGTGGAAGTGCTCCCTGCTAGCCTTTGTTCTTGTCTCTTCCCTCAGTCCATTCTGCCCTCTATACCCTTACACGCACTCACACACACACCCGCACTCTCACCCTGAGACCCTCTCCCCAAATGTTCCAAGGGTCATAGGAAGAGAGACAAAGGAAACAGCATGAGGCAGAATGAATCCACTGCACCATGGACCTGAAAATTACTCTAATAAGTCTTTTACCTCAGATTTCACATGGAAGCGGCATCAAAGACCCCCAACTGACTGGGCCCTCGGCATAACAGCATAATGGCCACTGGCCCCTCTCCCAGCTCCCACTCCCAGAGATAGGTGACAAGCCATGTCAAGTCAGTGCGGTTTAAGGAGCATTTTATCGAGAAAAAAAAAAAAAAAAGGAAAAAAGGGAGAAAAAGGAAAAAAATGTCCACCTATAATGGGGAGCAGCCAGCCCAAGATGGATCAGAGGCGCCAAATCCCATTACTCGGAACTTCAGAGGACAGGCCCAGAAAAGACAGCTGCGATTAAGAGCTTGTAAATGGAGTGTCCTTTGGAGATCAAAGAGGGGCACGCTGTGTGTGTGTGTGTGTGTGTGTGTGTGTGTGTGTGTGTGTACGTGCACCATGCAGCCAGCAATGGCAGTGGGGCCGTGCGCCACAGCATGGTGAAGCCTGGTGTGTCACCTGCCCGCCATGGCACCCTCCATGTTGCTCATATCCTCGCTATGTGGATATGTGGACACACCTGGGGGACCAGGCTGGGTGTAAACGAGGCCTGGTTTGTGCCACCCACACCTGCTCTTGGGCAGTGGGCTCTCTAGTTAAGCCTTGTTACCCCCACCTGGGCCTCCACCTTATTCTCCTAGAGTCTGGTCCCATCCCCAAGTTTAGCCCAGATGGGTCTGGCAGGGGCTAAGAGCACAAGTCCAGCCTCAGGCAGAGTCGGGTGTGAGGGTAGGCAGGGGCTGTTCCTAATTACCCCAACCACCATACCTCTGCCTGCAGAGGCCAAGATCTCCCAGATGGCCTGGTGAGCGTGTCCAGAGGTTCAAAGCCTCTGTCAGTACGATTGTTAGGTTATTAGGTAAACTGTGAGAAGCAAATCTTTTAATCCACTGTGGCTAATCCAGTGCACTTTTGTTTGCCAGGACAGATTCTGCAGCAACAAAGGGGCTGGGGGGCACCCCAGCATACATAATCACATACTTATAACTTGGTAGCAGCAGCCGCAGGGTTCCTAGGCAGCAGAAAGAGACATTGTGGGACAGCAAAGTACAGGGTGGGCGGTGGAGGGGCCAGGAGTGCCTGGAGGCTGACCTAGAGGGCATGGACTGTGGGGCTGTGGGTAAAGGCAGCTGGCCTGCCTCCAATCGACTAAGTCCCTTAGCTACCAGCTTGAAGGGTCGCCCCTGGTCCCTGGGACTGCTCAGGCTTGTTGGGATAGGGGCTGAATGAGTTGCATCAATTGGTGGAGAAAAAATAATCAGCAGAGGGGCATGAGAGCTCCCAGCACTGGGAGAGGCCTTTGGAGATGGAGTGGTCAGGTCGGGGAAGGGCATTCCAAGTAGTGAACAGCAAGGACAAAGGAAAAAGTCTGCCTGATGTAAAAGTGTGAGTGCAGCATGAGGGAACGCATGCCCAAGACCAGGAGGAGAAGTGACCTGAGACCACCTAGGAAAATAGGATATCACCTCCTGCTTCCAGAAGTCTGGCCAGGCCCCTCAGGCACATGGCTCCTCCACTCAGACACTGCAGTTCCCAGAAAAATGACTCTGGGGTTGGCTCTGGGCTAGCAGCCCTTCCCTATGCTTGTGACTTGTCTGAGACACTTGACCTTGTCAGCTGTGGGCTCTACTCCATGGCCCAGGCCCATTCACCGAGGCCCCACAGAAGGCCACACCTCTGAGGTCAGTGGGGCTGGGTCAGGATCCTTAGTTTGCTAAAGAGAATATTCTGGCTCAAAAATGGTGCCTGCCTTTTCTAGAGCCACCAGCTCTGAGTACTTTATCCTTGGGACCCACATACAGGCAAATTGTCAAGTCTCCAGGGAGGTGAGAGCTGGGCCACACTACCGACATTCCTGAGGCTCCCAAGTTGAGGAGACACTGGGCTGGTGCCCAGGCCCCTGTAACTGGTGGGGACCTCAAACCCTCAATACTCACCCTCTAATACTGAGCCTACTTGACCATCTCTGGACCCCTGGACACATCCCCAGGGTCACAGTCCTCCAGAAAGGCAGTGCAAAAAGAATTCCCTGCTGTGCTCCTCAGCCTAGAATGACAGGACCACTCTCAGGACACTGAGGGTGAGACTTGAGTTAGGGGGTAGGGTAAGTGGAGGGCACTCTGGGATGGAGTATGTTACCCTTGGGACCCACAAACCTGTTGCCATGTCACTGCTTTTCTGTTGGCTTTGGGGCCTGACCCATGACCCTTGGGGACTAGTAGGAATGTGGGGGCTGTGTCAGGTCTACTGGTGAGTTGTTCATGCAGGGGACATAGGATGAGCAGGGACCATTAGGACAGGATCACAATAGCAGCAGGGTTAGAAGGGGACAGTCATGCCAGGTATTGAGCATGTAGCAGTGGACATTGAGCAGACATTGGAACCAGCTTGTTTGAGGCAAAACCTTGTTTCCATTCCCCGACCTCCCCAGCTTGGTTTGGGGGCCAGGATCACTCCTGTGACATCTGCTTTAGGCAGTTTCAGCTGAAGGACTGGTGAGAGAACTCCAAACAGCAAGAGAGATGCAACATGCCAACCTATTCAACACACCTGCCCCACAGGTGTGAAGGGCAAGAGGAGACAAACAGGAGAAAAGAGGCAGAGGGACCCCAGCCCAGAGTGTCCACAGGTTGGCCCAGGAAGCTCAAGGCAGCACCTTCTCATTGGTCCTGGGGTCTGACTCAGGGCAACTGCAGCAATCACAGGACCTACCACCCTTCCCACCATTGCTACACTGCCTGCCAAGTCATCTCTCTCTGATTCCCCATGTCCTCATCCCTGTTGATGGAAAGGTGGAGCCTGCTGCAGATTTGTGGTATCCATGTGATCACAATAGTGATATTACATAGAACTTCCTGAATGCCCAAGGAAGAGAATGGGCTGAGTCCAAACTGAGTCCAGACTCCCTAAGGACTTAGGAAGGGTCGAGCCCCACTCCTAATTCTGTTCTCTAGCTATAACCCATTTTTAATGCCCTGGGATAGTTATTTAGTTCTCTTGCCTTTATATGCACATGTTCTATATTAACAAAAATAGGCACGCTGTGTACGGTGTTCTTTTCTTCTTGGTGTTATATCTTGAGACCTTGGTTGGGCTTGGAATGGGGGCTCAAACAATGCCTGGTCATACCCCTTGAGCTCAGAACCAATGGAAAAAGGACACTCAGGGAGCAGAGATGGAGGTTGGGCCTGGGCTGGGAAGGCAGCTGGCCAGTGTTTCTGTGGCTTCACCTCCAAAGGGAAGTCCACTCCTCTCTTTTTCAAACTGGATGATCCAAGGCTCCCTACAAGGCATTACCAGCACACCCACCCTCACCTTCCACACCTATGCACCAGGCAAAGAGAGCAGGAAATGGAGAACCTGGAAGGGGCTCAGTCTGAGGCTCCCATCTCCCTCTGGAAGCTCGAATCAGTACACTTCCTCCTGGTCCTCTCCTCCTAGGAGGATGATGGGGATCTGCACAGTATCTGATCTCTGCAACTAGTCCTCTGCTGCTGGTTTTCACTATCTCTCATTGGGCCATGCCCCACATGCCTCAATGTACCTCCTTGTTGCATCTGGGATGATGTCTCTGGAATCCTTTTCATAAGTTGTCTTCCTTAGCCAAGTGCATGAACACATGTAAGGCTTCGAAGCTCACTTTATTTCAAAGTTTTCCTTACATGTCTAAATTGAAAAAAATAATTTTATTTCTGCTAAGTTTTAGTTTAGTTCCTGAAAAACCTGAATGAATGGCATCTACAGTTACTCAAATCTAAGCCTCTAGAGGCAAACTCCTGCTCCCAGGGAAGGGAGGTTCATTTAAAAGGACCTCTGTAATGCAAAGGGCATACTTCACCATGGAGCTCACCTGTTCAGAAGTGAGGTTCCTAAAGTAGTGTCTGGTCTCAGCTCTGGGTGGCTGATGCGATGCCCTGCTAGATCACTCCTGCTTTATTATAGGCCCCAGTGCTGCCCTCCTTACCTCCTTCTCTTCAGAGTTTTCTCTGAGCTTCCTCCTCTGGTTGCCCCTATCCCCACCCTACTTGGATACTCTCCCCTCCATGCCAACAGCTGGAACCCACTATAAAGGGCTGTTGCATATCCTCCAGGCCTTCTGACTCCCTTCCTGTCCCTGCAGGGTGGGGGTATCGAGGAGCTGGAAGCCCGAGGGCCCTGTTCTGGTACCAGGCCCTGGGGACACCTGCCACCATGGGCCAAGAGGAGGATGGACACGGATACAACTCCAGGACCCTGGCCTGGCCGCGGCAGCAACTTTGCAGAAACAAGGCAAGCATTAGGGGCCCATGTCTGGGAGTGGGGAGGCAGCCTGAGGACCAATGTCTATCTAGCCCACCTGTGACTCCTATACCCCACAGAGATCGTGCTGTGCCATGAAGGCCACCAACTCTGTCTCCTTTAAGCCTCTGAGGTTGAACAAGAGAGGTGAGGGCCTACAGGGGCAACCCCTGTGCTCAGTACTGTGGGGCCTGGGCCTATTCCAGCTGGACTTGGGTGAGAGCGATGCCTACTTCTAGGACCCTAGTGGGGCCAGTGTCGGTCCAGAAGTGCAGCTCCTGTGACTTACTGTCCTCATCAACAGCCCCACACCCCGCTTAGCCTGCCTCTGGGAGAGGCAGGTGCCATAGGGTGAGTAGCTGGGTGGAAGTTTGGCTGGAAGCTCAAGGAGCCGTGAGACACAACTCCTGTCTGGGAGCTATGTAGGATGAGGATGGGCAGCAAAAGTGAGCAGTGTCCAGGAGATGTAATAACATTAGAGGTGACCTGGGTGATTTCTGAGGAAGTGTAGTAGAAGCATGAAGTGGGCAAGTAACCAGATGTACCCAGGGGAGGGTGGTGAGGAAGAGACACCAGGGAAGGGCCTTAAAGGGCTATGGGGACCAGAGAGCAGGCTAGGTGAGGGCTGTTGGGGAGGTATGGATGGATGAGGTGTTGGGGAACCCTAGGAGAGGAAGAGGTGAGCAAGTCCCTATGTGACCTGAGTAGCATCTTCTTTGTCTGTAAAATAGGTGTATAGCTGTCCTCTGGGGTCTGCCAGAAACATTTCTCTAGGTACCAGTCCCAGCATTGCTGTGTAGAGGTCAGGGTTCTGGCTGGTTGTGGCGGTGGCAGAAGCCATTTCTTAGGGGCAGTATTCAGTTCCTGGGGCTGACATCCTTCTTTGGGGAGGGGTTGGTAGTGGGTGTGCAACACAGAGTTGCTCAGCTGGGCTTGCAGGTCAAGCAAGGGCTGCCTGCTATGGTGACAACGAGGGGGAAACGGGTGGTGGGTGCAGGTATCAGGACATCCAGAAACCCTTGTTCTTAGGCTAGTCTGGGTGAGTGGGACCCAAAGGCAGTGGTGGGAAAGGGAGTCCTTGTTCTGACCCTGGATGACGCCTAGGAGAAACTGAGGCAGATGGGCCTAGCTGGGGTAAGGGACTCAGTCTCAGCTAACAGCTCCGTAGAGGTTGGGGCTCCTGCCCAATTGACAACCATTTATTGGATGCCTATTGCCTACTGTGTGCCCTGGCCATGTCTGAGTCCAGATTACCTGGAGACTCAGGGAAGGGAGAGCCCCTGACCATCTTCTCAACTGGGGGATAAGTGGGCATAGAAAAGGAGGAGACAGAGAATGGAAGTGTCCAGGGGCTCAGCTCCCGGTCAGCCAGGTTTCGCCCTCCAACTGCTCAATTCCTGGGGACACCTGCTTCCTTCAATGGCCTGGGCATCCTCCTGCAAGGGTCTTCCTGTCCCAGACAAGCAGGCTCCGAGGTCTCCAGTCCCCCCTAGAAACCCCGCCCACCCAAGCAAGAGCTGCTTGCTCCGAGGGTGTGGGAGGCCAGCTGGGCGTGGGCCAGTCCTGCGGGTGCTGACCTCAGGAGCTCTGATGGACACCAGTGTGGGCAGTAGAAAAGGGCTGCAACCTAGCATGCACCCCGGTCGCCCGCTTGGTGCACAGTCCAGGCTTCCTTGGTGACCACAGTACTACAGGGACCCTATCAGGGGCATCTGCTCCATGTCACTATCCCAGACCCCACAGCTTAGAGGCACCAAGGCATTGCTCCGCCGCACCTCCTAGGTCCCTTTAGTCGGCGTCCTTGCTCCGCCCTAGCCACGCCCACACTCATATCAGCATATTTAACCACGCCCATACGATCCGGCTCCGCCTCACATCCCAGGTGCGCCCGAACGCTTTCGGTCCGCCTCAAAGCTCAGGCCCCGCCTCCACGTCCTAGACTCCGCTCCCACGTTCGAGGCCCCACCCCCATTCTCTTAGCCGTTCCTGGCGCTCCAGCTCCTCGCGCTCTCGGCCGGGCTCTCACTGCCTTGGTCCCGCCCCGCCCTTTCGGCCCCGCCCCCACATTCTCGGTGCCATCCCCACGTTCTTGGACTCCACAAGATGCCCGGCTCCGCCTCCACGTTCGAGGACCCACCCCCCACCTTGGAGGTCCTACTTTCACGATCTACACCTTATACCCGCGGTCCGGCTCCGTCTCTAGGCCCGGCTTCCACTCTCGGCCCCGCCCTCACGTTATCGACCTCGCTCCCACATTCTCCGCCAACCCCAAGTCTCGGTCCTGCCTCACGCTTTTGGCCCTGCCCCGCGCTCCAGGGCCTTCCCCCGCTCGAGGCCCCGCCCCACGCCCAGCCCCGCCCCCGCACTTCCGGGCGGCGCCGGCGGGGGCGCTCGGGCCTGGGCTTCGGCGCTCTGGGCTCGGGCTCCCCGCTTGGGGAAGCTATCGCGGCGGTCGCCGCAGGACTGGCCGGAGTCGGGCCGGAGCCGCGTCCCCGCGGAGCAGGCCGGTGAGAGCGGGCGGCCGGCCTCGGCGGCGCCCCCGCGGCCTGCCTGCGCCCGCCTCCGGGCCGCCGCGCCGCTGCCGCGATGGGGGCCGCCCCGGGCCGCGCCCCCACCCTGTCCTGCCTGCCGCGCCGCGGCTGAGCGCATGGGCCGTGCTGCGCTGCGCCGCTCCGGGAGCCGGGCCCGGGGCCCCGCCACCGCCGCGCGCGGGTGAGTAGTGCGGGCCAGGTGCGCGTTCCTGAGGGGCGCAGGCTGGTCCGTCCGTCCATTGTAGGCCGCGTAGGCCGGGCCGGGCGGGTCGGGCGTGCAGGGCGCGGGACCCGGAAGAAGGTTTAGGCGGGTGCGGGCCGGGAGCGTATGAGGGGAGGCTGTGCGGGCCGGGAGTGAGTGAGGGGAGGCTGTGCAGGCAGGCTGTGCGGGTTCAGAGGGCGTGTGAGGGGAGTCAGTGCGGGCCGGGAGTTGTGAGGGGTGGCGTGCAGGAGTGCTCAGGCTGTGCGTGAAGGGTGTGCAGACTACGGTGCTGTGCGAGGAAGGTGTGTGGGGACCAAGGCTGTTGTGAGGGCAGGTGTATCAGAAGAGGGGGTGCTAGCAGGGGATGGAGAAAGCAGAGCCATTGATATTGGGGCGAAGAGTGCTGGGTTTGGTTCGGAAAAGACAGACTTTCTTGCTCTAGGTGAGTGGAAGGGTGTAAGGAAGACCCAGGATTGAGAAGGGGTCTGAAGTAGGGGGCGTCCTCCTGGAGGAGGCTGGGGTCTGCAGCTGATTTGTTTGAATAGTGCTAGCTGCGTGCTGTGTTCTGTGGGTCTTAGGCATGTTTTAGAGTGTGGGTGGGTGCAGAGTAGCTGCTGGGGCCAACATTGTGTGCAGGGATTCTGGAGAGAGGCCGGACAGTGGAGTGTCCTTTTCCCCTACCTCCAGCAAAAAGTAGAAATGGGTGAGTCTGAAAGTCAAGGAGGACACTTTATCTGAGGCAAAGGTGCCTTAGATTGGGTCCAGGCTGTTTGGCTTATCTGAGTGGCTGTACTCTTTCAAGTTGATGCTTTGCCCCCAAAACTATCCCTTGGGTGTGGTTCTTAGATTCTACCTTAACATCACATTTTGGAATTCAGTCCCCTGTGAAACCAGAGGACAGTGGAACTTTAAGTACTGAAGACAGTAGAGGAAAATCAGTTCTCTGGGGATTTTTCTCAGCTCATCTCTGGAATAATTTATAAAGTTCTTATTGTGCATCTTGGCCCCTCCGTTTTGCTCAAACTTGTGTTCTCTGCTTCTTTAGGGAGAATCTCAGGCATACTTGAACCTACAGGCTGTTTTGGAGAACACACAGTACCTGACTTCCCAAGATGGTCAGCAGTATCAGGGTTTCAATTTTAAGAACTTCTATTCAGGAACAAGAAAGAGAACAAACTCAAAATACAGTGTTTCTGTTTATTTTTCAGCAGGGTTTACATGTAAAACTGTAGCCATTAACCCTTCAAGAGTTTAATTAATGGACAGCTGGGAAAATGTCAGGCTGTATTACTTTGACACTCCATGTAAGTCAGAAGTTCAAAAGTTATATTTGAGTCAAACATATATATATCTATAACATTAAGCTGGCTGCCATGGTATCCAGCGGGTATGTCTTGGCAGTGACTAAAGGAGATTTTAAATGTGTTATCAGAGTTATGGATTCTTTTTATGGAATCCATTTATTGATGGTGGTTACATGCTTTTGGTCAGATTCAGTACTTGTGGGCATTTGACTCTAACCTGGATAATATAACGGCTTTATGTGTGGTGTGTGTGTGTACGCTGAATGCTTGGTGTACTTCTCTGTGGAAACCTGAATTTTGTGGGAATTGGAGCACATTGCAATAATGTCAGTGATCTGGGGAGATGTTCATGTGCAACCAGAGACACTAATGGTCTTCTGTCAGTTGACAGCCAAAAATAGATGTGAATTATAAGAAATGTTCCTTTTGGGCAATGAAAAATAGTTTAAAATGATTAGGAGAACTTGTTCACACATGAATAAAATGTTAGTCTGTTAAGACAGCCAGTTTGGTAATAAAGGGTTAGATTTTTTAATTTACTGCTGTTTCTATAGCACAGTAATTAAACATCTGTAAAGAGGTAATGTTTAGCATTTGTGGCAAGTGTCAATGAATTAAATATTTATTGGTGCCCATTAGTTGCCAGACCTTGTGTAGGAGCTATGGGTCCTGCAGAAAATGTTTAAATATGCCTGCTAGAAATAATTTACATACAAATTATAAGTACCTTAAGAGAAAGTGACGGATTTATAATTAGCTTCCCATTCGAATACAGTGATTTGGTTCTTTCTCAAGGCCACTGAACTATAGACTTATCTCTAATAGTAAGGCTAAGGTGGCTGGGTGTGGGTCCTCTTTCCTGAGATGGTATACAGGACAAAAAGACATTAGACATCCACAAACTGGTGTGGGGCTGAGACACCACAAGTACTCATTTCATGTTGACGTTGCTCAAAGAAAGTGATTTTGCAGTTCAAGTGGTCCATGAGCAGCCCAGCCAGGTGCCACAGCCCAAGGGCCTTGACCTTAAGAAATAGGCTGTTCCTGCTGAGACTGAGATGATAGCTTACTTAATAGTTTTCATAAGAAGTCATTAGTTGCAGAAATGTCATTTGATGCACAGAATTGTAACCCAACCTCCACCTCTGGTCGCTTCTCACCTTCTAGCTATTGGCAGCTGTTGACAAGTGAAGTTGCATGCAGTCTGAGAATGCAGGTGTGGGGGGTTGGATTACATGTAGGCCAGGGCCTAGAGTGTGGAGTGGTGGCCAGGGAGAGCTACCTTTTGCATTGGTATCAGATTTTAGGATTTTAGTTTGCTTCCTCTGGCTTGTGCAGTGCTCCAGGCATTTTGGCTCTGACATGCTTCTCTCCAGCCCACTTCTAGGCAGACCATTTACATCATGGCAGGCTGTGTTGCAGTCACCCCTTTGGCCAAGTTGGGAGGCATAGCCTGAGCTTGTGGGCCCTGATATCTCGTAGGATGTGGCCAAGAGGATTGAAGACTATGGCAGGACAGTCTTCCCTGACATCCAAGGCACACTTGTAGCAGCGGCAACAACAAAATTGATGGTTACCTGATTTGTAAGAGGGTGGGTGATTTGGTTTGTAGCTTACGGAGTTAAATCATGTGAGCTGTATGCGTCCTTAGCTAAAAGGTATAATTGTGTTTGTTGGATTTCATTTTTTCATACCTTCTGTATTCCTCAGATTATGCAATTGCCATTTGCTATCAGAGGGGCACTTTTCTTTATACACAGGGTTTTAAACGTCAAGTGCAGCTTTCTGATGGGAGCATTTTTAATATTGTCTATATTCATGGTATGAGAAGGCTCCTGTGTGTGTGCATGTGGGTGGTGTCCTTTGATCACTTGCTTGAAGATCCTGAAGGTGACCAACAATTAATTGTTCTTTTAGGTGTGTGTTGAAAGTTAGAGAAACAACTCACTGTGCATTTGCTAATGTGAGACACAGAGTGTGAAGTGGTGGGGTAGGCAGAAAGCAAGTGGCTGTCGGGAGTAGATATGATCACTCATCTAATATGTTGTCCTTTCCATGTTTGAGTATCACAGCAACCCTGCAGAACGGGGTGGTCATCCTCATCTCATTTGTGAGGGATCGGCTCTCACTCAAGTTTGTACGACTAGGAGGATTAGAAGCACCTTTCTTTCCTCCAGTCCTGTCTTCCTGGAGCTTGCAGAAAAAGACTGGTCACTCGGCTCTGTAACAGATTAGAGGTCCCCAAGCTGCTGGTCTATGCGATGTTTTCACAGAATGACAGTTGAGGGGAGTGGTGCTCTCTGTATTCTGGGCATTCACTTAAGACCAGAGGCATTCCTATAGTAGTTGTAAAGGTTTCCAGAAATTGTTTAGCACAAACCTTGTGATGAAAGATTGAAAATTTAAACTGAATTTCTGGCATTGAGTTAGGCGGGAGGGCATCGTTGCGAGTCTTGTCTTGAGAAAACCTCTGTGGTCATGTACCATGGACTCACCTTTCCTAATCTTTGTCCTCTTAATGGTTTCAACAGGACAGATTGATTCACTTTGGAGCTATAAGTACTGATGTATTAGGGTGCAGCGCTCATTGTTCATTGATGCAGAGTCTCAAAATGAATATTCAAGAGCAGGGTTTCCCTTTGGACCTCGGAGCAAGTTTCACCGAAGATGCCCCCAGACCCCCAGTGCCTGGTGAGGAGGGTGAACTGGTGTCCACAGACCCCAGGCCCGTCAACCACAGCTTCTGCTCTGGGAAAGGTGTTGGGATTAAAGGTGAGACTTCAACAGCCACTCCAAGGCGCTCAGATCTGGACCTGGGGTATGAGCCTGAGGGCAGCGCTTCACCCACCCCACCGTACTTGAAGTGGGCTGAGTCGTTGCACTCCTTACTAGATGATCAAGATGGGATAAACTTGTTTAGGACTTTCCTGAAGCAGGAGGACTGTGCTGACCTGCTGGACTTCTGGTTTGCCTGCAGCGGCTTCAGGAAACTGGAGCCCTGTGACTCAAATGAGGAGAAGAGGCTAAAGTTGGCCAAAGCTATTTACCGAAAGTACATCCTTGATAACAATGGCATCGTGTCCAGGCAAACCAAGCCAGCCACCAAGAGTTTCATAAAGGACTGCATCATGAAGCAGCTGATCGATCCTGCCATGTTTGACCAGGCCCAAACAGAAATCCAGTCCACCATGGAGGAGAATACCTACCCCTCATTCCTCAAGTCTGATATTTATTTGGAGTACACGAGGACAGGCTCGGAGAGCCCGAAGCTCTGTAGTGACCAGAGCTCTGGGTCAGGGACAGGGAAGGGCATACCTGGATACCTGCCCACTTTGAACGAAGATGAGGAATGGAAATGTGACCAAGATGTAGATGAAGACGATGGCAGAGACCCTGCTCCCCCTGGCAGGCTCACGCAAAAGCTGCTTCTGGAGACAGCCGCCCCACGGGCCTCCTCAAGTAGACGGTACAGCGAAGGCAGAGAATTCAGGTGAGTCAGACACGAGGTGACTGTCTCTGTGCTCACCTGCAAGAGCTGGAGAAATAGCAAAGAAAGGTGTCGGTAAGGAGTGGTCTTGTCTTTCAACCCCAAGTGGGTATACTCCTGCTATGGGTGTTGTAGGTTTAGTTCTTATTCATAATACCTTCACGGTGGTTGTTAGATGTTTTTAATATTTGTATGTTGAGGATACTTTAATTAAGAACAGACTAAAATATATGGTTATATAAGTCATTAGGAACATTGGAGTTTTACTTAAGTCATACTGACATTTATACTTTACCCTTTAGCAGTAAAATTTGTATTCTCTTGCATAAAAGGTGGATTTATCTGGTAGACATCCCCTTTTTGATTAATATAGGAAAGTGTGGTTATTTAAATGCATCAATACTTAGAGAATTCTGGATCATTGCTTTTTATAACGGTCTTCTAAGGTTCTTCCTAGAGATTGGGAAGTAATGGTGAGGAGGCTGTCATGCAGCAGGTTGTCTAAATACTTGGGGAACCTTTGTGACTGTGGTTGCATTTCTAGAATTGGGCCTTTTCTCTCCTGCCAATAAAATGAGTTAGTGCTATTGTGTAGTCAGTTCCCAGCGGTCCAGGGGCATTCTGAAGTGTTTGCAGTGTTTGCATGTAGGCACATATGCGACTTTGGAGGCATGAAGTAGTGCTATTCAGAAGTTGATAACACTTTTGAAACCTATTTCTTCATACTCTGTTTTTGGTAATCCCTTCTGTGTCATTGGAGATTTATTTGGCAGTGGGTTGGAGGCTGTTGCTGATGTTAACAGATATTAACAGGGCACTTTGGTTTTCTCTATAGCTAGTTCTGGAGACTCCTCCTTGTGAAATTTTGAAAGTCTGTAATTCGTGTGACCCAGGTGATTTGATCAAGAGTCTGAACACATCCCGAGTGCTGGGGCTTTTTCATAGAGTTATTAAAAATCCGGATCACTTATTTAAGTTTCTGTCAGAGAAATTGGTTACTTATTAATAAACACAGGATTAAATATTTCTTAAGTTTAAATGTTCTTTTAAGTGATGTGATTTAAGATACACTGAGGTAATTTTTGTGTGCCTTTTTGCTCACTGTCTTTAGCTAAATGCTACTGATTTAGTAAGATTTTTCGAACAGAATATGTCATAAAATTATCCTGTTAAGTAAGGCTACTTACTGGCAGTTCTTAAAACCTCACGTAAAATTTTTCATTTTTGATTAGAGCAGTTTTAAGATAGGATTAAATTTGAGGCCTGGGCTTCAGGGTAAAAAAAATTGAGCTCAATTCTGATTTCTAATTTTAAAAATTCCTGAATGCTACCCCTCCGCTAACCATCCCCAGTTTGCACACTTTTCAGTTCTTAGGTCTTAAACAGCGTCTTTGCTTTTTCTTTCTTTGGTTTGCTCTATTTGTTAAGCAACCCTTGCTGTCAAAAGAATATGTTGGCTTCGCCTCTCTGATAGCGTTCACCTATAAGGACTGTGGCACATTTTGGTTTTAACTTGTCTGTCCAGGAACTGCCGGTGGCAGAGGGAGCCTGGTGTTCAGGAGCCTTATCTTCTGTCGAACATTGTCCCACTTGAGATTGCCTGTGGTAGTTTTGTGCGGGGTGACGGGGGGAATCTCTGATGTTGGGTCATCATTCATGAGCACTGACAGGGGATGGAGTCAGCATATTTTACTTGCCCTACACGGTGTACATTTAGGATGCACTGGGTTGTTAAGTCACACAAAATCTAGCCCACCCTGGCTTAAACAGTGAAGGGAATTGGCTGACTCCAATAAACAAAACGTCCAGAGGCAAGGCCAACTTCAGATGTGGTTTGATCAGGATTCCAGCCATTTTTCTTTTTAAAGACTTTATTTTTAGAGCACTTTTAGGTTACCAGCAAAGTTGAGTGGAAGGTACAGAGGTTTTCCATTATCCTTCACTGCCACATATGCACAGCCTCCGCCATTGTCAATCTCCCACCAGAGCAATATGTTTGTTGCAGTTAATGAACCTACATAATTACCACACAGTCCATAGTTTCCATTAGGGTGTACTCTTGGTGGTGTACATTCTGTGGGTTTGGACAAATATATAATGATATACATCTACCATTATGGTACCATATGGGAGTCTTTTCACTGCCCTAAAAATTCTGTGTGATGTACCAGTTCATCCTTTCCTCCCCTTGAGCCCCTGGCAACCACTGATCTTTTAAATTTCTCCATAGTTTTGCCTCTTCCAGAACATCATAGAGTTGGAATCATACAGTATGTAGCTTTTTCAGATTGGCTTCTTTCACTGAGTAATATGCATTTTAGTTTCTTCCATGTCTTTTCATGACTTTGATAGCTCCTATCTTTTTAGCCCTGAATAATATTACACTGTCTGGATGTACCATAGTTTATCCATTCACCTACTGAAGGTCATCTTGGTTGCTTCCAAGTTTTGGCAATTATGAATAAAGCTGCTATAAACATCCTTGTGCACATTTTTGTGTGGACATAAGTTTTCATCTCTTTTCAGTAAATACCATAGAGTTTGATTTCTAGATTGTATGATGAGAACGTGTTTAATTTTGTAAAAACTGCCCGACTTCTTACTACTTTTTTTGTCTCTGCCTTTCTGTGGCCAGCTCTGCTCTCAGGTTGGCTCCCTTGTGTTGGAGGTGGCTGCCCAACTACCTTGGCTCTGGGCTTCCCTGTTTTGTAAACAGGCTCCCCACAGCATTGAAGGAAGGTCCTGCAGTTTGTTCTGAGGGACCAGGTAAGCTGTGTGCTGCTGTGTCCTGCCCATCACAGCGTAATCATTGTGTAAGGGCCTGAGACTGTGCTGCTGGGTTTATACCACGCAGACCACGTGGGGTGCCCCACCTAGTTAGCATCACCACTCTCCAATGGGGAAATTGGTCTTCCAAAAGAAGATTGGGGTTAACAGAAAAGGAAAGAGGGTGGGTGCTAAATGGGAAACATGGGAGTGCCTGCTACAAAGAAAGAGAAGGAAAAGCATCTGTCTTGTTGGTAGGGAGTGTGTTTCCTCTCTAAATGTTGATTCTGCATGGAGGAGTATGTCAGGAGGCCCATGTATAGACTAGGACGACCCCAAGGGACTCCCAAACCTAGAGTTCCCAGTTCCATGGGCTCTGTACCATGGGGCTGCTTTGATTGTGCTGGCTGTTGTTTTTTATTCTCTCTGTACCAGACATGGGTGCTCCCAGTCCCTGATAGGAGGCTGAGTGTGGGTCCTCATATGGCCTTACATGGCTGTTTTTCATATAGCTGACTTAAGAAAAATGAAAAGAGTCATTTACTTAGGTCTCTGTCAAAATTGAGAAAACAGTGATGCCCCCTGACCTTTTTCTGCATTTATCCTATTCACTTGGGATCATTTTGAGCGCCTGGATCAAGGGATCACAGATTCCCTAACTGCTCTCCCATTCTCTGTACAGAAGACTTTTCCAGTTGTTAATTGGCCGTTATCAGTGGAACTTTGAACATAACTTTGGTTGGTTCACACCCACCATTTTGATTGGTGTGAACTGGCAAGAGGTCCTCTAATGATGCAGGCATTTTAGCTATTTGTTTACTTAATGATTTGGTAATAGGGCCCAGGGGCTATAAGACATTAGCTGGCAGGCTTAATTAGGTTTTACTTCCCAAAAGGCTGGTTTGGCCCTCCAGGAGCATATCTGTAAAGTGGGGAGAATGAAGTAAAGACCTGCCAAATGAGGTTGTCATGGAGGTTCCATGAGGTAACACCCCGGGGGTTGCTTAGACCAGCTGGTGCGGGCACATGGCAGCTTAGAACAGCTGGTGCCTGCACATAGCAGCTGCTCATTAAAGTTCAGCTCTTACTGTGATTCTTCTTCATCTTCATCATCTGAATTTAGTGGTCTGCTAGATGTTGGTGAAATTCACATCTGGATTACTAATGGTTTCAAAGATAGGGTAGAAAATGACATATTCAAATTTTAATAAACATATTTCCTTAAAGTGAAATGTATTAATTCCCCACCCCAAACCTGTTCTTCTTATAATCATTCTTCCTTCCAGAAGTGGCACCACCATCTACCAAATCAATCCAAACCACCTGATCCCTGCTTTGCTGACTTCCACATCTAGTGCAGCAGAAGTCCTCCAATGAGTGTTGAATCCCTCTGCTTCTCACTGTGCACCCTGGCTCCCATCATCTCCTCCTGGACCACCACAGAACCTTCTGACTGGGTCTCTGCCTCGGTCTCTTCTCTCTACAGTACCAAAAGGGTCTTTTCTAAATGCAAGTCTTATCACAGTGTCATTTTTTCCAGCACTGCTGAGACTTCTCACTGCATCTAAAGTCAACCTTAAGCTCCTAAAAACAAACGTGCCTGTGGTAGATTCTGTCACAGCAGGACCAACATGCTGTGTGCATCTTATATCCCTCTCTGTGGGGTAGGATTGTTATTAAAAAAATTTAAAACTAGTTACAGGAGAGTCTAAAAATACTTTTTTCTCTACTTTAGTCATATAAAACTCCATGGTCTTTGACAGGTTTCCTTAAAGTCCATGAAAGTTTCGGTAGTTAGCCATGAAGACTGAAAAATTCTGGAACGACGAGGCCCCATTACCTGAGCCTTTGTTTTAGAGGGTTTATGAAAGGAAAGTGCTTGCAGAGAGCACATAAGCAAATGTTGACTGAGGCCCTTTGCGTGGACCATGCTGCCCATGGCTCTGACGTGCAGCGGCTATTTCAGGAGAGCGTGGGGTTGATGTGCTTGGCACGGCATGCGTGCATTCCTTGTGTGGTTCTTGGAACTGAGCCATACCCATAGGTCAGCTGCTTGGTGACCGGCCCATTGTCAGGTTTGCGCCCCAGTCAGTGTCACAGAGATTAGAGTTTGATTCATACTCACAGGCTCTTGTTATCTTTTCTAGAATCTTGGCTTTATTTACACTAGTTTACCTTGCAGTTATTAGAAATACGGGATTTGACTGAGTAGTGGTAGTTCAGTTAGGAAAGGAAGACTGCCCAATAATTTTCTTCAATCCATGACCGGCTTGAGGCTGCATACCTGTGTGTGTCGAAGAAAATTAGCATTGCTTTATTTTTCCCATTTGTTACATCAGTACAAATGGATGATTTTGTGAGCCACTGAGGGCCCTTTTAGTACCCTTTAATTCCCAAAAGTGTTTGACCTAAGAAAACAACTCAGTAAATCTCTTCATCCCCTTCTGAGGACCAAGGCTGGCTGCCACAACGCTTCATAGCCTTCAAAGAGGCCATGCAGAGACCATCCTGAGGGCTTTGTGCACCTTACAGGGTTCAGCCTCTCCCCTCTTCATCCTTTTCCATGGTGGACCCTTGCTGCTGGATGAGATTCCAGCTTTGGCCCAAGAGCCTTCTCTGTAACTTGAAAGTTCCTGTAGCAAATGGCTTCACCTCTTTTTTTTTGGACCAGACTCCTCCAGTATTGATTGACAGAGATGAGCTATGGCTAGGTGGGTGCCATCCTCAGTCGCCCAGCAGCAAGGGGCTCCTCTGCCCATTATTGGGCCCTCTGCTCATCCAGCTTTGTGCCCTTAGAGTTATTTAAAGAGGTATTGCCCCTCTTGTCTTTAGTCTGTAAGACCAGTATATTGCTTGCAGCCTTGCTTGTAATAGCTAACAGAATAACTTGAATGCCCAATAGTGGTTAGTTGCATGGGGATTTTTTTCTGTATGGTTGGAGAACATAGGCTTTTAAAAATCTTTTTTCCCCCTACATTTTCCAGATTCCTATAAAATATATTTCTTTGTAATTAGAAAAATATATACAAAAGTATATCACAAGGTTTTGAGTTTTATGCAACTTTTTAAAAGCACTTTTTTTTAAAAAAGGGTGCATGTGAATGTTTTCTTTTAATATAATCTTAGGTCTCTTTAATGTTTACGCTACTAGACCAGTCTTAAGTTAATTTCATCTTTTATTTAAAAAGTGGAGACAAGGGAAAAAATAATGCTGAGAGGCTGGTAACTAGCCGTTCCATATTCCCCTGGCCTTTCAAGGATGGTCACTTCCAACTGTGTCTTAGCCTGTTCAGGCTACCACAACAAAACACCACAGACTTGGAGGCTTAAACAGCAGATTCTTATTTCTCATAGTTCTGGAGGCTGGAAATCCTAGATCAAGGAACCGACAAGGTAGGTTTCATTCCAAGGCCTCTTCTCACGGCTTGCAAACATCCACCATCTCACTGTGCTCACGTGGCCTTTCCTCTTTGGAAGCTTGGGGAGAGAGAACAGCTCCCTGGTATCTCTTCTGATAAGAACACTAATCCATGGGTCAGAGCCCCCCCTCTTAAGACCTCCTTTAACTCTCATGACTTCCTTAGAGGCCCCGTCTCCAAACATAGCCACACTGAACATTAGGGCTTCAACATAGGATTTTTGCGGGGGGCACAGACTTTCAGTCCATCACACCCACTTTTCTGAGTAAAGTGCTTATGAGCTATCTTTGGATTATCTGTTTTTAGACAATCTGCTGATGTTCACCTTTCCTACCACCTGTCCTAATTATAGTTGACGTGAACAACACAGCTTTGAACTACTTGGGTCCACTGATAACGTGGATTTTTTTCAGTAAAATTTTTTTCAGTAAATATTGTAAATATTTTTTCTTCTTTATAATTTTCTTAACATTTTCTTTCTAGCTTACTTTATTGTAGGAACACCGTGTATAATACACATAACATACAAAATATGTGTAAATCAACTGTTTATGTTATCAGTGAGGTTTCTAGTCACCAGAAGGCTATTAGTAGTTAAGTTTTTGGGGAGTCAAAAGTTATATGCACGTTTTCAACTGCATGGTGAGGGGTGGTGCTCCTAACCCCTGTGTTGTTTAAGGGTCAACTGTATTAATACGTCCTAGGTTTGGTTTAAATTCATATTTTATGTTTTAATGGATGAGCCAAGTTGAGCCAAGCTTTTTCTTTCTTGTACCATTTTTTGTGTGTGCTTTTGAGTTATAATTGCTGCATTTTCATTTGATTAGATACTTAATTTCCTAACATAAATCTTCCTTTATTCTGCATCAGTTTAAAAAGTCCTGTGAATATACTTCTCCACATTGTAAAACCTGTCAGATAAACTTTTTTTCTCCCAAGAGACATGTGTTCTAAAACTCTCCCTGTTTCTACTCTGCTTGAGAGGGTTGCTCTTCAGGTGTGCTGTGTGGCTGCTGTGCCTTGCTGATGCCAAAAGTATTTGAAGGAGAGATTAGTTGGATTTAGAATTATAGATTGGGTGGCATTTCTCTCAGAAATTTAAAGGGTTTGCACCATTACCTTCTACCTTCTAGACCTTTACTAGAGAGGCCTAACTTTATTTTCTTACATTCCCTCTGGGTGTGACTTTCTCTTCCATCTGAATGTTTATCAGCACTGCTATTTCACAGTGCTCTGTCTTGCCTGTGGCTTTTTTCTTCCATTATGCCGAATGAACTTTCCTTCACTTCTGAGAATATCTTTGATTTCCTGTCTTTCATTTTCACTTTTTAAAAAATTATTATTTTAGACTTTATTGTTTAGATGTTGAACCATCTAAATCTTTTTCTTCTATTTTCCATTTCTTTTTGTTGCGTTTTCACACAACAAATATATAAAGAACATATTTTTTAAAATCCTTTTTTTTCATGGATTAACATTTTAAAATCTTTGTGGAGATGTTAATTATAATTTTTTAATTGTTGATTGCCTTGCTTTCTGCATAGCATAGTGTTTGTGTTCTCTGAGTTTCATTCTTATGGGTTTGTTTTGGATTCTGTCTTCCTTGAGGTTTTACTGAAATGATGATCCTGGCTGTTCCCTTTTGTTTAAACGTGAGGCACTGGAGACACTGGTTGAAAACTGTGTGGGAGGCCTTTTTGATTGGTGTACTTGGAGTGTTCAGGCTGCCAGTTGGCTCTTTTGCTTGAGGATCCTCAAATATCAGTATCCGTAGGTCTTTTCTCTGTGCTCCCCCCTGGGAGGGACGCTTCAGTTGCCTTCTTTTGGGGCTGGCTGTTGGATTCTGGAGCTGAATAGGTGAAAGAGTTGGGTTTCCTGGTCGGGAATACAGATTTTCACTTAATCCCTTATTTTTTGCTCCTAATCCCCACATCTATCCTTCCCTGCACCTGATTTCCCCAAATCAGGAGCCTTTCATATTCATTTTTACAGACTTTCTGTGTCTTACAAGGATGTGTGAGGGAAAGTTGTATGACTTTGCTGGGCGGGAGTGAGGACAGGGCCCTGGGGGTCTAATTGCCCCTTAAATGTTGCTCAAATGATTTCTGTTTGTAATATCGTGCCCCCTGCCCTCTTCTCAGTGGGGCAACATGGTTGGTTATTGCCAGGAAGTCTTGCATACATGTAAGAGAAAGACTGTCTCCTTTGTTTTTATGATTTTAGAGCTAGGCCTAGTTTGCAAAACTTAACTTTTAAATACAAAAGGAAGTGAAGAATTCTTTGAAAAGAATTCAGTGAAGGAAAAGGGATGTGGAACACAGCTTTTTAGAGGAGACCTAATGTGATTACCATAAAATATGTAATTTGGAGGTGGTAGCTTTGTGAAAGGATTCTTTCTTTTTTAATGAAAATTCACTTTGGGATGCCTAGTATCCTTGAGACTTTCTCTGTGAATAAGAAGTACATGCATATGTTTAACTTCTCAGGAGCACATTATTTTTTATGTTAGGCCTGCCTGCGTTGGACATAGCTGTAAGGTTGGGGTCTTGGGGTAGATGTGGTGCTGTTTCTAACTCTTGTGGATCTTCTTCAGGGCTGTTTGTTCATCTTAGAGAAGACAGTTGATCCATATTCTGGTAATGGACAATTATATATGATCACAGAGTTTTGGAGTTTTGGAGAACAAAAGGAGAGTACAGGACAGTGGTGTGCACATCGAAGAAAAGCTGTGTCTGAGCAGACAGGAAAAGATATCTGTTGCGCAGCCCAAATACAGCTGTCCCTTTAAAAGAAGTAACAGAAATATAGATTGATTCATTCATTGAATGCCCTGTCTGTGCCAAATACTCTTCTAGGAGCTGGAGATTCAGCAGTGAATAAAGCAGACAAAAATCTCTCCGCTCATGGGGCTTACATTTTAACAAGGAGAAGTATAAGATGAAAAAAATAAGTATAGAGTGTTTTAAATGGTGGCAAGTACTATGGCGAAGTATAAGATGAGGAAGGGCCATAGGGGCAGAGGGAGGGTTCCTGTTTGAACAAGAGTCGCCAGGGAGGGTCTTATTCAAGAGCGTGATATTCAAGCAAAACCTAGAGAAGTCAAGAGCAGATCATGTGCTTGGAGGAAGATGATTCCAGGTAGAGGGAAAAGCAAGATCTGCGAAAGGAGAAAGGCATCATGACTGGAGCAGAATACAGTGGAGGGGAGAGTAATGGTGATGAGCTCAGAGAGGAGGTTTGATCGTTTTGAGATTGGGTTTAAAAGCCACTGCAGCTTTTGTGCTTTGGTTCTCAGTTACCAGTAGTATATTGATGGTATTTAGAGTCATGAGCCTTGTTGAGACTCCCAGTGAGCGAATGTGGATAGAGAAAAGAAGAGGTTAATTGATAACTTCATTGCTGAGAGTTTGAGGATGAGAAGAAAGCAGCAGCAAGGAGACTGAGAAGACGTGGCTGGTGAAGTAGAAGGAAACCAGTGGAGTGTGGCAACTTGGAAGCCAACTGGAGAAGTGTTTCAAGAAAGATAGAATGATTAGCTGTCAGATGCTGCTAGTAGGTGAAGTCAAATGGGGATTCACAGTCATTAAGTTTAGCAATGTGGAAATTACTGAGATTGACTTTCAGATTTAGCTTTAAACAATTCAAAGCCCTTTGTGAAAGGACTTTGTCTTTGTCTTGTTTGTTTCCCTCCACTTAAGATGGTGTCTTAACTGGTCTGCTCTTGATGAATATGTATTATATTGAAATGTCTGTAGCTATTAGTACATGAAAGACTTGTAGAATTGGATAGCCTTGTGCAGTTGAGCAGAGGCATTCACATTATGCTCTTTGGATCCCATCTTTGTTAAGGAAGCTATATGGTTTAGTTATAGCCACATCTGTTGGTTTTAACTTTTTTGGCCTCTCACTTTTGATAAAGCGGTAGGTAGGTAATATTTTAAAAAATCAGACCGAGATTCTGATTCCTCTTATTTGGTGTACAGAAACAAGCTGTAGTCTATGTTTCCATAATGCCATGACTATTGAATGTCGAGGCTGAATTTATTGGCTAAAATCTCCCATTATGATTGTGGATTTGTCTCATTTTATTTCTGTCTGGTTTTGCTTTATGTGTTTTGACTCTAGTTTACATGCATACAGGTTTTTAGTTATATATATTCTTTGTTGACCTTTTTATTACTATGAAATTTCTTTTTAATAATGCTTTTTGCTTTAAAATGTACTTTGATATTGGTTTAGCTACTCCAACTTTCATGTATTAGTATTTGCATAATTTACATATTTCTAAATCTTTTATTTTCAACTTTTCTATATTTTTAAAAATAAATTTATTGGGGTGACATTGGTTAGTAAGATTATATAGGTTTCAAGTGTACAATTCAATAATACATACAAATATACTTCTGTATATTGCATTATGTGTTCATCACCCAAGTCAAATCTCCTGTCACCATATGTTTGACCCCCTTTACGCTTCTACCTCCCCTGTCTCTCCTCTACCTCTGGTAACCACTAAACTGTTATGTCTATGAGTTTTTGTCTGTTTTATTCATTTGTTGCTTTCAGTTGTATATTTCACATGTGAGTGAAATCATATTTTCAACTTTTTCTGTCCGACAGTTTAGCATAATAATCTCGATTCATCTATCTCGTTGCAAATGTTAGGATTTTTTCTATAGTCTTATATTTAAATTCTCTTATAAGCTGGATATGGTTATTTTTAAAAAATTCAGATTATCTACTTTTAATTGGCATATTTAGTTGACATATTTAAAGTAATTACTGTTATATCTGTATTTAAACCTATTAGTATTTATGTTCTACTTGTTCCACTTATCTCTCCTTTCTTGCTTTTTTTTGGATTGAGTAGTTTTTATTATTCAAATATCCCCTTCTATTAGCTTATTATACATTTATGAACTACTTCTTTGTTTTTACCAAATAATTATAGAGGTCTATTATAAATGCTATGGAAAATATAAAACAGGGTAAGGGATATGGTGTATGAAAGGATGGACTATTTTACACAGGGCAGTTGAGGAAGGCCTGTCTGAGGAGCTGACATTTGAATAGGCATGGGGAGGTAGCAAGCCATGTGGGCATTTGGGGTAAGAGTATGCCAGGAAGTGGAAACAGCAAGAGCAAACGATCAAGGTGGAAGCTGTCAGGTAAGTCTCCTGAAAATAATTCAGGTGCAATAGAAAGAAGGTCTGAACTATAGCAGTGTTGGGAAGCAAAGGAATAGGGGCAGACTTGAGAAATACTTATTTTTTAAAAATTTTTTTTAGAGAATGTTCATTGTCTTTTTAAAAAAATTTATTTATTTTAATTAATTTCAAGTATACAGTACATTAGTTAGACATCTATGTAATTGGTAAAAATGATCTCCCCTGTTGCTTCCTCCCTCCCCTGACCCTCCACCTAGCCAATGTATTAATGCTAATTGCATTTCCTATGCCGTGCTCCCCCATTAATTTGTATTACTTTAACATTTCACCCCATTCTCCCATCCCCCACAAACCTCTCACCCCTCTGTCACCAAATTGTCCACTATGTTTGTGAGTCTGTTTTTGATTAGTTTGTTCTTTTTAATCCTTAGATTCCACATATAAGTGAAATCATATAGAGTTTATATCTTTCTCTGTCTGACTTAAATACCTTCTAGGTCCATCAAAGCAGTATCTTTTTCCATCCCCTTCCTTTTCATATGTAGGGGTCTTGTTTTCTTACCCTTTCAGCCACTTTATCTTTTGATTGGAACACTTAATTCTTTTTCATTTAAAGTACTTATTATAGGCATGTAGTTGTTACCATTCTTTATTCCTGTTTTTGATACATGTTTTTTCTTCTTGAAGAAGTCCCTCCAACATTTCTTGTAATATGGGCTTGGTGGTAATAAATTCCATTAGCTTATTTTTGTCTGGGAAGCTCTTTATCTGTACTTTGACTCTAAAGGATAGCTTTGCCGGATAAATTATTCTTGGTCATAGATCATGGGTCTTCATCCTGTCAAATATTTTTTGCCAAGCCCTTCTGTCCTGCAGAGTTTCTTTTGAGAAATTAGCTGCCAGGCTAATGGTGTTTCCTTGTAAGTAACTATCTGTTTTTCTCTTGCTGCTTTTAATATTCTTTCTTTGTATTTAACCTTTGGCATTTTAATTATGATGTGTCTTGATGTGGGCCTCTTTGGATCCCTGATTTTTGGAATTCTCTGGGCTTCCTAGGATTTTATGTCCATTTCTTTCACCAGGTTAGGAAAGTTTTTCATAATTATTTATTCAAATAGCTGTTCAACATCTTGATTTTCTTCAGGTACGCCAATCAGACCGATATTTAGACCCTTAATAATGTCCCATATTCTCCTTACATTATTTTTATAGTCCTGGCATCTTATCTCTTGCTGTTCTGATTGCATGTTCTTGGCTTTGCGGTCTCCTAGATAAGGCCTTTGATTCTCTTCTTTATCACTTTGTTTATTCTTTTATTTAATTCCATTTAATATACTTCTCATCTCAGATAATGTGTTCTTCATTTCAGACTGGTTCCCTTTTATAATTTCCATTTTTATGTTTTTTATCTCTTTGTTGAAGTTCTCACAGAATTTATCTACACTTCCCAAAAGATCATTGAGCATCTTTATAACCAGTGTTTTGAACTCTGCATCTGTTAGATTACTTGACTCCATTATATCTGGATCTCTGTTTCATTCTCTCATATGGTTTCTGCTTCTTTGTCTTCCCAGTTTGGTTGCCTTTCCGTGTCTGTTTCTATGTACTAAGCAAAGCTCCTAAGTCTCCTGGTCTTATTAGTGTGGATCTGTGAAGTAGGTGTCTAGTGGCACAGTCCTGAGGGGTTCATCTGCAGGCCAAATTTAGCCCAAGCCTCTACCCCTACGGGGCCACCTGTTAAGATTCAACAAGCCACCCACAGATGCTGTGCATATAGTTGCCTCAAAAGGCCACAGCAGAAACAGAAGCCAGCTGTCTCCAGTGTGAGTCTAGGCGCTGCTCAACAGGAGCACCTGACTCACTAAGGATATACCTGGATGTGGCATGGGAGGGGCCGCGAGTTTTGGGAGGCGGGGTTTCAGGGAATCCTCTGGGTGGAGCGACCTCTGTTATCCAGTTTGATGACTTCCGGCTATGTAAGTGCTGTGTCAGAGCACTGGTAGAGAGGAGGGTTCAGTAGGAAACAATGGATATTGCCAGAACCAAGCGAGTCTTGCCTCAGCCCTCATTCCGACAATATCTCCCTGTAAGTCCCTGGTGCCCTCTGCGCACAGCTCAACTGGCACTGGTGATCAGAGTGAGCACGTCAATCACCGTGAAAATTCACTTGCAGACATGACCCTTTTAAGAGGCTTCTGCCACTGCTGCAGCCTCCATCTCACTCCACTGCTGGAAACTAGGTAGGACCGCGTCTTCGCCCCATCCTACCTTCTTCTGTTGCAGGGTGATTTCTTGGATTTCTCCCTAGTTATATGGCTTGTTCATTTCAAGTGATTTTTCCTTGCTACTGCTCCTTGTTTCTGTCACAACCGTGATTTGGTCGCCAGAGGGATGAACAGAGTTTCTAGCATCTACGCTATTTTTTTTTTCCTTTACAAACTACTTTTTTAAGTGATTACTCTAGAGATTATTACATCATGCATCCCTGAACTATTGTGTATAATGTAAGTTGGTTCTTTTATCACTTACCAGAAAATGCAAAGACTTAAAGTTAAACTAACATTAATTAGCTTTCCCCATTGTTCTTTTGCAGTTATTAATTATTTTATATGTACATGCATTTTAAATCCCACAAAGATATGATCATTATTTTTATATAGTTCATAATTGCATTCATTTAGATTTACTCAAAGATTTACCCTTTTCTTTCTTCTTTTCTCTTTTCTCTTTCCTCTTCTCCTTTCCTCTTCTCCTTTCCTCTCCTCCCCTCTCCTCTCCTCCCCTCTCCTC